>JAWRVZ010000124.1:1200000-1800000 GCA_037043235.1 Rhodeus uyekii | reverse complement strand
CAGTGTTTAATCTAAGATTATTTTCATGTTCAAATTGGTTTCATATACACGTAAAAGGTTTATTATAGTGCATTGCTTCTTGCCCTTCTCTGCATGCACCGACCTTAATGATCAGATGTTTAAATTTTATATCATAATTTCACCCCTTAAACTGCATAGTAAATCAGTTATGCAGACAAAATAAATGCAGTATGTCTGTGTAAACAACCATCTTCGAATTTGTTTTCATTTTTAAACACGCAAAGGCAGATTCCATTTGATCTCTGCATCTGACAAGAGTTGCCGGCACTAATCCACAAAGATCTCACCAAGTCGTCTTTGCATGTTGTTGTACTCCCATCTCACGCGGCACTAGCATGGGGAAAACTCTGGGAGGAGCGACTGACCTAGTTTTGTCCAATCGCATCTCGCGAAGGGCAGATACTGACCTACTTTAAGCCAATCGCGTGAAGGAGAGGCCGCCGGTAGGTAGCGTTCGCGCGTGCATGAGCCATGTGCTCGCGACGAGCTCTAGTGCTGGCCTTAAGGTACTGTGGAAATACATTTGCGTCGGCCAAACCGACATGCTCACGTTTTATGATTATTCTGACCAATGCAACTAGAAACAAATGAGAATGAATGAATGAATATAGCGATGTCTAGAAATAGCAGCGCTAATAAGAGCCATGCTTTGAATTTGGACTGGACCAATATTCCTGCGATTCAAATAGTTCCAGCTTTTGATTTTTGCCATCTGTTTACTTTCGCAGGCACATTCTCACAAGCAATACAGCTGCTGTACTGTTCGTTACAGCCCTTATCTTGCTAAGGAAACTTTCTTTTGCGTGTATAAAAAAATACAAAATTATTTTTTTAAAGTCTCAGATGCACCTTTTCTGAGAATAGTACGTCGTTTGACTTTCCAGATAAAGTCCTTTTAAAATCACTAAAATGTTGTAATTGACCGGTATATGTATTACATCGAGCCATCATGTCCTTCTGCTTGAATGTATATAGCCTCCCGTTCAAATGAGTTTGATCTATGAATAATGTAACGGCACTGAAGCGGATAGTGGAATACAGGGGTGCTCTGATATTAATATGCAAATCAGGACACGTCCTATTGGCTAAAGTGTCTCGTTTATCATATTGTGGGCGTTGACGCGAGGAGGTGTGCCTCATGAATAATGAATAACCCCGCCCCTCGGCGCCATTCCCCCGTGAGCGGTGATGTCACGAGAGCTGCCCGTGTACGTTCCAGCTGACTCTTGCTACGATACCGAGCGCTCGCTTTACTGAGTGCCCGGAGAAAGAGAGAGAGAGAGAGAGAGAGAGAGAAAAGAGAGAAAGAAAGAGGTTGCGGAGGTTAGCTACAAAAATAACGAGAAAGAGAGAGAGAGAGAGAAACAAAGAGGGCAGAGGAATAATAACAGCCATCCGTTTTAATCGTCATAGCTCACGTTTAATTGTTTATTACATTCTGAAGAGGGGAACCATCTTTTTATTTGCACACGGAGTTTTTCCCAGCACTGTCGATTCGCTTTTTTTTCGACTGTGTGGGATTGAATTGTATCTCTGTCTCCATGGACGCCCGTTTAATCCAACTCATACGGTTTTTCGGGGAATATTTCTGTCCTGGCCGCGAGGAGCACCAGTCAAACGCGATGACACACGTCAACAAATGAGCGGCGATCCCACGGAAGCTTCACCGAACATCACAATATTATTTCACGGGAGCCAGTTGAAGAGGATGAAGTGAATCTCCGGCATCTTTCTCACTTGAGCGGGACCGTACAGGACACGTCGGTTCGCTTCAGCTTTCTAATGGGAACGCGCTGGGACTTTAAATGCGAATTTTAAACGCTCATAAACTTCCATATTCACTCTGATCACGCGCTCGACTGTCAAACCGAGCTGAGTTTTTACTGCATTTCTACTTTTGATTGAAACACCTGATTCGGTCGACCAGCCCAGCAACTGTCCAGTGATCTGAAAAGTTATTAACTGGCTGAACCTGGACGAGGTGTCACACCGAGGAATGTCCAGGCCAATTTCTCAGCTCCTGCCACCTGACCTTCCAGCAGGGACCAGTCCACAGCTCGGTCCTGCCAACCCAGCGGGAACCACCACCAATGGCCACCCGAACACCTCCATGGCCAGTCTGAAATCCCTTCTTCAGCTGCCTATTAAAGGGGACCAGAGAGGGAAAGACTGCTGTGAGATGAAAGGTGACAATCTCATCCCACTATTGCTATTCCAGTGCTTATTAGTCTCTTAAAGAGTGGCTTTGTTAAAATAACCTGTTACCCACAATCTCGTTTATGTTTAGAAAGAATTTGTGTGTAGTAGCAATACAACTTTTGTCTGGACTGATCTACCTCAGTTCTGTGCAACCAGGAAACATCATCTATTCTTCATTCAGTCAGGCCGTTTCCTCAACCGGGTGAATACACCGTTGACAAATGATGTGAATTGACGGGTTCACTACAAATTAAAGAAATTAGGGGCCTCTCCCCACTCTTAAAGGGATTTCGGAAGCTGGCATTAAAGGGATGCCATCCTTAAATGCATTGAGGTGTTGTCTTGATACGGATGGGCACGATACTATTTGCTCAACTGCGCCCTCTTCTGGATAATCTATGCCGTTTCAGTGACAGGAGGTTCAAAGTAATCAGGAAGAGGAGGATGAATACTGTGAACACTTTTAGTAAATGGTTCACGCTCCCCTGTCAGAATGTATTTGTTCTTTGTCTAAATACGAGTGTCATTGGCCAATTTTCCTTTGCTGTGATTTCTTTGGCACTGTTGAGAACTCCCACTCCCCACCGATATCCTTTTTTCTCTTCCCATTTATTACGGTGTCCCTCTCGAACGTTCCTTCACTTCTCCTTTGTCAGGGAACTGTTGTTGCAGAGTAAAACACCGCTTTTCCCAGCTATCACTATGCAGTGCATATTCCCCAGCTCCATCTTCAAAAGCCCCAGTGTTGGAGATGACAGCTCAGCTCCCGCTTCCCTCAGAAGCATTCATGCAGTGTTCTCATTTGCCAGCCAGAACACCCCCCCCCTTCTCCTCCTCCTCCTCCTCTGAAATCTCTCATCTCTCCATATCTCCATCTAGAGAGAGAGAGAGAGAGACTTCCATCTTGGCCTCTGGCTCTCCAGCCGTGTGCATGGCATTGTGTTCCCAAGCTCATCGCAGTTCAAGGGTCACATACACATATGAGTTTTGTTTATTGATTAAGCATATTTGTATGTATGCGCTGGTATTACAATTGTGTCCATTACAATTATTTGTTATGTTGTGTTTGATAACCGATAAATGGCAAATTGCATCAGTTATATCTACAAAAACAAATGATGATCTGTCTTTTTAAAGCTACCAGTGAATCTAGGCATATTTATAATGTACAGTAAGAAAAATCTATATTCATCTTGCTAACCATGACATTTCATTTCATTCTTTAAAAAATAAATATTCTAAGTGTTTGGTGTGCTTTTAAGCTGAAATAAGTTAAAATATAAACATAGGATGAAAAAAATGCTCTTATTTTAATTAGAAATGTTGCTTTGGCATTAAAAAGGAATTTTGAAGTGCTAAAATTACTAAAACTGAAATACAAATAAAGCTAAATATGAAAAGAAAACTCAACATTTGAATAAATATTATAATAATGGTGAATTTAAAAATCTCTAATATCTGCTGATAACTAATATGGTACTCTTACATTAAGCATCCCTTAGAAATTTGAATACATTTACATAAATTATGAGATGTATGCCATGGTAAATTAGAGGGGGGTTTTGTGAGTGTGTATGTGTGTGTTTTAATGTCAGAGCACGGATGCAATTTTGCAGTTTTACTTTCCATTCAATATTTGCTCATTTATTTATGATTTTTTTTTAAACTAACCTGATTATTGTGCTTTTTGCCACTCAGATAAAGACAAACCTCTGGACTCTGATGAGGATTCGTTGGGTGCAGCCGGGGGCATGAACGGTGGGAACGGCACCCTGCGTTCCACCAACCAGTCCGCCTTCCTCGGACCATTGCTCTGGGAACGCACGTTACCTTGTGACGGCGGCCTGTTCCAGCTGCAGTACATGGACCTGGAGGAGTTCCTGACGGAGAACGGGATGGGGTGCATGCCGTCGGGAAACACCTGCAGTACGGCCGCTCAGGTCCCTTCTCAGAGCACACAGTCAGCCGTGCCCAGCCAGAGCTCCCAGTGCCCACCTTCTTCATCTCCGCCCTGCTCTTCGTCTGCCTCCTCCATCTCTTCCCTCTCCTCATCGTCTTCATCATCCTCTTTATTGGGTCTGGACGTGCCGCAGGGCCCTGGACTGCTGGGAGGTCCGGAGTGCTTGCATGGTAAGAACGTTTGAGGTGTTCATTTTAAACGGACTGAAATAGTTATGTGTCCATATTGCGTTTTTAGTGTGCGTCCGATGCTAGCCAGTTATTTTGTCTTCTCCACTTTTGTAATTTTGCATGTTCATTGGTTTGAACAAGAGCAAAACAGTCTCAGCGATTCATGTAGACTGCAGTGATGCATGATGGGATGTCTGAAACTGTTGGCCTCTGATGCCAAGGGCAATGCAGGCTTTGAAGCTTTAAGGGCACAGCTGTGTGTGTGTGTGTGTGTGTGTACTAGTGCATGCAGAGTGGAAATGTTTCTGTACAGCATAATCACCAGAGCAGATAATAACCTCATGCAATATTTGGGGAAGCACCAAATTTAGCTTAACCAAGCAAAAGAAATCCTTCCTAACTAACAATGTAATGCCATTAGTCACTGTACATAACACTACTTATAAGAAGCGCCTGTGGTTTTTTTCTCTCGACAGTTTTAAATTGAGACTGAAATGATTTAATGTGATATATTCCTCTCTGAATTAGCTAAAATATCCATTGAAATTTTCAAAATGGGAAAGAGAGAGAGGGGAAACCGCCGAAGATGGTGGCTATTGCATGTTTTTAAATCTCTCTCGCTCTTTTTCTCTCACTCACTCCCTCCTCCCTCCCGCTCCCTCACACGTTGGGGCCATGTGCAGTCAACTCGTCACGTGCCGATGCAGAGAGCAAGAGAGAGAGAGAGGGAAGAAGGAGGGATGAGAGAAATAGAAAGAGAAAGCTTAAACGATAGATACAAGTTTAAGAGATATATATGCATATGCCTGATATCACGTCTTTTCATGACTGTAAAACAAATGTTCGATTGAGTTGTGTGTACTGTATGTAGATATGTGTGGCTCCAATCACGTGTTTATAGTTGTATATAGACACATGTACGTTAATTTATGTGTGTGTAGGTAGAGAGAGAGAGAGAGATAGATTCATTGATGAGAGAGAGAGAGATTGCAATGGGTTAAATGCCTTTGTACAGCATTATGAACATTGAATATCATTGTGTGTTTGCATAGTACTATGCGAATTGTTCACACAGCTGTGTCTGTTGTTTACGTCTCCTCCCGCATAGAAAGGAAGAGGCCCAAAGGACAGCTGGTCTTGTGCGTGCCCATGGGAAAAAAACACTTGTTTTCCCTCCTTAGATTTGAGATAGACAAGGATTATTATAGGAACTGGACGATACGTCGGTTTGGTGGGCGGGGGGCGCGCTTTACGTAACATTCTTCCTATATCTTTTTGTGTTGTTCTTTGTGTGTCGTCTTAATGAATGAAAAACAAATCTTTGGCAAGCCTCCCGAGCTCAGAAGCTCTTTATTAAATTACAAAGAATTTGATTATGTTTACATGAGTAAATTGGGCTTTCAAGAGCTGTTTTAAGTCTGAAGCTGGATTGTTCTGATTGAACAGAATGATCTTATTTCAACAGTTACAGGAGATGATTAAAGGTGCGTACAACAGTGAATGTGACATGTACATAATTACCTCCTGATTATATGTGTGTGTACACACTAAATACACTATATCTGCGTATAAAAAATACTCGGGAACGGTTTAAAGGAGCGGCGGCCATTACAGCTAATGTATCATAATTAACGTCAAGTGCTCCCCTTCCAATTGCAGTCTTATCTCCTGCTCTAAAAGCATATTTCAACTGACAAGAGGAAGAATGTATTGGAGGCAGGCGATGTAAAGTGCTGTCGAGGCCGAATGAATTTAAACGATCTCGACCATGAACAAAACGTGAGCGTTTTCAGGGTTTCTTCTGAGGTTTATAACATGAATTGAAACTGCGGGTTGCCTTGTCGACCTTGCCTGCCAGCTGCTGAAATTGGCAAGTGTCCACATTGGCTTTTAGTGCACCCTTGTGGCCAAAACAAGCCACTGCAGCCAGTCTGGAAACATACACATCTATTGTTCATAATCCTCTTTGCTTTTAGCCCAGACGCGTGGTGTTTTCATCTGTCTGGTGGCTTGCGACATGTGAGAGACTATGTTTTTCTTACGCTTCCCTCTTTCTCAACAGGGGCTCAAACTGTACCACCTGACCCTTCCCCGAGCCCCTCAGGCCCACCTCCGCCAGTTGTGCCACCCACCAACGCGGCTGATGTCATGGTGAACTTTGACCCTGACCCCGCTGACCTCGCCTTGTCCAGTGTTCCGGGTCAGGAGGCGTTTGACCCACGCCGGCATCGCTTCACAGAGGAGGAGCTGAAGCCTCAGCCCATGATCAAGAAGGCCCGCAAGATGCTAGTGCCGGATGATCAGAAGGTACACATAACTGTTTTCTAGAAAGACATCCATGAACAATAAATGAAACTTAACCCTTTCGCGCGTACGATCACACCGGTGTGATTAGAACGTTCGTGCTTCACGTCATCAACTGCTAGATTCAAACGTGTTTTCGCGCATCATCTGGCGCCGGTTCAGAGATGGACGCACTCAGAGCTTGTCATATATCACAACTACTCAGTGTTTTCAACCACATAAGGTTTATTTTCGGTTTCAGACATTTAAATACTCATAAGTACTCGCAAAACAATACATGAAAAAATACACACTGACGTCCATAAAAGCAGAAATTACAATCGTTCAATTATAAATTGATCAGATAAATCAGATACACATTGCATAAGTAACTATAAAGTTCACTGTATTCTTCTCCCACTCCCACCGGCCGTTTACTGTCATGTTTTTCAGGAGAAGCGACTGAATTTGCGTTATAAATCAGACCGATCAGATTCTCCGAACTGCGGCGCAAACAAACATGGCGCCGCCCTTCGCGCATCATAGATCAGCTAACATGATCATTATAAAAGTTTTTAAACGACAAAACACATTCACTTCCACATATTTGAGAATGGAAATATCAGGTAGTTGATAACATAGCCAACAAGTGTGTGAATATTTTGAATAAGACATACACTAAATAAATGTGACGCACATGTTATACAGCGCTTTTGAGGCTGCGGTGTCAACGTGACAAGCATGACGCATCGCCATGGAGACAATAAGCTAAACATTCTAAAATAACGGTCGCCTAAAAAAAACTCGCTCTGGGGGGTCAGAGGGAATATTTAGAACTTACGTGCGAAAGGGTTAAATATTATAAAAATATCTAAAGTATACTGTACCGTTTTAAGCATCATAGAGCTGTCAACTGTATTGTTATTATTATTATTATGCCAATATTAAAATTCTAGCCAATAATTAAACTACAGTAACTTTGTATACGAGCAAATCGATGTACGAGCATTGTATTGTATTGCGAGAATTTTTCCCTCGCCCACGCGCATTTTTTTGTGGAAAAGTCGTAATGCTCAGCATCTTCGCGCACATTTTTACTGGAAATATCCTAACAACAGCCTCTCACAACCCCTTTATCACCCCTTAACTCATTCATTCTCTCAGCGTCGCTCGGTTTGGTTCATCATTCACCACAGTGATACTTTTATAAGTGATTTACAGCGGTTTTACCTCGTGTTGTTACATTAATTGTGATCGCTATTGTTCACGTAGTGAAATATATACGTACAGTACAGCATATAGACAATGGCCTCAAGTTGAGTCAGAAGAAGGTACGAGATTCTCCCTGTAAGCAGTAAAACCCTCCTCTCGTCTCCTTCACACCAGCAGCGACGCTACTCAAAGCTAAAGTGCGCGTTACAGTAAATTGTCAAGAGTTTTTAGAGTTTAATTGTCGATTATTAACTAGTATTTATATGAGATCTTAATGGTTCAAATATTCATACAACAAAATATTCTGGGGGAATTTAGGCATCACAACAATAAAATGTACGGTATGAAAAATGAATTCATATTCATTTGGAGGTTGGCTGAAGATTACATTTTAACAGTGTTATTAAATGAAAGGAATAGTTCACTAAAAAATGAAAACTATCCCACGATTTACTCACCCTCAAGCCATCCTAGGTGTATATGACTCTTCTTTATTCTTTCCAACACAAAAGTGTTCTTTCGAGTTAAATAATATCTTCCCAGCTTTGTACTGGCATTAAATAATTAAAGGGTTTTTGAAGCTCCAAAAAGCGCATCCAGCCATTATAAAAGTAATCCAGTGGGTTAATGAATGCCTTCTGAAACAAAGCAATTGATTTTTGTTAGAAAAATATTTGTTCTATTTAAAGCTTTATAAACTATCGTCACTGGCTTCCAACAATGGCCGTACGCACATTCACAAGAGAGAGTTGGGTGACATCTGACCCGATAGCTCCAACATTTTAGTTTAAAACTTCTAATTCGTGACTGCCGTTTTGTTTCGCTCTATCCTCTGCACTTCCATGTTCGACGCTTCTCACCAAAACCTGCGTCATACGTCGAGTCTCTCTTGTGAATACTTTTATAGCCGTTACCAGAAGCCAGTGGTGATAGTTTATACAGCTTTAAATATGAATATTTATCTTACAAAACCCCATTGCTTCTCTTCTGAAGGCATTTAATAACCCACTAGAGTTGAATGGATTACTTTTATGATGGATGGATGTGCTTTTTGAAGCTTCAAAAACTCGGAAAGCTGGGAAGTGGCAGGATATTATTTAATATGACTCCAAATGTGTTCGCCTGAAAGAAGAAAATCATATAAACGTAGGATGGCTTGAGGTTGAGTAAATTATAGGATCATTTTCAATTTTGGGTGAACTATTCCTTTAACAATTTTTGTAAAGATTAACTTTAAATGAGTGTTAAATGACGGTATATTAAATATCCAGTATCAACGGATACAGATCATTTAAAAAAAAGCAATATACACTATACAGTAATACCTCGATTTACGAGTTTAATTCATTCCAAGAGTTCGTAACTCAAAATTCTCGTACACCAAAGCAATTTTCCCCATAAGAATGCACTAAAAATCACTCAATTCGTTCCACATGACCATAAATGCCCATTTTAAATATTTTTTTGGTTTTACCCTATTAATCTCAAATAAATACTAATTCATAATTGACAGTTAAACTCTAAAAGTACTTGACAATTTACTGTAACGCGCACTTTAGCTTTGAATAGCGTCGCTGCTGGCGTGAAGGAGGACTCATCTTGAGGTCATTGTCTATATGCTGTACTGTACGAATATATTTCACTACGTGAACAATAGCGATCACAATTAATGTTAACAACACGAGGTAAAACCGCTGTAAATCACTTCTAAAAGTATCACTGTGGTGAATGATGCAACTAAACCGAGCGACGCTGACAGAATGAACGAGTTAAGGGGTGATGGGCTTTGTGAGAGGCTGTCGTTAGGATATTTCCAGTAAAAATGCACGCGTAGATGCTTAGCGTTAGGACTTTTCCACAAAAAAATTTTTGCTCACACTGCGATACAATGCTCGTACACCGATTTGCTCATATGCAAAGTCACTCGTACACCGAGGTATTACTGTATTGTTGAAAAACCCCAATATAATATATCATGCATCTTTAATTATGATCTGACTCATTTCCCCTTTTTCCCCCTCAAAGGACGACAAGTACTGGAGCCGGCGCTACAAGAACAACGAAGCAGCGAAACGTTCTCGTGACGCCCGCCGACTGAAGGAGAACCAGATTTCAGTTCGAGCAGCATTCCTGGAGCGAGAGAACGCTGCCCTTCGACAAGAGGTCGCCGACATGCGAAAGGAGCTCGGCCGGTGTCGTAACATCATCAACAAATACGAGAGCCGCCACGGAGACTTATGAACAGGTCAAAAGAAAGAACTGAGGGAAGAGGAAGACAATTGTTACTTTTGAAATAGCGTTTCAAGGGCTGTTCAACTCATCCTGGAGTGACATTTTCTCAAATAAGCACTTGGATACTGTTCACTAATTTCTTTTCGTACGTGCAGGGATCTGTCGAATTCGCTGGGGTGGCGCGTAATTGAATCAAATACTTGAAAATCGTGGTTCAAAGTTGAACAGCCCCGGCTCGAGGGATGATGTGCACAAGGTCTACATGTAAGCACAAGCGTATTTCCTAAGCTACGAGTCCAGCCCAAACTTTGACTGTGGATGTGAATACTTATGGATCATAAAGGCAGATCATTTATAATGTCATGTAGCCCTTGTGAACATCCTCTTTCTATACAGGAGGATTTTCTCAGAGAGAGAATTATACAGGAGGTGGTAGATATGTCATTTTTTTCTATGACAAAAAAAAAAAACATTGTATATTTTTGAACTGTTAGGGTCAGCTATAATAGAGTAGAGGACGACGGAGGAGGAATCGCGGATGGCAGCGAGAGAGAGATTTTGACATAGGAAAACTGTATATTTTTATACTTGCAGAGGCAGGCAGGCGATGAGATTTTGGAAATAATCTTTTTTGTATATTTTATATATGGGTGGGAGGGTTTGGGGAGCTGGACTGAAAGAGGGCTATTTGAAGAAAAAGTCAGGATCGTTATCATTAAATGATATATTTTCAACATCAGGAGCTGCCGGGCAGGTCAGGGCGAACAAGAATTAAGGGACGAACGTCAGTTAGAGTAACGACTAAGGAAACGGAAAAATACTTAACATGAAAACTGTATAGATACATTTTTTTCATCATGGGTTTGTTCAAGCACTTGTTTTGGTATCTTTGATTCCTTTTCTTAAAATTCAGTGTGTGTGTTTGTTTTATCCTGAGGTGAGAGCGAGCGAGAGAGAAAGAGAGAGAGAGAGATGGCATTACATCCCGTCACTCTTGAACGAAGATTTTTTCATGTATATATTTAAATGTTAACGCAAATACGTGCACACACACTCTTTTCGACACTAACTGGACGTGGCCAGTACAATATATATTTCTATAATGTATATGCACAAACAGACTCGCAGAACTGTTAAACGCAGCAATATTGTTTCTCTCTCTTTCTCTCTTCCTCAAGCTTTTGACGTCGTGGTCGGTGCAGGTTTGGCATTTCTCACCCGGGTCGGCGAGTGAGTTGCATGCTGGCGCATGTGTATTTTTCTGACGCGGGAAAAAAAACACACTTTGTGTTTACGACCGTCATTTTTTATATGGTGCTCACCCAGTCTCTTGACCCAAACGCACATAACCCAACAGTTATAACCCGTTTGCCTATAACCGTTGATCTCTTATGATTTCTTATGATCATACACGTTTAGACCTACACGAGTACATCTATACATCTCCTCGAAATTAACCCCACATCCCCCAAAAAAGACATGCACCCTAATACTACTGTACCATACAAAGTACAATATTATATTATATATTAAATATTAAACTATTCTCTCACTAGATATATCTGTGTACATGAGTATATGCTTGAATATGTGACTATAGATGTAATTTGCATAACTTGAATATATAAATGTAGTATCTTTCCGATAAAAAAGACAGATCCGATTTCTAATCAGTTTTCTCAGGTGTCTGGGATGACGATAAAAAACACGCCACTGGCTTTTTTTGCTTGATTGTTGTCCATTTTTTTGGAGCCAGCTAATCGTGGCTGTATAATTCCATAAAAATGAATAGTGCACTACCAACTCTTTTTCGGAGGAATATTCTGTAAAAAAAATGGAAAGCAAAAAAAAAAAAAAACAACAGTGCTGGATATATAACTTTATTACATTAATAATAGGAATTAAATGTCTTTTCCTTTTGAACCTTGTTGTACTATTATTACGATTGCTTGCATTATCATTGCTGTTGTTATGATTCTAATTCTCACGTTTCTTTTCGTTGTTTTCTTGCAACAACTTACTTTTCAAAGGAAATGTATTGCTCTCTTACCTCCCTTGTAACTGCAAGACCATCTTGAATTTCTCAGTCGAGCCCGTTCACTGTTGGAACCATCCACCGAGACTGTGCAAGGCCTCAAGTGCAATGGGGGGTCTGTAATCTTGTCCTTGTGTGTATGAATTTGATATAATAACCTGAAACAAATAGTAGACTGACTGTTCCTTTCTCTTGACAGAACTTCTTCTACCACTTTTGACTCTTTTTGATGCCATGTCAAAAACGTACAGTTTGTTAAAAAGAAGCTTAAAGCAAGTGAAGGTTGAAACCTTAAAGAGCTTAAAAACTTTTGACAGTGCTATTTTTCTATGTAACTGTGTGCACATACACTTTCATGGGCATTGGGAGCCCGTCGTCACTCTTGCGGTGACGGCGCGCTGCTAAATGTTATTGCGGGTATTGTATTCATCATTTTATCCTTTTCCACATGTGGATTATGAACAGCTCCCTGTTTGTGACTGTTATGAACTATGAATCCCATGAGTGCACCACTACCAAACATCACTTGGTAATGTCTACTGTTCCTGCCTATGGGGATGCTGGAAAATGTGGTCTGGCTCCCCCCCCCCCTAAAACACCAATAAATAATTAGCCCTATTCACTGACAATGAATCACTTGTGCTGTAAATACCACTTAACGGCATCATCAACAACACCAGAATTGATGGCTGAAAGCAAAGTCATTTGTAAATAGACCATTTTGAATGAATGTCTTGGAATCTGATCAGAGGATGATTTGGGGTTTTTTCATAAACCACTGGTAGACCAAACCAGGATGGTATGCCAAACTCTGACTCAATCCGAGTGATTATAGAAGTGAAATAGCAGCTCAGCCTTTGCTTGTGCATTTTGTTTACTCTGTGCTATTGTCAATCTCTAAGCTAATTGAATAAAGGTCAACAGCAGCTGTCACACACCCTGTCAGCCAACTATCAAAACCAGTTTCAGGCGTGCAAAAAGCTCTTATAGCCTGCTTGCATGCCATCTGTTTGGCCTTGCGCACTGAAGGCTTAGGTCCACGTGTGCCTGTTATGCTCCTACGTTTTCTCATAGACGTGTCTTAAAGCCGTAGGTGATGATTTGAAACCGTTCCAATCCAAAAGACCCCAAAAGTTCATGTAAAGTACACCTTTCTCGTTCTTCACCTCTGAATAGGTTTCAACTATTGCATCCATTCACCCAAGTGGCCTTCAACAGACTGCAGGTGAAAAGCTTGAAATTTCAGAGTGAAATGTCTGAAATTTACTGAAAAAGTCTCACAGTGACTATGTCTAGTTAAGTTATGGATATGTCTGAAAGATATGTCCGTACAAAAGACTTTTATAGGTGTACTGGAAACGGTTTAGCCTTGGCGTTGGATGATCAGAGTCAAATCAAGTTTTATTGTTCTGCTGCATTGGAGACTAAACAATATGTACTTTCTCAAGTGTGCACATGTATCATGAGACAGTCAACATTAAACAGTAAGTGGAAATAGAAAAATAAAAAGAACATTACCAGTGGGAAACAATAGATAGGACATTAATATGAAATGTGCTCAGAATAGTGCACTATTGCAGTGTTGAATGGAGAATTATTACACTGAGGTCGATACAGTATTTTACAGTACATGCAGCCCTTTCAGCGGTTAGTAGACTTTTCAGGTAGGAGGTTGGGGGAGGTGGTGAGTCAGTGCTGTTGAACATAGTAATGGTTTGAGGAAAAAGCTCCCGTTGGATCTGGTGGTTGTAGTTTTGTGTGGGTAAAAAGGAGTGTTCGGGTAGGCTAACGTTAGACTAAAAATAGGAGCAGCGGACCAGTTCACATTGTTCTGCTAAGGGGCCCTAGTGGTCAGCTTGTGCTGTTTTTGCCGGGAGGCATGGGGCTATGGTTGTCAGCTGATTATATATGCAGAGGCTTCGAAGGGCCCTGACAGCCTGAGGCCCTGGAGTTCTTGGTCCAAATTCCAGGCCTGGCCGTACAAGCTTCATAACATGTCAAAAGGCCTTTATGTTTGATTACAGTGATGTTCCAGAACAGGCTGGTCCTGACAAACTTCGGCCTACCTGTAGATGGTGGTGAAGATTAGGTCTTGTTTTGAATTATCTTTTGGAGAAAAGATGTTGGCGGCTCTTTTCCATTAAGGAGGTGTTCTGTTCCTCTGTGAGTCCACAAGAAGTTAAAGCTGTTAACTATAATTATTTAAAAAGAAATGATATTAAAGGGATAGTTATCATTTACTTTCCATCTTTATAGGCAAAGACGAAGTAAGCGGTCGCCTAGGTCGCCACCATCTGGATGTGGTGCTTATAAGTGCCTCAACGATTCTGTTCAGAATTAACACAGTTTAAACACTAAATCAATACATCATCAAGCCTTCTTCCAAAACATGTTCTTGTCTTACCCTGATTCACTAAGCCTATTAGAAGTGTTTATGTTTGAAATCTGATGGAATGGTTTTTTACAGGAAGTTGTGTACATGCGTCACACTCGTCACATCCGCACAAATATAAAAGTTGCTCCAGCTTCTTAGATCTGTGTATGGTGTGGGAGGGGCATAGGTTAGTTGTCACAGTGACTGAGGAAGGTTTACACATGCTGAACCTCAAGGGAATCGCCCATTGTAAACAAACGTTGAACAGAGGAGAATCTGCTGGCAAAAAGAGAATGCGAAAGAGCTTGTAATAAAACAAGAATCAACATAGGCTTGGCTTTTCGTAATGACGAGAAACGCAAGAGAATTTATTGTACAGATAAATTGCCATATATTGCTCTCTAACAGAGTTTATTGTAAAGCGTCCTCTCTTATGAAGGGTTATTTCATTATGGTGGGTGTTGTAGCTCTGTGCTGGAATTTATTTTCTAGTTCAGTGTCTAAAAATGGATAAAGCAACAGTAAGATCTTCAGCTAATCAGCTAGAGATCTTCTTCATCTGAACTGTTTAGATCTCTTAAGCCTAGTAGTGAATGTTTTATGAGCAGTAGGATAATCTCTCTCACTCTCTTTCTTATTTATGAGAACACACCATAGTCATCTGCACAACTAAAATGGATGTTCTTCCGCAAAATGCATGCAGCTTTTTCTTTTAATCGTTAGAGGGTCAAAAGTTAAATACTGTACCCTTTGCATTATTAAATAAATAATACTTTTGTAATGCTAAAATTTTATTATAAATATTTTCCTTTTTTATATACAAAGTGAATAAGGAGTGAAGGTGAGTGGTTGAGAGAACATTCTGTAGAAAGTAAAACTGGAAAATCAATTTTGATGAGTTTGATGAGATTTAGATTTTTGTACTGTGCACTCAAAATCTGCAACACTTTCTTTGCTAACTTACTTCTATACGCTGAACCATTGTTAGTTTGTGTCATTACAATGATAATAAGGACAGCGCCTGCAGTATGAACAGAAAAAA
The DNA here is from genome assembly GCA_037043235.1 of Rhodeus uyekii. NCBI lineage: Eukaryota > Metazoa > Chordata > Actinopteri > Cypriniformes > Acheilognathidae > Rhodeus > Rhodeus uyekii. The sequence continues at coordinate 1,784,472 of JAWRVZ010000124.1, read as the reverse complement.
TTATTCATGTAATTGGCGGATAATTATTTCAATGCTTTGTATGGCTTAAGTTACTAATAATAAGTACTACAAGAATATTAAATAATATATAGCCCCAATATTACTAATCAATATTTATAATAATTTAAGTGTATTATATATGTTAATAAATACAACCTAAGAATTATATTTTCACTGACAATATTTCAGCAACCATGTGTTTTCTATCAGCTGTTAAGAATCCTTCAAATTCGAATGGATCACTCTTTTGATCTTTGATTGGATCCTCACATTAGTAGTAACAGGATACTTTATAAGATAAAAAAAAGAAGAGCTATTTACCTACAATCAGTTTAGGTATTGTCTTTCATTTATTAGCGATGAAGCAGATGTTTGCGCATGCAGCTTTTGAACAACTCTATACAGCAGGTAAAGACAATTTATGTCCATATATACATAACAATTATCAACTGATACTGTATAACACTGTTTCAAATTGAAACACCCGTGCCACATCCAAAATCGAACAATTCCCTACTATATAGTATGCGAAACACTAGGCAAAATGTTGTATGACCTACTACTGGAGTGCATTTACCAATAGCAGTGAAAAACATGGCGTTTGTAGTACGTCTCAACAGAACAACTCTCCTGAATCTGTTATTTTTAATGAATTGATCAAAAACACTAGGATAGCAGTGATGACAATGCAAAAAAGGTGCAATGCGTATTTATTGTCTTTTTATTATTTCACTGCATGCAGTCTTTCTCTCTCAACATATTAAATTAATACTGAAAGCTCACAACTCATATTTTCTTTTCTCTTTTTGTCTGTAGATTTAGTAGCAGCACAGTAAACAATGTCAGAGTATTTTACCATCTTTCTACATTGGTAAAAGAACATGGGCATTCAAGAAATATTAGAGTCATAAAAGTAATTTGGAATAACTAACGTTGCAGTATGGACTGTGCATGCTTAAGAGATAATAGTTTTGATTTGTAAAAAAAAAAAGTAATTCAATTAAGTCTAAAGAATTTTATTGGATGCTAAGAGAACATATTTCAAACCAGCATGAATACTTTAATTGGACAGATGAATATGAATGTTACCAATGGCAAGGATGAAGACGAAGGGAGTTAGGTTTCTTGAAACTCTCTTTATTCGAAAAAACCGAGAAACAAAAAGAATTTAAATATGATCAAAAACGACACTCATAGTGCAAAACACGGAAGAGGAAGAGTAGGTTAACAAACGACAAAGACAAGGGAATAAAATAGGGTATTTATACACAAGGAAAAATGGAACACTCCTGACGAGACTAACAGGGAAAGTGATTAACAAGACAGGTGCAGGAAGGGCAAGGAAAGATACACAGAAGGTACCCAGATGTGAACGACATGACGAGACTGAGACAGAATGCACATGGTATGGAAGTATAACTGATTATACGTGTGTGTATGTGTTCTTAAGAGACAGGGATGAGTGAAAAGTTTGATCCACTATGTCTTATGTGCACTACCTCAATAGAAACCATATGTGAGACCTTCCAATACCCTTCCCGCAGTCCATAGCAGTCCACTTATTAATTTTCACCTTGCCTCACTTTCTTTCTGTTACTTCATCTCTCTTTCTCTGCCTCAAATTCTTGTCTCCTTAGCAACTGCTAATATGGTTATTCCGAGAAAGTGCAAACACAGTACAAAACATGATTGCCTTCAGAGTTGTGTTTCACGTGGCTTTAAGGTCAGTTGGCCATGTTTGTGTCATTGAGTCTGCTTGATACCAACTAATTTTCAATTTTATATCAGATAATCTCTCAAGTGACATGGAAGAAAGCAGATTTAGGACCTTTATTGAATTTGAATTTGTAGCTGTATGCACACACTTCATACTGATGAACTGAGTTTTCAAAGTGACTCGTATACTAGATCATTTTAAATACAGTAATACTTCGGTTTACGAGTTTAATTCGTTCCAAGAGCGAGCTCGTATCCCAAAATGCTCGTACACCAAAACAATTCCCCCCATAAGAATGCACTAAAAATCAATTAATTCGTTCCACACGACCATAAATGCCCATTTTAAATATTTTGTTTTTATTTTACCCTATTAATTACAGTTAAAATTATAACCGTTAAGATCTCATATAAATACTAATTAGTAATTGACAATTAAACTCTAAAAATACTTGACAATTTGCTGTAACTCACTTTGAACAGCGTCTGCTGGCATGAAGGAGATGAGAGACAGAGGAGGGAGGGGGAAAACACAAAACCTGGATTCAAGTGCAAATGAGTGAATTTATTATAATAGTGCAGAACAAAAACGAAGTTATAATCCAGAGTGAAAGTCGTGGAACGGGAGACGCGCGCGACCACCGCGAGTTCCGGGAGACGTGTGCGCGACCAACGCAAGCTCCAGACAATGAATTCATGAACCACATATATATTTCACTACGTGAACAATAGCGTTCACAATTAATTAATGTTATCACTTCTAAAAGTATCCCTGTGGTGAATGATGCAGCCAAACAGAGCGAGGCTGAGAGAATGAATGCTTTAAGGGGTGATAAAGGGGTTGGAACTGCGGGACTGTGTTATGAGAGGCTGTCATTAGGATATTTCTAGTAAAAATGCCCGTGAAGATGCTGAGCGTTAGGACCAAAATGCGCGTGGGTGAGGGAAAAATTTGATCGCACTCCAATACAATGCTCGTACACCGATTTGGCCCTCCATGCTCGTACACCGATTTTCTCGTAAACCAAGTCGCTCGTAAACCGAGGTACCACTGTATTTGATTGACTTGCATTTACATAAAACTAGTGTAATGGTTGTTTGGTTTTATTGTCAGTGTATTTGGTTTTCCCTGTCTGCCTGTCTTTGTTCGTTAGTCCCCTTGGTTGCTAATTAGCTCTAAACCTGGGGCCAGTACCATGATGGTAGTTGAACACGCTCAGGGTTACAGGATTTGTTTTGAATTGACAAAACCAAACCAATTAGGCTTTGTTGGTACCATGATCATTAACTTTCTCTGTCAACTCAGGCTTTGATCCCAAGTTTAGGAGTTTAGGTGTGACATCAGTAGTGAACAGCCAATCACATGCTGTGGAACAGTGAAACTGTAATTTACTTCTCACGCGAGAAACATCGGTATTTACTTCTCTCTTCTGCAGAATATTACACTATTGAAAAATATTAAGAATAAAAAAAAAAGTATTCAGCAAGAAGAAAAGATTGGTCTATGAAAGAGGACAAATAAAAAAATTGCTATATCAGTGCAAGTAAAAGTTGTGAAGTAAGTTTATAAGCACTGCTTTAATTAAGGGAACACTTGAATGAAACATTGGATCTCAATGAATGAAATATTCAATTTCAACGTCTTTATACTAATTATATAATATGTTATATAATATATAATATAATATATAATATAATATTATATAATAAGAACAACATTATGTGACAACAGTCAGTGGAATGAATCAAAATCATATCTAAAATCAATGTAAAAAAACGTACGTAAGAAAAACTTGCAAAGTTTATCACAGGAACTCATAATGTAAGTTAGTAGTGTGCTCTGTTTGGTTGTGTGAGCATGTGCTTTCGAGTTCGCTCGGGCTGCGCACTCTTTTGTCTGTGTCAGTTGATGTGTAGCATGCGGTTCATTTTTATGTCACGTTTTGTCTTGTGCTGTGTAGTGTAGTGTGCAGCTTTGTTTTGTCATTGGCTGCGTGCTTTCGTGTCGCCTTGTTTTTTGTGAATACGCAGCTTTGAGTGTTCTCATTGACTGCGTGTTTATGTAATGTTCTGTGTGAGCATATGGCTTGTCACGTGTTTCTTGTGCCATGGACTATTGTGTAACCCCGCCTGTCTTGTTTCCTCGTTAATGGTTTGATTTGCCCCACCTGTCCTCCCTCATTTACCTGCCTTGTGTGTTTTTCCTGTGCTGGATCGTCATCGAATGCTTGTCTCAAGTCAAGTCTTCAGTTTTTTTCCCTTCAGGAGAATTTGTTTGTTTTTGTTTTTGTTTTTATTTTTTATATTAAAGCTCTTCCTACTGCATCTCTGAACCATCGTGCTTCTCTTCATCCCCTAACCCTGGCAAAGTGATATTGTCTTTAAAAATAATTTGCTGTGTATTGACCTTTTAATTTGGAGCTGAAACAGCATCAAACATGTCACTTTGCTCACTGTTTGGTACAATTTCAGTTTGCGATTCTTACCTGGAACATAACCTGTCTCGCAGAATGCAGGTTAACCGTAAGCTACTATGGCAATAAGCACTGCTAAAAGCCAAACCAATTTCATGGTGCCTAAAACCCAGGGTTTGTGCAAGTTAAATTGAAAAACAGCTGGCTAGCCACCTAAACCGGCTTCATGGTATACGTTTCTGTTTTACCTTGATTACTCTATGTTTTTAGTTCTGTCTGTTCATTGTTCTGGCCCCTTTGCGGTTAACATGGTTGTGTATTATATCTCCTGAGATTTTCTGTTCCATTTGGGTTTATTGATTTTTGTCTTTTTCCTGAGCAGTGTATTTAGTGCTGAAACCGTTTACTTAAAGCTAGCAACTTTTTTTAAATTGCTTGCTGAATCAAATTTATTTTTACTCAATATCATCTTCACCTAAATTATGGCTTTCTGAGAAATTCTATTTCTAACCCAGGTCCAGGCTCACAGCAGGAGCAGGTGAGGAAGGTCACGGCAATGCTGCAATACCTGCAGCACATGATGTTTATTATGGCTCGTCACCGCAGTCATTAATCTTGCATTGCACCTCACTCTTGGGGAAAATGGTCTTCCTCTTGCATGCGCCATGTGTCCTTGAAGTGCCCAGATGACCTCCTAGCCTTGTGTCGCTCAGCCTGACCTTTGCATCCCTCACACTCAATGAGAATATCACACTTTTATATTGTTTCATCCCCCAAAGACTTCACAACCTCTACCTTGACACTTCTCCTTTTCATCGCTCTTTTATTTATTCATTTTTTTATTTAATAAAAGCCTTAAAGATTTGATGCCACAGTGTCTGTCTTCACTCACCCGAAGACAGCTCTGGCGAAACAACAAGACCTCTTGCTCGCTGCTCTAGCACACTGCATGGCAAGCAGGAGAACAGAAGGCAGAAGGATCTATTTCCTCTCCATTTATTCAGGCAGCATCTCCAGAGCGGTGGCATCAGAAAGTATAAGCATCTTTAGTTCAATACTGAAGCCTCTTGCCTTCAAAAAACCTGGTGAAAAAGTCACACCTGACATGAACTTCTCAACTCTATGGTAACTCTACAGGTCACGAACAAAAAAAGAGTCACAACTTTAAGACTCCATAGCTGGGACTACGAATGATTGATAGAACAATAAATCAGCTAGGCAGAGCTGAAATCTTGTCATAGACTATAGCAAGTTGGCCCAATCCGTCGATCGCAAACGTAGTGTGGGTAGATTGAATGGAATTAACAAAATAGACGTCAGCCCTTCAACCAATCACTATGAAATTTGTCACTTCAGTCTGACCTTTTCTGACACATTGTTCGCTGCGCATGCGCATACATACAGTGGCACCAAGTGGGAAATGTGGAGCGGCATTTTTGAATTTTGTTAATTTTCTTCATTAAAACTATCACACCGACTCTTAAACATGTACAGACTTGTATTGTGCAAAAAGGGTTAATGTAGTTATGCAAGCTACATCAACGTATAATGTGCATATAATGAATTCTCAATATACTGTATTCATAAATAAATATATGTTTTGTACTTTATAGTAGGTAAATCATTTTGAATTTGTCATTTTATAAGTTTACAAGCCCAAAAAGTGCGCAAACCCCTGCACTATAGCAAATTTACCTAAGGCTGTAGTTTCCCACACATTTTTATTCATACATACTTTGCTGAACAATATGGCTTATGAATTTTTTTCTAGCAGGTGATAAAATAGATAAAAAAATCCTATAAATTTACATTGAAGGAGGGACTTTAGTCATATTAGTGATAAAATAGAAACGATTTACAGCTGCAAGCATAGACGGGGAGTGTGTAAAGCTGGACAAAGCTTAGCTTTCTGCTTTCTGCTGCTGCTTCTGATTACTTTTACAGGAAAAGCTGCCCATATTCGCTGGTCTAGGATCAGTTTTCTCCGTTATAATAGCATATTGGTGAAACCGATTTGGCAAGCGATTCAGTGTGCATATGGAGTGCGTCAAAGGTTTTTGTTTTTTCTGCCATGGCATATCACGTGTTCAGTAGCCTGTGCTTGTTTTTCTGGTTAAATTAACTGGGGTTTGTGATGCTTTAATAACAAAGGCTAGGCGCATGTAACTGTTTCATGGAAATTTATGTAAGCTATATTTTACCTTTTGTCTTTTGGGAGGGGGAGAAAGTAACACAGTTTTGCGGGAGCGAAAAGGTCTTTTACATCCAAGTTTAAACCAAAATAAAAAATAACTAAATTAATATTAGATAATACAGTTTAGAAAGTCCCTCATTTATTGCAGTTAATGTGGACCGGAACCCGGATAGGTGAAAATCCGCAAAGTAGAATTGGCCCCCCTAGGAATTTCCGTATATGTGTGTGTACATACCAGAATGTTTAAAATATGTATATTTTATACTTTAAATATATTTTTATTAAAAGTATTTAATTATAAAACCTTAATATTATACATGTACTCTCTCTCTCTCATACGATACGTATTATGGTGTTCTACACTCATCAATGACAGTAGTATCTTGAGACTCCAGTAATGACGACGATGACAGACCTGTGCGGTTCGATGAATGCGATGATGATGACGGTGTTACTGCACTGGTATAATGAGGCCTTTAAATCAGTTCGGGAAGCGCCTCATCGTCAGATATCGGCGCTGGATCGTCAACATTTGCTTTTGAGAGAGGTGAAGAGGCTCCCACTCAACTCGTGCTCTCATTGGTCGATCTCACACCGGGAACCAATCACGTGTCTTGTCTGAGTGCCCGTGGGTGTGTACAAAGCCTCTGAGAGAGTTTCTCTCTTTGTCTGGCATCCTGGGAAACCGTTTCTCTCGCATCATGATGAAGCAACGCTGCTTAATCCACAATACGGCTGCCGTTATGGCGTTATTTTTGAATTTTTATTTTTCAATCAATATTTTTGTAAAATCCGCGATGCACTGAGGCTGCGAAACTTGAACCGCGAAGTGGCGAGGGATTACGGTAATCTCTTAATATAATATAATATGCATTGCAGCATCACCTCTTTTCTTGCTGTCTGAAATGGTTCGATAAAGGATTCAATGTCTCTAAACCCCTCCTTTCCGATAGCTTGTTCTGCTCTGATTGGTCAGATGGCTCAGTTTGTTGTGATTGATCCACTGCTTACAGCGCGTGACGGAAACAAAACATCCATTACCATTTCTGAATTTCAGCTCCAGAGGCTTGTTTATGCAGCACTTGTATAAACAGTGAAATGAATATTAATGATCAATTCTAATGCTAGTCCTCATCCTTTGGAATTGTGTGCACTTTGGATTCAGAGCACAGAAAACAGCGCCTTCTCAACGTGTCAACAACACAACATGTTGCTTCTCAGCTGAAACTACAGCGTTTGAGGACAGGTCAAAGTAAACATTGTTCATAGGCATTCAGTGATGTTAATGAAGTTAGCAATTATGCAGATTTGTTACAATGTAGATTAGAATGGAAGTGAGACTGGAAATGCTGACCACTCATTTCGGCAGTTCACAATCGATTCTTTCTTTGAGGAATCAATAACTTTGTTTGTCATGCATTTTAATCTTCAAAACTTTGCAGACATTTTACATTCACAAACAGCTATTTAAACACTCCCTGAAAGGTAAAATTCGAAAAACCACTTTAGGAGCACTTTATTTCAGCAATTCTAACTCGCTACTAATACTTTTAGTGTCTCTGTCCAAAGCATCAAGCCTTTTTTCTCCTGGTATTCTACTGGCAGGGCCAGTTCTGAGACATGACTTGATTGGCTGTTGCCATGGAGACCAGAATGGTAGTAGGGAGGGCCTGTTTCCCTCTGCCTAGGTGGATGAGGTGAAGAACCCAGTGTGTGAATGTGTGTATATGTGTGAGAGAGAAGTTGAGAGAATAAGAGCAAAAGAGAGTGGGAGAGGGGCGTAATGAGGCTATGTCTGTCAGCTGATCGCTGCTGCTCAACAGTGTGAGTGAAAGCTCGTGTGCACGTGTGCGTGTGTGTGTTAGGCTGCCTAGAAATGTGGTCAGGTGTGTGATTGTAGAGATCACAGCGTGCATTTTAATTGAGCACTATCTAAATTTTAAAGAGAATGCATCTGCGCCCCATGTGACCCGAATGAGAGGTTTTCCCGAGTGCGAAATGCATAAGTGTGTTTGTGTGGGTGGCAGCTGTAGCTGAGCAAGGCTCTGTGCCTGATTGCTCATTTAAAGCACTATGCAGCTCTCCTCTCGCTCTGTCTCTCTTTCTCTCACACAGACACACAAATGCACACACATTTACACAGACACACACTAGTCAACCCAACCCAGCACAGACTGACAAGATAAGTACCAGAGCACATCAGTTCTCTCCCTGTCGTCTCTCACGAAGATATAGTGCATTTAATTAATAAAGCTATCATGGGCTTGTCAAAATGACTTACGATTAACCTGTGATAATTATGATGTCCTTTAGCTTGGCACTCTGCTGACATGCCAAGACACAAAAAAAGCTACAGTGAAGTCGGCGCATGGGTTCACTCTACCTGCACACTAGCACTAGATGCATTAGGTGCCAGCAGGAAGCACTAGCTGGCGCCGTGGTCTAGTGATTAGCATGGTTTGAGCTGCGGCGCTCACAGTTTTGAATCATATTTCAATGGCCCCTGGCAAAATCCTATCCACCTTGGCTTCCAAAGAAAGTTCATCGACTATTTTAGTTACCGTTTAGAAAAATACATCAATGAATGACTAAAAAAATAAACATTTCTCTAGTTTTTAGTTGAAAAAATTCTCAATTTTGGAACTTAAAACCAGAAAATGAAACGTTTACCAAAGTTAAAGTGTTGAATTTAGTGCGAACTATCAAAGCAAGGTTAGCTTGCAAGCGAGCTTTTTTCTTTTAAAGAAATGAAAACGTTTATTCAGCAAGGATTTATTAAATTGAGTAAACATCTGTAATGTTAAAAAACGATTTCTATTTCAAATAAGTTAACTTTCTATTCATCAAAGAAAAGTGTATTTTCATTGGGGAGAAAAAGAATCACATTTTCCACAAAAATATTAAGCAGTACAAGAAGTTTCTTTAGCACCAAATCAGCATATTAGAAGTATCACGTGAAGACTGAAGAAATGGCTGCTGAGAATTCACAGATTTTAAAATATTATAAATAGAAATCCCTCCATTGTCCTCAGTGGCACCGTCTCCGGTCTACCAAACCCACGCCTCCACCTAGGTCATGCTCGCCTGTTGCTCAGCGCTCCTCCAGGCCTTCTATTCTTGTTTCTTTTCCTCCTGTCTTAGGGAAGCGAGGGAAGAATACACCTGTGTATCCTCACTCATGACTCGTCAGGAAGCTTCCTCACTCCTCGTCCCCTCGCGGCGCAATTAGAGAATTGAGTTGTTCCATGATGTCTTGCTCTGTTCTGTTTAGTCTCATTGTCATCATTTGAGTTCTAGTTCTTTTATTAGATTTTATGGTCTCTTATTAGTGGCTCACCTTGGTTTGTCTTGTGTAGTGTTATTGCTCTTTGTGTTTTATAAAAGTTAATTTCCTCTAACATTACGCATCACATTTGTCGCTTGTGGATTTACTATATGCTTGAGAGGTAGTAGTAAGCGGTGAGTGTTGCACTCAACTTTTAGACATACTCACACATTTTTTTGAAGCGTGTTTAACTTCAAGTGGACGAGGGAAGTTTATTTGGAAAGACCCTCAACCGAGGAAGCAACATGTACTCTTCAAGCAGATCCGCAGACCACAATGCAACATGATTGTGACGTCACAGCAGATTGCGCTTAATTTACACCCACCTCGATATGGCGTTATATTGGCGTTGATGATATTGGCGTTATTTTTACATTTAACCACATTCAGTACTTGTTGCAGCTACCCAATGCTGACTGTATTTATTGTATTGTTGTTGTTCTGTTTGTGTCTTATTGTAATGTACAGTGATCCCTTGTTTATCACGGTTAATGGGGACCGGAACCCCTGCAATAGGTGAAAATCCAAAAATCCTAGTGCGAGCGAGATGGATGATGAGTCTGCGCGAGATTAAACACACCTCCTCACCGCCAAAGCAGCAGCGTCACAGCCACTTGTAGCCGCTCACGGAGGTTTGGGGACCACTGAGTTAGGGCATTACATTTAAACACTTCAAGGGTTCCGCCTGTAATCGGCACACATAAGCAATGACATATATCCGAATGAATGAGATAGAGGGAAGGGCATAAAAAATTGGACTTAATGCAGCTTGGATCAGTGCATTTACTCTGCACTAACCTGATCTGATGATCATTGAAGCAGCTGTGCAGAAAAACTATAAAACCTGTGTGAATTGTTGAGCAGCTAGTGTAGATGTTAGTGTTGCGGCTGATGCCAGGATTCATACCACATATTTTACTTGCATTTCTCCATTTAAATGCTATCTCTTCCTCCTTTCGTTACTATAAATTTCCCCACTTTTTATTTATTATTTATTCTGTAGTTTATTGGTGGGATACTGAGTCTGACATTTTTAGTTGAGTAGCATTTAAAAGAGGCTTAATTGTCAAACAAATGAGACGCAAGTTCTTGAATAGCATGTTTTGTCTGCTGATATTCAGCACGGTAAAAACATCTCTGAGAAGGTTGCTGCACTAGTGATTTGTGATTTGAAGAGTTGTGATGCAACAAAGCTGTTGTCTTAGATGATTAAAATTATTTCTCAAAGCTTTTCAATAGAGTGTTGATGAAAACAATGTCCTGTCCTGACAAGGTCCAGCACCTGTCCTGATTCACATTCACTTCTTCAACTGACATTTTTTTGTAACTTTTTATCGTAAAGAAATAAGTAGTCAAATAAAAATAAAAAGTCATCTGGGTATATTGACACTGAAACAAGTCAATGAAACCACATTTGCATAGAAAAATCAATTTCACTGGACAGACTTTAAACTGCTGACATATTCCATCATTTGTAACTAAATGTGTGCACGTAAAAAAAAGCGAACTTGTATTTTGATTTGTTGAAAGACCTTTTTAAATTATGTTGAAATCCCAGAAATGCCTATTCGGATTTAATACCATATTGCCTATTCAAAACAGATAATGATGTCTGATCTTAAACACACAGAAATGCAGCATTTTATTCAATGTATACTTACTACACGAAATATATTATCCACACTCAAGGAGTGTTCAAATCATGAAGCTAATTATGCAATCAGCGACAACAGGATGATACGGCAGAGAGTTTTGATTAGGTATGGCTACCCCTTGGGGTCCAAGAGGAATGGGAGTCTGTATAACCAACTTCATCCTATTTCCTATCATGCTGTAGTCAAATTGTTTATCCAATAATATAAATGCAGAATAGGGGAAACTGAGGGAAGTTGTAATACACATTTATTCACAATCAATGTAATTGTAAATGTCAGGACATTGTAAATTTGTAATGATCATTATTTCTGTTTGTCTGTATACTATTTGGCTGGAGCAGTGCATTAATATAATTTATGCAATACAGTTCCTCCTGTTAGATTCAATCACAGCTTTGTAAACATTTTCATTTAATGTTGGCACGCATATAGATGGGCTACACCCAAAAATGCAATTGTCATTCTTCCAAGCAGTGATTTTACCTTTCATTCTAAGCCAGCTTCACGTTCCAGGCTTTGGCTTCTTATTACTTACTGAGAACAGGGCTCTAACTGTACCCCGTGGAGAGGAGGACAGGAAGTAAAAAATAGTTTGCTGCGGGGAAGGAACATTCATTGTACCTTCTCTTTGGGGAAAAAATGCAAAATGAAAAAGGGTAAAGGGGTCACTGAAAAGAAAGGTCAAAGTATCAAGCATGAAAGAGAAATTGGTTATGCAGTGCTGCAAGCAAAGCAAAAAAAAGCTATCTTACTTTTCACACGGTTAGTTTTCTGATTCTAATTTGGGCTTAAAAATGAACGGATTGACCAGTGGGTCGGTTTTCCTTAAAAATCTGCTGTACCCTAAGAAAAAGAACTATCGACTATATTACAGTGGTACCAGTATTTATTAAGGTTTTGTTTATCATCACCTCGCTTTCACAAATACAGCAGATCTTTCTCAGCCACAAGAAAAGACGTGAAGAGTGGGATTTGCTGCCAGATGGTGAATTAATTTTAAGTTCTGGTTCTTGTAATTCCCATTTGTGCATGCTGCTTATTTGGAGTTCCACCGTATACAAATCAGGTTTGGGCAACGCAACATCACAAGTCCCCTGTGTAGTTTTCCATGCAGTTATTTTCAAAGAACACGGAAAATGTGGTTGCTAGTGTAATTCAATTCCCATACAAAATGTAACTCATTGTTTTAATACAAAACACAACATTTTGCTCTGTTTAATAAATTCGGAGCAGATTTTCTAAGACTTTCCTAAATTTAAATTCCCATTGTAAAAAAACCCCCAAAACATTACGTTCATTTGTTTGAAATCTGTTGAACCAAATCAACAATTCTTCAAGACAGAGCTTGCAAATAAAAGCACAGATGGCGAAACAAGAACAAGAACAAGGTGAAAATGCGAACTTCTCTGTGAGGAATATGCAAACACACTGGTGTGCATAAATGAGCTGAATGTTGTTGGTAATAAGGGTGTTGTACAGAGATAATTTGTGGTTCATTGGTGGCTACATTGAGATGTTACATCTTCCTAATTATCTCCACTGAGAGCCCATGTTTAATTGGAGTTCTGTGGCATGAAGACACGCACACATGCACATCAAAAAAGTTGCATTTACATAAAGCACATGCAAGTTCAACGAAAACATAATAAGAGAGTGTGATTAGGAGTCACATCTGACATTGCACTTCAACATCACAAGGAAGCTGCAATTGGAATCAAAGGAATTGCTCCCTGTTGAGCAGTTTCTTTCTCCTGTTTGTACGGTCTGATCCAACATTTTTGCTCAGGTGCTCTATAAACTAGGGCATAGTTTCCCGCCCTCTCTATTTCTCTGGACAAACACAGAAAGCAGTGATTGAGTTCAAAAAGAAGTAGAGCTGTGAAGTCTTGCAACCGCTCCGTCGCTTTATATCGCACCATGGTTTCAGTCTGACTGTGGATTTCAAGCAGTGAAGCAATAGTAACTAAATCAGAGAGTTATTGTAAAGAATGTTCTGAGTGGTCATATTATATAATGATTTATTTATTTGAAATCAATGCATTTTTTAACATCAATAATGCATTAAATTAATCAAAAGTCACAGATAACATTTTTAATGTTACAACCCCACTGAAGATTGGAGTAAACTCTCCAGAAAATGTAGTATTTCCATTACAGGAATAAATTACATTTAAAAATAGAAAAGTATTATTTTAAATTGTAATAATACTTCACAATATTATGAATGCAGCCTTTGTGAGACATATCGACTCCAACTTTTGAATGTACGGTAATATATTTTATAAACTTATTGAAATTAACAAATTTAAATGAAAAAACGTTTTAAATTAAAAAGAGAGAGAGAGAAATATGAGCAAAATAGTAAATATAAACTGCGAATGCTCAGCATTTGTGGACTCCCTAATTAATATTCCTATTAATTATTATAAATTCCTTGCTTGAGGTGTACCATGAAGCTTACAAGGTAAAATGTTTGCAATGTGTATGTAACACGATGATCATTTGCCAGTTTCGGGTAAGCAAATGAAAGGTATATGCATTGCTGTCACTGTGGACAACTGAAACTTAAAAGCTGTGTTTTGTGTATTTGTGCAGGTGTGCACTTACACAAATAGTTTCGCTTTGGCTCAGCAACTGAGCCCATAGAGATTATGATGTATGCTCAGGTGTGTACACATGTGTCTGTCTATATATATTTATCTGTGTTCGATAGTATATATTCATCCCTCAAAGCCTAAGAGACTGATGCAATCGTGATGAGAGGCAGCGCTCATAGAGTATGTGAGGGGTATTGTGGGCAGATCCCTGGTGCTAAGGAACTACATCAATAACCACACAACATACACCACAAATGTGTTCTCAACCAGTGACAGCCAGTCCCTGCAGCCTCCCACAAGCCCCCACAATCCCTTTCCATTTTCTCACTTCAGCTCTCTCACTCTTTCTATGCAATCTAGGCCAGTGAAATGTGCTTATAATGCAGCTGACATATTAAGAATTGGATGAAACATTATGCACATTCAGTGGTCATGTTACTATATAGCAAACCCACACGCATTGGTATACGTGTATTGGTACACGCACTATCATGATGAGGGCATTCCATAGATGTAAGGGTTTTTATACTGAGCTAATGACATTTTCTAGCCCCTTACACTAACCCTACTCCTAAACCTACCCATCACACACACACATACTGTCGAAATGTAGAAAATTGTAACAAATATGAGCCATTAAGGGATATTACATGGATATTTTTTTATATGTATTCCTTGAGGTTCGCTTATAATGTTAATTATGTTCTATTGCATGCACACACACACATACACATACACACACACAAACAAATACCGGTATGTGGAAAACAAATATTTCCAACCCTCTTTCAGAAGTTTGTTTTTTTAGAGGTGGCTCCATCAAGGCTTGTCAGTAAAGGCCCAGTTATGATTGGCTATAATAATAACATCATTGCATAGGAAACAGCATTAGCACCCACTCGCTTTGGCTCGTGAGTAAGTACAGTGGAAGTTGGAACCCACTTATCTCAACCTCGTTTATCTCGCCAACCCTGTTATGTCGACGTTTTTGAAGTGGAACCAAACTCCAAACTCCCTATTTTTCTTAGCATTTTCTTATCGGTTATCTGATATCTCGAGCACAAAAGAAGGACAAATTCGTCATTTTACATCAGTAATCTCGATCCCCGTGACTAATGATAGTACCGAGTTTGCGTTGCACGTGCATCACGGTCTGTATGGTCGCTCACTCTTGTGTCGCAGTGCCGCGCAGCCGCAGAAGAACTCGTGGAAAAATCAAGCTTTACAGATGCTATCTTGGAAGAGGAGTGATAGAGGATAGAAGCTTAGAAGCTTGTAGTTCTAAGCTTACTGATAGAAGCTTTGAAGCATTTGTTTTCAAGCAGACCGTTAAAGGCAAAAAGCAACAATGCATTTTAGACTTTGTAAAGAAACCATAGTAACCGCGTGTGCAATACTTTCAGAACTGTGTCAGAGCGAATGTGTTTATGTGTGTTGTGACTGTTTACTCTGTGAGCGAAATTGTGTTTGCAATGTTGGAGAATATAATTAAAGGTTTGTATCGAGAATCGAAGGTGGTTTTTCATCGTATACTGGTAAATCTTGCACCGGCTGTCAGAGTGGTTGACGACTGCCCAGATGTTAAATAAACTGGTCACACAAGCTTTATAGATGGGTTTCGTACCAGCACACTCTTCTCAAACATGTAAAGAGTGTAAGTACAAACCAGGAAAAAGAAAACACTCCGACAAACATCACAATTAAAAGAAGGAAAATAGAAACAGTAGGATGCTATATAACAGTCAGCGGTAGAGCGGCCATCGCTCTCCTCACTCTCCTCACTCGCTCTCCTCTCCTCCTCTCCTCTCCCGTGCGCGTGCACTCACACCAGAACAGAACACACCATAAACAAAGTAGCCGTTACAATCTCTGCTGTTAGTTGGTGCACATATGCCTTCAAACAAATCGTTTTCTCGATCCTCGGTTATCTCTACGTTTTTTTTGCAACCCTGAGGCCGTCGACATAACTTGGTTCCACTGTATTTTGAAATCATTATCCATATAAAACCATTGTTTCCAGACAAAGCAGTATGAAATCATTTACTTAAGATTTACTTAAGACAACAACAGTTTCTTTACGAACTCTCTGTTACACAGTGCTTCGTTTACAAAACAATCTGAAGTCAAATTGTGTGAACAAACATATAATCCTACAGCGCAATCCAGGACGGCATTACAATAAACCATCCACTTGTTTCTGAGCCTGGGATCCTTCTAAAGTCTGTACAGAGACACAAACAAGCTGTTTAAACAGGACGCATCAAAGTAAATGTTCCTTTTGACCATTTGTCTTGTTGTCGGCAGATTCAAGCATGTGGAGTAAAGGGAAGATGCATTAGTATACCGTATCCAGTGTAGACAGCTGTTAAGCGACTGGGTGCAATGATGTAAAACTATTCATTGATGTCTTATGCAAATGTATTTGCCAGTGTGATGTCACAAATAAAGCAACATCCAAACAAGCCGTTTTTGGAGCTTGCTTAAATAAATGCTTTGTTTATAATGAGGAGGACGTTTTAAGCTCTGAAACATGCATGATGTTTTAAACATGTGTCCCTCTATGTGTCAAAAGATTTTCTCATGTCATGGCCCCTTTAAAGAGCAACTCCAGTGACTTTTCCAAAAGATTTGATATTTATTCACATTCACATTTTTGCTGGCAAGCTCAGTGTTACGAAAAAGATTTCCATCAGTCCTTTGTTCTGCTTTAAGAGAGAGAGGTGAAATCTTGTGCAAAAGACTGCTGACCTGTGCTAAAGGTCACTTAGTTCTTCAACAAAGTCACCCGCATAGAGGCACAAAGCTCTCTAGGTGCTAGACATGTGTTTGAGGCATTCATTACCCTCGCTGTGGTGATTCACCCTTTCTTACACAGCTTTACTGAGCACTGAACTTATAGTCCAACACATCCACACACATATAGGTTCATTATTTCTCTATGTACAAGGAGATTTTCGGTGGATGGGTTTGACATAACAAGGGATTGCCGTGAAACCCTCCCTAATATAAATTTAAGAGCGTTCAAGATCATTGAGTATGTGTGTGTCTGTGCGTATGTTGCTCTCTTTCTACAGAAATTATTTGTGTGCATGTACCAGTATTTCCTCTTATAATTAGTCTTAATACTAAACAAAACAATTTTTCTATATTTTCTCTACATTGCATACTATACTTCTAATTAAAATACAATTTAAAACCATAAAATCAGGAACATCTTTAAATACATTACAGCTAATATTTTAAACTATGTTCATTCCAAATACATACACTTAAATTTTTACATTGTAAAATGTAAATTTTTACGAATCTGTTTTCATGTTATGGTCAATTCTAAAATTCTTTATAAATTTGTCTAAATAAATGGTAAAATAAATAAACTAATACATACATAAAACATTAAAAATGTCAAATTCTGCAAATGAATTTATCATAATAAAAAAAAAAAATTAAGATTGTGTTATTAAATTGTTTTTAAAGAATAACTTCAAGCGAGCATTATGACGACAAATGTAAACTAAATCTGAAAAATGTCATTTAAATCTAACATAATTCAATCTAGCATTATCGCCAATACAGATTAAAATATAGGCTATTGCTGTTATTAAATCAATACAAATAACAGGTGTGTGAGAACTGCTTTGTTTTTGGGCCTGTGTGCATCAGATTTGATTCTGAATAATTTATTTACCGGTTCTCATTATGATAATCCTATAAATGCTGTCATGCAATTTGAAAATCCCATCAGCACAAATGCAGCATTCTGCAGCTTAATGTCACATTCATATATCCTGTCTCATTACAATAAGAGCCAAAGCAGCTCTGCGACAATACCAAATCAAAAGATCATCCCTACATTTCCGCAAAGATTTCTGAGAACATCATAATTCATCATTTAATTACCTTTTCTTATCTTTTTTCCTCCAGTATACATATTTAATGTGCAGCAAAGATACAGCTATTGATTTTCTGGCTGTGTGAAGACCGAATTATCAATTAAATCAATTATCACATCTCAACTCTTAAATGTCTACTGCCAGAAAAAACACCCTATATTTCACAAAAGTCCCTTGCTTTTGTTCTGTCTCTCTCTATTACAGACGGCGTGCCATCATGATATCCTTCAGTCACACCACTCTCTCTTCCTGTTTTCCCTCTCTCTTGCTCTCTCGTATCAGATAGTGTTGGCCTCTCTCAGGGGAATGCAAGCTGGCAGTGGCCTGTCCCATCTGTCAGACAGAGGATGAGGAGGAGTGAGGGTGTGTGTTTGCGTGTACATGCTGGTGTGTGAATGAAGTGCGTGATGTATATACATGCACATCCGCAAGGAATGTTTTCAGCGATGTATGGAGTTTATGTTGATTTTTTTTGGAATAGTGTGCTGTTTAAAGGTTAATGCAAGAAGTTATTAATTATGTCTGAGCTTATGTTGAGGATGGGAAGACGGATAGAAAAGCAGATGAATGCATTTGATGGAAGAGCGAGGGAGAAAAAAGAGAATGAGTTAAATCATCACCATTCTCTGCATAATTAAACTCTATTGTGGCATGCCTGAGCTCTGAGAGACACAAGTGTGTATGTTGTTCAGTGCTGCCCCCTGCTGTAAGTAATGTGTCAACGATCCATCACGCAGACAATGGAGGTGTGCTTTTGTACACAACGAGGACAGGCTGTTCTTCAGAGCCGTCTCTTTGAACACTGGGAACAGAATCAATGTTCTTTCGCTAGCAATGCTCTTCTCACATTTTCCAATTCAAAGAGAATACAACATACTCAAAAAGGCTGAAAACATGCAGTTGTGTAGAGAGCGGTGCGACCGAATCCTAAGGATAGTGCATGACAGACCAACTTTTGAAATTAACACAGATTTTACAATAAAACATGGTGTTAAAAGGTAAACGATTGGATGATGAAGTGGCGTCTTGTTTAAAGTGTGACTCAGCACTTTATGTTCTAGAGCAACACCAATAGCAACATCCGAGACTCTTAGACGCAATTCATCTAAGATTCATGTCGGTTTCCAAAGGCTGTTTTTATTGTGATCATTTTGAATTGTGCGATCTCAGAAAACCCAATAAACCACCATTACTCACACCCCTTCACAGACGAAGAATGAATGATTGCATTGCCTTTTCTGCCATGAGCAAGACAGCAGGTTTTCTCTATTAATGCTTTTTAATCTAGTTCGCTTTGTATTTAGGACTGTTAGAATCACACCTGAGTTATCAACAAGACAAAACATAAAAGAGGAACGCCACTCTCCCATGATGTCCATCTATTGATTTTCAGATAATGCAATTCATTCAACATGTTTACTGTGTATTTGCTGCAATGCAGCTGTCTGGCTCTATATGCTGCTAACAGAAAGTCAACAATATAGACTTAATCTGATACTTAGCAATTTGGAAACACACTGCAGGAGCTTCAAAGCAATAATATTTTATGACCGATGGGAGAAATAATTAAAATCACACTGTGGAGGAAAGAACTAGTAAGCCTCTATGAGAACACTGTAGATTTGAATAATTGAAAAGCTACTAGTATGGAATAAGGGCTTGTCTGACAAGGAAAATGGGTAGAGATGCAGTGGACTTAAATAACTACGTTATAAAGTGATCAGTGTGCTTGTAGTTTGGGACAGTAAATATTCAAAACACTGCACCATCGCTTTTCTCTGCTGTACAAGTCACTTCACTCAGATGATAGAGGTAGTACTGAGATTCATGGGCAGAAATGAAACCACAGAGGTGAAATTCCCTCTAGCAATACATAAGCAACTGTATGAGGTTGATGCACATCTGAGCTGGTCAGTTCCCCAGAGCCACCAGACAGAATTTTAGAGCAGCTTGTAAGTGGCAAGCAGATTTAAAAAGTCAGTTATGATATTTTAGAATAGCCATATCAGTTGACAGTTAATTTATGGCTACAGCGCGTGAAGTCTACGACTTTCTAGTGGCTCTTGTGTGTTTCTTAGCTGCGTTTGAAATGCTCTACACACTGACCCACTTTAAGAATCACATTTTAATAGAGTGATGATAAGATATTGATCACAGAGACACCCTGGAAAAAGGCAAACAAGACAGGCGTTGACTAAACACGTACTGTAATTCTAACGAACTAGAATGGAGAATATAAAACGTTGCAAATGTGCCGGTGGAAAAGCTCACAGATGCTTGCGAGTGTAGATAGCTCCCATCAAACCATCACTGTACTCTTCACAAGATATCTGTGCTGTTATCTGATAATGACAAAGGATATCGGCCCATCAATCACAGCTAGGATGCCTCTAGCAACTGTCAGAGAGAAAGACTCAGTGAGAGAGAGAGCGGGGGGGGGGAGGGGGGGAGGGGGGGGGGCATTCTTGGGGACTGTGAGATGAGAGATGGAGGTGACACATGCATGATTACGCTCTGCTCTGTTCCAGTCCCCTCACGCAGCTACGGTCAGTCAGATTGAGACGTACTCGAATCGCAGGTGCACGGAGGTAGATGCTAATGAATCCTTTCTAGCATGATGTTAATTTAGATTAATGAGGGGAAAAGGCCTGGGAGCGAACAGTGTCCAACAATAGAAAAATCCTGTGAATCATGTGAACAACCATGTGTATGAAAGAAGATGCTGTTGCAGATAGTTTACACTGGCTTTAAATGAGCTTAAAAAATAACAATGGAACATGGTGGAAATGTCTTTAAAGCATTGTCAAAATTGAGAATTCTGTCATTATCTGCTCACTCACATGTTGTTTCAAACCTGTATGATTTTTTTCTTCTTCTTCGGAAATACACACAGGATTTTTGTCACCTCTTCTGCAGCTCTCAAGTCAAATATAATGCTAACTTGAATGCGAGTAATTTTTATTTTAGATTTCATTTTTGGTCAGAAGTGGCTTTTAGAGATTGCGTAATCTCCAGATAAGATAAACCTAATGGGAAAACAAATATCCCGTTCAATGGATGAAATGAAAAATTGCGCATTAAAAAAAACGAAACAAAAAGTATAATAAATAATAAAGTAGTATATAGTTTATTGCAGTGTTGTTATTGTTAACTAAAACTTAAAATTAGGTTTTGGTAATTGAAATAAAAAAAAAAAGTTTAAATAGATGAAAAAATTAATAACTATTATTGCCATTAACTAAAATAAAGTTGAATTACTAAAACTGAAATAAAGCAATATAACTATTAAAATCAAACCATTAAAAGTGACAAAAGCACACAAGAAAATGAAAAAAACGTACACTAAAATGAACAACAACAACATAACTAAAAGATCATTCAAAACATTAACAAATATTGTAATAGCATATAAATAACACTAAAAGATACTGAAAGTTTATTGTTGTTCACGCTGAAACAGAAGAAAGTTGAGTTGAATTTGGGTGAAAGTGAATGACAGATGCCTGAAAGACCTGATTAGATTTGAAAATCCAATTTTAGATTGGCCTCACAGAAACTGTATACTTGTTTTTTTTTTATCACTGGCAGATGCTAAAATGGACTCAGAGGAAAATGACTTCTCACTGAAGGGGCGAGCTGAGGGAAGGGCTGTTGCTTCGAATATGAATTATTTCATTTAGTTATTCTGGCACTAACTGGCACTCCCCTAAGTACTGTAATCAATATAATGAATTGAGTATGGTTTGACAAAACACACACTGGAGTGGCGACTAGACATTTGATGGCAAAGCATCCTTGTAATAGCACCATTTTAAGGAATTTACTTTCATATAGTGCAACAGTTTTCTTCTGTTGTGTATGGTTAGCAGTTCAGTACACAAAATAGCCTCTGAGTGGTGTTTTGCTATTTATTTAAGGAGGTTAAATCAATGAAAACAGTATTTTTCTTCGACTTCTGATTGTTATGTACCACAGATAGACTTTTAACATTCATAATGGTTCTTTCCCAAGTCCACAACGTTGATTTAAGGAAACTAGCCTACCAAAACAGGTCATTCAGAAATGATCACCATAACCACCATATTTAAATATGAAGGCCTACATTTACACATAAATATGTATACAGCATCCAGCAGTGAGGGAATATCAATGGTGTTGACACAACACTTTATTAAGATATAAGATTTATTTAAAACAATTGTGGAAACTAACAATTAGCCTATATATTGACTCAAATGACTTCCAATTGTGCATTGTACCATTCATAGGTCTTCACAATTGGTCTTCACTTATAATTAAAACGTATATATTCACCTAACATATTCAACTGTGGTCAGTTAAACTATAATTTCAAGGTGAAAAATCTGAGTCCTACACAAAAAAAGAATGTATGTGTCACTAAGTCCAAGACGATGTTGAAGATTTAAAAATACTTCAATGAAAACAAAAAGGTAATCCAAAATATGAGGTATAATAGCAACAGCAGTCTCTCTACAAACGTGTAGCAGACACAAACAACAACTGACAAACTGATGGGATAACTAAATACACATGCGGTGATGAATAAATGACAAACAGCTGTAATGATTAGTGTCCATGGTAATGAATGTTTCAGTTTTACCCTCCACTCAAAGGAACACATGACAATGAAGGCAAATTAAGAGTCCTAGTGCTGTGACATAACGCCCCCTCCCGGAAGGCGCGTCCACGCACAGTGAAGATGAGACCGTGAAGAGTTGGAGAAAGGGACAAGGACACGAGGTGATGGGATGACAAGATCCCAGTGGCCATGGAGGAGGAAGGTTGAGTTGACCGATCCAGAGCTCGCAGTAGACAGTCCACGGTGGAGGGTGATATTTGCTAACAGGGTGATATGGCTGGTGATATCCTGGTGATTACTGATGGAGATGGAGCTGATGGATTCCAGGGTGCAGTGGGAGAGCAGATGAATCTCAGCAATGCTGCCGGCTCAGGAGACCAAGGCGAAAACGTGGCGACGAACACTCGACGTAGAGCCAGTGTACCTGAGGACTGCGGTAGAGCCTGTGGGATGGAGTTCCGAGGCTACACTGAAGGGAAGGGTGGAGAGACGTAGCGTAGCAGATATCTCAAAAGTCTGTGGCGGAAGTGACATGACGACTGTCCGAAGAGCAGCCGTTGAGATGAGGAAACCCGGCAGAGCCGGAAGGTCAAGGGTCGCTGGTGGATCCAAGGATAGGAGGAGGGTGGAGCCGACAAGTTGACAGGCCAAGATAGAGCATAGGATTCCTTTAGCACAGGTGAGGCTGGAGGCGGTAGGACCTGTTGCATCATGTCCTAGCAAGGCGTTTCTGGAGACGTGCAGGACTGGAGGCATCCAGCAGAAGCGACACTGGAAGACTGGATGAGCTCGAGGATGAAAGTGCAGTGATTTAGGTCAGTGGCGGTAATTTGAGTTCCCTGGTGGTTTCATTCGTGGTTTCTGTGCTGTCTAATGACAGCGATGAATCAGAAAGAATGGATGGTTCAGGGTGGGGTAGGGTGGGAAACGGTACCTCCGTATACGAGTCTTCCAGCCAGTCCTCACAATCCGTCTCCACCAGATCACCCTACGTTGCAGGTATCGCAGGCTTATACTCCTTTGGAGCTCCTCTTCTGGGGTAAGGGTCAGCGTTATCCTCTCTTCAGGTTCAGGCTGAAGCGTCACGGTGGGTGATAGCTTTCCATCTGTGGGGGGCTCTCGTGATGGTTCTGCAGTCGAAGGTGGTGGTGGGTTGAGCTCTGGGTCTGGCTGGGTACCGGTTTGGGGGTGCGAACTCTCCAGACAGCGGAGGATTCCCTTCTTCCAGCTCAGTATAAAGTTGACCACGGCCCGGTGCATTGATTTGATGATCTCGTGGTCCAAGTGGTAGGGGGCGACGAGATAGCAGAATTTAATGGTGAAAGTGAAAAACTTGTGACACAGATTGCAGAGGCTGCACAGATCAGCTACAAGTTGAAAGCTCATTTTCCAATTTTTGGGGTCAGTTGTTCTGTCATGAAGTCCAAGACAATGACGAAGATTTCAAAATATTTCAATTAAATCAAAAAGGTGAGCCAAAAGACGAGGGTAATAGCAACAGCAGTACCTCTACAAACATGTAGCAGACACAAACAACAACTGACAAACTGATGAGTGAACAGGCATAATTAAATATACGTGTGGTGATGAACAAATGACAAACAGCTGTGATGATTAGTGTCCACGGTAAGGAATGAATGGCAGGAGAAACTGAAACAAATGAACACGTGACTGAATGAAGGCAAAATAAGACTCCTAGTGCTGTGACAGTGTTACAATAAGCATATACAAAATGCACCAGAGGAAAACTGTTGGTACGAAGAATTCAAATATGGATGCGTGGGAAAGTGATCAGAGCCAAACCTGTCAGAGTTTGGTGAAGGAATGAGCGACAACTTGATGCAACAACTTGAGTTTTCTTTATAATAAAAAAAGAAAAGAAAAACACAAACAAAACCACCCCATGGGGGAAGACATAGCAGAGATAGAAAGACAACGATCTGGCACAGGGCAGCAAACATAAGGAGAATAAATAGGGAGCAAAGAATGCATGTAATGATGGAGGACTGG
Source organism: Rhodeus uyekii (assembly GCA_037043235.1). Classification (NCBI taxonomy): domain Eukaryota; kingdom Metazoa; phylum Chordata; class Actinopteri; order Cypriniformes; family Acheilognathidae; genus Rhodeus; species Rhodeus uyekii. Next base: position 1,760,068 of record JAWRVZ010000124.1, on the reverse strand, counting down.
TGGGGAAAATCAACTAATAATGAGGTAACAAGACAGGCGGGGCCAAGACAATAGACAATCACATCGAACATGACAAAGACATGAGCACATGGCCAGTGAGAACACTTAGCCAATGAGAACACTCATAAGCTGTGTTTTCACACAAAACACCAATAGCCTTCAGTAGAGGTCATTTAGAGGTTTTGCAGTACTCAAAAATGAGCAGATACTGGTACTGCTATTGGGTTGCTGCACTTCTACGTCCCTGTCCAGCTTTCCTTGTTTAACAGCATGTCTCCCAGTATCTCCTCCATACTCTTGCAATTGTGCTCGCAAATTGTCCTTGCGACAGCATATATGGATGTGCCATCCTGGAGGAGCAGGACTTGCTGTGCAGCCGGATTGGGTTTCAGGTACTTGCTCATGCTATAGACAGTGACAAGGACCCTAACGAAACCAAAAATCTAAAGACTAATAAGTCAGAAAGAATACAGAGAGAACAATTGTCTATGGTCACCACCTGCAAAATCATTCCCTTTTTGCTGTTGACTCAGCACTTTAATTTGCACCAAAGCCGGTGAAACTGATTCACAATAATTTATGCTTCCTAATTCAACATATTGAATGATTCACACCCTCTGTTCAGGCTGGTGCAGCAAATCGTGTTCTGGATGGATACAAACTGTAAACTGAGGGCAGATTATCCTAGCACACCTCAATATGGGAGCAGATATTCTGTAGAAGCAAGGGCTCAACGCCGCAGCTCATCTGGTTTTAAACGAACCCAAAAGGACCCATGTCACTCCACTCTTCATCTCTCTGCACTGGCTCCCACTTGCAGCTTGCATCAAATTCAAAGCACTGACACTTGCTCACAGAACTAACACAGGCTCAGCACCCTCAAAGTTCCAGATGCTACTTCAAATCTACACATCTACAAGAAACCTTCGATCGATCAACAAGCAACGACTTGTGGTATCTTCACAGAGGGGCAAAAAATCCCTCTCAAGAACATTTTTGTTCACTATTCCTTGCTGGTGGAACGACCTCCCTGCCTTGATCCGGAATGCAGAATCCTTGGCAATATTTAAAAGACTGCTAAAAACTCACCTTTTTCGTGAACACCTAACATGACAAAAAAAATAAAAATCCTTCCTCTGTTCTCCAGGCTTGTACTACTAATATGTGTAATGTTTGAAACTTTGTATTGTAAGCACTCTTATGTACTTTTGTATCTTCATGATGAATCGCTTTCTGTTTTCCTCAAGTTGTAAGTCGCTTTGGATAAAGCGTCTGCTAAATGAATAAATGTAAATGTAAGTACTGAAGTTTCTTCAAGACTAATCTCAGCTGGATTAGCATCTCCTGCTTCCCTTAAGGTATATTTTTGTCGTTATTTCAGCTTGCCACAAACAGATTGAAGGGGTTTCAGTGGGAAAACATGTCTTGGTGTTCTGTTGCCTGCATGGTGGGAGATGGCTGAGGCCTCTCTGCAGATCACAGGTTCCCTCATGGGATCTCTCTATTGCACTGAAAAGGATGTCAGATGCTCCCTTTAAACTCTTATGGCAGTTTCACACTTTTTTTCCACTTGCATGTTAACCAGTGAATCTGTTAACACCGGGAGCAGGAGCAGCAGTGAAGTTGGGGTTTAAGTGCTGAGAACTGAAGAATGTCAGAAAAGAAAATGAAGAATCAAAAACATTTAAAGAAGATTTAGCCATTTAACAGTTTGATTGAAAGTTCAGTGTATTCTAAAAAGCTAAGATAAGCTATATAAACTTTCTTATATTTTATTGCGTAATACACAGAGAGGTAGCCTATACGTTTTAGCACTACCCTAGGAAAAGCCGAAAAGTTATGCTTTTTTATGTGCGTTATGTGTGTCTCCAGCTGCAGCTGCATTGTCGATGTAGTTAAGCTGATGTGAATCTGACGCAAAGCTAAAGCTTGTGGTGTGAAACAACCGTTAGAGTCAGCCTTCATGAAGCTCCTGACTCTCAAGATGACTTTGCTTATTGCCATTAACTGCTTAAAAAGGGATGGAGACCTGCAGGCCCTGTTTGTAGCTTCCTCCTCCCTGGATTTTGCCCCCAGTATTGTCAAGGTGATACTGCACCCCAGGTCAAATTAAATTTACCTTCATCATGTCATTCTTTAAGGCTTATCTCCTCCACTGTTTGACACTCAGGAGCAGGAGAGGCTTAAAAAGTTATGTCCAGTCAGGGCTCTAGGGGTTTACATATACCACTCAGGCCAGTAGCTGATAACCTTTTTGTCTTCTTCTTTGGAGGGTGCAACTGAAGTTCTGCGGTGTCTTGTTTCCATTCTCAGGGAACCGGGTTATATACATAGACCAGAGATGCTTTTATATACAAAAAGGTAATAGCCAATCATAATGATAGATGGATAGGCAGACAGACAGATGTTGACATTTTGGGTGCAAGAGTGCTTCAGGCAAAACTGTTCATGAAAGTATAGAAATGGCCTCTTTAGGCAAATGCTAATTCTCAAACTCACCTGTCGGGGTTTTCAGTTTAATTCTCCTTTAACAAACTTCTCTCTGGAATATACTTATCTGAAGACTTTCCTCATGTATTTAAATGAGCTCTCTCCTAATAGAAACCACTGCAGACAACATTATAAAGATGAGCTCTGCTCTAAGTAAAGAAAGAGAGATAGAGAAAACAGAGGGAACGGGGCAGATTAAACCCCATTCCCTGAGGGAATAGGCCTGGGTCTTCAGCTCGATGGGCTAATCATGAAGCCCATCAGGCTATTACAGCATACAGTTACAGGTTCAAGACCTTCGAGACTGCCTCTGATGCATAAAGCTGTGAGCGCCTTTGACAAATATGGCTGCCTAGCTCCGTGTTGATTTTCTAAGACAAATTATCAGTGCAAATCACTCTCTGTGGCGGTGAATTTCATTACATCAGAGCACTTGATTGCTCTTTTTCCGTGCTCATTGAATGTGATCATTGGTAATTAGCACTGGGGTGTTGTCAAGTCAGAGCCTTTCTGGGAATATGTTTGGACATGCAAAAGACACAGAAAAAATGTCTTTGCTCAGCTGAAACTGTAATTAGAAACAACTTTTCTTTCATGGAAAAAACACATGGAAGAAAAGAGGTTATAACAATTGTCTCATGCTCTGCTGCGACGACACGTCTGTGAAAACAAATTTCCCGTTAAGGGACAATAAAATTCTATCTATCTATCTATCTATCTAAATAGTGTTAGTGTTTTTACTTAATTATAATTGTTTTCTTCTATGTGATATTTGAAATCTGATTGATACCGAAAGAAGTTGCAGTGCATGTAGCAAATGTTGGAAAAAGACATTTAACAAAAGTGCTTTACACTCTTTGTATGGTGACATTTTATTATCAAAGCTCAACAAATGAAAAACCCAAGAGTAAAATGTTGTCATTCATAGAAATGCAAACATCAGTGGAGGATTGCAGATCATCAACATTTTACTCAATGAAACATGTTTGAAACTGAAGAAGAAACCTGTTTGAAAACTCTGAATAGACCTACAAGTCTCTGATAGGAACAAGACACGCTTGCCAACTGCTGCCTCATAATCCAAATCAAATCCACTTCAGGGGATTCTTTCTGAAACCGCAGTCCCAAGGTTCATAAATAATATACTCAGTGTAAACAAAATAATATGCACAAAATTTGTGCAAAGCCCTAAAGCACCCTAGCTGTTTGTATTTGTGTAAATCAATAACCTTAAAAAGATATTTCTGCAGTTTCTAATTAAATTTGACAAAACTAATAAACAGGTTGTGGGACTGTAACTCAAATCACATTATTCCTGTTTAAGCATATAGTGTAATAAAGCTAAATTGCAAGGTGCAAGTGATCTGAAAGAATGTCAATACAGTATATATATTTGAGAATGTTACAATTTTCTATAAAGTATTAACATGTACCTTTTAGGCATCAGCGTATTACTTTTCAGCATTGATCATTCGCTTCTTTGCCTTAAACGTTTCCTCCTCTGTACATAGTGACACAGTAAGGGGGAAAACTCATACATTAGCACACTCATTCTTTGCTTTAATGTAAGACTGCTGATAAGATGGTTCTCCACTTTAATCCTGAAAAGATGCTGATTTTGCTGTTGGCTTATTGTAATGACTTAAAGCTTCAGAGATGAACAAGCCATAAATGCATATACGGTAGATGGACACATATTCAATAGCCAATGCAGCAGAAAATAGGAGAAGATACATTTATGCCACTGATATTTCAATGAGTATAAAGATTATGACATAATGACATGCATGATTCATAATGACCTGCAGAGATCTGCTTACTGGATAGTTAAAATATTCACTTGCCTCTGGTATAAGCCATTAGCGCTAGCTTTACATCCAAATTGTATGCAAGTAGTGTGCAATTTTTATAATACACACTAGTTCTACACAATTTTTCCTGCATAATTCATTTTCCTTGTGCTGCACAAGGGACTTTATCTCAGAACTGTATACTGAGCTGACTGTACCTGATTTATGTATCCGGGTGGTGATACGGATTGGGCTTAGTCTCCACTGTATAAAAATATTTCAATGTTCAAAATACTTCTACTGCCAACAGAAGTCACTGCCCTGTCCCTCAATTAGTGGCAAGACCATGCAAAATTGTATGCGAGTCTTATGCTTTTTAATTAATTAGAGTTATGTTTTAATATTTGAAGGAAACTGAAAGCTACAGCAAGCAGAAGTATAAGCAGGTTTTTGTGCGTGTTTTTTTTAAGAGTACAGATAACAAACACCACAATCCTCCTCTCAATCACACTTATGCACACTTGTCAATTTGTCACAAGAATAACCCACACAGATACACACCTCTTGGCCCAAGAGCCTCTCTCTCTCTCTCTCTCTCTCTCTCTCTCTCTCTCTCTCTCTGTTACTCACACATAGCATGGTTATTTGCCATTCAGAATTGGCAGCTGAATTTTAAAGTCATAAAGCAGATTACAAAATACAATCTGAATTTAAAGACAGTATAAAATGACTTTTTAACTACAAAATTACACTTTTATTATCTGCCAGTTTGAAGATTTTATACTGTACGTCTTTAAATGACATTCCAAAGTAAAATTACACAAAAATCTATTAAGATATCAATTAAAAACATTTATCATTATATGGCAAGTTAAGCATACTAACTTATAAATAGACTTTAAGACTTTAATTTTTTTCTACAGTGCAGAAATATCCGAAACAACTGATTTAATTTTTATAGTAGGTTATGTTAGGGTAATTCATCAAATCAAACAACTTTTCATTTCATTGACTTTAATTCCAATTCAATAAATGTCTCTTTCAAAAGTCAATTCAACTTCTCGTAGGCTCGTTGCCAAATTCAATTCAGTTTTGCAAACTCACACTTTTCTATTTTCTCCTCAACCACACACACAACATCTCCATCCACGCAAACACGGTTTGTACCTCTCAGTGTGTCCACATTACCTTCGGATAGGACAGCAGAGAGCGGAGGACTCTCAGTCTCTCATTCAACGCCCTGATGTCCAGCAGAGGACAACACATGACCGACTCGGGGAGAAGAGAGGACGATAAAACCAGACAGAAATCCTCAAGAATTTGATACGCTCTTATTATAGCTCACCTTTTCTCATTGCGCCAGGCAAATCCCCGTTTTTGTTTTGATAAAAAAATAACTGTTTGTGAAAATGAACACACTGTTAGTCTTCATTGTGACAGTAAAGAACGGATGATACCAGATCAGATCATAATTTGTTCGTAATTATCGAGCGTTTCATTTCCCTGTTGCTCTCCTTTTCGGCGGCTAGACGCTAAGTTGAGTCTCATGGGGTCTTTAAGGGGAGAAAAGCTTCCAGGTTGGGGTTAAAAGACGGGAGGAGGCGTGTGAGAAAGCGTACTATAATAACTGTGTTGATTGCATAGTGATACGCCACCGGCGCGTGTACGAGCGCTCTTACAATATTCCAGCAACCTTCCACAACGGCAAGTTTAGCATTCAACACGTGTCGCGTGAGTGATGAAGAGAGAGAGAGAGAGGTTGCTAGGTGACGGGGCGTATATACTGAATTTTAACAAAATAACTGGAGAGAGAGAGAGAGAGAGAGAGACTGAGTGAGTGAGTGAGAAAGATACGGGAGGGGGGAGGTAAGGAGGGTGGGAGATAGCTAGTCAGCAACATGTAGGCAGGCTGAGTAAAGAGAGGTCGAGACTGTGTACGTACAATTTCTTTTTTTTTCTTTTTACCTCTGAGAAACATACCGGGTGGAGACGTCGTGAAAATGGGAAGCTGTGGTATGGATATACAAGTGACGAAGTGCCGCAGGGAGAACAGAGTGTCTGGATCCTGAAAAACAGTGAGTATGCTGGGTTTTTTCCTCTCTTGTGGGGTGTTTGGTGAAGTCCTCAACGGATTTTTGTCCTTCAAATCGGCAAACAGGGTAAGCACGAGACACGCTTATGCGTCTGAACGTTCCTGCATCTCGCGCGCATATCCACTTTGATAGATAGGAGACAACCGGCCGGTGCGCGAGGGGTTTGACCCTTCTGTCATTGATGCGCGTGCACATGACTCAAGGTCTCTCTCTCTCTCTCTCTCTCTCTCTCTCTCTCTCTCTCTCTCTCTCCTCTCTCCTTTCGCTCCCCCCTCTCTCTTTCCCCTCTCTCTCTATCTCCCTCTCCTCTCTCTCTCCTAACTCGACTATCACGTAGACACCCTAAACCCATATAGGATAGTAGTGACTTTTACCCTACGGGCTCGTGCATAGGGTCTCAACTTTACCTCACTATCAAGGGTAGAGCCTAGTAGCCTATGCTTCCTCAGGGAGAGCAGCAGGAGAGCACGTATGTAAAGCCATTCCGTATTACAGCATTATGTGTGACAAGTGGTCGCGCGAATTTCATTGACAGGCTGATATAATTAGTGATATATTTTTCTTGTCCTTTTTTACCCTTCATGTATAAACACTGCAGTTTTAATGCAGCTAGTCGTTTCTCTTGTGTGTTTGTGTGTGTGTGTGTGTGTTTTGAGTTGCGATCAAATGATAAATCAGCTTTCGTTGTTGTGTAGCCTCAAGTGCAAAAATGCCGACATTTCAAGGTTTCAGCGTGTGTTTTCCTCATATAATACGTGTGAATGATTGTGTAAACTCAAAGGAATATAGTTTGTTTTAGAAGTGTAGCATATTAAAACAGACTTGTGTAGTGTTTAATAAATACAATGTTTTTAATATTAGAGAATCAAATGCATTTGTAGATCTGTAATATCAGAGCCGGTGTACCGAGTTCAGAAATTGAGGTGCCTTCTTTCTTAGCTTAGATTGCCTCCTTTTGTGTGCCACTTGTAACTGGGCAATCAAGATCCAAGGAATCTGCATGTCTCCGGCTTACTCTTTTATTATTCAACGTTGTTGCAAATATCTGAATGCTATGAAATGCTGCATTTGAGGTGTAGAGCAATTACTTTTCTTGAGGCTACTCTTCTACTCATTGCTCTTATCTTGTTCGGCCAACTCTCAATGTCCTGGTTTTATATTTGGTACTCGGTGCATTTCACTAAGCCTTCAGCCACCTCCAAAATGTTGAAGTTGTGCAGGAGACGTTAGAGTTGGTTTGACAGCCTTAGATGATTTCCCATGGCAAAGCCAGGTTTTTGCTGGAGCCACCTAAAGGCTCATCTGACAGGTCTGAAGGTGGCAGAAAGGAGCTGGTGATACTCGAGGAGGGGCATCGTTTGGGGTTGTCTCAGAGATTGCTGCTGCTTCAAAGTCCTCCCCAGGTTACAGCTGTTGACTCCAAGAACCACCCACCATATAAACACACACAAATAAAAAAAAAATCACTTGCTTCAGTTGAAGCAGCACAGCTTGAGGACATTTTGGGATGACTGCCCAACAGGAAGCTAGCCCAGAGGTCTTGAAAAGGCACATCCCGGGGAGAAAGCGAGAGAGAAGCCAAATTGCGTCCTGCTTTCCCCTCGCCTTTTCAAGCCCCCTCCCTACGGGATTCAGTGCTTGCCAGACCCCAGCTGTTCTGAGGAGCCACCTCCTACGTCCAGCCCTGTCATGTCTATGCATCAGAGCCGTGTTACATCACCCAATGTACAAGACTGAGGCTGACTGATTTTCACAAGACTTGAGAGAAGTTTGACTACATTATCTAATGTGTCATATAGCAATTGCTTTATTGTTTGCGGTTGGGCAATATCTAAATCTGAAGTATAGTCTGTACTGTACGAGGATAACATATTTTTACATATTAGAAAAAAATTAATTCAATTGAATTCATCTGTGTGCTGATTTCATTTCATTGTGTGATGAAGTGTTGTGCCGGATTAGGGTGTGGATACTCTTTAGACTCTAGTCGATAGTATGTTAATATCGGTCATTATACAATAGATATTAATACCCAAAAACCCTCCAGAAGGACTTACCTTGCCCTTTAAACTTAATTAAATGTCAAAAAGAGATATAGAAGCAATTAGCCTCTCTATATTCCAAAACTCGTCTCAACAGGTGTCCAGAAATGGGCTCCTAAAATCCACAGAGACGCTGAATATTTCTCAATCTATTTTTCAACCAGTGGGATGAAACGGGCAACAACTTATAACCAGAGTAGTTAAAACCTCATCAAACCCAATAACCTCGTGTAGACTTTTGTCCCTTCTGTCTGAAGCTCATAGGAACTGAATCTAAGCAAAGATGGTAGCAGCTGACGTTACTTTTCTGTGATACCATAGGATTTGTCACTATGCAAAGTGAGACTTAAAATCTTGACAGTGTAGCTTCTCTGAGAACTAGAGTGCTAATGATTTTCAGCAGATCTGCATCCTCCTTTTCCTGTTCTTCTCCTTGATGGTTCGTATTTGTCGATGTTGTCTTCTCACTGCTTGGCAGTGAGATCACTGAGAGGAACAACTCAGACGCTGACTGCATCTAGAAATAGCAGGCATTTTACTTTAAAAAAAACAAAAAACTCTATGTATGCAACCAGGGAAGACGCTGAAGCAGCAAAACTGCTAGCTTTGAAGCACATAAAGGCATATGCTTGTGTGCGAGACATTTATTTAAGTCTGTGATGTATTTTTACCTAGATATTGATGCCTAGGGCTGGCCCATTGCGAAATTGAGGAGATTTGTCTTTCTTTCATATGATTTCAGCATTATGAGGCACCGAGGAGAGCAGATATGGTCCAGTTGTGGCTAATGAGAATAAATGTAGTTTAGTCCGTGACATTACGTTCTGTGCGATGAAGCAAACCCGTCATTGTGCATGTGTAGTGTTTAAATAATGGACACCACCGTCTCAATGACAATTCTAGACGTGGTTTCACCTTTTATTTTCAACTTTGTTTATAAACTCCTGTCCCCAGACAATTTTAGCGCTGCCGACGCTCCCAGGATACTCTCAGAAAACAATAGATTCGACTTTTCGATCCAACTTCATGTCAAAACTGGGTTTCAGCTCTTCCGCAAGGTCGACCTCAAAGGCATGTGACAGGAAGTCAATGATGCAACGAAGCCACAATTCCAGCTTAAAGCCTTCCATCATTTTTATGTTACACTCTGTGACAATCTTCCGATTGCCTCAGAAAGTGCATATATCACCAAAATATCAAATAAAATGTAATCAAACCCATGATTATTGAACTGAAAAAGGGGAAATTAAACATTTTATGAGGAAGCGAGAATATGATCTAACCTCTTTGTTCAATTTATCATTAATTTTGTCTTGTGTTTCTGCTCCCCTTGTAGCTATTCGATCTCCTCCTTTTCCTTTATTTAGCTGTGAAAACATTCAGACCCCCTGCTGTATACCATGACAGAGTGACATGATATTTAAACACAATCTCTCCCAATGCGCAACAGACATTTTCTGTCTAATGGTCCTGCACTAGGCTGCCTGGCAGCCAGCATTGTTCCACATGCTCTCTCCCGCCAGTCTTTCCTCCACCCCCTGAAGAATCTCACTCAGACCCAGATGCGCTCTGATCACTGTGAATTAATAACTCTACACTTTCTTCTCTATACCGAGAGACTCCCCAGATGTATTTATTCATTTGAGTTCGTTCTCTTCCAGGAAACGCACTACCCTCATGCGCCGGCTTAGTACGACGTTGACGCTCATTGAGTTTTGTCTTTAATTTGTTGCCTTTTGCACCACCCAAATAAACCCTTGCCTTTTCGAGTGATATGCACTGGAATGATGTCTTTGTCTTTTGACCGCTGGGCTTGATTGCTCATTTGAATAAGTACCTTAGTGAAAAGGGAACAAGGGTGAACCAGTATTTCGCAGTCTGTTAACATTGAGGCTTGAAATCAGCCTTAAATTACCCTTGCTTATCGGACAGGCGTGAATGTTTTTCTTTCTTTCTTTCTCTCTCTCAGGCCATTGATTGTAAATCCCTCTTTGTTCCAATGTAAACTGACATTTTATCTGTGTACTTGAAGTCTTGAGCTGTAGAGTCCAGAGCCTCGGAAACTAAAGCTAGCCAAGCTTATCCTGGGTTCGAATTAATCTGACATGATGTCTTGTGGGGGCGGGCGGATGGTAGGGTGGAGTTTGTAGGGATTCCCTCCTTCTCTTTCCCCTGAGTGAGACAGACAGAAACCGGCTCCCTGCGAGCATCTGAAATTAAATCTCAGGGGCCTCCACAGATGTGATTTTCAACGCAAGGCAATATGGCTTGCTGCTGCCACTGTCACTTTTACTCTTTGGTGCTCCACTCTCTCCTCCCTCCCACTGGGCTTTGGGATATGATTCAAATTAAGCTCCTCACCTTTGCAAGTTTTTTTTTTTTGTTGGTGGCGGGAGGAGGGGGGGTAGTGGGGGTCTCCTGAGTGTGATGTGAATCTGTGTTTGATGAGATGAATGAGTTTTTCAGCCTCTTTTTTCATTTTGTACCTCAAGGAGGAGGCATTAATTTATCATGGTTTATGGCAAGAGGGTTCTTTGTTTTGGTCAGTGCCGTTTTCTGATGTTTCACCAATTGATAAAAAATATGTTGTTTGAAGTACATCCAAGGAGAGACTTCCATAGGAATTTTTCTTTTGCGTGGAGGTTGCTCTGTCACAGCTGGGGACTCAGGGAAGTCTTGGATTATTATAAAGGAATATTCCGCATACAAGTTAAGCTCAAACAAGTTTTTATTGTATAATGTTGATTATCATAAAAATATTTAAACTTTTTTCTATTTTTTTAAAGCAAAAATCAAGGTTGCAGTGAGGTATTTACAATAAATGAATAAGGCATTTCTTTTAAAATGTGAAGCTTACATTAATTGTGTATCTGTTTGTGTATTAATAAAGTTGAAAAGCTATTTAAATAATTTTCTGCTAATTTATGCGACTGTTGTCATGGTATAACTTTACAAATAATTTTCTTGTCTCCTACTAAAGTCATGTTAACACACTATTTAGTGGTTATACTATTAATTCAGAGAATCTTAACATTTATGGATTGCCCCCATTCACCATTGTAAGTGCCTCACAGTAACGCAGATTTTTTGCTTTACCCCTCCAGATGTCTCAGTTAAAATTCTTTAAGAGGTATAAAAATGAAATAAAATGAAACAATTTTTGTTAAACCGAAAGCTTATCTATAGAAATGAACTTGGATGGCAAAGTTCATATAATTTGGTCTTGATGAGAAATGTTTGTTCATATTGAAATCAGTGATATTTGATAGCTTTTTAGATAGAGCTTTTTGTGACTGTTGAGTTTCTGTAAAATTCTAGAGGAGACACTTTGATTGCTTGGGTCTTTTTCTTATTTAAAAAAAGAAGAAGCAAGCAAACAACTTGCTTTACATTTAATCACATTAGTGGAAACCATGGTATTAAACAATTGAGAGGTCCCTTTTTATTTTTTATTTTTTGCTGGCCATTTCTCTAAACCCGTTATGGCTTGAAACCCATGTCAGACGAGCATTCAGAAGCCACATGCTTTACTCATCAGAGCCACACTTAAAGTGATTGTACTGAAGATGAATAAGCCCATTTGACAGATAAATCCAATGACATCAGTATCAGGATGAGAAGAGTGACTACGAAGCATTCAACTGTAACACTCACCCTGGGATTGTTTCTCATTAGCTCTAATAAAGTGCAGGGTCCTTGTGTAATGAAATAAGCCTTCAGGTGTGTTGTCAATGCTTTTCTGTTTATTATTTATCATCCCCCATTTTATTACTTTAGTCCACTTCACACTAACAATGCCCCTAGCCGTAACAATGCTTTCGGAGTAGAGCATCACAGCCAGATGTTTCTGCCCACTCCATTACTCATCATCTTTATTTAAGTGCATTGGCAAGCAGGGTAACTGTGCTGTCGTTCTAGACATGGCCCGAATATGTCCTTTGTGTGCATTTTTTTGTTCAATGCTTGAATGTTATATCAGAGTCTGGACTCTGATATAAGTTTCTGGACTACGTCATTTTTAGTAGACGTATCTCCAAGAAGATTTTCCGTGTCCATCTTTAGAGACAGCATTGAGAAAACAACATAACGGTAGGATCCTTAACAAAACAGTAAGTCAAGTTACCTTTATTTCTATAACACTTTATACAATACAAGCAGCTTTAGAGTGGGGGGGGGGGGGGGGGGGATTAAATGATGTTCAATTAAAAAAACAAATTGTGTCAACAAGTCGGTTTAGTTCCATTGTAAAGCTCATTAATTCTTAAACTATAAAGCAGTTCTGCAGAAAACAGCGGTCATCATCCAGCTCCGTTCAGATCTCATTTGATAGTGTCAGTGAAATCAAATCAATAATACTGTTGAATATTGAGTGTCCCCAACTAAGCAAGCCAAAGGTGACGGTGGCAAGGAGCCTAAACTCTATCAGGTGAAAGAATGGAGAAAAAACCATGTGAGAAACCAGGCTCCAGACAAAGCTGGCATAAGGTGTGTGGGCAGAGGACCTGTCTGGTTTTCGTGGTCTTTGCTGTGAATCTGTACTGATGGGATGTCGCATCGACAGGGGATCTGTCTCTAGGGCTCATCTAGTAGACACGGTCTACAGCTGTGCTGTGGTCATGTTTAGGTGCAGGTCCACCATCTGATCTGGATACTGACCAGATCCGGCTGACTATGTTAACCTTGGGATAAGGATGAGACAGACAGAGAGACTGATATTTTCATAGATCCCATTCCTCATACGATGTAACAAGTACATTTGGTGTTATAGGAAGTGTTCCTAGTTCTGATTCACCTATTTCATGCAGCCTAACAATCTTTTAACAGATTTGAATTTATAGAAATGTCAAGTGATATGTGTATACTACTTTAAAGAGATGTCTTTAATCTAGATTAAAACTGACTGAGTGTGTCTACCTCATGAACAACGCTAGGAAGACTTGTTCCAGAGTTTAGGTGCTAAATATGAAAAGAATATCAACCACAGTTGATTTTGATATATTGATTTTCAGCTGGACAGAATTTTGAGATCCCAGTAGATGTGAAGGACTATAATGCATAAAGAGCTTACTCAAGTGATAAAGCAGGGATTGACAGGGATTGCGACTAAAAAATAAATTTCCGCGAACTGTAAAATATATGTAGGAGCACAAGTATGAATAAAATGTCTTAACATATCTTAACTGGTATAACAATATAATCTTCATTATCATTTTAAAGAGGAAATAATGCATCCTAATGTGATTTATTAAACTTCATATATCTGTTTCTGTTTGGTTATTTATAAAACACGATTCAAGCAACAGAGCTTTGAATAAAATTAATTGGTAAATAAAATGTAATCCTAGTTAAATAAAATTAAAAAGATAAGACATAAATGCAACAGCAAATAATATCATAGCAAGATTAACCATACAAATAATAGCGTATGTAATACATAAAAATGAATGGGAGCCTCATGATTCGTTGGTGGTTTATGTATACGAACAAGATGCTCTAAATGCTGCCAAAATGTGTAATGCTTTATATACAAGAATCAGTCATTTAAAATGTATCCTTTTTTTTTTGGCATCCTGTGAAGTGAGGCTAAAATAGGTGTTGCATGCTGTTTCTTATGAGTACCTGTTAAAAGTCTAGCAACAGCATTCTGAACTAATTGAAGACGATTGGCTCACACCCACATACAGAGAATTACAATCATCTAGTCTAACAGCGATGAAAGCATGAATAATCTTCTCAAAATTACTAGATGACAAAAATGGTAGTGATGGGTCAATTATGACTCAGGAACAACGAGTTGTCTCATAGAGTGATTTGTTCTTATTGTGTTGCGCACCATTCTATAGGTTCTGTACAGGAAACCGATGATTATTTCAACTTTGGGTTCATCTTTGGGAGTCTTTCATTCATCCTGTGACAGTCCCATACGTAGAGGCTATACTCTCCGTACTGGAAAGAGAGATGATTAGTTAACGTACCGAATCTTCGGGTTGAGGTCTGAGTCATTCTTTTTTTTGTCACATGATGCGACCACTGTTCTGGATACAAAAAGTAATTAATACTTCCCAAACTTACTTAAAAGTGCATAGTTTTTTCATATGATATGCTTTTGGTCTCAAATGTTTGCTTTTTTAAAAAAGTCTTTCAATTTGTGAATTTCTGTTATGTTTTTATGTTTTTTGGTCATAATTTTGAATGTGATAAAGAGTTAGTTAACGTTTTAAACTTTATCCGTATGATGGATAAAATGACTTTATTAAAGCAAAAATACTATAATAATAACATTGATACAGTTATATGACAAAATAATGAATTTTTTTAAGTTTCTTTTTTTTAATAATTCGGTCATTGTTGTGATTACCATCACGTAAGTAGACATGTTGGGGTATTTGGCCATTAACATGTAACATTTTAATTATATTCTGCTGAAATTAATGAAATTACATTTTGATGAATGAGATTCAAAGATCCGAGTCAGTAAAATGATTCAAACTTCACTACATCACTACAAAACGGTTTAACCTTTGCTGTTGATCTCAGATAAAATATGCTAAAATCTGTTTATCAAATTTCAGAGTCATCAAATTATTCACCTGTCAGCGTATCAGTTGCATGTGAATAGTTTTTGCTTGTGAACGTTATCTGTAATGTTTATGGTCTTTTTGGCAGAATAAGCAATGCATATAAATCGTTAAGATGGGTGTGTCTGACGCTCTGACTGGGCGGGGATCTCCAAGGAGGCTGTCCTGGCTCGATCCTCACAGCGACAATCTTGTCTGAAAAACGGGGATAAGGATAAGGACCGATCAGTGGGGTTAGAGATGGGCCTAGGCCTTATCCCTTCCCTCATCTAACGGTATGATTTCCTCTTCTGGAGCTGGAAGCACGCACTAGTTACTTCCACTCAAGCAGAGGCATTGGTACTACAGACTTCGTTAACATCCACAGGAGAAGTCTCTTGCAAGAGACTTCATTCTCCAACTAAAACTACAAACCAGTTGAAATGTATATCCATCCTTAAACAACATAGCCTGTCATATTCATTCAGTCATCTGTACATGTGGCCCCTTCAGTAGTGGCTCAAAACCAGAGGGTTTTTTCCCCGAGGGGCAACCCACCTCTAATAATCAAAGTCACGAGGCTGTGCCTACGTGCTTTGGTTATGTGTAACAGCCCCAGTTTCTCCACAGAGAAATGGTCTGCACCTCAGCTCACAATGCCCATATCTTTTACGGACCACTGTGCTACCCCGAGGGCACACAGGTCTGAGGCTGGAATTCCTAGCTGCCGCCCATGCTTCGGGTTGGCCATGCTCCGAGGAGGGTTCTAGGGCACTCACTCCAGATCTCCCCTGCAGGCAGGACCCTGGAGTAGATGTTTGAAAAATACCAGAGGGCAGTTCTGTTATTAGAGTTTCTGCCAGATATCTCTCAGTGGGTCCTGTACACTAATATTTCTGATTCTGGGTTCCTACCCACAGTGGTTGGCCCTGAGTAGACTCTGGTTATGGAACAAGAAATAAACTCACTGCTGGAGATGGGGGCCATCCAGGGGAGTAGGTACCCCTCTCAACCAGAGTTCCCCCCCCCAGCAAAACACAGGAAGTTCCTCAAAGGCCTACCAAGACCAGGTTCTTCCATTCGATTTAGTTCTTTCACCCCGCGCCTTCACAAAATGCAATGCAAGCAGTGCTCTTTCCGCTGCACTTTGAAGATATCTGTGTTCAGATCCTCATCAACGATTTGTTGATCCTTTGTTCAGTCACGGCAGTTAGTGTTCAGGCATTTAGATGTTGTTCTTGCTCACTTATAGTAGCTTGGGCTGAGACTGTATGTGACGAAGAGTGTTCTTTATCCTCCCTCTATGACCACTTTCTGAGGCGTTGTGTGGGATTCTGTGTCGATGTCAGCTGTCAGCCCGGCTTTCCCCCGTACTCATCGACATCATCCCATCAGCAGTCAACAGCGTAAAGCTAGACCAGTCACTCACTGAGGAGTCGAGACTGCTGGGCCTTCTGGCAACAGCGTCTGTACACGTGGCCTCTTCAGTAGTGGCTCAGAACCAGAGGGTTTTCACTGAGGGGCAACCCCTTCCACACTATCAACTTCATGAGGCAATGCCTACGCACCTTAGATATGTGGAAGAAAACCTGGTTTCTATCCCAAGGGCCCGTAGTGGGAGCGCCCTGAAACTGCATAATGCTGTCGGCAGATGCCTCTCTCAGGGGCTGGGGGCGATGCTGAGTGATCGCTCAGCACAAGGTTTGTGGAGCAGACACCATCTCTCTCCAGACAGACAGCACACCGGTGGTCTCCTATATAAATCATCAGGGGCTCATTGACTCTGGTCTCTCAACTGACATTCTCCACTCTAGAGCTTCATCCACGAAGAAAATGTATGACCCAAAGTGGAAACTCTTGACTTCTTGGTGAAGTGAAATGCAGTTAAACCCAGTTACCTGTCATATTGGCACCATGCTGGAGGTTCTGACAAATTCACTGCGAGCTATGCTCTTCTACCCAGAAGGGTTACGTAGGTAAAAGTTTTGAGGCTCCAGGAGGGCTCCAGCAACTAACAGACTATGAGCAAGTGGTTAGTTGAGGCTATCTCTCTTGCCCAGGAGTCGGCGGCATTCTCGGCATTCATTCGGCGGTATTCAGCATTCAGGAGTTGGCATTCTCGTTCTCATAGCTTTTCGATAAAGCATCTCGTTGCCTCTTCAGGGAACTAGGGTTACATATGTAATCTGAGACGTTATTCAAGTTCAGATAGATTTTCTCAAAATCGTTCAATAATTTTTTGCGGTAGTAATTCAAAGCCAGTGACTAATCAATCAACTTCACATTGTTTCTCTTAGTAGCGTTAAATAATCTTATGTCAAATTGGGATTAAATTATATACAGAAACCGATCAATGAATGCTTCCTTTACAATCACTAAAGCTGTCTATCACAGAGCACGAGTTTATCTAGACACTTTGCCAGAACTCCCGTTATATAATCAGTGATGCTGTTACATTGCACAACGAAGCGCTTACTGTATTTACATTGTGTTTGCATTATTTATGGTGAAATCATTCTTGAGAGTGCGGAAATGTGTATTTTTTAATGCATTAACTAATGTGAACTAATGAGACCTTATTGCAAAGTGCAAATGGTCATTATAATTTTTTGGCACTTTAATCTGCAGAAACATTTATTTACTTTATACATTTAGTCTATTGTATTTAAATGTTCAAATGATTTTTTCTATTATAAGAAAAAGTTATTCCACCTGTTAGGAGGATAACTTTTTTTTGTAACTTAATTCAGTACATTGATAATACCAAATACATTTACATTTCAAAATCTTTCAGTCTTTTAATGCGCTCTTACATTTTTCAACTCATGAGCAAATGCTGCTTGGGGAGAAAAGTAAGCATTAAACCCTATGAGGAGATAAACCATTTAGAGCTTTAAAATATATGCAATGTTTAATAGTGAGCCAATGTTGACAGAAGTAAGCAAATATGGTCATACTAAGTGGTTCTAGTGAGAACTGTAGCTACTGCACCTTATGCAGTATGTGTGATGAAAATATTTTCGAGATTAGGATGAACTATGTACGTTAAATTTAAGGCTGTGTATATTAGATCAACAGCGAAAGTAAAGTTGCAAGAAACTCAGAAACGACAGTTGAAATTTTATTGATTGAACAACGTTGGGTTTAACTTAACATGCTTTACTCGCTCTAATGCCATCAGTCAATCAAGGCTTAAAGTTGAGAGCACATCAATCACTAAAGTCTAAAGCAGATTCACTTTTGTGTGAGGACACTGGGGTGCATACTGATTGTGCCAAATCTTGTCTTCTCGATATTTATGTCCATGTAGCAAATCGATGATATAGTTTTTTTGTGTGTCTACTTATGTCAAAAGCCCTTTACTTTACAAGCAAATATTTGTGGTGAATCTAACCATTTTGTCTTTTTTTAAATTCACAGATCTAACACTCAGTACAATGTTGAATTTGTACAAATCTCAATTTGTAGGAATTCTAGCTCAGCAGCTGCCAGTTTCATACACCAGTGAGCGAGACGACCCGCTCCGCTGATGCCAGGAAAGTTATCGCTTCAGGTCGCCGAACCACGATGGTTAGGCTCCTGGCAGGCCATCAGTAAATTTAATGTTACAGCCAAATATAACAAAGATCTAACACTCATTGATGACACTGTTCCAGATTCAGTGGCATCTCTAATCTAGCTGCAAATCATATAACTGGGTATGGTTAATTTATTAATGATAAAGTCATAGTTATCTATAAAGTGTACATGCTTTTAGTATTTATTAGTGGATGGATGAAGAGTAAGGTAATAAAGCAACAATGTAGATTAGGCATTAGGCATAGTTTTGAAATAGTAATATTATTCAATACAAGACTCATTAGGCATCTAAATGAAGGCAAACAGATTTGATAGATCATGTTACAGTAGGGATTAGGGATGTCAAAAGTGTTGCCATTTATCAACCAAGTTCAACTTCATCATGTGCATTTATGTGTGATCAGTGAAGTTAATACTGCTGCAGTGTGAGTGGTGCACCACTTGAAAATGCAGTCTTGGCAAGATATTGATGTAAACACAGCCGGTTATGCAAATGTAAGCAGTCGGGACAAAAAATATTGGTAAAATAAATAGTGTAATATATTGGATTTGTGAATGCAACATGTAGTGTTAATTAATGTGTTAATGAAACAATAATATTGATGAAAACCACTTACTGTTCTTCATATTTCTCCCTTGTTTAAATTTTATTTTTATGAATTTAGAAGGCCCAGTTTTCTTTTCATTCAACTTTAAATTAGAGTTTTTTTAAAATAGTGTTTAATATGACTATTTTTTGCTGTGAAAACTGGTTATAGAATCATGTAATTTCATTGTGGTATTTGTTCACTACTGAAGTACTGAAATATTGTTATGTTATTAGGAGACTAACATGTATAGTATAGAACTTCAAGAAACCTTACCCTTAAAACACATCATTATTGATTAAAAATATAGATAATAACCAAAAAGACATGTAGTGAATGATGGATGGATTTATTTAATTGAACTTTCTCTCTCTTCTCTCTCTCTCTCTCTCTCTCTCACACACACACACAGACACACACACACAATGAATGGCACACTATGGCCCTCGCACAGATAACTAGTAGATGTCATCAGGGACAGTTCTATTAGAAATACTCAACAGCTCCATGATTGACTGCATCCTTGAAGATTGCAGTGATGTGTCCTGATGTGGTAAATGCTGTCTAAAATCTGTTACATCAAGATCAGACCGCATGCCACGTGCATGCAATTTTACAGCTTTCTTTGTTGAATCCTTCATGTTTGTTGCTACTATGTTCACCCACATCTATTACCTGAAAGTCTTACAATTTATTGATTGAATTTGATTTGAAATTGATTATTTCCTCAGTGTTGATTTAATTTATAGATACCACAGTTTATATAAGTAGTGTATGTAGTCGCATTCTACCAAGCACCACGTCTGAACAAACCCTACGTTTACCAGAACTCTACATGTTAATAAGTACTACAAACAAACCGAAATAAAAAACAAACCGGAAGCTGGAGAAACCCTAAACGTTAATGGAAAAGACTGAGTGACTGAGAGAGTAAGACAGCTGTTCTTGTCTCAGCGTTCTGCGCGTGAATGAACAGGGCGGAGCCGCGGGACGCAGCAAATCTGCAGGTGTAGGGGAGGGGCGCTGTGACTAGCCTATTACAGAACGCAGACACAGTCAGCAACCCAATGAGGATTTTTATTCAATCCGAGCACAGATAATGACTCATATTACTTGTATGATACTTGTACTCGGCAGAAGTGCTTTATCCATACGGATACTAGTTTCAGCTGAGTATCCGGCTCAACTCTATAGAATATATTTAAATGCGTTTTGGATAATTATTATGTATTGTATATTTAATAATTATGTCTATCCGTTATGGTTTATTATTAAATATACAATATACACAGTGTATTTGTTAATAATTATATTTTTAATATTGTATTAGTATTATTTTTTATAATTTGCTTTAAGCAAAATGTTATTCTTTTTCTTTTCCATTTTGGTGTGAACAGAACATGTTATACATTTTCTGTGATTCATCCAGTTTTAATTAAATTAAGGTTACAAATTTGGGGGGGGGGGGGGGGGGGGGGTGTAACAGTTATTAGTGTGTTACCACTGTTTTTGCTAAATCTTCAGGTGCGTCAGCTGTACAAGGAAACCCGACACGTCCTGTTTGTGGTTCACCTTAAGTGCATGTTTTTGTTATATTTGAAATGGTCTTGTGTTTGTGAAACTATGACTGACCCTATTTAATTGTGAGAGCTTCATCTGTATGGTGGAGTCATGGTGGAGTGGGCCCTGAGGCCCCCAGCCAGCCTGTAATTCCCAGCAGCTCTCTTTAAGAGCCTGTGTCTGAGCCAGCTAAATATCAACTCATTAGCTCAGGCAAATGGGACTGCAATATAAAAAAAAATATTTAAAAAAACTGAAAAGGAAAAGAAAGAATACTGAATCCATTTAAGCCTTGAACAAGAAACACTTGAGAGCAAAAAATAGGAAATAGAGTTTTGTTAGCATTCTTCCCAGATTTTCTGCCGTTTTTTCCCCCTCTACCGTCCTTGGTCTGTCCTCATATTTTTGATCCTCCCCTCTCTGTTTCTTTCCCCCTCTCTCACTCCCTGATTTTTTTGTATGTCTGTTCCTCCCTGTCTGTGGCCTATATCTTTGTGCTCACAACCTCTTTCTTTTTTTGTAATTCATAATTTCCTGGAATAAACAGCCATGCTAAATTTATGTTCCCAAGCCTCTTTTAAATCGAATTAAGTAAATGATTTTAAGAGCACTGAGAACAATGTCACAGAGATGCCTGTTGATTACTTTTCTCTCGTTGCAGAATGGCTGGCATGTGTTGATTCATATGCTTGGATGCTGGGAGCCTCACAGATACCGAAACACCCTTTTTTTCACTCCGTTTTTTAACACCTCATTTACAACAACAATATGCTTTTCATTATGTCGTCCTATTGTGGACACAAAAGATTGCACCAGTGCCAAATCAACTGAGACGTTCTTTTACTTTGTGTATCGCTTTATATTTCGCCTCCTTTGACTTGTGCTTTGGGGTTTGCTAGTTCTCAGGTACAATCTACTCTCTTGCAGAGACACGGTCTTGAAGAATATGCATGAATTAATGCGTCTATGGTGCAATAAATTGCAATTCCGTGCTCCTCATGCTGGTGGACGCGTGCCAAACTGTGTGGAAGACTGAATGAAGATGTTTTTTCATAAAACGACAGAACTAATTCTGCCAGGTGAGACCGTGAAAGTGAAATGTCGATTTGCACCCAGGAGCTAATGATGGCATTATCGTACGCAAAACAAATATGCGATTAAAAATTAGTTTAATTCTGGAAAAGTGGGCCTGTGTGTCTAGGCATGCTCTGAAGTTAGTGCCTGTTGCACAGGGAATGGAGGTGCCCTGAAGCAGACTGGCAAGACGCAGACATACAAATACATTTTTTCGTAGGTATCTGTAGCCCACGGAGCATTACCGCCATTGCAAGGGACTAGGCTAGGCCTGAGTGAGAGGAAGCCATCTTTAGCTGCATGAAATTCCATCTCTGTCAGAGCCGGGGCCCTGCAGTGGCGTGAAAAGCAGTTCAATCTTGACAGAATTTAATTTGTTTTTCTTCACTTTTCTCCTCCTTTCTTTAGGGTCGAGGCTGTGCAATATGTTGCTAAGAGGATGTTTTTGTTGGGAGGGAATCATCAGCTTGATTGTGAATCCTGAGATAACACCTCACTATAGAATCCTTTTCCATAGAGAAGGTTATTGCACCGTACAGAGAGCACTTGTGTGTGCTCTTTTGCACTAGCAAGACCGAGGGGACAGCGTCTTACGTCAAGGTTTCTCAATGTAATATATTCAGTGAACGGGGTCTCTGCTCTGCTAATTATCCAAAGTAATTAACAGCAGGTTTTCAAGGTATTGCATATTATTATGTCATTAAAAGTATCTGATGCAGAGGAGTGTGGGAGACTGTGGTGAACTGCGTGACCTCTGAAGTGACCGTGGGTGGACATTTTCTCATGCATTGCATTGTGCAATAATATCACTCTGAACTGTGGTATAACCACACATAGGCTTATATGCTGTGAAATGGGCACTGATGGAAAGGGCAGTGGGATCCGTCTTTGTTAAAGTCAACATGAAATCCAAATTGACCTTATTTTCTTACTTGATACACACTCCTGCTCATATTTTAGATGATTCATTGATGTACATTATTCAAAATCATTTTTTATATTCATATTGTCTGTGTATTTTTGGTCTTTTATTCTTTCATCAAAATGCAATAACCTGCTCCACCTCTAAAACAAAAAAGTATTTGTCTTCTTTCATCGATATTTAATCATTTGCTCCACTTCTGCAACACGTCGACAAGTCCTCTATTTTTCATCTGCTTCCACTTGAGCCCATTCTGATGTGTAACACTAACTTTTCACCCACTCAATTCTAATGGATTAAATTAAGTCCTGTCCTACACTAACAAGAATAAAAGTATTTCAATCTTTCTCTGTTCTTCCATAAAGGGGTTTTATAGAATTACCATAAAAGAACAACTCCCCAATAAACCTTAGAAGTGTAAAGAACCTTTTTCAACTCCATTGAGGTTCTTCATGGAACCATAATGTCAATGAATGGTAAAAAATGGTTCCCTTTCAAGGGAACTCGCGCTGCGTCGAACGCTTGGGGAATCCTTGGATGATGTCCGCGCGAAGCACAATATATAAACTTCCGGCGCGCGCGCGCGTGCGTGAGTGACAGACGCAGATCGGTGACGTCACGAACCAGTTGATAAAAGAGCGCCGGAACCCGGAAGCGGCAGCTTTGTTTGTCTTCACAAGCACAGTGTGAGAGTGTGTTGAGTGTGCTGGTTATTTTGAGAGAAAAACCCAGATCTAGTTTAAAAATCAGGGATCTCCCATATATATTTATATACAATATCTATGTTTATGGCGAACCAGGCATTTAAACAGTGCGCATCTCCTTGCCCTCGTTTCCTCTCGGGGGGAGATGAGCACTTGTTATGTGTAATGTGTCTGGGAGCGGAGCATGCTAGGTCAGCGCTCGTGAGTGCTGACTGTGATCACTGCAGCCAACTACCGCTGCGGGTGCTCCGCTCACGCCTGGCGGTTTTTGATTCTGAGACCGGCCAGGCTCGCGTTCCCCAGGGCTCGGGTCCCGCAGCAGCTGAGGCTCTGCGGCGATCTAGGTCATGGGGTTCGCAAATGGACCTGACGGCGGGGTCTGAGACGGGCGCTCCCCTATCTCAGCCCTTACCCGGTGGATCCAGTGCTTCATGCATGGTTTCGGAAGCACGCTCGAGGGCGGTTACTTCCGACCAAGCTGAAGCACCGGCACTGCAATTGTCTAGCTCCGAGGAGTTAGACGTTGCTAGTGTCGACGCGGAGAGTGAGGATTCACCAACCTCCTCCCCAGCTTATGAGGAATTGCTCGAGGTGGTGACTCGCGCTGTGGCCACGTTAAGTATTGAGTGGCCAGCGGAAAGCACTGTCGTTCGTCCAAAGAGAAGCAAGTTGGATGAACGATTTCTGCCAGCGCGGGTCCCTCCCCCTCGCCGGGACCTGCCTTTTTTCCCAGATCTGCACACTGAGGTGTCTAGATCCTGGAAGAGGCCAGCCACCTCCAGAGTGTTTACGCCACAAAATAATATGTATGCCACTCTGGTTGGTGCGCGAGAGTATGGTTATGGCGCGATGCCGAAGGTGGAGGAGGCGCTTGCGAGCCACCTCTCTCCGCCCTCGGTGTCATCGCTTAAAGTCCCGGTGCTGCCCACTAAACCTATGCGGGTTACATCAGCTCATGTGGGCAGAGCATATTCTGCAGCTAGCCAGGCAGCGGCGTGTCTTCACACCACCGCCCTGCTTCAGGCTTACCAAGCAGAATTGTTGGGGGACCTCGATGAGGGCGGAGGCATGTGGCCACGGAGAGGCACCTGTGGTTAAATTTGACGTCTCTAAAGGACAATGAGAAAAATTTTATGTTGGACGCCCCTCTGTCGCCTTCTGGGCTTTTCGGCGATTCGGTGAAAACGGTCGTCGAGAAGTTCCAGGAGGCGGCAAAGCAGCAGGTGGCGTTCAATGTACTCCTGCCTCGCCGCCCTCAGCCTGGGGCTGTGAGCCAGCCACAGCCCCAGGCCTCCTCATATGTGCAGCGGGCCGCTCAAAGGCAGAGCGTCTCAACCCGCCAACCTCCCCAGAAAACCGGGGGGTCGGGCAGGCGCTCCCAGCCTCAGCCTTCGGGCAGGAGGACGGATCTGAGGACCGTCATCCTCGCCAAGAAGGCTACCTCGAAGAGGTCCTGACGCCAGACGCGCCGGGCCTCTTGGAGGCGACCCTCCTCAGTTGCCGCCCGTTACACCGGTTGCACTGAGGAGGTCGCCCCCTCCAAGGAGGGTCCTAGAGCATTCACTCCAGGTGTTCCCCAGAAAACCGGGCCCTGGCGGGTGTGCTACACAGACACCAGAGGCCAGCCTCGAGAGGCTGGTTCCCCTAGTAGAATTTCTGCCGGCATGGACATGTCTTCCAGAGGTTTCTCAGTGGGTCCTGCGAATTATAAAGAAAGGGTATTCGATCCAGTTTGGGTCTCGCCCGCCCAGGTTCAATGGGGTTCTACCCACGGTGGTGACCCCGAGCAGGCTCTGGTAATGGAGCAGGAGGTAGATTCTCTACTGAGGAAAGGGGCCATAGAACATGTACCCCTCTCAAACAGGGAGTCAGGCTTTTACAGCCGCTACTTCCTCGTTCCAAAGAAGGATGGAGGACTGCGGCCCATCCTGGATTTGCGCCTTCTGAATCGCTCGGTCATGAAGCTAAAATTCAAGATGCTGACTTTGAAACAAATAGTGGCACAGATCAGGTCCGAGGACTGGTTCGTCACTATCGATCTGAA
The DNA here is from genome assembly GCA_037043235.1 of Rhodeus uyekii. Taxonomy (NCBI): domain Eukaryota; kingdom Metazoa; phylum Chordata; class Actinopteri; order Cypriniformes; family Acheilognathidae; genus Rhodeus; species Rhodeus uyekii. Next base: position 1,734,626 of record JAWRVZ010000124.1, on the reverse strand, counting down.
GGACGCATATTTTCATATTTCCATCCTTCCACAGCACAGGAAGTACCTCAGGTTCGTCTTTGGGGGGAAGGCGTACCAATATCAAGTACTTCCATTCGGCCTGGCTTTATCACCCCGCACTTTCACGAAATGCATGGACGCAGCGCTAACCCCGTTGCGCCTCCAAGGCATAAGAGTTTTGAATTACATCGACGACTGGCTGATTCTTGCCCAGTCGCCGCAGTTAGCGGTTCAGCATCGAGATGTTGTTCTCGCACACATGAGAGTGCTGGGGTTGAGGTTGAACGCAAAGAAGAGTGTGCTTTCTCCTCTTCAGAGAACCACCTTCCTAGGCGTGATATGGGACTCGGTTTCGATGACGGCGTGGCTATCCCCCGCCCGCATCGATTCGATTCTGTCAACCGTGAAGAAAGTCAAAATAGGCCAGTCCATCACTGTAAAACACTTTCAGCGAGTGCTGGGCCTCATGGCAGCAGCTTCCAGCGTCCTCCTGTTCGGGCTGCTACACATGAGGCCATTACAGTGGTGGCTCAGAACCAGAGGGTTTTCCCCGAGGGGCAACCCTTTCCGCACTATCAAGGTCACGCGGCGATGCCTACGTGCCTTGGATATGTGGAAGAAACCCTGGTTTCTGTCTCAAGGACCTGCGTTGGGAGCTCCTTGTCGACGCGTCATGCTATCGACGGATGCTTCCCTCACAGGTTGGGGAGCGGTCCTGAGGGATCGCTCTGCCCAGGGTCTGTGGCACAAACACCAGTTGTCCTGGCACATAAACCTGCTGGAGATGATGGCTGTTTGGAGGGCGCTTCAAGCGTTCCTCCCAGACCTCAGGGGCCATTATGTGGTTGTTCAGACCGACAGCACCATTGTGGTCTCCTATATAAATCGTCAGGGGGGTCTACGTTCGCGACCACTATACAAACTGGCGCGGAAGATCCTCCTCTGGTCCCAAGGGAGACTGCTCCATCTACGGGCAGTTCACATCCCTGGGACCCAGAATGTGGGAGCAGACGTCCTGTCGAGACAGGGGCCGAGGCCTGGGGAATGGAGGCTCCACCCAGAGGTGGTGGAGCAGATTTGGTTCAGATTCGGCCGGGCACAAGTAGATCTGTTCGCGTCCGAAGAATCAATGCATTGCCCTCTGTGGTATTCACTCCTGCATCCAGCCCCACTCGGGCTGGATGCCATGGTCCAGACATGGCCGAGTCTATGTCTGTACGCATTCCCCCCGATTGCTCTGCTCCCGGGAGTTCTGGAGAGAGTTCGCCGGGACAAGGTCCGTCTCACACTGGTTGCTCCGCGTTGGCCGGGCAGAGTGTGGTTTGCGGATCTTGTTTCCCTGCTGGACGGGGTCCCCTGGGAGATCCCAGTTCGAGTGGACCTCCTGTCTCAGGCAGCGGGCTCGATTCTTCACCCCTGCCCAGAACTTTGGAAACTGTGGGCTTGGCCTCTGAGGGGGCCCAGCTCATAGATTCTGGTCTCTCGACCGAGGTTGTTGAGACCATCCTCCACTCCAGAGCTCCCTCCACGAGGAAGCTGTACGCCCTGAAGTGGAGACTTTTCACTTCTTGGTGTAGCGAGAAGCAGGTGAACCCAGTTACCTGTCACATTGGCAAAGTGCTAGAGTTCCTGCAAGATAGATTCGCTGCAGGGTTGTCCCCGTCCACCCTGAAGGTTTACGTGGCTGCCATTGCGGCTTACCACGTACCTCTGGGTGGCGTGTCCATTGGCCGGGACCCCCTCGTCACACGCTTCCTCCGTGGTACCATTAGGCTGAGGCCTGCAGTCCAGACAAAGGTTCCTGCCTGGGACTTATCCCTGGTACTCCAGGGGTTGTCCCAGGCACCCTTTGAACCGTTGGATGAGGTTCCACTAAAGTTCCTCACTTTAAAAACCTTATTCTTGTTAGCTATAACATCGCTAAAGAGAATTGGGGATCTACAGGCGCTTTCTGTAGCTCCCTCTTGCCTTGAGTTTGCGCCTGGGATGGTGAAAGCCTTCCTCCATCCCAGGCCAGGCTATGTGCCCAAAGTGCCCACTCATGTGGCCAGGTCTATAGTACTGCAGGCCTTCTGCCCTCCCCCCTTCGGTGACCAGGACCAGGAATTTAAAAACAAGGTCTGTCCAGTGCGAGCACTGGACACTTATGTCCATAGGTCTGCCCCTTGGCGTAAGTCTGACCAGTTGTTTGTTTGCTTTGGGACCCCCAAGGGGGCCCCTGCATCCAAATCTACTTTAAGCAGGTGGATAGTTGAGGCTATCACCCTGGCTTACGAGTCGGCCGGATCCTCCTCGCCTCTGAGGGTCCAGGCCCACTCTACTAGGAGCGTGGCTGCCTCTAAGGCCCTTATATCTGGTGTGTCGTTATCTGATGTTTGTGATGCGAAGGGGTGGTCTTCCCCGCATACTTTTCTGAGGTTTTACCAGCTTGACCTCAACTCCGCTCCGGGAACACGGGTCCTCTCGTAGTGAGCTACGAGACACTCGTCGGCCTTCGTCACTGAGGTGGCGTTGGTATATCGTTCCCCAAGCGTTCGACAGAGCGCGAGTTCCCTTGAAAGGGAACGTCTCAGGTTACGTATGTAACCATAGTTCCCTGAAGAGGGAACGAGACGCTGCGTCTTTGGCCTCAGCTCCTCGCGCCTTCCGGGCTTGCTTCAGACAAACTCTAAGCTGTCGCTTCCGGGTTCCGGCGCTCTTTTATCAACTGGTTCGTGACGTCACCGATCTGCGTCTGTCACTCACGCACGCACGCGCGCGCGCGCCGGAAGTTTACATATTGTGCTTCGCGCGGACATCATCCAAGGATTCCCCAAGCGTTCGACGCAGCGTCTCGTTCCCTCTTCAGGGAACTATGGTTACATACGTAACCTGAGACGTTCTTCCTCACTGAAAGTTTCTTTGAGGTACCAAAAAAGGTTCCTCTATGGCCATTTGTCTAAAATCCCGTTTTGGCTCTTCTTGGCACAACATTTGTTTTTTAAAAATATATAAGAATAAATAGGTTATGAATGTTAAATCATAATGGATGAATGTAAAACCTGCTCCTTGAGCTGTGAATGATGAAAGGCTCGTATATGAGACATGGTGGACTATACCATAGCTCATCTCCATGTCCAAATCACAGACGACCCCATGTTAGACAGCACTGCACAACACAGAGACAGTGATCTACCCACATATCTTGCAGCAAAAACAACAAAAAAGACCTGCAGGGTTGACGGCTTACACAACATCCAGGTCTTTCACAAAAAAAGAGGGTTTGATAAAGATGTTTAAGTCAATACCGCCCAGACATAAGAACTGGAAAGGAAGAGGTCCATGGTGGGCTTTTTCAGAGACTGATGTACGACATACCCGCATTAGCATCTCTTATATATTTATTTATTTACTCCCAAAGAGAGTCATTTTGCATAAGTGCTTCTCTCTGGGAAGCACTGCACTGCAGACCTATGATCTGAACAAGTGACCATCTGTTCAGCCCTCCATTTTTCTCCCAACAAGGAACTTGAACATGGAAGAAGAAATCTGCAAGCCATTCAAAACCCACCACTCAGTTTCTACAGTGCCATTGCGGATATTTATATAGGTTCACTGAGGAACACTGAATGATTTCAGCAGTCATTCAAGACGGATGAAAGTGCGCTGCTGTAAATGTACCTGCAGCAAAATCCTCGTGAGGCCGAGGGATGGGGAGCTGCTGAAAAGTCAATGATCCCAGAGATGTCATTTAGTGACAGAATGTTATTTAAATGTGCATTATTAACATGAAAATGCCCCGAAGTGCCAGTATTTTCCAAAGCTTTGAGTAAAGAGTCTTTTGAATGGGGAAAAAAACTGCAATTGCTCTGTGGATTACAAAAGCACAACCAGTACTTGTCAAAGCACTGTACTTAACTTTAGACATTCGAGGAAGCACAAATGTCTGTTTTGAAAATAGCGCAATTTCAGGTATAGAATACGTGCGATGGGTAAAAAAAGCAATGAATTCTTGTTAGCTTTGTGAATAGATCCTGTTTTGCCAGGATATGCCAAGTCATACACATGCTGGCAAGTCATGAGGACTAGGAGAGCAGATTCCAAGCCAGTCAATTTCTCAGAGTCACTCAGTCGGATACAGAGCTCCACAAATTTACTGCAGCGCATGCTAGTACCTCAAGCTGAACCGCACTAAAAGAACTTGCTTGTTGAGCAGCGAGCAGTTCTTATTTGATTTTCGCCCCTCAGTTACCCTGAAAATTCCCACAGTTTATTTTGTTTGTAGTTGAAAGACTAAAGACTGAAAGTTGAAAGACTAAGACTGAAAGACTAAAAGAACAGTTCACTCAAGTTTTGTTGATACCAACCCTCATGTCTTTCCAAATCCATCAGATTTTATTTTTTCAGTCGAGCACAAAAGGTGAGTTTTAAAGAATATCATGCCACTTTTTTCCATATATTGAAACTGAATTTGGAAGAAACTGATGGTTCTTGATAAGTTTAGCTTGTATGTTCTGATCTTCATAAGAATAATTTACTCTTTTTATTTCTTAACTGGATCGAACAATTAACTGACAAAACGAATGACTTAAAATAACATTCTGTTCTTAATGTAAATGTTAATATTTTGATTATTTGCAATCTTTATTTCAACAATCTCAATATAATAACAATATTTTCAATGGCTGAATCATTTTTCATATTTAATGTAATGTAGACAATACTGAACTACACTCAAATTAATCTGAATTAAATCAAGAGCTTGTAAACCAGAATCTATTCAACTGATAGACCTGTATTGATGCCCAGATCTATTGCTACGTCTCTCATGAATGTCTTTATAGCGGAAATACATTAAACCGATTTTTGTTGAAATGCTAGTTTGGCTAATTTTGCTTGCAATTATTGGTTCAGCTTCTTGAGCATTAGAAACGGCCTGTACGGTACATTGGATGTGATCACAAAGCGGAATAAGTATATTGCCTTTACAGTGCACCACAGAAATCTCAAGACATTTTCTCTTTGACTCATTTCATCATGGGGTCACTCGCCCCAGAATGAGTCGATTCTGCTTATCAACCCTGAACAGAGACTTAACTATTTATTGCCATCAGGCTCAAGGGGAAACAACATGAACTCAGACAATACTATAGGTAAACTTGCATTTACTTTCTACGTAAAATGTACTTTTTTAATAAGCATTAGCAGAATTTGAATAAGATGTAAAATTGTGGGGCGGCAGTTGAATTATTTTAAACCCGTGGCTTATTGAGTCTGGGATCTATCTCATTTAAAGCCGGTAATAGCAGCATTAATTGTTTGTCTTTCAGCAGCTGCTTTGTTACAAGATCTAGCATGTAATAATGAAATGTTTCTGAAGTACAATTGGAAAAAACATCAAAATGTTTACCAAATGATTGTGAAGTTATTGCTTGGTGACGTTTTTATTTCTGTGGGCAAGTTCATTTATAAATGGGCTTTCATGAAGGTTACTTGTCGTTTAACAGACGCTTTCTACTAGGACACAAATGGCAGGAGCTGTTTCCCTAGAGCAACATGGTATTAAGTGCCTTGATGAAAGACTTGATTGTGTTAGGCTTCACTTAGAAACTCCCCAGTTTATGTGTCAGCCCTGCCTAGGATCACATTTGTGACGTCTGCGTTATCAGCACAGTCTTAATCACCAGACGGCTACTCACAGAGGCAATGACTGGCCAAATTGCCTGACTTAGAGTGTTTTCACACTTTATACGATTGCTTCAGTCCGTACCCAATTTCAGTTGTTCCCCTCTGTTCTGCTTTCACACTTTTTTCAGATGTGAAGAACCATTCTGTCATCAACATATGATGTTTTATTAACAAAGTTCGGGAGGAGCACGTTCAAATGATTAATACAATCAACACGTCATCAGCAATTACTCCTCATCCTATCAGCAGGAGAGGAAGTACGTATATAGACACGTTTGACTCACCTACAGCTCTTTGACATTTTTCGGCAGCTCGACAGTTTACGGCATTGTGGCTCCGCCTTCTGGTCGCCATACACCCGAAATTGAGCTCCACTCGTTAGATGGATTCTCCACGAAAACCTCCGGACCCAGTAGCGATCCTCATCCGCTCAACATCATGCTAACTATATTATATCACCCTCAGCAATACATCACGGGTGCCAGACCAAACAAACGGGTCCTAAGCAACAACAAGCAACGCACAGTAAGACTTGAGGCCATTCTCGCCACCAAGTAAACATCCGTATCCAGCAGCTCTACATCGGCTGTTAATCGCTCTTGCCATTGAGAAAGGACGATAAAGCTGGCCGAGCTACACGCTCGACTCTCAGGCAATGCCGCTTTCTTCCTGCTAGCCAGGCCGCCGCCGCTGCCGCGAGCCTCAGCAGACCGCGCTGCAGTTTCAGCTCACACTCTCTCTGCCCGTCAGCTCACACAAAAGAGCAGCTGTAATCCTTCCCGGCGCTTTTATTTCTGCATCACTAAATCACGAGCAGTTGTGCCCTCTCAATACTACTGTTCCGGGGAACCCACGTCTGAGATGTGATTGTTCTAAAGTAACGCGCTGCTTCTTCGCAACTCAAGCAGTAGCGCGCACCGAAGCCAGATCGCGCGCAGTACAGTCCGATCGCACGCGCCACTTCAGATCGCGCGCTCAGCCGCCCACACAAGAATCAAGCACTTATTGCCAACGCTGCCTTGTTGTTTCAACTTAATCGGCTATTAAGTGGACTCGCTGAAAAGAAACCATATGCACTTTCTATTTCAAAGTAATTCTTTGCCTTCACTGTTTCAATCCTTTAAGTCCAAGATAAGCTTTATAAGTCTATGATATTTGGATGAACCCCTGCTCAGGGTTTACTCAAAAACAATAAGTTTGTGAACTTTCATAAACTTTGATATTTCGATTTCCAACAGGTAAGTTGTTTTGAAATTAAATATGCAACATGCATCTGATATAAATTCAACTGTCAATATTATAATTGAAAGGTTTTACTTACGGAAATCAATGTTTTTACAAACCATATTGATCGTTTTTGTTGTTGTTTCTCGCGTATTTAGACGTCTGTAATCAAAATAATTCAAGAGATTGAAACACTGAACAGCAACAAGCTTTGAGCGCTTTCTCTGGCTCAGCGCCAGCCAATGTGTTCAAATTTAGCAGGCGATCATGTGATGCCCCACCTTTCGCCACATTGTCCAAGACCAGGGGCGGCCAACCCGCATGCGGCTCTTTGACTGCTCTTTCGCGGCTCTCATCCGGCCCGCTGAGACCTTTTGTCTACAAAAACATAAATTTACATGTATCCTGCCAAGGTCAGCCGCCACGATGTTTTACCGAATTCAAATAGAGGCGCGCAGAAGCGCGTTCCCTTTCGAGAGTAGGAACGAGATGTTTAATGAAATGCATTCGGGAACTCCTCCCCTTCACGTCATTTCTGAAAATGTATGGATAACAGCAGTTGACAACTGGCCAATCGTAGCGCGATGCAGATCCGGCTGCCAGACGGTATAAATATCTTAAATAGCATTTCCTTCATACTTCTCTAAACGGAATATGATTAAATTACAGAGGTTACGATAGTAACCGGAGACGTTTTCCAACCGATCACTACATTACCAAGGCTGCTTACTTTTATACTTCCTGTCACCGTTAATGAGATGATATATCGTTTTCCCGCATATATAATTCACAGACGCATTGTCTCTGCATGCTTGTATAGCTCGTGGGGTGCCATATGTTAAAAAAAAAAAAAAAGCTTTACCCATCAACAAATGCGAATTTAACAGTCTGTCATGCGGCTCTCCGCAGCCATGAGCTTATTTCGAGGCTCATGCTGAACAGGTTGGCCACCCCTGTCCAAGATTGAGATGTACCAGTTTCACGATAAACTCTTCCTCTCAAGTTCCTTCACCGTATCCCACTGTCGAAAGGAGCTCATGCACTCAACAAACACTGCAACCGACCCTCCAACAACACCACGCGGTCGCCAGCCCTTCCGCTCCGTTGTCGCACCCTATGACGCCGAGGCTTGCCTTCACCTCCAACATCAAGACATCCACCTTCTTCTTGCCCAACTTCCTACGACACCTCAGCACTCGTATCAATAGTAAAGGAGGACGACCAAAGCAAATTAACTAGAATAGGTCTCGCTCCAGTCAGCTGTACCATCTCCAAATCAACTCTACCTTCAAAATGTCTCGAACGTACGTTCCTTAAATCTTCATATCTCTCCCTTGCAAATCCAGATTTCCAAGCGTTAAGACGCAGCAGCACTGCAGCTTTCCAGCACTGCACCTCACATGCCAGCACCTAGCGACAAACGCCGCCCCTTAAGTGCGAACCTGCCTCCGCCAGCGGTGCAGGGTTAGCAACGGCAGCACGTACCTAACCTTTCCCCTACGTTAGGCCTGCAGCCCGGCCTTCCGATCCTAGCGTGAGGCTGCCTCCGCAAGTGGCTTCGCCCCTGGCCTTTCCCACCTAATTCTCTCCACCATGCTAATTCTCCTTTCATCCCGTTCTCTGCTATGCCATTCCACAAACACTGCCGCTTAGAACCACCTCTGTCGCCAACAACAGTTGAACGCAAATCCCAACTGAAGTTAAGGCTGCTGCCACCAGAGGTGGACCTATTCCCAACCAGTACATCAATACTCAGAGTTGATATTTATCGACGCTAAACGTTCATTCCTCAAGCTTTCGCTTCAAACCACTCCCTCGGAGGATTACATGTGGAGTGGAAAAGTTCAAGACTTTCCACTCCACATGTGGTCTGCTCCTCATGGTCTCTACCCACTACCACCGACTCGTATTGCATTCCAATAACACCAAGAACTTCCAAGCCAGCTTCACCATGGGTTACCTAGGCGAAATCTACTTCTCACTACCGAAACCTAATCCTCTGCTCATCAAAGGTATATCAAGAACGCAACCCACCAGCTCAGACACCAGACAATCAATCATGTTGGAAATCCGTACCCCTACTCTCCGCCAAGGATTCTACCCAAATGTCGTCCGACCACTCAACGCCATGGTCGAGCCATATAGATTCCAGTTCCTCTGATTCTATCACATCCAACCTTAATCCAAATCCGTCCATATTCCGACTCGCCAGCGCCGCACAACGAAAGTAAGAGAGACCAAACCGTAAGGCTTTTACTCCAACAGCAACAATCCTTCGTTGCCAACCTTCATTTAAGAGATCAGGCCAAACTCCCATCCGACCCACTCTTCACAGAAGACTTAAATCACCCCACCACATGCCGCGTCCCAACCGGCAGATCCAAACACTGGGCCGCAGGTCATCGGAAGCTTCAGGAGTTACATTCGATCAAATCAGTCTCCCCAGAAATGGCTTTCACCGCCACAAGAGACAACAGAAGTCGAGGAAATGGACAATCTCCATCATCCAACTCGCGATTAGTTCAGTGGAAGTTCTCCTTTCCCGCTGTAGTGATGCACCTCCACACTCCCGCATGAGCTCAGTTCAAACGGAAATTATTCCACTGCCGCCTCCATTGCCGCAGCAATGATGTTCCCCCACACTCCCGCAGGAGTCAGCAAAAGGGGGAAGTTTCCCACTGCCGCAGCAGTGAAGCCACGTTCACACTGGCTTGGTTACCTCAGATGCTCATGACTCACCATCACATCCACTCAGCCTACTTTCATTTCAGAAACTCGCAGGCTAAACTCCCATCCGTCCCACTCTCTATAGACGATTCCACCCCATTACAAATTCCGGTTCCAAACTTCTTAAAGCTACGCTACCCCAAACCGGATTCCCAACAGACCATTCATCCAGCCATCCTTTTCGCATAGGTGCAGCAACCACGGCCGTGCAAAGGCCTTTCCCAACAGTAAATACAAGCATTGCGCCGCTGGTCTCCAGAAGCTTTCAAGAGCCACATCAGACCAAACAGACCGCACATTCAAACAAGGTCTTCTGTTAAGCATCAGCTCCTCCCCACTTACAACTTCATGGCCACTGCTTCCATTGCCGCAGCAGTGACGCTCCCGCAGGAGCAAGCTCTCTCTAACTCTCACTGCCGCAGCAGTGACGCTCCCGCAGGAGCAAGCACTCGCTAACTTCCACTGCCGCAGCAGTGACGCTCCTGCAGGAGCAAGCTTCTAATTTCCACTGCCGCAGCAGTGACGCTCCCGCAGGAGCAAGCTCTCTCTATCTTCCAGCTCTCTCTAACTTCCACTGCCGCAGCAGTGACGCTCCCGCAGGAGCAAGCTCTCTCCATCTTCCAGCTCTCTCTAACTTCCACTGCCGCAGCAGTGACGCTCCCGCAGGAGCAAGCTCTCTCTATCTTCCAGCTCTCTCTAAACCTCCACTGCAGCAGCAGTGACGCTCCCGCAGGAGCAAGCCTCTAATTTCCACTGCCGCAGCAGTGACGCTCCCGCAGGAGCAAGCCTCTAATTTCCACTGCCGCAGCAGTGACGCTCCCGCAGGAGCAAGCCTCTAATTTCCACTGCCGCAGCAGTGACGCTCCCGCAGGAGCAAGCCTCTAATTTCCACTGCCGCAGCAGTGACGCTCCCGCAGGAGCAAGCCTCTAATTTCCACTGCCGCAGCAGTGACGCTCCCGCAGGAGCAAGCCTCTAATTTCCACTGCCGCAGCAGTGACGCTCCCGCAGGAGCAAGCTTCTAATTTCCACTGCCGCAGCAGTGACGCTCCCGCAGGAGCAAGCTTCTAAATTCCACTGCCGCAGCAGTGACGCTCCCGCAGGAGCAAGCCTCTAATTTCCACTGCCGCAGCAGTGACGCTCCCGCAGGAGCAAGCCTCTAATTTCCACTGCCGCAGCAGTGACGCTCCCGCAGGAGCAAGCCTCTAATTTCCACTGCCGCAGCAGTGACGCTCCCGCAGGAGCAAAGCCTCTAATTTCCACTGCCGCAGCAGTGACGCTCCCGCAGGAGCAAGCCTCTAATTTCCACTGCCGCAGCAGTGACGCTCCCGCAGGAGCAAGCCTCTAATTTCCACTGCCGCAGCAGTGACGCTCCCGCAGGAGCAAGCTTCTAATTTCCACTGCCGCAGCAGTGACGCTCCCGCAGGAGCAAGCTTCTAATTTCCACTGCCGCAGCAGTGACGCTCCCGCAGGAGCAAAGCCTCTAATTTCCACTGCCGCAGCAGTGACGCTCCCGCAGGAGCAAGCCTCTAATTTCCACTGCCGCAGCAGTGACGCTCCCGCAGGAGCAAGCCTCTAATTTCCACTGCCGCAGCAGTGACGCTCCCGCAGGAGCAAGCCTCTAATTCCACTGCCGCAGCAGTGACGCTCCCGCAGGAGCAAGCCTCTAATTTCCACTGCCGCAGCAGTGACGCTCCCGCAGGAGCAAGCTTCTAATTTCCACTGCCGCAGCAGTGACGCTCCCGCAGGAGCAAGCTTCTAATTTTCCACTGCCGCAGCAGTGACGCTCCCGCAGGAGCAAGCCTCTAATTTCCACTGCCGCAGCAGTGACGCTCCCGCAGGAGCAAGCCTCTAAATTCCACTGCCGCAGCAGTGACGCTCCCGCAGGAGCAAGCCTCTAAATTCCACTGCCGCAGCAGTGACGCTCCCGCAGGAGCAAGCCTCCAATTTCCACTGCCGCAGCAGTGACGCTCCCGCAGGAGCAAGCTTCTAATTTCCACTGCCGCAGCAGTGACGCTCCCGCAGGAGCAAGCCTCTAATTCCACTGCTGCAGCAGTGACGCTCCCGCAGGAGCAAGCTTCTAATTTTCCCACTGCCACAGGATCAGTTCCAACTCCACAGCAGCGACATACCTCTTTGGTCCTGCGGCGGAGGGGTTTTTCGCTGCAGTGGTGGCGACGTGCCTCCTGCTGTCGCCGGGGCCCCGAGGGGTTTTCTCCTGCTGCGACGCTGACGTGCCTCCTGCCGCTTCAAGGGCCCAGAGAGGCTTTCCCCTGCTATGACGCTGACGTGCCTCCTGCCGCTGCAGGGGCCCAGAGGGGTTTCCCCTGCTACGACGTTGACGTGCCTCCTGCCGCTGAAAGGGCTCAGAGGGGCTTTCCCCTGCTACGACGCTGACGTACCTCCTGCCGCTGCAGGGGCCCAGAGGGGTTTCCCCTACTGTGACGTTGACGTGCCTCCTGCTGCTGTGGGGGCCCCGAGGGGTTTCCACTGCTACGGTAGTGACGTGCCTCCTGCTCCCACAGCGGCCCCGAGGGGTTTCCACCGTCACAGTGGCGACGTGCCTCCTGCTCCTGCAGCAGCCCCGAGGGGTTTCCACCGTCACGGCGGCGACGTGCCCCCTGCTCCCACAGCGGCCCCGAGGGGTTTCCACCGTCACAGCGGCGACGTGCCTCCTGCTCCTGCAGCAGCCCCGAGGGGTTTCCACCGTCACAGCGGCGACGTGCTTCCTGCTCCCACAGCGGCCCCGAGGGGTTTCCACCGTCGCAGCGGCAAAGTGCCCCCTGCTCCCGCGACAGCCCCGAGGGGTTTCCACTGCCACGGCAGCGACATGCCTCCCGCAGCGACCACGGGGGTTTCCACCACCGCGGCGGCGACGCACCACCTTGGTCCTGCAGCGGCCCCGAGGGGTTTCCCCTGCTGCAACAGCGATGTGCCTCCTGCTACTGCGGGGGCCAGAGGGGTTTCCCCTGCTAAGACGCTGACGTGCCTCCTGCTGCTGTGAGGGCCCCGTGGGGTTTCCACTGCTACGGCAGCGACGTGCCTCCTGCTCCCACAGCGGCCCCGAGGGGTTTCCACCGTCACGGCGGCGATGTACCCCCTGCCTCCCGCAGCGGCCCCGAGGGGTTTCCACTGTCGCAGCGGCGATGTACCTCCTGCCTCCCGCAGCGATCACGGGGGTTTCCCCTACCGCGGTGGCTTCATACCTCCCTTCTATGGCAGCCAGGGGAGTAGTTTCAGAGGTACCCCTCATACTCCCAGAAACAAAATTACACCCAATTCTCTTTCTGGCAACAAATTGAACAACAAACGCATACCCAATGCTAAAGCCATATCATCCCCTCCGCACCTCAAGCCCTCTACAGCAACATTCATCTGCCCTCCCGAACTCACAATCTACCCCCCCAGGGTCATCAAAATCTTCAGCGGCTGTCCGACTAGGTTGCAATTTTTGGGGGGAGTGCTCCAGGTTCGGGCTAACACCGAGCTCGGAGCCCTCTCCTCGGACAGCTCGCCAAATACGCTTACCATTCATTGCTCCTGAATCATTCGTAAGTGTGAACTCGTGAAATGATGTTTTATTAACAAAGTTCGGGAGGAGCACGTTCAAATGATTAATACAATCAACACGTCATCAGCAATTACTCCTCATCCTATCAGCAGGAGAGGAAGTACGTATATAGACACGTTTGACTCACCTACAGCTCTTTGACATTTTTCGGCATCCCTCCACCACCCCAACTCCTCACACTTAATTGTTCCTATCAAAGTCAGGATACGGGGGGAGTGCTCCAGGTTCGGGCTAACACCGAGCTCGGAGCCCTCTCCTCGGACAGCTCGCCAAATACGCTTACCATTCATTGCTCCTGAATCATTCGTAAGTGTGAACTCGTGAAGTGGCAACGTGTAGCTTTTAAATGCTCATGAAAATAGGGAGCAATGTTCACACCTTTTTGGTTTTGCAAATTTATTTCAAGCACACTGTTCTTAAAATCATAATTCATGTATAATAAACCTATGGTTATGAATTTGGGGCTTGGAATTTGTCTTCAAGCTTCTTCTTCTTCTTCTGTTTAGACGTGTTTGAACTTCTCTGTATGGATTCATGTCGAAATCTTTGTTGAATTCAGTAATCCAGCATCAAAAGCAGCCCGCTCTTTAAGCTCGCCTTCAGAAAGTCAAGCTCAAGACTTTAAGGGCAAACAGAATAATGTCTTGGTATTTTGTTAATCACTTCCATTTTTGAACGTTACTTATTCCCATCCCACACTGCTGATGCAACAGTATTGGCTATGCATGAGTCTTATAAATGCATGAATGTATATTTAAAAATTAAAAATAAACTATTATGAATAAAACATGCGGCACAATATTGTCTCAAGAAAGCATGCAGTTTCTTGAATATCTGCATTCAGAAAACAACTTTCACAAAACACAAAAACCAGATTTCAAAAACAATCGAATTGCTAAAGCAATTATTATAATAGCTCAAATAATTGTTTTCAGAAATATCCATTGTGACTATAGATGATTTTACTTCTCAAATATTTCACTTTATTTTCAGTCCACTGCATGTTTAGATGTTAGTCTGTTACTCTTACCTGAGGTGTGTGCTGGACTTCTTACTCTACTGTGTTTTAACAATTTTTTTTGCGCTTTCTTACTAATATCCCATTTGGATCAAACATAAGGAGCTTTAAACCGGCATCATTCGCTTCATTTATAATTATACTTAACTATCCAGAACAGATGTTCCTATCTAGACTTTGTCTACTATATGGGTTATTGTTTTCCTCTTCATCCATTACTTATATTTCTTTGAAGCGGAATTATAATTTTAATGGGTTTTTATGCTCGATGCACAAAGAAGTCACCTTCTCTGGTCTTCAATCCCTTTGGATTTCAACACTCGGAATGAGAGCTGAAACGTAGCCCTTTTCAAAAGCCTGCCATCCGCTTGAAGAACTGTGCACTAGACATAATAACACAGAGTCAAATAAATTTTATTTGTGTTCTTCCAATCGCCACTGCAGTCTTTGCCCATAGGCCCATAAAAATGATGTTCTGAATTATGCAGCAAACCCTCTGATATGCCCTTTTGCCTTTACTCAAAACCTCTCTTATAGGCATCTGTCCTTTATGAACTCACTCACACTTAAATATTTCTCTTTTCATCCCCTTTGCTCCCATCATTTCCATCCCTCTCTCTTTCTTCCTCACTTCCACCCTCTGCTTCCATTCAAACGTCCACTTCTCTTTCATTTTTTTCACCCCCTCTCCTCTCCATGTTGGTCTTTCCCAAACGGATCTTGCTTTCCCAAGTCTTAATCCCCCATTCTGTGTCTTTTTCCCAGTATCAAAAGAACTGCAAGGAGAATTAATGGGGGAGAGAGGAGGAAAATAAGAGAAGAAATTATGACGTCAGCGTGCCTTCTGGTTCAAAGCTATGACATTAGCAGCTCCGGCTCTGAAACGTAGCCAGGATGACGGAGAAATAGATGTTCATTTGCGTTTGTGTATACGTGTGGGTGTGTGAATGTGCAGCCAGACCCTTAGTCAGTGCTTTACTTAATATACACGTTAGTGCGAGTATAGGTACATTTGTGCTATACACACAGTATATCACATTATTGCCTGTCTGTGCGCTCGCGTACATGTTGTTTGTGTATAAATAAGTGTGTTTAGTGGGAGGTTAATTAAAGAGAGTGTGTGTGTGCACGTCTACAGCAAAGGAGGAGGGATGGGTGGGTAGGTTTTGATGGCTGGCGTACAAAGTGACTTGAAAATGATTCATGGCATTGCTGGCGCTTACATGGCCTGCCATTTGTATCAGCACAAGCACGCTGTCTCTCCCTCCCTTTCTTGTTCTCGTGCACTCTTGCTTTTTTCACTCATTGTATAAGGAACACAAACAAAAGGCGCAGAGGGTGGCCTCATCCCCTCTGTTCCTCACTTTTATTTACTCAGTCTGCTCTGAATCTACCCAGGCAGAGATGGACGCTTTACAACTAGGCAGATTTATAGCAGAGATTTGAGACTTTGTCCTGCATTGATTGATCTAATGCATGAATCAATGCAGGGGGGTAATGATTTCCCGTGTTCCCCTGGGAATGGAGAGGTTCAGGGAGGTGAGATGTGTTAGCTTTCTTCTCCAATCGCTGTGCAGGGACTTAACTACCTCTGCCAGGTTAATGTATCTTGGTGTCTTGTGGCATCCTCCTAATTGATGTTGATGGACTGTATGCTGACGGCTTGCCTTTCATGTTCTCTCTCAGTTCAGTTACATTTCTTCTAACTGTCCTTCTTTCTTTTCTCCCTCAAGGTCTCTTTGCTGCATAAAGTGCTACCCACCCAAGTGACTCTCTGCCCGTGTTATGGCGGCCAGGCCCGCCCTTTCGTTTCTACTGGCTGTGCTGGCATGCACTGGGCCGGCCCAGCCCTCCCCCCCACTGCTGCTCCGCCCCCGGGAGAGAGAGAGGGACTCAGGAGGAGCTTCGGGCGGAGTCAACATCGCTGTGGTTCACTCTGGCTCCTCCCACCTCCCGGAAACGAGCGCTGGGGTGGGGGGCGTGGGCGGTGCCTCTTCAGCAGGCTCCGGCTCCGGTGCCGGGCCAAGCAGCAGCAGCAGCAACTCGGGGACGGGTTTTCTAAGTCGGGCCTGGTCAGGACAGGTGGGCGAAAGTGTGATGACGCCGTGGGGTCCCGCGAACGTGATCTGGCTGGCCGTGAACGAGAGCAGTCCTGGGAGCCTCTTGCTACAGTTGTGCGAGTTACTGGCTACCACTCCGCTACAAGGTCTTGTGTTTGAGGAAGAGAAGCCACCACCGCCCACTCGGGCACCTTTAGCACCTATGCTGGAATTTGTCTCGGCCCAAACAGGAGTGCCGGTCATTGCTGTGGGAGGAGGGGCTGGTCTGGGGAGGGAGCCACAGGTAAGAGTTATGATTTAATCCTAAAAAAATTATATTTAATGGTTCTTTATGAATTTGAAAGAATGGAATAGGCTACAGTAAAACTGACACGTCCATAGTCTCAGTAGCAGAAGTTGTCATCTTTAGGTACATTTGTATTATGGTGAACCGAAACAACAACAAACTACAATTGCCATTTGCACCAATAACAAAAAAACTAAAAAAATCCACAATAGGCCAGTTTCGCACTTCTGGGTTTTTGGCTTTTGGATTGGCCAACTGTGGGTAAACTTTTTTCCAGGAATGGCTGAGCCTAACAAGAAAGTCTTCAGGAATAAAAGTCTTTGTACGAATTAAATCATAAAGTTCTAATTAAGAGCTAAATTTAAGAATTATTTTGAAATGTTTTGTTCTATTATTCTCCTTGAGTTTGGTGTGGCTGTGCTTTTTTGGGAATTTGCTGGGGGAAATCATCGGCTGGCAGCTCCTTTCTCACATAGACCTGATCCACTGATTCATAATGAGAAGCAGGACCGCTTGCGCTCGGCATGCATATACGTTTCTAGAAATATCTATCATAAACGGCAACACTTTCAATGATATTTCATCTCATTCACACGTGTCACCATCGTCTTAAAATCTGTAAATATGCATAATACCTTAAATAAGCCCATTAGTAGAGGATTTGTTGCTGTTGCACTTTGTATAGTTGCTCTGCTTATAGATTAATATAAAGACTGCGATTAAGGTATGTTGTATATAATTCAAGATTCAAGAGTTTTATTTGTCACATGCACAGTTATGTACAGAATATGCAACCGGCAGTGAATTTTAAACAGGTCCACTCCACGAACAGTACAAATTAACGGTTACAAAAACACAAAGAGGAAATTATAAATGTGGTCGGAAATAAATTGTCAGAATTTTATCATTTTAATCTGTCAAGATTACTTAGAATATATGCATAAATGCAGGACATAATGTTGTGAGATGTGTCAACGGATATTATATTATATTATATCTGACTGCATATAATGGTGAAACCAAGACATATATAAAATATACTATACATATGCATTGAAAATTTGGTGTTTATATCAAAATAAAGGCTGGTCATACAGTGATACAAATGACTGAGTACATATTTCTGACACAACAGCTGGTAAATTTTAGCATGATCTGAGTGGCTGTTTAGCTAATAAACAAGTACAAATTAATTTGTTTGTAAATTCTATAACAGCAACTTGGAAAACTTGCATACTTATTCGATAATAATGTCACGAGTTGGAGGCAAGGACGAGGACGAGGACGAAGACGAAGAATGATGATCCAATGGAACTTTTAATGAAGACGCAGACACAGATGAACAATACAAACATGTGAATTGCACAAACAACAACTGATAATTGAAAGGTGGAGAAGGAGAACTAAATATACTAGTGGTAATGAACAAAAGACAAACACCTGTGATGATTAGTGACCATGACAACTGATATTGTCTCAAAAAGATAAAATAAGAGTCCCGGATGAACTGTGCCGTGACAAATAAGCCACAGAACCTTAGTGGAACTAATTTTACACTGCTGTGATGTAATTTACGATTCTTGAGAATTTGAGATTTTTAAAAAATATGAAAATATAAAAAAAAACTTGATTAACAGATTTACGATGTTTACCTTTGTAGAAATGCATTATATTATAGTCTTTGAAAAGGGTCCATGGATGTAGCGTCTCTTCTGCTGCCATCACCTGAGCTGTAATTATGACATCATGACAAAGCTGATGTGTTATTTGTAAGTGACTATTGTGAGCTATGAGGTGGAAAATAAAAGTTAATTTGTAACATTTTACAATAAGGTTTACAATTAGTTAACATGAACTAATATAAACTGTACTTCTACAGCATTTAGTAATCATTGTTAATGTTAATTTCAGCTATAACTAATAGATTATTAAAATCAAAAGTTGAATTTCATCATTCGTTAATGAACTATGTACTAACATGAACAAACAATGAACAGCTGCATTTTATTAACTAACATTAACAAAGATAACAAATACCGTAATGGTTAGTTCATGTTAGTTAATACATTAACTAACAGGTGTGTTAACACTTTTAAGAGCCCTTATAAAACATTGGTCATGGATAAAATTTCCATAATATAATGGGATTTTATTTCTCTATATGTTAATTATGATTTATTTATTTAGTTACATGTTGCTTGTGAAAATGTTTTAGTCCCTTAAATGGTCATAAATGGAGAAAGACGACATCTACCAGCAGTTACTAACTGGAGTAGACTAGGCAGACAAACCTTGACTTAGTCTAATTGAAATAAACTAAAGCTCATTGTTATTTTCTATAGACCTAATTCTTTTTTTTCTTCTTTTTTTGTTGTTGCTGGAATGCACAGTAACACATTTTTCCCCAGAGATGTAATGATATTTTGTCATTTTTCAGCCATGACCTCAGTTGTCCTCTCTATGTGCACTGCTCTCAGCGGCCTGGAAAAGCACTGAGCTGTCTCCTAGATATGCCTCTTCTAATTTTAGCAAAACCATGTGTAATTATTCAAAGAATTAAGCATTAGTCAACAATACAGGTCATAGGGTTTTAAAAACAGTGAATAGGCAGTAAACAGCAAAATGCTGTGTGAGAGTAGTAAAATATTTGACCAATGTTATGGTAATTATTTTTTGACTTACGGTGCCTATACACACTAGAATGTACCGGCACATATTGGCATGGAGGATTTGCAAATGTGATGCTTCATCATTTGACCATAAGTTGAGAAAATATTATCGTTTGCCCTCCAAAGTTGTATCCGCCCCTCCAAAGGCATGTCAGAACGTCAGATGCAAGAGAGCATTTCTGATTGACTGAGAAATGTTGGGTCTCTACCAGATGTTTATGAGCCTAGGGCTGTCACAGAGACAGGTGGGATATTTCAGGACGCATTTTAGTGATTGTCAGGATTTGATTCAACGCATTCCAAAGCAAACAGCTTAAAGCCCTTCTAAATGTAAACTAGTGTGTATTAAAATGACATTGTATTTTTATAGTAAGGTGCCGTCAGCAACTGAAATTCATGTGAAGATGGCGCATGTAGTGTTTTGTAACCGCTCTGTGATTACAGTGTGCAAGTGTTACTCATACGCAAACACATCCGGTACAACTATTATATTCAGAAATGACTCAGTCAGAGACGCCTTTTGAAGGTCTCTTTTGTCACTTAAGCCTCATGCTGTCAACACATGCCCTGGATTTACAATATTTAAAAATCTCTGTCAGTTTCGCACTTTTTTCCTACCTTTGAACAAACTCTGTCTAGGCTTGTTTGGAAAAATTCTTCTTATTAATTCTGCAGCAGCCAATATCTGCCACTCGCATGTGACGGTGGACTAATAATTCATTGGAGTGTCATACCACTTAATAAGGTTTCAGCATAATTAAGATGACCTATTAAACTGAAATATATTTCAGGCTACCTGTGTTGTTTTATTCACACTCAGGAGACATCCTCTCCGCCTGCGTATCTCTCTCCTGTGGAAAAATATTACATTACTTTTTCATTTGCTTGCTTAGGCTTTAATTAACTACATTTAGAAAGGCTCATGTGTTGTGGATTGGTGCGAGCGTGGGTTTGGAGTCATGGAGTTAACTCTCTCTCGCAGAGCATGTCTCCAGAGACTTCCTTTACCTCTTCACAAACCGCCAACCAGAGCAAGGAGTCACTTAACTGGTTTAATTAGGACAGTAATTAATTACCATATTGTTCTGAATATAAGGCAATGGTTTTTTCTTGGAAATACGTCTGAAAAAATAATAATAATACATCCCCATAATACATCCCCAACAATAGGGAACGCCAAAATGAGTGTGGACTGAAGCAACCCTGTATACTGCCGGTAGTTTACAGTGCCAGGAGATCTCACGATGGCGACTTTCCAGAACAGAGTGGTTCAAAAGTCAGGCAAGTGAACCAGCAACTGAGGGGAGGTTATGAAAGAAAATTTAAGCTCCTAGTGATAATTGCAGCAAAGTCATCAAACATGGCAGAGTGTATTGTTAAATGATTGTTAGAGAAAAAGTGTCTTAAAAATGTTAACAGCCAAAGAAAAGCTGTCTGCGGTCCTAAAAGTAGCCACTTTGGAGAAACTGATTGGCAAGTGTGTCAGTACGTAGCCGAAAAAAGAAATGAGAGGCTGCCCATTACCAGCTAAGGCACTGGATATCGCCAAAGAGCTGAACATACCCACCAGCGAGGCCCCTCATTTTTTATTTCGGCTATGTACGGACACACTTGCCTGTCAATTTCTTTGAAGCGGCTTTGATGTGGCGTACGAATGAAGAGCAAGTCTTGCCCGGCGCTTGCCCTCTGACTTCAGGGAGAAATTGCTGTCTTTTCAGCACTATGAGATCGGCCTAAGGAAAAAAAAACATTCATATCTCTTGGATCAGATGGGTAATGCGGATCAAACACCTGTATCTTTAACAAGCCAACATCTTTCACTTTACATAAAGAAGGTGAGAAATCAGTCATTGGGAAATCTACTGGAAAGTCATCTTGTATTTGGAACAAAACGGTACATAATGTTCTGGTGTGAGAAGAAAGTAGATGGTTCAGCCACTATTTTGTGGCTTCGAAATTTAATGCTGAAAATACATTTCTAATGTTCAATGTTAGATTTTATTTGAATCAAATCTACGGAATACGAAAGTCTGTTAATACTGGAATTCTTTTAGGCACTCTCTCGCCCCTAAATAATGAAAAAGATACATGGAATTGCATATTTCTTCAGTTTCAAGCACATTTTGGTAAACAAAGCCTTCCAGGGTCCATGTTATCCTCTGAAAGCGTTTGAATAAAATAAAATAAAATGCACCACTTAGTCCATCTGGACCTCAATATGGCACATAATTCAGTACAGATGATTATCGGCGTCTCAGGGGCACAAGCTTGTCCAGGCACAACTTCTGGTGCATGCTAAGCATTATACAATGATATAAAATGCATTTCACTACAATACATCTTGAAGGTTTTTAAATCTCCCTAGCAACAGCATTAATGTGTCATGTATTCCAGTAATTTTAAAGGCTGTGACCTCTGATTATAAGTGGGCAAATGTTAAAAAGATTAAATTAATAGCTGCTGAAGTGTTCCTCAAGGAAAGCAGGCCATTTTATATTGCTGGAGTCTTAAATTATCTATATGTGATATGTGTGAGAAATTGGGACAAATGCATCTAAACTAAAACAATAGAGTTCAAATAAAAAACGTTTCCAGTCTCTATTGAATAGGTTATTTTTTGAGGGGGGAAAAAATGAAAATTGATTTCTATATTTCTACCAATATAAACTTGATACGTTTCCAAAAATGTGATGTGTTTGGCTTGGTTGCAGAGAGGATGCAGAGCAGGCTGTTCCATTTCTCTATGCACAGAATGTAATCACGAACAGAAGGTACTTTATTATATATATACAGATTTACATCTGAGGTCATTTAGAGCTGAAATTGATTTTGTAGTGTTTAATATACTGTATATTGTTTTGCAATTTAATCTAAACCTTCCCACCTGCAATGCATTTGATGCATGCAGCAAATCTAGTTTCAAGTGTTCAGTGTAGATTGATTTTATCCAAATCAAAGCTGCAGCATCAGAAGAAACCGAAGCCTGTTAGTACTGGGATTCTTTTGAAAACACAAACACCTTGGGCTCTCATTCTCCTTCCATAAAAGAATGAAAAATAAATGACTGTTTCTTCAATTTTAAGTTTAAACGGAGGAAAGCAACTACTACTACTGTTTCTACCTCTATTACTTCTAAAGTAATACCTCGAGATACGAGGTATTGCAAGATACGAGCAAGCCTTCCGGCAGATTTTTGCTTCTAGATACAAGTAAATATTTGAGATACGAGCACGCGAACTGACGCCGATACCGACTCACGTTCACCTCACGTGTTCGCTGCCTTCTGTACGCATCGCCCACGAGTAGCTGATTTTCTCTCTATTTTGTGCATTATTCTTCATAATAGCGATGAGTTCTAAGAAAGTGAGTGGTAAGGATGGTAGTGAGAAGAGGAAACGCATGATGACCATGGAAATGAAGCATGAAATTGTGGATAAATATGAGCGCGGTGCCGCGTGAGTGATCTAGCACGCATCTATGATCGCAGTACATCCACGATATGTACCATCCTAAAGCAGAAGGATGTTATCAAGAATGTAAATCCTTCCAAGGGCGTGAGGATTATCGAAGTTATGTTCGAATATAAATGATGAGATGGAGAGGTTTCTGTTGTTGTGGATAAAGAAGACGCAGATGTCCCTCGATAGATATTTCGTTAAAAGGTCTGCGCAAAGTGAAAGTGAGGGTAGTCAGGTGAAAAAAGGTAAGAAAAGTGATCGAAAGTAAATAATACAAATCGAAAAAAATCAAGATAATAACATAAAAAAGAAAAGTTAAAAAAAAAATAGCAATACGAACGCTAAGTTCAGTTATACTTCCTGCTATTCAAGAAAATTATAGTTTTCTATTATTTCTTATGGGAAAACATGATTCTCCGCCCTGGAATGGATTATGCTGGTATCTAGAGGTATTACTGTACTAATATTAAATATATATTTATGGTAATGTTATTGCTTTAGGATAGTATTTAGCAAGATAATTGATACGGTCATTTTTATTATTATTATTGCATATTCTTATAAATAATAAAGAATAAATACCGTAATGTATATTTACCATTTAATTATTTATGTTCTAAATTTTTCATATGTATGTCGAGATTTGAGATGATTCCCCCTCTTCGTCTTGTGAAGTATAATAAAAAGATATATACCTGCTCCAATTTTAGTACATCAAATTTTTCAAGGTATTCAATCCCAATACGGAGTTGAAGGAAATGTAGTCCGGTAGAAAATGTGACCTGACCCATTTAAGTGCTTCACTGCTGCTAGTTACAGTACAACTGTAAGCTCTTTCAGCTTTTACAAGCTGGTCTTCATTTAAATATAGAGTGGAGGTGAGCCTTTATGCTCGGTTAATGCTTCTCTGCAGTCGTGACATTTTTGTGCTCATCAGGTCTGCGGCTCCTCTGTCTTGGTTATTATTTGAAAGACTCAATGTAATGGCCTGGCTTTATCCTTTGGTCACACAGTATGAACTCTTGTTTTGCATGTTTGAGGCGGTTGGATTGTAATGAGCATGTTGGAATACGTGCTGATTGCCTTCAATGTTGCAAAAAATTCCTTTGCTTACTTTTTACGGGTATGCATACTATACTAATAGTGAAAGTGTAATTATGAAACAAACAAAAAAAAATTTGCCAGATTGCCAAGGTAACGCCTAGGGGGAAATTATTCATACAGGAAAAGTACTGTGGAGTTAATTGAGATTTGATTTGCATAAGAAGTGTTTGTAATATGGAAAAGCTGTTCTAGATGATGACAAACTTAACATCAGTGTTAACTTACAACAGTAAGTTGTTTGCAGTTGTCATTACTCTGACACATGCGGGTCATGACACATGATTTTGTTATGATCATTATTTCAGGGGTCTATAGTAAAAAAACAACACTAATAACACAGTCAGAATCTTACCCGACAAGTTGGGGTGCTCATTTAACACAGATGGTAGCTCATTTTAACTAGAATTCTTTGTTGATTTTGCATCATAAAATGGTTATTTTAATACTTATTTAAATCTGTAAATAAATTGGTTAACGGTTAACTTGAACAGGCCACTTTGTTGACACTAAATTATGCAATCATGCATGATACAATTTTGCGCAAATTGGCAGTGGTACCTCGAGATACGAAATTAATCCGTTCCGAGGCGGCCTTCGTATAATGAGTTTTTTTCGTATCTTGGAACACATTTTACATGTAAAATGGCTAATCCGTTCCAAGCCCTCCAAAAACACCCCATTACATTTCATAATAAAGCTAAATTGACCTATAAACAATGAAATAACGTAAAATGTCGAAGCTTACCTTTCGAGTGAGGCTATCTCTGAAAGTGGCGGCAGAGGAGGAGGAGGACAAACGGCAGATAACGTACCTACGTACGTACACTTAACTTTACTTAACGAGTCTACTATAACTAAGATGGCGGCGTGCTGCGCGAGTTTCAAAATTGTTATGGGGCGAATCTCGGACTTTCAGAAACCTTTCGTATCTTGAAAACTTTTCGTATGTAGAGCAGTAAAATGTTCGTCTTTGCTTTCGTAACTTGGATTTTTCGTAAGTTGAGCCTTTCGTATCTTGAGGTACTACTGTATTTAAAAAAAAAATTAAAATCCATAAATAATAATCCTTTTATTTATTTTTATTTATTTTATAGCTGAGACAGTACATCAGTGGAAAGACATCCATATGGAGTCAATATATTATAGATCTGCAAAGAAGTTTATGAATCCTAAATTACTATTTGCATTCACAAAGGGAAATCAATGAAAAAACAACAACACAGCTTTACATTGGACTTTGGAGATTACCTCCATTTTTAACAATAGAGCTATTAACACTGTACCTGTGTGCAGTGACAGCTTTGTTGGTATAATGGTGGCTATCTTGTATGGTTATTTACCTTCAACTCTCTGAGACGGTGGATGTTTACGTTTATGCAAACCCTAGCAAATGAAATAAGTGCAAACCAAAGTGAAGTTTAGTGAAGTTTTCATGTAGCTTAAACAGTAGAGCGTGGCACTTGCAATGCCTAAGGTCATTGGTTTGATTCCCAGGGAAAGCAAGAACTGATTTGGATCTCAATGTGTATCTTGAATGCAATGTAAGTCGCTTTGGATAAAAGTAAAAAACGCGTAAATGTAAGTTAAGCAAAAGCATTTTAAGCCTGCATTTTTAGAGTGTACAAATACAAATGTATTGCTGAGCAATTCACACATTTACATTTCTGTACGTACTCTTCTCTAAAGGCATAAATACTTTTTTCCCCTACATCATGCTGTTTACACGCAGATGTAAATAATCTGTCTTTGAAATTAATGATTTGCCTCTATGTAATTTGCATTGGCGCAATTACAATATTGACTCTAATGTGTTGTTTTAGCAGCTGCTTGAAGATACACAAAACATCTGCCTACCGATAATTCTTCAATGATCTACAGAGGTGATGTTCAGCTCGCCTCAAAATATTAAGTTAATTATATAGGCAGCACACTTCTCATTTATGGCCAGTTTCACCAGCAGGCACAAAACAGGTGTCATGCCACATTCATGATATATTTGATCATGATTATGATGCATTAGTAAGTGTCAGACTAAGCATTGCTATTTTTCACTATCAGAAATATGGCTTTATGTCAGAGTCATAAATCTCCTCGATCGTACAGTGGAATGGTCACCTTCCGGAGTATAGAAAAAAAGACAGTGAGGTGAGCTGAAATGAAGCCGAACGGACTGTTTCGAATCCTAAAGCAGCCAAGGACACTAATGTCACCTGAAACACAGGCTTATGAATAGCAATGAATTCTTTACGTCATGCTGTGTGGGTATTAAGAATGACTGTATTGATTTGAGTGAGTAAGAAGCAGAGAGTAAATGTAGGGAAGGGAAAAATAACTGATGAATAAGAAATGCTGAAACAATGGGCTAGTAGATGAGTGATCTAAAACTAGGAACAGAAATTTAGGCTGGGAAGGGAAGTGGAATACGACATTGACCCAATAGAAGAAAATAAAAATCTGATGAAACCCTGTTTACCTTCACATGTAAAAAAAGTAAAATAATCCATCAGCCAACGTATCAACCCAGAATCAATATTATTGTCATGTGTGGCTGTGGAAGGTAAGTGCACGATGCAGGAGAATAATCAGGAACAGGTTTTAGTCTTTTAACACAACCACATAACCAAGCACTGACATTACAGCAACGTTACATTGACAAGAACTGAACAGAACATGGGGCTTATATACACAGGGAATAAACCAAAGAAACGAGACACAGATGACATGACCAAAATGGTGATTACAGGACAAACATGACTAGGATGAAATCAAAGAAGCACAAGGGAAAACAATCAAAACAGGATAAAACTGTGATAGTAGGATGGCCAGTGGGAGGATGTGCACCCTGGAGGCTGACAAGGAGAGACACATTATGATGGGAGGCCTCCAGGGTGATGCCGGCAGTTCAGGGGCCGGGGGGGGGGGGCAGTTTAGGGTGCCGCTCAGCTTCCTTGGCTGAGATAAGGGAACAGGTAATCAGGACGGCCTCCTTGGCCATGGCAAGGGAATAGCAAGAACGAGTCCTTTCTTGGAGGACTCATGGCTGAGCTCTGGAGAGCATTCTAGACTGGATTCTAGAGAGCATCCTGGAACCTGATCAGAGGCTGGAGCTGATGTGTGCGCGATCCCACACATATACAAGGGCTGTGGCCATAATAATTAGCACCACATAATCAGGAGCAGACTGGGGAACTTGTCTGGCTGAAGCAGGCTGGGGAACTGCACACGCTTGAGCGAATTCAAGGATAACACCCATTAGAGTGGATTTGTCCGCTATGCTGATGGAGAATGGGGATCCACTGCTGGCCAGCACCCAATCAACATAGTCGGCAAAGTTGCCTTGAGGACAACGAACAGGCAGGCATGCCTTTGTCCGCTCATTGAGGCAGGTGTAATAAAATACCTTCAGTTTGTGGATGGGGAATGTTGTCAGGCACTCCAGCTGTAAAAATGGCTTCTATCTAGTTGGCCTAAACGTAGCATGTTTTCTGGTGCTTTGATTTTGCCATTGAACCATTTTCAGCCTTGTCTGTGTCCATTCTTCTGTCACGTGTAGCTGTGGGAAGTAAGCATACAACGCAGGAGAATATTCAGGAACAGGTGTTAATCTTTTAACTTTGAAAAATTACACAGGAGGCACACTGGGGGAAACCAACTAAACACTGATATTACATTGACGAGAACTGACAGAAATCTGAACGGAACATGGGGCTTATATACACAGGGGATAATCAAAGAAACGAGACACAGCTGACATGTCTAATAAGTTGATTACAGAACACACGTGACTAGGATGAAATCAAAGAAGCACATGGGGAAACAGGAATCAAAACACATTCAAACTGTGACAATTATGGACCCTTTCTAACCTTTCTGCTAAAGATATGAGGCTGGATACAATTAAAAGCTGATGTCAATTCAATAAAAACTAATTGCACAAAAGTCTTTGCGGCATCAAGATGTGCTAAAATCATGGATAATAGGGCATTTATCAGCTCATCAACGCCCCTGCTTGAACTGTAGGCAAACTGAAGCTTGACTTTGCCTGTACTATTTTCAAAAGCCCATCCTTCACAATCCTCTCAAATGTTTTCATAATCAGAGAGGTAAGAGCTACTGGCCTGTACTCATTTAAAGACTTTGGTACATTATTCTTAGGCACAGGTACAATAATAGATTCCTTCCAAAAATGAAGAACCTTATGGACACATAATGGCATTGTAAAAATGTTCCGCACAACTTTTAAGAATACATCCTTCAATACCATCTGGGCTAGGACTTTACCTATTTAAAGTTTTAAAACCATTTCCTTATCAACATTTATACTGTTCTGCTCTAAAAATTCTAATATTATAGCGATTAAAAAAACATTCAGATCATTAGAATAATTAAAAAGTTTCCCATTAAAAGAAATGACTTTTTTTCCTTCTTTTTTTAGAAAGCATCCCCATCATGGATTCTAAGCATAAATTCCATTTTATCCTTATAATTAAGCATTGCTAGTTTAAGTTGTTGTTTTGTAATACCTTATACTGAGTCACATCTCCTTGATTAAAACCAATATTTTCCTGAATAATTGTGTTTTTTACAGATTTAGCGACCCTTGGTTTATTATTTGAGTAAATGTGAATTTCTTCCCTAGGGGTAACAAGGTCCTCACAACAAATAATATAAGCTAACACAGTCTCTGTAAGATACTAGATCAGCCCAAACGTTTCTAAACAGATCCAAATCTATACAACTAAAGCAGTCCTGGTGACGATTGCTCCGACCACACCGGAACTAAACAACATTCCGGCATGGTTTTCTTCAGGACCGATTTGTATAACAGAGCCAGGTACACAACATACTGATCAGACTTACCTAAGGAAGCTCTACAGAATGATTTATACTCTCCCTTTACAGATCCAAAACAATGATCCAAACAAAAGTTCAATGTGATTATGTTCAGTGTGTACATAATGTCACTCTAATGACCACTGTATAGACCAATTTTTGTTAACATAAAGACATAATCCTCGACCAAGTGATTTACCCATCACGGTTGGAATCCTTGTCCAAACAATAGGGTTCCCCAAAACCATCAATTTCCAGGTCGGAATAAGAGTCTTGTTCCTTGAGCCATGTTTCCGTGAAAGCAAGAAGGCATGCTCTATTAAACTTTTTCAGGAACTCAACATTTCCCCAAAGCTGATCCAGTTTGTCACGAAGTGACTGAATGTTAGCCAACATAACTGTAGGGAGAGGTATACGATGATAGTCTTGTCTCTTCAACTTCTGACGCACGCCACCCATGACTGCCTCTTTTCCAAACCCCTTTTGCCTTGTATACACATCATCGGTTCACTGCAGTAGAATCCAACCAGATAAACTATGCTTGAAAAGCCACCACAGTCTCCACAAGGGTCCCCAGTTCCCTCTCCAGAGTTACTTAGAAGTAGGAGAGATGATGGCCTAGATCTTTCAGAAGTGCGAAATATTATGTTGGAAAGTCTTACTATATCCCAAATGTTTTTACTCTTTCAGGAGAGCGGCTCCGTCTACTTGCAGTTCTTGTGCTCCACTGGCCTACAGCTGGAGGTCATTTTTGAAGTCCTGGAGGAGTTTGATTGGACAGCGTTCTCTGTGGTAACCACACGCCACCATGGCTATGAGGATTTCCTGGCCATGGTAGAAGGCATGATAGATGGCTCCTTTATCGGTTGGGAGAGAAAGAGTGTGGTGATGCTCAACCTGACCGATGACCCGGGAGGGGCTCGTACCCGCAGGCTACTGAAGGAGAATGAAGCACAGGTCAGGAGTGGGAATGTAATTGCAGTGAAAAACAAATGTCTGAAACCTCTCATACAAATGCTTCTATTTTGAATGCTTTTATAATTTAATACATGTTATTTACAAATTATATTATCAACGTAGAATTTAAAAATCCATCTGAATTTCAGAATATCGTAGTATTTGGTTTGTCTCTCTTCTACTTTAATAACAGCAGCACTCGAGTAGCTGCTTGAACTCAACAAGTTTGTGTAAAACCTGATGATCATGTTCTTCAGCATGATCAAAGAGCATCTTGAGCTTCAATGGAAGCAAGAACATCTGACTGCCTGTACAAAGAATTCACATGATCAATGTTACAAATTTGTTTACATGTGATTAATGATATAGGGTGCAGGATAGTTTTATTAGATTTTGATTCTTTCTTTGTTATTATCATGGAAGCTTGTTTTCAGCAGGGAATGAAACAATTTAAAAGATCATTTTTTTCTCAGAATCGCAATATATAAACTCGCGTTTATATTGGCAAAATGATGTTATAATGTAAATTATAATGTCAGAAAGTAATAATTATATAACAGTTTATAAACGGCAGAATATATGGCAGAATTGTGAGATATAAACAATTCTTTTGCAATTGCAAGTTTATATCTCACAATTCGACCATTAATTCCAAAAACAGTTGGAATGGTTCATTTCCAGATTCAAATAATTTATTTTATTTTCATTTAATATTCAAAGTTGATTTCTAGGTTTTCTTTATGTGATAAATAGTGTTTTAATGTGATGAATAATGTTATTTATTAATTTTCATATATTAAGTCATTTTACACACACACACTCACACACACACACACATCATATATTTTATCTGATATACTTAATTCTAAAATGATTTATTCCACAGTTAAAGCAGGGTTAATTATTTTTACAGCTGACATTAAATAGCCCACATCTTGGTATTTCCAAAGACTTTTTTAAACATTTTTTTTTATGTTCACTTTTCCCAATCTTCTTATAAATCAATCCCTTTTGTGAACTGCACTGCAGCTCAACTGTGAAAATCCAGTTTATACTGTACAGTACATTCTCTTCCATGGTTTCTTTTCCTTTTGTTGAACTAGCGTTCCCACTCCACCAGTTCCTATTAAATGTTTTCCATTTTAATTCAAAGTAGCTTCACTGGCAGCACAATTAACAGTCGAATTACCAAATCAGTCTTGGTTAATTATAGAAGTATGAATATGACAATGAAAAGAGAGAAGACCGCTCTAATGGCCCAGTGCAATTATTCTATAGAAATTAAAAATAAGAAACTTATTTTTCTCCTCATGCATTCTATAAGTTGCTTCCTTCATATTCCCAACTTCATTTCTCGATTAACCTTCTCGCTCATCGCTCGTTTTTCGTTCCACTCTTTCTTTTTCTTCTCTCTCTCTCTCTCTCTCTCTCTCTCTCTCTCTCTCTCTCACACTCTCTCTCTCACTCTCCTGCGTACTTTGGCCTTTACGTGAAGGCTCCCAAAGAGAAGGAGGTCGTGTGACCTACGAAAGGGGAGATGGCATGCGTAATGTTACTGAGCAGCGTGACATTAAATGACAGTTTCCATCTGACCCAAAGGTGGCCAACTCAATTCCCCACAGGACTCGCCACGCCAGCAGACATCCTCCACGTTCAACAACTTGACTGATTAATTCTCCACAGTGTCCAAGAACCCAGACTTTCAGCCCCTAATCAGTGACTGATACAGGAGCACATTCAAAGTGCCTGTCATGGTTCCTGCATGGAAAAGAAAGAGGAAAAAATTGGGGTCAGCGTGATGCTATGCGATAGGAACTTTTCAGTTTTTTTCTCTCTCACTGTGATTAAACATCCATTCGGTTTTTGTAAAGGATCAACAGATATATACAAGCTTTGTCATAAATGCAAAACTCTGCCTCCACTGATTTGCTTTAAAGCATAAGTCTTCTACCTGTATTTTATTTACATAATCTTGACCAGAAAGATCAACATGGTGATAAATTGTAAACTGCTCCATTGTCAAATCTGCTACAAGACAAAGTGATCCATTCCCTCTTCCCACGTGTTTAACCCTCAGAGACCCACTGTAGCAGAATCGCAGTGTTTGTACAAAGTAATGACATAATACGTAAAGATCTGATTTGAAAAGTGAATTCAAAGTTTCAGTTAGTGTATCGAAAAACAGTGGGTACATTTTGCAACCCTTATGACCCCAATATGTTATTTTTCATTCTTCACTCAGGGATAAAAAGAAGTTGGAAATATGTGACCAGCGGTGTGTCGTTAGTGAACATCCCGACGCTACCCACAATGAATATGTAAATACGTGCTGCACATCAATAATAATCAATAGTAAAATACATACGCATTCACACACTTAAATTCAAACTCACAAATAGAAAATTAACACTCAATTCAAGTTGATTACTTTTAAGATCTATTTATGAATTTTTGAAGCATCAAAGTGGTAGTTTGTTTATGGACTGTCAATGAAGGGACAGAAATCTCTGATTTCATTAAAATGTTCATTTGTTTCGAAATTGAACAAAAGTCAGGTTTGGAACGACTTGAGGGCGAGTAAATGACAATTTACATTTTTGGGGGAACTAACCCTTTAATGAAAACAAAACAACAATAAATAAAAAACATCTATATAAACAGACCCAATATTTTTTTTTAAATAAAACCAGTTGGTATCATACATTACACTGCTTTCTGTCTCTTTATGGTCAGTTGAAGAGAGTAAAAGAGTATTAGTCTATGTGCTGGGGTTGAGGATCTACTGGCTGAAAAGCAAAACATTATTGCAAAACGTTAATTCAAACTGGGCTACAGATAAATCTTTTACATTACCATATTAAAAGTATCAAGGCCTTGAAATAATATCTAAAGTTTATGTATAATATAAGGTTATATATAACTTTTTAAATATATGTGCTTTTAAGTACATTTTTAAGTATATTTGACAGGGATACCAGCAGAAATTATTTCTACCAAACATAATTACTGTTAAGCATAAATGTGTACAACCTTCAATAATGGAAGATGTCCTCTTCCACACTCATTGGTGACTTGAAGAGCTGCAGTTCCTGAATTTGCTGAAAGTAATTTTAACCAAAGCATGAATATAAACATTTCAGGACTTTTTTTTTTCTTCCATATTTAAGTAAATACTAAATGATTATCTGCAAACAGCAATGCTCTGAAAACTGGAAACTAGCCCTGTGGACTTCATAATGTCAATTTATGCCTTAACCATGGATGCTATATGATTGGCTTTAATTAGCACTTTTTTAAGCAATGGCACATTAACTTACCTTCATTGAGGAAATCGTGGAATTTACATTCGTTAAGCACTTTCACACTTTGATATTGAACCTACACCAGCATGATGAAATGTGTTGGTCAAGAAAAACTCAAATTATAACGTCATTAATATTAAATAAAGTCCACCGAGCCGCTGCAGTCAAGCTCCATTTGTCATCTCACAAATGTTACATTAAAGTGAAGTTGCAGCAAGTTTTTAAAGTAAATTTGTATTTACTTTAAAGGGGTCCAATTATGCTTTTTCCCTTTTCAACTTTAGTTAGTCTTTAATGTTGCTGTTTGAGCATAAAAATACCTGCAAATTTACAAAGCTCACACCAAAGGGAGATATTTTTTTTAACAGAATCCACTTTCCAAGAACTACAATGAACAACTTTTTTCCAGATCAGTCACAGTTTTACTCATTTAATTAATCCCCATCCATGGAAAACACAAAAAAAGGTTCAAGGCCTGGTTAAATTAGAGACAGTGTTGTTGCTCTGTTGAAAATATGCTGTTTTTTCACATAAACTAGTTTGTTTTTCCTAAGGCTGACAAACTTTGAGTGGTTTAAATTTAATTCAAACACTGTTCCTGAACAATACAACCCTAACTTTTATCTGTGTGCTGCACATTTTATGGAGAACAGCTTCCAGAACCTAAGAGAGTGCAGTGCAGGCTACGCACAAAAGCTTCTCATGAAATGGAGCAGTTCCCTTTGTCGGGACAATCTGTTGTTTATGGATCACAAATTGTAAGTTTTATGTTGTTGCTATGATGTTAACAAATGGCAAAGCTTTGCCTCCGCTCACCCGCTGGCCAACATTATTGTTGATAAAGTGTTTACTTTAGTTTTTCTAAGCTCTCGCTTCTGTACGGCTGTTCTTAGGAAAATTAACCTTGGTTTTGTGATTAATTATTGTTTGTATTACCATAGTTTATCATGTATTACCAAGTGTCATGATTAAATGGCAAATAACATAAAATTTAACAAAAATTTGTATAACAAAAACAACAACAACATACCACTCTGAAACGTCCTATGAAATCCATAGGTGCAAAGTTCAAGCTTAAAATCCGTTATCCACGATCCTCTTGTTTGTTAACATTCCTAAATCTGAATTGGTTCGAAATCGATGCCATCCTTAATATTTATTTCTGAGTAGAGCTCACGGTTATGGTAAGGGAAGTGAGATTTACCAAAAGTACCAATCACAGCACATTTCGTGTTTCGTAAGGAGGGCCTTCATCGAAAACGATGCATTCGTACTAGACAGTGGAGAGAGATGCTGTCATATTGTAAAATATGTGAAAAATTATGTTTTTTGAACAATCAAGCATGAAAGCATATTCTAGTACACCCCAAAATCAAGACTAATGTAAAAGGTCATAATAGAACTCCTTTAATGCAAACAAAATATTGCAGATCAGACATGTCACATATAAGCAAGCATGAACGGTTTCTTTTCATATGTAGCCAGAAAATATAAAGTTCAGCTAAGCGCTTATTGCTGGATTAGAAGAGAATTTCTCTGCACTGCTTTATTTTTGGAGAAGAGTGTAACCACAATGTGTTTCGTGTTTTTTGTTCCCGACTATCTGAAGCCTAGCGCACTGGAGTGTATGAAAGAAGATTTGCACATTACTGATTGGTGCTCACTATTATTTGTTAAACATAATGGATGGCTGTACTAAAATGTGAGGCTTTAAAAAAATGGAGCATCGCAAATTAATTGATAACATGAAAATTGGTAGAATTAAGCAGCTAAAAAATATTAAACTTGTTCACACACTGTACTTTCGTGGTCGTTCGCCATTAATCAAAGAGGAAATAATGTGCAAGGATTGGAAATTAATTGCTGTTAAGCAATATCACATGCCCTAGAGTGCTGCTTTCACGAATTTCAGCGTGATTGCAAATGTATTGTTGATTTTATGGAACAATTCAATAAACAAGTAGTTTAATCTTTTTCACATACTATTGATGTTTTTTTTTGTCAATAAAAGTAGTTCCAAACAAAGCCACAGCAAAACTGTTGTTTGTGTCCGAACAACAGACTTCGGTGTTTCTCAATACTCAAATTGATGTTTCCTCACTCCTCCGTTCTCCACGCAAGCCAATCTGTGACACGCAAGCCAATCAAAGTTATCCATCTTAAGGACATCTCAATTCTCTAATTGCATCATGAGGAGACGTGGAACAAGGAGAGAGGAAGCAGTGTATCCTATGCAGAAGTTTTTCTTGTCAAGAAACCTGACGCACATATAAATTATCCTCCTGCTTTCACAATAATTTTAATTTTATGCTTTACCTTTGCAGTTTAAATAAACCATATATCACACGTTTCAACAGGATATCTTGCTTGATCATTGTTATTTACGAATTTCTTAAATAACCAAACTTCAGCAAAACAAGTGCAGGTTCTTTAAGCACAGCTGATGTTTAAGTTAAGTTTCAAAAGATAAAGTGAAAAAGAGTACTCCCATATACAAATAAGCTTTTCTTAGATTCCTCCGTCTTCACAAATAAGAAATGAGAAGTTCCTAGTCACTTGTTTTATTCTTGAGTGAATCAGCCATTCGAATGAATATTTATTGATTTTGAAAGATTGAAAGATTTTATTGATACTGATTTCATTTGACTGGTAACATCCGTCCAGTGTCTTATTATTATAATTTTTTTATTTATTGACCAAATTTAAGAGTTTGACTCAAAAGATGACGCATACATTTTAAAATGTTAAGAAAAAAATGCTGTTTATAAAGGTAAAAAAATCCTTGGAAATCAAAGGGGCAAATATATATGCGGATTTAAACAAGTTGGAGCTTTTTGAACACTTATGAGAATATTGTGTTATTTTCAGACAAAAAAACTAAACTAAACATTTTTACTTGGACAAACAAGTAAACTTAAAGACATACTGAATGTAAGAAGAAAAAAAAAACTTGGGTCTCGGAGGTTAAAATGGGCAGAATTAATGGAACCAGTGCCAACGTAACAGAATGTTCCAATTGTTTACGGTATTTTAACTGCCCATTTATTTTATGTCCATGAAAAGGAGAAAATAAGACCCGCAGCCATCAATAGAAATTTGAGGGTGAAGTCCAGTTGCCAGAGCCTAGTCTTGGCCCTGCTGGAAGGTTTATTGATTCCACACTTCTACTTTCGCTACAGTTGTTATACTGTAAGAATTTTTGGAGGATTGCAGGTCACCAGTCAACCACCCTCAAGAGTAGTTGTATCTCCCTGTAAGGAGCCTGTGGCTACATGTCGACAAGTGGGATAAGCAACACATCTCCCGCAAGAAAAACAAGAACCTTACACATCAAAGTAATTTTAAGATGTTTGACATCTCTGACCTTTTTTTGAAATATGTGTAGAAAAAGCCCTAGTACATCATTTCCCAGGTTTGAGGTTTCTAAAAACACCCTCGGTTATGCTAAGGATATTGAAGGACACATGCTAGTGCGTGAATAGCGAGGTGACCGGATCACTCTGTTTCGATAGGACAATTTCTGAAATCATAGGAGTATCAAAAGCAGCCAGAAAGAGCGTATTGAGCTTGATTCTTCAGATTCAACATGTTTTTATAAACTCCAAAATTTCTTTTTCTTTTATAATGTGCCTTTTTTTCAGAGTAAATCAGGATATCGAATGAGAAAATGTTTTTGAGGTGGATTCCATAATTCCATTTTCAAAAAACATTACAAAGAATTTTTTCTTTGCAATAATTTACAGCAATGATTGTTTTGCACAATAAATCCAGGGATGAGCGTTAAAGGGATAGTTCACCCTAAAATGAAACATTTCTTTCTTTAGTTGAACATAAAAGAAGATATTTTGAAGAATGTTGGTAATCAAACAGCTGACGGTAGCCATTGACTTCCATAAGTTAGTAGCGACCATTAATGTCTGGTTACCAACATTCTTCAAAATATCTTCTTTTGTGTTCAACAGAAGGAAGAAGTCCTGACAGGTATAACTTGAAGGTTAGTGATGATGATGAAAAATTTTGGGTGAACTTTCCCTTTAAGTAAATAAATTTTGATTTTATGTTGAGTGTAAAAGGAAAAGTGAAAACTTATTCAATTCTCGCTCTCTACCATTCCTTACAGGTACGACTCCTGTACTGCTCACAGGAAGAGGCGG
Organism: Rhodeus uyekii; assembly: GCA_037043235.1. Classification (NCBI taxonomy): domain Eukaryota; kingdom Metazoa; phylum Chordata; class Actinopteri; order Cypriniformes; family Acheilognathidae; genus Rhodeus; species Rhodeus uyekii. Next base: position 1,697,598 of record JAWRVZ010000124.1, on the reverse strand, counting down.
AGCACATTTTTAGGGCTGCATGGGCATCAGGGCAGGCTACTCCCTCACATATGTGGTTTGCAGTTGGCCCGGCTCTATCAGGACTTGGTCTTGAGGGTCTACCCAAGGCTCTGTTTGCTGTGCGGCCACAGGGATGGAGGGACGAGCCACGACGGCGAATCGCAAAGGGTGTGTCAGTACTGACCCATGGTGCTATGGCTTTGCGTAGGGAGTATGCCGGAGCTCGAGGGACGAGCTTTGCTGGGAACTGCATGATGGATGGAAATCAAACCCAGAGGGTGCCTGATAGGATCAGGTAAGAAAATCTACTTGATTGCTGATTAGTTCACGGCTGTGTTTGATGTACACCCATGTCTCATACAAAAATAAGAAGAAATTTGAACAATATGCCGTTCAAATGTTTGGGGTCAGTACAGTTCCCTTTCAAGGGAACTCGCGCTGCGTCGAACGCTTTGGGGAATACTTGGATGCTGTCTCACGCACAATATGTAAACTTCGTCGACCGAGTGTGAGTGACGGTCGCAGGTCGGTGACGTCACGAACCAGGTCATAACGGAGCGCCAGAACCCGGAGGCAGTAGCTTAGGTGTCTTCGCAAGCACCTGTGTGAGAGTGTGTTGTGTTGTCGCGCTGGTTGTTTGAGTGTCCTTCGACTGAACTATTCCCTAGACTAGTTTAAAAGAAAAGGGCTCTCCAATTTTCAAAATGGCGAATCAAACATTTGTGCAGTGCGCTTCTCCCTGCCCTCACTACTTTTCGGGTGGGGAAGCACACTCACTATGTGTGTGCGTAGGAGCAGAGCAGGCTCGGACAGCACGTGAGCGCGATTGTAATCACTGCAGCCAGCCACTGCGCCAGGTGCTCCGCTCCCGCCTGGCGGTCTTTGATACTGAGTCCGCCCAGGCTCGCGCTCCTCAGGGCTCAGATCCCGCTGTAATCCCGCTGGGGTGTGGGACGAGCTCTGCTTTATATCAGCCCTTTCCCGACAGATCCAGTGCCCGCGCATGCCCGAGGGCTGTTAGATCTGATTAAACAGAGGCACATACGCTGCAACGATCTATCTCTTAGGAGTTTGACGTTGTCAGCATTTAATGCTGAGAGAATATTTAATGCTGAGAGAATAATTTTTCTCTCCAGTATAGTCAAGTCAAGTCACCTTTATTTATATAGCGCTTTTTACAATGTAGATTGTTTCAAAGCAGCTTTACAGGAAAAACAATATAAACAAAGTTTGTTTGGCTGAACAGAAGTCCCAAAAGAGCAGGTGAATCAATACAATTGATGAATTTTTAGTGTTAAGTTTCCCCAACTGAGCAAGCCATAGGCGACAGCGGCAAGGAACCAAAACTCCGGCAGGTGACGTAATGAATGGAGAAAAAACCTTGGGAGAAACCAGGCTCAGTCGGGGGACCAGTTCTCCTCTGGCCAACAGCCAAACCGTGCATGATTATTATACAACAATTCAAGTCCAATATGAAGTCCAATTTGGTCCGGTTAGAGATGGGTTCATGATCGTCACAGGGGAGGGTCTAGTAGAGTCACGGTCTCCGCAGACACCCCAGGGCAGTGCTGTGCTCGTGTCCAGGTCCTTCATCTGATCTGGATACGGCCCGGATCCAGCTGACCACGGTAACCTCGGAATAAACAGAGACCAATATCAGCGTAGATGCCATTCTTCTTCTGATGTATCGAGTATATCAGGTGTTATGGGAATGTTCCCGGTTCCGGCTTATCTAAATTATGCAGCCTAACAATCATTTGATATGATTTGGATTAAAAATGTATGTATGATGTGTTATGTGTATGCCAGGTTGAAGAGATGTGTTTTTAGTCTACATTTAAACTGACAGAGTGTGTCTGTTTCCCGAACTGTAATATGAAGTCTGTTCCAGAGTTTAGGAGCTAAATAGGAAAAGGATCGACCGCCAGCAGTTGACTTTGATATTCTAGGTATTTTAAGCTGGTCAGTATTTTGGGATTGCAATCACAGGAAGTACGTCAGGTTCGTCTTTGGGGGGGAAGGCTTACCAATATCGAGTGCTTCCATTTGGCCTAGCTCTTTCACCTCGCACGTTCATCATATGCATGGTCGCAACGCTAACCCCGCTGCGCCTCCAATGAATCAGTTCTCAATTATATCGACAACTGGCTTTTCTACCCAGTCGCTACAGCTAGCGGTTCAACATTGAGATGTTGTTCCCGTGCTCTTTAATGTGTTGGGGTTGAGGCTAAATGCAAAGAAGAGTGTGCTCTCTCCACTCCAGAGGACCACCTTCCTTGGCGTTGTTGGGTTTCGGTTATGATGTCTGCACGGTTTTCCCCCGTGCGCATCGATTCCGTCCTGTTAGCCGTCAAAGAGTTTAACTAGGTCAGCCATTCACTGTAAAGCACTTCCAGCCCTCTCACACTAATTGCTCCATGTTGTCCGGGCAGAGTGTGTTTTGCCTGAGTCCCCTGGAAGATCCCAGGGAGGATTTTCTGTCCCAGGGAGTGGGCTTGATGCGTCACTCCTGCCCAGAACTGTGGAAACTGTGGGCTTGGCCTCTGAGGAGGCCCAGCTCATAGATTCTGGTCTCTCAACTGAGGTTGTTGAGACCATTCTCCACTCCAGAGCTCCCTCCACGAGGAAGCTGTACGCCCTGAAGTGGAGACTCTTCACTTCTTGGTGTAGCGAAAAGCAGGTGAACCCAGTTACCTGTCACATTGGCAAAGTGCTGGAGTTCTTGCAGGATACATTTGCTGCAGGGCTGTCCCCGTCCACACTGAAGGTCTACGTGGCTGCTTACCACGTACCTCTGGGTGGCATGTCCATTGGCAGGGACCGCCTCATCACACGCTTCCTCTGTGGGACTATTAGGCTGAGGCCTGCAGTACAGACCAAGGTTCCTACATGGGACTTATCCCTGGTACTCCAGGGGTTGTCCCAGGCACCTTTTTAACCTTTGGATGATGTTCCTCACTTTAAAGACATTATTCTTATTAGCTACAGCATCGTTAAAAAGAGTTGGGGATCTACAGGCGCTCTCTGTAGCTCCCTCTTGCCTTAAGTTTGCTTAAGGATGGTGAAAGCCTTCCTCCATCCCATGCCAGGCTAAGTGCCCACTCATGTGGTCAGGTCTATTGTACTGCAGGCCTTCTGTCCTCCCCCCTTCGGTGACCAGGACCAGGAATTTAAAAACAAGGTCTGTCCAATGCTAGCACTGGACACTTACGTCCACAGGTCTGCCCTTGGCTTAAGTCAGACCAGTTGTTTGTTTGCTTTGGGACCCCCAATGGGGCCCCAGCATCCAAACCTACTTTAAGCAGGTGGATAGTCAAGGCTATCACCCTGGCTTAAGAGTCGGCCGGATCCCCTTCGCCTCTAAGGGTCCGTGCCCACCCGTTATATCAGGTGTGTCTTTATTTGATGTTTTTGATGTGGCGGGGTGGTCTTCCCCGCATACCTTTCTGAGGTTTTACCAGCTTGACCTCAACTCCGCTCCGGGAACACGGGTTCTCTCATAGTGAGCTACGAGACACTCGTCGGCCTTCGTCACTGAGGTGGCATTGGTATATCGTTCCCCAAAGCGTTTGACGCAGTGCGAGTTCCCTTGAAAGGGAACGTCTCAGGTTACGTATGTAACCATAGTTCCCTGAGAGGGAACGAGATGCTGCGTCTTTGGCCTCAGCTCCTTACACCTTCCGGACTTACTCAGACACCTCTAAGCTGTTGCTTCCGGGTTCTGCCGCTCCTTTATGACCAGGTTCGGGACGTCAGTGGCCTGCGACCGTCACTCACACTCGGTCGATGGAAGTTTACATATTGTGCTTCGCGAGACAGCGTACAAGTATTCCCCAAAGCGTTCGATGCAGCGCGAGTTCCTTCTCAAGGAACTATGGTTACATACGTAACCTGAGACGTTTTTTATGTTTTTGAAAGAAGTCTCTTATGTCCACCAAGGCTGCGTTTATTTGTTAAAAAATACAGTAAAACAGTAATATTGTCAGGGTTCTGTCACCTCGGTTTCGGTTCCTAGTGTTTGGGTTGACAGAGCTCTTTTCGTGTCGTTCTCAGTTGGTTGTTTACTAACTGCACGCTGTCTCGTCAGTCCATGTGAAAACGTGGTAATGCGCGTCGGTATTCGCTGCGTGTTCGTGTCTTGTCAGCGTGTCCCCGCCCACATTGTTTCCCTTAATTATTCCCAGCTGTCTCTGCTCATTACCCTTCCTCTTGTGTCTATTTAATCCCTTCGTGTTTGCTGTCCTGTGTTGCGTCGTTGTCTTTTTATGCCTGTTCCTGTTGTTCCCCATGTTGGTTTGTACCCATTCTTCACGAGCTCCCTGTGTTATGTTTTGTTTTCAGTTTATTAGTTTAGTTCTGCTTTCCCCCTCGAGGGCTGTTTTATTTGTGTTTTATTTTCTTTGTAAATTATCCTTTTCCCGCATCCCTGAGTCCTCCTTACATGATCCGTGACAAATATTGTGAAATTATTACAATTTAAAATAATGTTTTTCTAATTTAATATTATTTAAAATAATAAAATTCATTCCTGTGATGGCAAAGCTAAATGTTTAGCAGCCAGTTTTCAATGTCACATAATGCTTCAGAAATCATTCTATCATTCGGATTTGGTTTTAGATAAACATTTCTTATTATTGTCCATGTTGAAAATAGTTGCTTAATGTTTTTGTGGAAACCTGAATACATCCTTGCTAAGAAATATATAATAAACAAATCTTACTTTTCCCTACTGAACATTTTAACATACCTCCTATAAGTTTTTTATTTATTTTATTTTATCTACACATGATCCAGCTGCATTTGAAAACCAAATGCAGTCCAGAACAAACCAATTAATATGGTTAAAGCCTTCATTTTGTAAATATTTATTACATTTTGGTTGTAATATATTTCCCCACAGACTCCTAACATAAACGGAAACTCTATATTTCAAGCCATGCATATCTGGTGTTAATTATGTATGAACACTACATTGACTTTGTACTGTTAGAGGAAATGGCCCTAAACCGGGTGCATCATGAGCAGCAAAACAAAACAAAAAGAATCTAATGAGTTCGTGTTTCATCTCTTGCAGTGCAAAATTCAAAGACTAGTGTGACTGTGATGACTGAATCAAAACTCTGTGTTGTCTGTTACCTGGGTCTCTTTTCACCCATAACCCCAATGAGGCCACATGTGTTCAGTCACACAAACAGGCCCTTAACCTGCATTTGATTTGTGTTTGACAGCTCATACTGCAGGGATTTGCTGCCTGTCAGTCACACTTCTCACGAATCACTCAATCTCCAAAAAGAAAAAAGAAAAAGTCTGGCCTCAAACAGCACCGTTGACTTGTCTTTTATGGTGGGGCAGCTCGCTCAGAAGTATTTGTGTCAGACACGAACTGAGGGAATCATGAATCTTTTAAGCACCTTCAAAAGTCAATCACTTAAACATGCCATCAGGTTAGGTTAGCTGACCTGGCCAGTTCATTTCCATTTTGAGTTTTCTGTCAAGTCCACTTTACCAGAACGCTTGTCAATCATCAGATTTTGTTTGTTGTGACATCTGCATATTAGCTGTAACCAAGTTTCCCTCATTTTTAAGTTCATTTCTTTGCCTGAAAAGGGATTTGCTTCTCTACCTCAAAGTATTGCAACATCTTTTCCTTTAGGGGAGCCCATTTACAGCCTGTGCAATTTAGAATTTGCTTCTGTATTTTACTCAAGGTTTTCCTATTGATCTCGGTTCATTAGTGCTGAGCATGGAATCACATCTATAGATTCTTTACAAGGATCCCTCCCATGATTTCTCTTTCATTTCATTGTTTTCTTCCTCATTTTGAAATCATTGCAACCTTCATTTGAACAATCTCATATTCGCTTTTCATGTGGGTTGAAGCGGTGGAGTCACTGAGCACATTTTTTGCTCTCTAATTAATTTTCTGAAACAGATGGATGAGTCTCCAAAGAGCATGTCCGTGTCATATTTCAATTCTAAAATAAAAAATAATGATAATAGAAATTCGACTTTGCCTATTGCCTGTTTTTAGGGCCTTGATTGTGACATTGCAAAAAACAATTCATGACAAATAAGCATATTTTGTCCTTCTACATTGTCATTACAGCAACATATCAGGATATTTTACTCTAAAGTTTATTTAAATGATTGTCATTAGGCTCTCATTAAATGACCATACAATTTAAATAATATAATTTTTTTTATTTCATTATATGAGCGAGAGCGGGGGTTTTTTTGGGGTAGGGGGGGTTGCTTTGTTGCCACGTTATGGTATTGAGAATTTGGGTGGAAATTATCTTGAAAATTATGTTAGAACGCAAAGACAATGTTCCCTTGGACAATAGCTTTAATTTTATGAATAAAGACTGTATTTAAAATATCAGTTTTTGTGTTTGGGGAAGAAAGAAAGTCATACTGTTTTGGAACCATATTAGAGTGAGTAATTGATGACAGACTTTTTGAGGGAACTATCTCCTTGCATTTCCTTAAATGATAAATTTTTCTTTTGATTTTCAAATGAAATATTTCCTGAAAATGTTTCATGACAGGCATGGAGAAATTCATGTAGTCTCTTGTGGTTTGATTATAGTGATCAAGCTTTCTGAGCTATGAAGCATACAAGTTGGATATTTGAGCATGTGGTCATGTCTAAAACAGTTATTTTTAACAATGTTAATGTCTGTGCAGATATTGAGTTACAATGAGGAGATTGTTGCATTCATGCGGTGAACAGACACATCTATGATTGGCTAAATGCTCATCACTGCAGCCATTCATGCCACAATCTAAATACAGTGGAACCCGGTTATGTCGACGGCCTCGGGGTTGCAAAAAAGCGTCGAGGTAACCGAAGATCGAGATAATTGAAAGCCAATATGGCTATTTGTTTGATGAAGCGATCGGCATGCTATAAAAATATACATACACTGTGTATGTTTGCAAACAACAAAAGGCATATGTGCACCAACTAACAGCAGAGATTGTAAAGGCTACTTTGTTTATTTTGGGAATATATCTTTAAGACGGTGTGTGTAGTTCTGTGCACGCTTTTCTGGTGTGAGTGCGCGCGCATGGGAGAGGAGAGTGTTTTTGAGTGAGGAGAGCGATGGCCGCTCTACCGCTGACTGTTATATAGCATAATCTACTGTTTCCATTTTCCTTCTTTTATTTGTGATGTTTGTTGGAGTGTTTTCTTTTTCCTGGTTTGTACTTGCGCTCTTTACATGTTTGAGAAGAGTGTGCTGGTATGAAACCCATCTATTAAGCTCGTTTGACCAGTTTATTTAACATCTGGGCAGTCGTCAACCACTCTGACAGCCGGTGCAAGATTTACCAGTATACGATAAAAAACAACCTTCGATTCTCGATACAAACCTTTAATTATATTCTCCAACATTGCAAACACAATTTCGCTCACAGCGTAAACAGTCACAACACACACAAACACATTCGCTCATAACACAGTCATTTCGCTCTGACACAGTTCTGAAAAGTATTGCACACACAGTTACTATGGTTTCTTTACAAAGTCTAAAATGCTTTGTTGCTTTTTGTCTTTAACGGTCTGCTTGAAAACAAATGCTTCTAAGCTTCTATCAGTAACGACGTCTTTGTCGATGTCAATGTAATCTGGGAATTCCTGGACAGTGAAGGTGAACTCCTGTGCCTCCTCTTCCAATATAGCATGTGTAAAGCTTGATTTTTTTTTTTTTTGCGCAAGTTCTTCTGCAGCTGCACGGCACTGCGCCGCAAAAGTGAGTGAAGCGTCATTGGAGTGAGCGGCCATACAGTGATGCACGTGCAACACGAACTCAGCGCATGCTCAGTGAACTCGGTACTGTCGTTAGTCACGGGGATCGAGATAACCGATGTTAAGTGGCGACTTTGTCCCTCTTTTGTGCTCGAGATATCAGGGTTCGGCGACATAAAAGAATCGACATTACCGAAAAGAAAGTGCTAAGAAAAATAGGGAGTTTGGCGGTTCAACTTCAAAAACATCGACATAACAGGGTTGGCGAGATAACCGAGGTCGAGATAAGTGGGTTCCCCTGTATAATGTGATAGATATAATGCTATAATCAACACTTTCCACGATTAGTTAACCATGAGATCTGTAATAGTAAAAACATGCTAAGGATTTTTGAGAGATTTCAGCATGTAATACTTATTTCGTGTAAAGATGTTAGCCAATCACAGCAGTGGACGTTTATGATGAAGTCTCTCAGCAGACATGGCCCTTCAGAGAGAGCATTCAAATCAGAGGGCTAAAATGTAGAAGAAAGGAAAAATTATGACCACTTTTTTATGTAAAAATACTAACATTATAAGTGCATCCCTGGAAACATTAGAACACAATAAACAATGCAGTTTATGACCCCTTTAAATTGATTAGTATAATGGTGGTCAGTTGAATATTATTATTGTGATTAATCTAAAGTCTACTTTGAGTTGAGGAAATAATGAAATCACTTTGATTATTTGGCCTCATTGTATTCCAGCATGATCTGCAGTCCAATCAGCGGCACGAGTTCACAGATTAAAGACATGGTTACTGATCATTGTTCAGATTTGTCTCTGACCATCGCACATAATATGGCCATCTACTGATCCAGTCAATCCAGTTAAATATCGAGGCAGATGTGCTAAGAGCTGTTCCTAAATCAGTCATTAGAAGCTAGTGTAGGAGGCAAGAGCGCTGGCATTACTATGAGTAAGCATATTACAACAGACCTGTTGCCCCCTACTGCTAACTTTTTGTCACTGCCTAAACTAATGGAGTTTGATGAATGCTCCTACACTCCTGCCTACTGTTATTCACCCTTTATCCCTCTTTTTGGGTGTTTTTTCGTCTTTCCGTCATTCTTTTCCCATCTCTTTCACGTCCTCCCACTCTTTCATGCCGGTGCATTTCTCAGTCCCTGCACTCTTTCATAATAACTCTCCTCTCTCATCATGTCGACATTACTTCCGTCACTCTAATTCCATCCTTACTCTTTGCTCTTTCTCGCACTCATTCTTTCCAGTCCCCCTCCTTTTCTCCCACCCTTTTGTTGGCCTCCACTGTCTCATCCCTTCATTTTTCCTCTCTGCTCTCGTCTTGCCCCTGCGGGTGGCTATAAAGAGGCACGCATGCAGTGTCGTTTTGCATGTAAATAGGATAATTGGTTATGGTGTGCTGAGTGCAGGGGGAAATATCACAGACTGTCACCAATGGAACTGATTTTCACCCACACACACTCAAACTCAATCTTACTCTCACTCATTCATTCACTCAAGGTCCGCTCCATCCCTCATTCGCTCACTCTTACGCCCACTTCCTCTTAGTAACTCATGCTGTCTGTGCAGGATGTCGCAGCAGTATTGACGTCTTCAGCCAACTTTGCCAAGTTTCTCTCTCTCTCTCTCTCTCTCTTTCTCTCTCTGGTTGTGTCTCATAACTTAGTAAGCTGCTTATGCAGACGGATGTTTGGACATCACAGCCACATAGGAACATTTCTACTTTTTGTAATGCATTTTTTGTGCATTATTAATTTGTGTGAATTTTCTTGAATAGGCTTAATGGTTGGGCTCCATACAGTACTAAGTGCATTCAAATATTTTGGAATAAAATGATTGAATATCACACAAACAACATTTTAATACATACAAATCAGAGAGATTTTTGGGCATCGTGGAGTAATTTGAAGAATCATTCAGTAGATGCTTTTGAAGGATCCTACACTTACTTCAAACTGCATTTTTGGGCATTTGGTTCATGCAATTGTTTTCAAACAATATTACATTGACAATTGTTGGGCATCATAGATATGCGTGTCCATTTCCACAAGCAACATTTGTATGCAGCATACGTGTATCAAATGTTCATAGACAGTAGTTTTGGGCATCGTTAGTGTTCCTGCCTAGATAATGGGTGCATTCAAACATTCATAGACCAAGATGCATTTGTAGAATCCTACTGAGACAGTTACTTCTAACTGCATTTTTAGGCAGCTTTTTACACATTGAATGGTCATAGCCAACATTTTTGCCGATAATGAGTACATTTAAATGTTCCTAAGCAGTGTTTTTAAGAATCGGGCATGTGAAGCGTTCCATCATGGGTTCTTTCAAACATTTCTGCATAGACCATTTTTGGGCATTTTCAACAAGAAGCATTTTTGGGAAGCATAGGTGTTTTGAACTTTCATAGATAGTTCATTTTGGATGTTCATTGCTTTCCTAAAATAAAAAGTGTATAAAAATGCATTAGATGGCCACGACTGACCATTGTACTCACGTCTTCCATCTTATGGAAGCATATTTCAATAAGGAAAGAAGTTAAAATATGTTCTCTAAACCTTTTTTTTTAAAGTCTTTTTTTATTCCACTGACTTGCATCTCATTTGTAAAACGTGTTTTGTGAACATTCTTGTGTAGATATCCCTAAATAACCCTCAAGGTATTTTTGGACATCATAGACATGTTAAATGTCCCTAGTAAGCATTTTTAATCTTCACATTTGAGTTTGAACATTCTTTCATAGACAATGACAATGACTTTCACTCAGAACCGTATTGACAGTATTGAAACTGCTTTGAGACACTCTCTCTCTCAAGCACACACACACACACACACACAGCTGCAGAGGGCAGTGCCTCTGCTCATCACCATACTAACGCCGCTTTAATGGACACATTAAAACCCCTCAAATGTTTGTTTCGGATGTTTAAACACCCCTGTGATGTTCAAACATTCCAGATTTCTCCTTATCCTGTCCTAGTGTGCGTGTGTGTGTGTGTGTGTGCCTCACACTTTTTCCCCTGCTTCCTCTTCCTTGTGTCTTCAGGCCCTTTCATTTCACATTCTGTGTGACAGTACATCACTGCTACGTTTCCATTTTGTGTCAAGCTCACGCTTCCTTTTTCCTGCCTCTCTCTTTCTCGTCTTCATTGTGATGACACAAGTGACATCTGTATTCCGCTACGTGCTCTGCTTTAGGTTGTTTGTTCACCCCACAATGTAAGGCATTAGCGGAACACATGTAATGTCAATGGCTGTGTCGCTATGACAACCTTGCAGGGGTCTAGAGCGAGGGAACGAAGAAAGTGTGAGTGCTGGCATCGCAGACTCGAGGTTAAGATTGTCACGCTCTCCATTGCACTCTCGAAATGAGTGTGCGATAAATTAATTACACCGCATCAGACGTTTTCTCTTAATTGCCGATCCGGAGCAGATATTGTGTGTGACGGATCGAACAAGCTTGAGTGATTTGTAAACTCGATTATGATTTCCTTGTGCCAGATCTGAGTGTGCATGAAAAAAAAAAGCAGTGTCATTCATAATCTTCATTTCCGAATTCCTGAAAGTGTTTAGTGTGCTATTCCAAGACAGAGGAATGAAGTTTGGCTAAATCATATTGCTCACATTTTATTAAACGGGGCATTAAACCAGAAGCGGGCCCGTGGCCGTCATTTCGACCAACGCTTTGAAATGAACATAATCTCTTATATAGAGTCTGTCATAAATTATGGATTAGATATCAAATGCAATTTCTCCTAAAGACAGAAGTGGAAAGACTTATGAGATACGCCTCATAAAAACGAGCAGAGTGTCCCGTGCAATGACGGGCTGAAATAAAAAAGAATGAAAAACGAGCTGGTTAAAAGAGTCTTTTTCTCTGGTCATTACCGTATCACCAGTGAAAAGAAAACTGCTGACAAATGCCTGATGAGAGATGCAGCTAACGCATCCGGAGGGGAGAAAGATACTCTGTAGCGATGTTCGCGTTTCACGTCCCTCTGTTCCAGAGTTTCATTGCTACTCTCATGCTCCTAGTTGTCATGGCGACTAACAAGAGCATCTCAGCAGCACCCTAAGAGCTCCAAACACTGAATATTGAAAACAAGCCACTGGCGAGATGACTGCCGTGTCCTGCCGCCGATCTGGAAGTGTGATAAAAGTGCAGTCCGGAGCCTTAGCTACAGTGCTTTAGGGCATGCCATTCATCCTCTATCCACTGAGTTCCTCTTTTTAAGATTCATTGATTCATTCCTCTGTGAAATTGATCCTTTGTTACCCATGGTTTGTTTTTTTCGTTCATCCCATCTATGCATTACAATTTGGTCTCCATAAATACAATTTTCATGCATTCATTCTTGTTTTCATTTATTTTTTGTTCCATCATTTTATTGAATCCATCAAGTTCCTTTAAGTCTCTGAAGTCAATTTTTCTTCTCGATTTATGTGTTCACTATTTCATTTATTATTTTTACCCTTTAAGTGGTAAAATTTTACATTGTACACTGTACGTTTCATTTGTTAACATTAGTTAATGTATTAATGAGTACGAACTAACAATGAGGAATACATATTTCACAGTATTTATTCATATTTGTTAATGTTAGTTTATAGAAAAATATAGCTGTTCATTGTTTTGTTCATGTTAGTTCACAGTGCAAATACAATTTTTTATTTGAATAATTATTAGTAAATTTAATAAATATTAGTAAATGTTCAAATTAGCATGAACTAAGATTAATAAATGTTCATTGTTTTGTTCATGTTAGTTCACAGTGCAAATACAATTTTTTATTTGAATAATTATTAGTAAATTTAATAAATATTAGTAAATGTTCAAATTAGCATGAACTAAGATTAATAAATGCTGTAGAAATATTTTTTTATTCTTAGTTCATGTTAACTGAAGTAGTTAACTTGTTAACTAATGAAACCTTATTGTACCCTTTAAACTAATCTTATTTTTTTTATCCATTTATTCATCCACTTTTTTTCTAATTTGTTCATTTATTTATGAGGTTGATCCTTTTTTCTCTCCTTCATATTTTATCTGTCCATTTATCCTTCTTTTCTTTTTTATTATTCGTCCTTTCATTTATATATTCATGAAGTTGATCCTTCTGTAGCCTTCATTTTTATTCTTTTGTTCATCCATGAATCTGCCTAGCCTTTCTCTCAGTATTGTCCCTGTTTACTTTTTCTATTTAATCATTACACACACACACACACACACACACACAAACACACTGGCACATAAATAATGTTGGGGTAATTGATTCAAAGTAACGCAAGTAATGAGTAAAGTGGCATTACTTTTACATTTACAACAATAATTTATTAGTTACTTTTTTAAAATAACAAATGCAAGTTACTTTACTTTAAAGTTTGTTTTCCTATTTATTGACTCACACCTCTGCTGTCCCCATATTGATGGAAATCGGGAGCAGCGTGCAAAGGTGTTGTGTGTGCTGCATAAACATGATTGTTATTAGTTGATAATAATGAGTTATTATTTGTTATTAGTTGACTAATGTGAACATGCAGTTACTCATATCACTTGGATAAAAACAGCTTCATTATTTCTCAAAATGAATAAAAACTGTAAATTAACTCGCCAATACTATTATGTCGACGTTTTTGAAGTGGAAGCGCCAAACCCTATTTGTCTTGGCATTTTCTTGTGGGTTATGTCAATTCTGTTATGTTGCCGAAATCTAATATCTCGAGCACAAAAGAGGGACAAATTCGCCACTTCACATGGTTATTTCGTGACTAATTTGCGTACCTAGTTCATTGCGCATTGTGGCGAGCAGGGCGGGGTCGAGGGACCGTGAGAGCGTCACGAGAGCCGGTGGCGTGATGGATAATGAGCGACACCTGCGAGCCATCGGTCTCTCGTCTCACGGAGGAGCGGAGGCTTAAAAGGAGGAGCGACGACAGTGAAGACGAGAGAGGACCAGGCCTGGAGTTTTGTTATGTTTTGTGTGGGCGGCGGTCGACCGCGAGGGGCCGCCGCCATTACTTTCGTTTTGTATTTATGTTTTATTTTCATCATTAAAGTCTTAAAATGTCTGCCGGTTCCCGCCTCCTTCCTCCCTGAACATTTAACTCCGTTACACTGGTGCCGAAACCCGGGAGGTTGGAGGGACACGCTGTCGGAGAGCCCTCGCTGCTGGGAGGACTCGCGGTGCTGCGAAGGTCGGGCAGCGCGAGAGGGTGAAAACCGCGAGCGTCTGTCCGAGGCGGTGGTGCTGGAGCGAGAGAGGATCGACTGGGACGGCGAGCTAGAGACCGCGCTCCTGGGACGAGGTGGGAGGCTGCCGTCTGCGAGGGAGCGGAGGAGTCGTCCCGTTTGCCAGCGCGCCGAAAGCCTGCTGCCGTCCGCCATGCTGGGGAGGAGCAGGAAACGGGGGACTCGCTGCCGGCTGCCCTCGAGAGGAGTCGTCGCCGGCCGCCAGGAGGCGGAGGAGCGCCAAGCCGTCCAGCGATCGGCGTCCGGTGCCACCGCATGGCGCCGCGAGGAAGTCTCTCGGTCAGTCGAGGACCGAGAGTCAGCGTGTCTGGGAACCGGACCAAGATTTTTTTTTTCTTTCTTTTTCCTCTCCCCCCTCTCTCGTCACTGTCGCTCCTCTTGTCTCCGTTTCCTTTTCCCTCGCCTCGTCTGTCCTTACCCCCAGGTACCGCGGCCGCCGTGATCGGGCCCCCCCGGAGGAGGGGGGGGGGGGGAAGTAGAGCGCAGTCTCGGGAGTACCCCCCGGCCTGCGAAGGGCGTTGGGGGTATGTGGCGAGCAGGGCGGGGTCGAGGGACCGTGAGAGCGTCACGAGAGCCGGTGGCGTGATGGATAATGAGCGTCACCTGCGAGCCATCGGTCTCTCGTCTCACGGAGGAGCGGAGGCTTAAAAGGAGGAGCGACGACAGTGAAGACGAGAGAGGACCAGGCCTGGAGTTTTGTTATGTTTTGTGTGGGCGGCGGTCGACCGCGAGGGGCCGCCGCCATTACTTTCGTTTTGTATTTATGTTTTATTTTCATCATTAAAGTCTTAAAATGTCTGCCGGTTCCCGCCTCCTTCCTCCCTGAACATTTAACTCCGTTACACGCATGAGCTGAGTTTGCCTTGCACGTGGATCGCGGTCCGCTCACTCCAATGACGGTTCACTCCCTGCCGTTGATCTCGTCTGAGGGATAACACGCTGTAGCCTTCCGCACGTTTTTTGTGATTTTGAGAGCAATCTTTGTGTTTGCATTGTTGGAGAATATAATTAAAGGTTTGTATCAAGAATCGAAGGTGGTTTTTATTGTGGCGGTTTTACATATGCCTTTTGTTGTTAGCAAACATATACACAGTACAGTGTATGTAAATTTTTTTAGATGAATGCCGATCGCTTCATCAAACAAATTGCGGCAACACTGTTGTGTAAAAAGACACCAAAAACACGAGCATGTACATTCTCATTTTTCGTTCTTGCGAGGGTTGTTGTCTTTGACGCTTGCATTATCACTCTGACAGCTGGCGCTCATAGGCTGTCTGACCTGTCAATCATGCAAGAAGACGTGATTGGCTGTGCTGCCATGACGGCGGGCTTTTCTCATCTCATCCGATGATCAACACAACACGCTTCTTAAAGGGACGAGAGAGGGAGAGACTGCTTTTTTCTTTTTCTTCTGATTCTGACTTGTGTTTGTTTTCTTATTGTTTGAATTTCGCGCACAAGTACTGTGTACCGAGCCTGAACAGTTAAGGATAATTGACGACATGCAAGCAACATTTGAAATTCGAAATGTGATCTTACACAAAAAAAATCATCAATCTGTAGGTGCAGGTTATGCCAACGATTTTTTACAAAAAAACCTGCTGGCTATATGAGTGTGCGGATTATCTGCTTCTGCGGGCTATATGTGGTAAAATATGTTATATGGGTACGGAGAGTATTCAGACCCCCTTACATTTTTCACTCTTTGTTATATTGCAGCCATTTGCTAAAATCATTTAAGTTCATTTTTCCCCCTCATTAATGTACACACAGCACCCCATATTGAAAGAAAAACACAGAATTCTTGACATTTCTGTAGATTTATTAAAAAAGAAAAACTGAAATATCACATGGTCTTAAGTATTCAGACCCTTTGGTGTGACACTCATATATTTAACTCAGGTGCTGTCCATTTCTTCTGATCATCCTTGAGATGATCTACTCCTTCATGGTGCCTCCTTTATGGCAGAGTGGGCCGATGGAAGCCTCTCCTCAGTGCAAGACACATGAAAGCCTGAATGAAGGACTCCAAGATGGTGAGAAATAAGATTCTCTGGTCTGATGAGACCAAGATAGATCATTTTGGCCTTAATTCTAAGCGGTATGTGTGAAAAAAACCAGCCACTGCTCATCACCTGTCCAATACAGGGGTTTGCAACACACGCCTACTCTCCACCACAGCTTCAGCCGCGACAGAGTGACATTACAGGGAAATTTAAAATTAAGGAGGTTTGATACAAGTTCGGCAAGTTCGGCGGGACGGATTAAAAAAACCCAACGGGCCGGATGACAGAACTGGAGAGGATCTGCAAGGAGGAATGGCAGAGGATCACCAAATCCAAGTGTGAAAAACTTGTTGCATCTTTCCCAAAAAGACTCATGGCTGTATTAGAGCAAAAGATGCTTCTACTAAATACTGAGAAAAGGGTCTGAATACTTAGGACCATGATATTTCAGTTTTTCTTTTAATAAATCTGCAAAAATGTCAATAATTCTGTCAAAATGGGGTGCTGTTTGTACATTAATGACGACAAATTGTGATTTTAGCAAATGGCTGCAATTTAACAAAGAGTGAAAAATGTGTAAATATATATTCATAAGTATTCATACTTTCTAGCTATTCCTTCATTCGTTGTTTTAATTCACTAAAATTTTTGCTTGTTTGTTTCATTCATTCATGCATTAATTCAGCTTTACTTTCTATATTACTTTTTAAACCTGTTTTAGTCTGTATTCATTCATTCATTCATTTGTTTAAGCAGTTATACCTTCTGTTTTCCATCATTCCGTAAGTGAATTTCTTTTTTTGCGTTCATTGAGATTCAGTGTTGTCATTTCTGTTTAATGCTCAGCAGAGCAGGTTTACTTTGGAGTCCGTTAAGCATTCAGCACAAATCACACACACCACCCCAAGTGGAGAGGTGACTAATGGAACTCCCATCTATCACTCTTTATCTCTTGCTGCTCTCTCTCCTTCTCTTTATCACTTTCACTCAGACTCCTCCTTTATCACCCATCTCTTTTTTGCCCTTCTCCTCCTGCAGGTTCTTCAGTAACATAACTCTATCTGGACGGGACTATTCCTTTAATAATGACGGTTATCTGGCAAATCCGCTCCTGGATGTTATCTCCTACACTGCAGGAAGAGGCTGGGAGGAGGTAGGGGTGGAGCCATTAGTATGCTTAAATGTGTTTAGATATTCATGGTTATCACTAAACTGTTTTAAATGCAGCACCCAAGTGAGTTCACATTTTGCCTTGCCATTTAAATGCAATATAATTGAAATGTGAAGAATGCATTTGAAATGAACCAAGCGTCACATACAGAAGGGACTGACGTACATCAAAGAATATATTTATGCACATTCACATTATATTACAATATATTTTGTGCAGAGAAAATCAAATCAAGTGAGCCAAGGTCACTACGGTGCTACTTCTATTGGAATTGGAATTTTTAAAGCATTGAAACAGAATAGTTATGTTTAGAAACATAACTATCACTATCATTATTCTGTTCTGTTCTTTTATACTTTGTACATGACAGTATTGATCAGTAATTTTCATATTCAGTACTTTTAGTACACATACCAAGTAAATGATCAACCTACTGTACACTGAGTTTGTAATCTCTCTCTCCCCTGTTAAAAACTGTAACTAAGAATTATAAAAATTACTAGTCTGCAGTTCATACCTAATTCTTTTATATTCTTATTAAATTTTATATCTTTTATATTCTTTAAATAACTCTCATAAGGGAAATTGTTTACAGGGCAGTGCAATTGAGTGTTAATTGCACATACACATACAGCATTTTCCGTGCAAATGTCAATAAACCATGGGAAATAATGGCTTGTCAAAAGAGTTACAGAAACAGTAAATCTTTCATTGTTGAGCTAGAACAAAGTTGTTTTTTTTTTTTTTGTTTCTTTGCCATATTCACTTGACAGATTGTTAACACTTGAGATTGGGAATCGTAAGAACTTACAAAGGTGTCATGCTGCAGTAGCTTTAAAAGGTTTGAGTTTATGTGTCTTTTTGAAAGGTAAAATAGCTGTCACTTGGAAAGGAGGCATTTTTATACGTTTCATAGCTTGATAAAGTTGGGACTACATCCGCTAACAATGTAAAAAATGTCAGACAGTAGACAGACAGAAGTGCCCCGCCAACACCAATCATATTTAACTTCATAAAAGCACTTTGCATATGTCTGAGGTCTCAAATGTGTTTGTACAATTTTAATAGTGTCTTGCTATTTTTGTAGGTAGGTTGGTGGGAGAGTGGAGTGCTGCGTCTGCGTTACCCACCTTGGTCTCGGTACGGCCCCTTCCTCAAGCCTCTTGATGATTCACAGCATTTGCGCGTGGTTACTTTGGAGGAGAGGCCATTCGTCATCGTAGAGCCTGCTGATCCTGGAACAGGCTCCTGCATCAGAGACTCTGTTCCATGCCGTCTGCCACTCAACAACAGGTCAAGGTTCAGTCTGTGGATTTTTAGACTGATAACTTTGGGGTTATCACTTTAGCAAATGTGGCAGTGAATATGCAGATGTTGCAAATTACATTCACATTACCCCAGGGGCATTAATTCCCTGTCCTGTCACTAGCACTGATGGAATTTAAATAAATTAGAAATGCACGTAGAAATGGAAGAGGTTGATCAATGATTGTTCTGTGCTAGAGCACTTTAATTCATTTACTTTATTTTAATGGAGAATTTCTTTCTGGTCTAGCATACGGCACCTGGGCGAATTGCACAAAAACTGTCAAAAACACGTCCAGGTCATATTTCACCCCAGAATTTAGAAAGACGATGGGAAATATATTTGGATTAATTATATTACAATTTTGTTGAACCAACTAAATTTGGCATGAAGGAAATTAAGCCTTGTTTAGGAACATTACGATTTTTTTCATTATAATTAAGCATAATCACTTATGTCCTAATATTTACATATGTCCTAACGCTCAGCATCTTCGCGCGCATTTTTACTGGAAATATCCTAACGACAGCCTCTCACAAAGCCCATCACCCCTTAACTCGTTCATTCTCTCAGCGTCACTCGGTTTGGTTGCATCATTCACCACAGTGATACTTTTATAAGTGATTTACAGCAATTTTACCTTGTGTTGTTACATTAATTGTGATCGCTATTGTTCACGTAGTGAAATATATACGTACAGTACAGCATATAGACAATGACCTCAAGATGAGTAAGAAAGACGGTACGAAATTCTCCCTCTAAGCATTAACCCCCTCCTCTCGTCTCCTTCACGCCAGCAGCGACGCTACTCAAAGCTAAAGTGCGTTACAGTAAATTGTCAAGTATTTTTACAGTTTAATTGTCAATTATTAATTAGTATTTATATGAGATCTTAATGTTTAGAATTGTAACTAATTAATAGGGTAAAACCCGAAAAGTATTTCAAATGGGCATTTATGGTCATGTGGAACGAATCGAGTGATTTTTATTGCATTATTATGGGGCATTATTTTTTTGCATTATTAATAATTGTTTTGGTGTACGACAATTTTGAGTTACGAACTCATTCTGGGAACGAATTAAACTCGTAAACTGAGGTATTACTGTGTATATATATTGTTTTATTCTAAATACTGATACTAAATACTCAATAGTAAAATATCTGGATAACGGTAATGACAGGGGAAATGTAATGTGCAATAAAGTCACAATTTAAATATATATATTGTATTTTATTTTGGGGTGAAATATGGAATAGAATATTTGATCACAAGTTTCTATAGTGCTGATTTTTAAGTGCTGACATCAGGCCATGTACTATAATAATCTTATGCTTTATGCTGATAGACTCCAGATTATATGTTTGCCTTAGGTGACAAAGCACTGAATTCTAAGCAGGGATGTTCATTTAGTTTCTTTTGCTTGGTTTCTCTACATTATTTCTTTCTTTTGTCGCTTTCCCCTTTCTGTTTCTTTTTCCTTTTCTATGTCTTTCTCTTCTTCTTCTTTTCAATTACAGCATGGTTGTTGAGGGCATTCAATCCATGAAGCACTGCTGCAAAGGCTTCTGTATTGATGTTCTCAAGCGCCTGGCTAAAATAGTGGGTTTCACCTATGACCTCTATCTGGTGACCAATGGCAGGCATGGAAAGAACATAGATGGAGAATGGAATGGAATGGTCGGGGAGGTCAGGCCCTCATTTTATCTCTTGACTATTTGTTGACCCTGATTTTATTATCACAAAGTCCACTGAATTCAGGTGCAGGTTTTGTTTTCTTGAATTGTGACAGATGAAGCACAAGGCTAATTATACAAGCTAATGTTCTTGAAAATAAAAATCATTGTAACTTTTTTTTAAATGTCCAAACTATGCAACATTCAAATAATAAAAGTTAGGTGCTATCTTGACAAACCTTTTCACTTTTTTTAATCCACTTTTTCTGTTCGTAATGTTATTAGCCTCTTTCCCCACCAGGTGGTGTCCAAGCGGGCCGACATGGCGATCGGCTCCCTGACTATTAATGAAGAGAGGTCAGAGGTTGTGGAGTTCTCTGTTCCATTTGTAGAGACTGGCATCAGTGTCATGGTCTCTCGCAGCAACGGCACTGTGTCACCATCTGCTTTCCTCGGTGAGCAAGTAGGAAGGAGCATCAGTCTTCAGTTTCACATTTATGCATTTAATAGACATGTATCTGTTTCTTTGGGAATCAAACCTTGATCTTAGTTTGGCCAACACCATGCTCTACCAATCTAGTTGCAGGCATGTACATTTAGTGTTACATCATGTTTATTTTAAATGTTGAAGATATACAATTATTATATTATTGTTTTTTTTGGGGGGTATTTTTTATACTTTTCATGCACACTGCCAAATGAGTGTTTTAAGGATTTTTATATAAATCTTGTACTTTGCAAACCAACTAGGCTTCTCCCTTAAAATGACATTTTTTAAATGTCAAGCTGAATTAAGGAATCAAATTTCTCTTGATCTTTTGAGATAAAAACAATATAAACTTTCTCCTTAGTGTAAAAAGGGCATTTATTAAATCGAAGCACCAAAAGCAACTCGCGTATATTGGGTGATTAGAAGAAAACAAAAAGATACCTAAAAATTTGGTCAAAGTTAATCAAATATTTTATTGTGAAGCACCTACTGCTCTGAAGGATCCCTAGTTTCTAATCATTTCACATCTGATTTTAAGTTTTTACAATACAGTTTGGAAAGAGGCTGTTAAATAGTCTATTTTATTTATTTATTAGGCTTTTAGACAGTGTGGACAGTACTCATTAAAATCTAGACCAGGGGTGGCCAACCCGCAGCTCTTTGACTGCTCTTTTGCGGCTCTTCAGTCTCCACATCAGGGGTCCCCAAACTATGGCCCGCGGAGACCTTTTTGTCTACGGAAACAAATACATAAATTTACGTGTATCCTGCCAAGATCAGCCGCCGATTATGTAGACGTTATGTTTTTACCGAATTCATATAGAAGTCGCGCAGAAGCGCGTTCCTTTTCGAGAGTGGGAACGAGATGTTGCATGAAATGCATTTGTGAACTCCTCCCCTTCACGTCATTTCCGAAACCTTATAGGATAACGCCAGTTGACAACTGGCCAATCGTAGCGCGATGCGGATCTGGCAAACAGACGGTATTAATAGCATAAGCGCGTCAGAATTTTGCATCAGAATAATTGACGTTCGTCAGAATATTTCCTTCACACTTCTCTAAATGGAATATGGAAAAATGACAGGTTACGATAGTAACCGGATGTTTTCCAACCGATCACTACATTACAAAACCTTATTCGCTGCATACTTTTTCTACTTCCGGTCACCGTCAATGAGATTTTTTCCCGCATATATAATCCGCAGAGGCATAAGCAAGCACTTTGCACCCTCATATAGCTCATGGGTGTGATATGTAAAATGTATAAAAATGTTATGTATAAACAAATAAAATGTGTAATATAGCCCGCAGGACTGGTGGGTTTTTTTCCCCCCGTTTTTGCCTAAGGAAGACATTCCAAATGTCAAAACTTTTGCATCAAGGTACCTTTCAATCTTTTGAACAACATACATGTGTGAACAAACATTTTCAAGAATAAAATACGTGAAGAACAATTTGAGAACAAACTTGTCCGATGATAATCTCAGGTCACTGTTGATGTTAGGGAAATCAAATCTAAAGCCAGAAATGTCTGCTATTTTGGCATCCAGGAAACAATTTCAACATTCCCCTAATACAGGTGTCCATGTGTAGTGTGTCAATGTGTAATTAAGTAATTATAAGTAATTAACATAATCTCTCGTCAACAATCTTTTATGCGGCTCTCCGCAGTCATGAGCTTTATTTTGTGGCTCATCATGCTGAACAGGTTGGCCACCCCTGATCTAGACTATAGACCAGCAGTTGGCAATCTTATGGCATCCGGAGAGATAATCACAGACGCACGCACCTCCAATCAAGCGAATTCATTGTCAGATCAGTGCATCAGTGCACCTAACTTAAAACTGTCTGTGTGACGAAGGAATGATTACTTCAAAATGTACAAATACATGCATGTTTGAGGCACTTTATTTAAATGAAATACATACACCTCTTTAGCTATTGTCACGTGCCAGTGATCTTCCGCGTGTGCCATGGGTTGCCAACCCCTGCTATAAACTTATTGGCACAAAATAATAAAATTGCTAGCATTTCTTTCTTTTTTTTACTGTTTTTTCCGACTATTGTAGAGCCGTACAGCCCAGCTGTGTGGGTGATGATGTTCGTCATGTGCCTGTCTGTCGTCGCTGTGACTGTTTTTATATTTGAGTTCTTCAGCCCTGTTGGATATAACCGAAGCCTACAGAGCGGGAAGAGTATGTTGTTTCTATATTCTAAGGTTTTGCTTTAGGCACTTTCTTAAATGCAATCAGCAATGAAGCACTTGTTTACAGATTGTTATTATCATTGTAAGCATGTTCCACAATTCACCTCGAGCTATCTTCCTTCTTCTCTCATATGTCTTCCTGTTGTTTCCCTTTACATTTCCTGTTATCAGCATCCATGTCATAATAAGACATCTCATTTGGCCTTCCTGTGTTTTTCTTCTCCCAGAGGCAGGAGGTTCAAAGTTCACCATAGGGAAGTCTATTTGGCTGCTATGGGCTCTGGTGTTTAATAACTCAGTTCCGGTTGAAAACCCGAGAGGCACCACCAGTAAGATAATGGTGCTTGTCTGGGCTTTCTTTGCTGTCATCTTCCTAGCCAGCTACACTGCTAACCTGGCTGCTTTCATGATCCAAGAGGAATACATCGACACTGTGTCTGGCCTCAGTGATAAAAAGGTAGACAATGGCATGAGTGATTTAATTAGCAACTATAATTATTTCAACAAAATAAGTGGGATCATACAAAATGTATGTTATGTTTTATTTAGTGCTTTCCTGAATAAGATATTTTATATAAAAGATGTTTACATAATGTAGGATGTAAATATTTATCAGTTATCAGCAGTGTTATTTAGTATCATTAATATAAAATTATAGTACTCATTAATTTATTGAATTAGTAATTGTAGTACTTCACTAGTCATTTTCATTTAGTTTTTTTTTAAGTTTGTCATTTATAGTTCATAATGTTTTTAAGTTTTATTTCAGTTAAAATGTTTTTTTCATAGTTTAACTGGTTGTTAAGCCATAAAATATAAAGTAATTATTGGTAGACTTTATATATAAAAATGTGATGCACTCATATTACAATGAATGGGAGAAGTCCCATCCTTCACTAGTCCAAAGAAGGATGATTCTGGTCCAGAGTGGAGCACGCGTGATCAGCGCTCGAGGCTGTGCTTACTCTGCTCCCGCCTGGCAGTCTGCGAGGAGGCTGCCCCGGTTCACGATCCTCAAAGTGACTTCTTGTCCCAGAGATCGCGAACAGACCCATCAGTGGGGCTATAGACGGGCCTAGGCATTATCCCTGCATTATCCCATCTGATGTTCTGATTTCCTCTTTCCGGAGCTGGAAGCACACACTGCAGTTACTTCCACTCCAGCAGGGGTATTTGTTTTACGGCTTTCCAGTTACGAGGAACTGGACATTGTTAGTGTTGATGTATCTAGCGAGAGATTTCACCCTCTAACTAAAACAAAATCCAATCGAAATATATCTCCATCCTTCAATAATATAACCAGTCACTCACTGAGCAGTTGAGGCTGTTGGGCCTCATGGCAACAACTTCCAATGTTATTCATTCAGTCTCCTGTACATATGGCCACTTCAGTAGTTGCTCAAAACCTGGGTCGCATTTCCCATGAGGAGCAAACCACCTCTAACAATCAAGATCACGAGGCTGTGCCTACTTGCCTTGGTTATGTGTAATAATCCATGTTTCTCTCACAGGGCAGCTCTGTCGGGACATGGTTTACATCTCGGCATACAGTGCCCATGTCTCTTCGGTGCCCTGTATCTCTGTATGCCCATCCCTGGTATCCCGAGGGAGCCAGAGCGCACAGTTCCGAGACAGTTCTATGCTTCGGGTTGCAGTGGGGAGGTTGCCCTCTCCGAAAAGGGTCCTAGAGCACTCATTACAGGTGTCCCCTGCTGGTCAGGGCCCTGTAGTGGAGGTTCAAAAAATATCAGAGGCCAGCCTCGAGAGGCTGGTTCCCCTAGCAGAGTTTCTGGTCGCGTGGATACGCCTACCATACCACCATTCTCCACTCCAGAGTTCTGAAAAAAAAAGACACTTTGCGGTGCAGTGAGAAGCAGTTGAACCCAGTTACCTGTCAGATTGGCACCGTGCTAGAGTTCCTGCTGGAGAGATTGACTGCAGGGTTATCTACTGCCATAGTGCTTACCACAAACCTCTGGGTGATATTTAATTGGGAGAGACCTATTACTTACACGTGTCCTTCGTGGTCAGCAGTACGCAATACGGTTCTGACCCGGCATTGGTCTCTGGTGCTCCAGGGCTTATCCCAGGCCCCCCTTTGAACCTTCGAGAAGGTTCTGTCAAGTTTCTGACTTTAAAGCTCTGTTGAAGACCTTCCTCTTCCTTACATCCCTTAAGCTTAGGAGATCTTCAAGGGTGGCTCACCCTTCATACTGCAGGCATTCTGTCCTTCCTCATGACCAGGTAAGGATCTGCTGTGTTCATTGTGAGCACTGGACACTTATGCCACAGAGCTGAGGCCTGGTGGTGCAAGCCAGATCATCTGTTTTGCTGCTCAGGGCCACTAAGGGAGCTCCAGCAATGAACAGATTTTGAGGAAGGTTAGTTGGGGCTATCTCACTTGCCCATGAGTCAGTCGGACAACCTTCCCTATGGTAGTCTGTGCCCACTCTACTAGGAGCTTGGCTGCCTCTAAGGCTCTTTTAGCAAGAGTATCTCTTGCAGACATTTGTGATGCAGCAGGATGGTCCTCCCTGCATACTTTCACGAGGTTCTACCAGTTTGACCTTTACTCCGCTTCGGGAACACGCTACGTTTCACTTGGCAGTCACTGTGGTGGCATTGGTATGCTCGTTCCCTTAGCGTTTCGCTACAGCGTCTCGTTCCCTCTTCATGGAACTAGGGTTACATACGTAACCTGATACGTTTTCTGAGCTAGCATTGGCTAGTTCAGCCTGAAAAATAAGCTTTATTAATGCTAATTGAGCGTAAGAAACCACATTTATGAGAAAGTTGTTCTCATCTTAATATGAAATTTAATTGTAAGCTTGGTGAACAGTTTTGGAAATTTTGATATTCTCCAATATGGTTACAATTTTAATATTTGTGGATCCCTTTTTGCTAGACCGGATGTGCATTAAACTGAGCTGTAGTGGCATTTTTATATAAGCTTAAACTGTGATTTAAAACAATAACTGACATAAGCATAATATGGTCACACACTATTAATCTTTTTTAACGGGTCTCACTTGAATATGAACCAGACATTTGTTTATGTGGAGGAGTTGGGGCCAAATTATACAAATAAATCATCAGCCTATAATCATGTAAAACAATAATTCGATTTTCATTCTTCTAAACCCCCATTAGAGCATCTACCCCCCCCCCCCTTTGGGTTTCCCATCAGAGTTAGCCAAATGATTAATTAACTGAAATTCAGAGGCCTAAACTGTAATCTCATATTTCAGAAACCTATTGAAGTATCTCCCATTGTCGTTTTCAGTTTCAACATCCCACCGAGCAGTATCCTCCCTTACGATTCGGCACTGTCCCAAACGGAAGTACGGAGGAGAATATAAGGAGCAATTACCCAAACATGCATCAGTACATGGTGCGGAACAATCAGAGAGGAGTGGAAGAGGCCATCGATAACCTTAAAACCGGGTGAGTGAATGACAATCATTGTTAAAGACAATATAAAACGGACGCGAATGACTCAATCTGATTGGGTGAGATTGGTTCAAAGGTTTTCACACACTCATGGAAGAATTTATATTCATAAACTGTTTCTGGAATGAAGAATTTTACGTGGCCAGCTTGGCAAATTAAAAATCTGCCAAACTCGAGCTTTAATGCTAGCCCTAAGTCAGACCACAACGACTCAAGATGTTCTTTTAAGCAGTGATGGAAAACAGATGTGCTCACAAGTAATTGACGGATATGGGTGACATGATGGATCACAACAGAGGCGTTAATTATTTTTTTGGCTGTCGCTTTTCTTCTCCATTTCGAAAGAGGGTGTGAAGATTGACTTTCATCCTTGGTGCTATGTCACTGGAAGGACCGAACATTCAGCAGGCATTACTAACACCACAGGATACTACTTATTTAACTTGATTTGTTACAGTTCTTGCAGGGAGAGCATGGTTTTGATCTCTCTCACGTACTCCAGTCAAACTTCATTTATTTTATTTACGTTTTCATTTCATTTATTTAAATTTGACATTCATTCATGTTGCAGACACTTTCATCCAAAGTGACTTACAAGTGAGGAACATCACAAGCAATTTGTTATGATAGTGCAGTAACTGGTTACAGAACAGTTCAAAAGTGGGGTCAGTTAGATAAAAAAAGTAATACTTTTATTCAGTGAAACTGCATTAAATCAATCAAAAACAAAGACTTGCATTATTACAAAAGATTTCTCTTTCAAATAATTGCTGTTCTTCTTTTCTATTCATCAACAATCCTGAAAAAAGTATCACAGTTTCCACAAATATTATGCTGCCACAAGTGTTTTCAACATTAAAAGTAAGAAGAAATGTTTCTTAAACATCAAATCACTATATTAGAATTGCCTATAATGCTTTGCCATCACAGGAATAATTTATATTTTAAGTTACACTCAAAAAAAAAAAAAAAAAAAAAAAACAGTTATTTTGATTTTAAATATTTGGTCAAATGGTCAAATAAATGCAACCTTAGTGAGCATAAGTAATTTCTTTTTAAATCTTACTGACCCCAAACAGTACTGTATATTTAATTAAATATATTTTTGGTTGTTATAAATGTAATAGTTTATATACATTTTACATTTAAAATCTTCAAGCTTACAAACACTGGTTGCAGAGATGAAACTGGATAAAGTGCAGCAGTCTTTATTGATAATATTGATAAGTTAATATTGTTTAACTAACAAAAATTAAAAACCAACAATAACAGAGCAACCAGTAAAATTGTAAAAACAACTAGACAGGACTAAACAGAGGGCTTAAATGCACAGCAAACTGAAGCGCTAATGAGACTAATTAACAAGACACACCTGAACTGAAACTCAATTCAATTAGTAACTAAGGAGACAAACGTGCAGAGGACGGGGGAAAACTGAACTAATTA
The DNA here is from genome assembly GCA_037043235.1 of Rhodeus uyekii. NCBI lineage: Eukaryota > Metazoa > Chordata > Actinopteri > Cypriniformes > Acheilognathidae > Rhodeus > Rhodeus uyekii. The sequence continues at coordinate 1,669,818 of JAWRVZ010000124.1, read as the reverse complement.
CAAACTAACAGCAAATAAAACCTGAAAACTAAATCAAAACAGAGCCTAACCGAAACAGGCACATAACAGTAGCTATTTAAAACATTTTATCTAGTTTGTTTTTAGAATATTTAGTTACCTGTTAAATAGCTTCAATGTAAAATAGTTGCCCACTTTTTGTTACTAATTTTTTGCTGCTATATATCTGTATATAATATATCTGCTTTGCAAACATTGATATTTGCTTCAGGAAATGTGAATCTAGCCGGCACTGTCATTATCTTTAGAGTCATATACAAGGCAAACTGAAACATGCTTTATAGTAGTCTCAGTCTCAGACGAAACACCCACAGACTGTTAGCTGAACGCCTGATGCGTATGGAAACACTTTCAAAGCTGTCACCTGAAATCTACAGGATTTCCAAGAGTGTGCTATTCTTTTACGGTCCGCCAGGAAATAAATCCACCATGACGTCAAACCCCCTCGTTGAAGAAAGAACTGTGATAATGAGCACTTATCAGAGTCAACTAAATGCTTCATTTTCAAAAGCATGTAAAATTTGCATGATTTTACAATTTTACACTGTTATTGTAAGGACCTCAACATACATTTTACGTCAATCAGCTGGCCTCTGTATAGTATATTATTGTAGCAGAATGTGTTTTCATTAGTGTCGTATGCCGAGTCAGTTGACATCACATTTTAAAAAGCTTTGCCAGACTTTGTACAAAGAAAATTGAACATCATTTGATTTTTTTGCTTGTAGCAGTTAATCATTGAAAGAAGCAATTCTGCACTTGTGTATTATTAATTTGCTGCTCTACATCATAAGATGCCATGATCGTTCCATAATTATTAAAAAGTAGTGTGCCGTCGCTAACACTGCCTCACTGCCCTTGGATCTGTCTGCACAATTGTGTGTGTGTGTGTCTTAAGACTCAAGTTCTTGCATTATGCATTAAAAGGGCATGAATATGCATCCCATAGCCAAAAAAGGTTGCTTGCTGGCTAGAATATAAAATCACAATGTTCCACCTTTGCAATTTCTTGTGAAGATTTCATCTGTCGTTCATAAGCACTTGGTTTGTATAATAGCAGAGCGAGACTTTCACCTTCAAGCCGCACAATTCAAGGGAGAGCTGCTGCCAGCTCATAAGTCAACAAGCCAGGTCTCCATCTAGGTACTAGCTTATTCTCAAAGGCACTTGTTTACTTCAGCAGTCCAGCTATTTCAGCGGGGCAGTATGCTGCACTATCAAACACCTGTCTGTGTGTGTTTTGTTCGTTTGGATTCACCCTTACCGAAATGTGTGACTCATTTTCCCCCAAGGGCTCTGTTTTGTTGGATACAACACTTCTGACAAAACCTGCCACCTTGAATGCTAATGTGGGGCTCGTTGGTCTTAGATGGCCAAGTTGAGCTTGTTAATAACCTCAGGGGGTGCTTAGCAGGAGGTTGAAGAGTAGCCAGTAATAAGCTGTCAATTTGGGTTTTTGGTGCAAAGATGTTGGCATGTTACAAAGTGGGAAAAATATGATCAAAGAAAAGAGGCATACCTTACTCTGATAAGGCACAATGATTCGTTGACTTCTGCAACTTACTTTTATGTCTTTACTGTAAAAGCCAGCTTAATTATTTAGCACTGTGAATATGCCGTAATAAGATTAAAGCAGATTTTTTTGCACGTGAGTGGTGCCTGTGCATGCAAATGTCCCCTTTTTTGCCTGTTTTATCGTGCAGCAAGGTGAATTTTTTTTGTCAGATTGCTTCGAAAAATAATTGCATAAATGACACATGATACCGAGCATCACATTACAAACTGTTACTCTATAATTTCCACCATGAAAGAAATGTGCATTTGTATAACACCGCACAGCCACAGCTCAGACATCCTTGGATACTTGCAGCATACCAGTCTGATCCCAATTTCTGGTGGTATTTTTCCACATTGGATTTATTTGAAGACCAGTGTCTGCACAAATTAGTCTTCCTATTATGCGCTGCTCATTTCAGCAAGGCACGCAGCCAGACAATAATGCCGTTCTTTGGTGCTATTGTGCAAAGTGCTTGTGCGCATATATTATCACATTTATGACAAAGAACCAAGACGTGTCCAAGAAAACTCTTGAGGTATTTGATTATCTGCCTGTATGTAAAAACAAAGTATGCATGTATGAAGTAGCAGTTCACTTTAGGCTTTTTCATACCTCCCTATAACCTCCTTATAATTTCCTTGTTTTTACCCTTACCTTTTTTAATATGCATAATACTGTTAGGGTTAGGTGTATGTATACACTTAAAAGATTCATTGTGATTTTCTTAAATGGAGAAGTAAAGAGAAGCTAAAAAGAAGAATTTAAATTAAATCTGACATTAGCATGCGACTATGCATTTTAAACATCCTTCAGACACTTGATTTTAAATGCAAATCATAAAAAAGTGTAATACTCAGGGATTCATGGTCATTGAAACCTTAAAGTATGAATTTGAAAATTGTGATATTAACACACAAAAAAGGAAAGGAAACGCCTGTAGTTGATATAAAATAGAGTACAAACGTTAACATTGTGAAATATTATTATATTTTAAAATAACTTTTTTCTATTTTAATGTGTTTATAAAATGTGATGGCAGAGATGGATTTTTAGCAGTTATTACAGTCTTCACTATCATATGATCCTTCAGAAATCATTCTAATATGCTGATTTGGTCCTCAAGAAAGATGTATTATTATTATTATTATTATTACTAGTAGTGTTGAAACATAATTACCATATTTTCCCACATATAACCTGCAGACGCAGATAATCTGCACCCTCATATAGCCCATGGGTTTTGGGGTTTTGTGGGAAAAATCGTTGGCATAACCCGCACCCATAGATTGATGAACTTTTTTTTTTTAAGTTCACATTTCAAATTTCGAATGTTGCTTGCATGACGTCAATTATCCATAACTGTTCAGGCTCGGTATACAGCACTTGTGCGCAAAATTCACACAATAAAAAAACAAACACAAGTCAGAATCAGAAGAAAAAGAAAAAATTAGTCTCTCCCTCTCTCGTCCCTTTAAGAAGCGTGTTGTGTTGATCATCGGATGAGATGAGAAAAGCCCGCCGTCATGGCAGCACAGCCAATCACGTCTTCTTGCATGATTGACAGGTCAGACAGCCTATGAGCGCCAGCTGTCAGAGTGATAGTGCAAGCGCCAAAGACAATAACCCTCATAAGAACGAAAAATGAACATTTATTGATGTACATGATGTGAGTTATTAAATGAGAATGTACATGCTCGTGTTTTTGGTGTCTTTTTACACAACAGTGTTGCCGCAATTTGTTTGATGAAGCGATCGGCATTCATCTAAAAAAATGTACATACACTGTACTGTGTATATGTTTGCTAATAACGAAAGGCATATGTAAAACCACCACAATAAAAACCACGATTCTTGATACAAACCTTTAATTACAAATTACAACAAAAAGAAAAAGCAGTCTCTCCCGCTGTGCAGCAGCACGTCCCTTAAGAAGCGTATTCTACAGGTGTTGATCATCGGATGAGATGAGAAGAGCCCGCCCTCATGGCAGCACAACCAATCACGTCTTCCTGCATGATTGACAGGTCAGACAGCCTATCAGCGCCAGCTGTCAGAGTGATAGTACAAGTGCCAGAGACAACAACCCTCGCAAGAAAGAAAAGCAGAAAGAAAATACCGCAAAACGTCCTTAGGGACGTAACAAATGTTGAAATATTATTTTGTGTAAAATATGTGTGATATATCCTGCACCCTTATATAACCCGCGGGGTTTGTAAAATCTTTATATGTAAGGTTATATGCAGGAAAATACAGTAAGTATTTTTGTGGAAACAGTGGTATATTTTTGTTTCAGGACTTTCAATGGATTTCAAGTTTAAAAGTTTAAAATATATTTTTTTGTAACAATATATTTTTATTTTTATTTTTATTTTTTTGTCTTTACTGTCACTACTAATCAATTTAATGCTGTCACGAAAACGGTCAATGAGCACAAAGATCTCAACAAAAACAGGCTTTATTAGAAAATGATAAACAAAAGACTTGGCATAAATGAAAACGGCACTCTATGGTGCAAACCTGAAAACACTTGACCGTAAACAAGACATGAGACGACATCCACACACCGAAGAAGCTTCACGTTTCCGTGACAGCATCCGTCTTTCGGATGAGACGTTAAACTGAGGTCCTGACTCTCTGTGGTCATAAAAAAGGTCATAAAAAAGGATGTCTTTCGCAAGAGTAGGGGTTTAACCCCGGCATCCTGACCAAATTTGCCCATTGGCCTTGGTCCATCATGGCCTCCTAATCCCCCACATACTCTAATTGGCTTCATCACTCTGTCTCCTCTCCACCAATAAGCCCTACTATGTGAAGCGCTTTGAGCTCTGGAAAAGCGCTATATAAATGTAACTTTTTTTATTTTATTTTTATGTAACTTCAAAGACAAGGGAGCACAGGAGGGTATATATAGACGAACATAGCATTGGAACAGCTGACAAGACTGTGATTAGACACAGACTGGAGCGTGCAGGACCTGGGAGATACATAAAAGAATCCGGATGTGACAAATGCGTCCTCGCTGTATAACAGTATTCATTGCTTAAAAGTAATGTGGTAGTGCAGAATAGTAGTGAAGGTTTTTTTCTAGTTATTCTCTGCTCTGAGATATTACATTGGCTCATTTTGAGTAAAATCTCTATGAAATTATTTATTGCATTATATTGTTATACAGTAATCCAAATCCAGAAAGGTAATCCATTGGTCTTTCAAGGCGGGTGCAAGTAGCAATACAGAATTCAATACAGGAAAAAAAAAACAAGCCCTAAATAGGATTATCAGTGCTGTTAAGCCTACAAATGCATGGTGTATAGGTGCTTGGTGCTTCACTGGCTTCACTGATTACCCATTACAAACTATTTAGTTTAGGAATAGGATTTCCCTGAAGGTCATCAATGTTTTTGTCTTTACATGTAATAATCAATGAAATAATTATTATAATCTGAATTTCTGTTTTCTTTCTCTCTGCAGCAAATTGGATGCATTCATATATGATGCGGCTGTCCTGAACTACATGGCTCGTAAAGACGAGGGCTGCAAAGTAATGACCATTGGCTCTGGCAAGGTGTTCGCTACAACTGGATATGGCATTGCTTTACACAAGAACTCCCGCTGGAAGCGGCCGCTAGACCTTGCGCTGCTGCAGCTGGTTGGAGACGGTAAGAACATTTCTAAATGAAATGAATACCTGGATATGTCCCACATTTAACAAAGTTCTTAGGTTAAGAACGTAACCTTTGCTAATGGATTTTTGTTGTTTGTTTCTAGAATTGTAATACTCAATCTCAAACCTTTTTATGCACTGTTACACTTGTTATTCTGATTTTCTGGGGTGTCTCTCCATCTCTCATATGCATACATTCACATGCTTTTCTCTAGCATTATTTGTTTTTCTTTAATGAGACTCTTTGATGAGGAACCTAGTGAGTTGCCCCATAATGATTAAAGACTAAATGTGAAAAGGAGCTGGAAGTCTTACTGAAATATGATAAATGAAATTAGAAAAAGTGTCACAGAAAATGAACACAATTATGAATAGCCAAAGGGTCACTTCAGTAAACAGTGCGGTCGTCGAATGCCTCGTATTTTTAATTTTGACGCGTTCCAATTTGGTTTGGAATTCTAATTAGGGCTGATTTTTGCTTGTTTGAATAAATATAATGAAAAATATTAGGATTTCAGTTCCTGTGATTAAATTTCCCATAACCTAAGCCATGGTTCAAGGCCATATTGTCATGAATTGAAACACATAATTCACCTGCGAGTCAGTGCAGTTATGTTTTGATGTTTTGTTTCATATGAAAAGAGGATTTAGTCTTATCTCTTTCCTTTCTTTGGCGTGAAGGAATAATCTTCAATATAAAGCCAGCATCTAAATGCATGTCGTTTTTTCTGTTTGTTTTTTTCTCCCTGAAACATGCCCTTGTCATTCCTTTATTTTTTCCACAGTGACATTTTCACTCTGATAAATGCACTAATGGCTATTGTTGGGAGGTAGGCCCATCTGTCTAGAGCTTTCATCTCCAAACTACTCTGGGCCTGTCTTATCACAAGAGCCTCAAAACCAGGCCATTTCAGACCTCCATCAAAGCTGTTATTATCCTCCAGTCTCTCTTTCTCTGCCTCTCTCTTTCCTCCTCCTTACCTTTCATGATTCTTTTCCTGTCTTTTTCTTTTCCATTTTCACCTTTTTGTGAACACTGTAATAATAACCAAAGCTAAGCCAAAATCTCCACTGTTAGGAGATTCGAATTGAAGACTCACTTTTCCCAACAATATGGTTAGATTCTAGTAGTCTTACTTTCTTTACCCTTTTTTAATTCTCTAACTTCTGTCTGTCTGTCTTGTCCCCTGTTTGTAGAACTGCTTATTTATCTCTTGATATTGCATACATCTCTTTATTCATTTCAGATGAGATTGACATGCTTGAACGACTCTGGCTGTCTGGGATCTGCCATAATGATAAGATTGAAGTGATGAGTTCCAAGCTGGACATAGACAACATGGCAGGAGTCTTCTATATGCTTCTGGTTGCCATGGGCCTAAGTCTGCTGGTGTTTGCATGGGAGCATCTTGTCTATTGGAAGCTTCGCCACTGTCTGGGACGCTCAGGAGGACTTGACTTCCTACTGGCTTTCAGTCGGGTGAGTGACCCAAATAATAGCAGTAATAATGTAAATATGAAGGCTGTCAATTGATTTTGTTAAAATGTTAATGCATTCAGTTCATTTTTAAGGAAAGGTAACTAAAGAATATGTGTAGTTACTGTTCTTTAATTTGTGTTAATGGCACTCAGAATATATGCATTTTGATGGTGTTCCACCAGTGGATGATTATTCAATTTAATTATATGAAGGCTGCTGATGACTTTTATTAAGTATCCCATCTGGGTTTGATATATAAATAAATAATTTGTAGGAGAACGTTTTTTTGTGTGTGTGTCTGTGTGCGTCTGTGAAAGAGAGACTTCTCACAGAACAGATTAGTTTTAATATAAAATGTGATAAATGTGTTAATGGTGCTTAAAAATTAGTTTAAACATATTTAATTACTCGGATGCAATAATAAATGTATTCATTTTATGAATGTTTCTTATAATACTTGATAAATTGAATTAATAATTTATTTAATTAATAATTTTTAATTAATTTAAAAGTATTACATTTATTAAAGTAAAAGTGATAAATGTGTTAATGGTGCTTAAAAATTAGTTTAAACATATTTAATTACTCGGATGCAATAATAAATGTATTCATTTTATGAATGTTTCTTATAATACTTGATAAATTGAATTAATAATTTATTTAATTAATAATTTTTGATTAATTTAAAAGTATTACATTTATTAAAGTAAAAGGCAAGATAACCCTTTTTGTAATTCTTGTTACTTGCAACAAGAACAATGACTGACACACAGTAATCTGCCGTTAAATCCTTAGAAGGGAACTTTACAGCACACGCCTTTAATTCCTGTCATTTCTAAAATGTGATGGCATATCTAGCATTTCCACTGCACACAGAGGGATTTTACGAAAGCTCCTAACTTCTCTCATAGTAATGAATAACAGAGGACTATGACAGAAAATGGATCATTTATTCATTCTGTATTATCACTGTGTGTCTTTGTTTACATTATGGAAAGAATGAGAAGAACCTTAAATCCCCAAACAGACTTTCTATGAGAGAAGTTAGGTTAGATGGGGCACTCAAACAGTGAGGTCAGCATTGTCATTACCTCAGAGAAAGGTTAGCTGAGCTTACAGTGTGTACTCTTGCATGATCAAAGCACTGGGAGCTTTACAATTTCATTATTATGGTAATGTTTTACGTCTTTACAGAGACATTTTCCCAGCATCTAAATCTGTCTGTATGTCGCCAAGGGAAGTATTATGATATCCTGAACTGTTTGCTAAATACATCTTTTGCTTGTTATCTCTTACAGGGAATGTACAGCTGCTGCAATTTTGAGGATGAAACAGCTCCTGGATGTTCCCAAAGCACACTCCCTCAATATCATCATGTTTCCACTGTTCCTCCTCCTCCGCCACCTCATGTGATCTCTACAGCCATGGCCAATCCCCCTATCACCAAGGCACAACAACAGCAGCAACAACAACCACAAAAGCAACATCACCAGCAGCCACCTCCGTTATACAATGCTCTTCTTCCTGGCTCTCCTCCATCAGGTGGACATTCTGGAATGGCTCTAGGGCCTTCAAACAGTCCCATTCTTGGAGCACCTATGCCTTGCTCTACTTTCCTACCACGCCATGATCGCCGATTAGCTGTGGTAGATCGGTGGACACGTCCAAAGGTAGGCCCTGAGAAGTCCAGTGGTGTGAGCAGTGGGATTACAGATTTGACACAATTCCAAGGCATACCTCCTCACTGGGGCGCAGGAATAGCTGGAGGGGAGGGGAGTCTGGATGAGTACAAGAGATACTATGGGCCAATTGATCCAGAGGGCTTAGGAGTATCTGCAGAGCCTCAAAACACAGGCACTCAAACTCCAAAAACTAAGCATCGAGGGACAAAATCCTCTGGAAATCCACGGTTACCTCCTAAAGGTCAAGCTTCTGGACACTTGGCAATTAACCCTGGTTTTCCACATCCCTCTCCACCCCATCAATCTATCTGGAGGAGAAGCAGCTTCTCAAAAAGAAAGGGCTCAGGGGGTCCACTGTATGAAAACATCCTTCCACTCGGAAGAAGAGGTGGTGGCAGATATGGAATGAGAGATGGTGGCGGAAGAAGAGGGCGTCGTCCTCCTCCCCTTCCACTGCCTGTAGCAGTGCCCCTCTCTTCTCCAACTCAAACTCCACCCTCGCCTTCTCCATCTATTTGCTACACATCCACTTCCTCAAGTAGCTCCAGCACCTCCAGTTCATCCACTTCTTCAGAATCAGTCTCCCGATCCAATTCTCCTTCATCTTCATCATCGTACACATCATCACAGAGCTTCAGATACCGGGCAGATCAAGATGTGTATGAGGACTACGACACTGATGAGCTTACAGAGGAGTCAAGCTTGCTTTTGGGAAGGAGAAAAAGTCGTTCACGTATGTCTTCTCGATCCCTGCCCAGCAGCCCTCCACCACCACCTATACCACCCCGCAAACCTTGCACACAGAGGGCTCAGGTGAGAGATAGAGGAGGCAGTCAGCTTGCACAGCTTCAAGAGTGGTGGGCGTCTTGGGGAGAGAAAGAAAAAGTTAGACGAACAGCTGGAGAAGTTAAGGAGGAGAAACGGCATCACAAAGAAAGGGAAAGAGAGAGAAAGAGGAGGAAGAAGGGTAGAAAGAAAAAGAAGAGAGAAGAGCGTGAAAGAGAAAGGGAGCGTAAAAGACGTAAGGTGAAAAAGAAAAAGAAAAAAGATGAGAAATCCAGAAGAAGGGATAGGGAAAAGCGACCTGAACAAGAAGTAGAAGATTTGGATAGGAAAGATGTTCTTGAAAAAGGAATTGGACAGGAATATTATTCCTATCCTGCACTGAGGCGGAGCTCTTTCCGGAAAAAGAGTGAAAGCTCTACCAAGAGTTATGAGTGGGATATTATCAGAGATGGAGTAAAGAGGGATAGGGATGATCAAGGAGGAGATAATGAAGAAGGCAGTAGGGGAAAGGAAAGACATCACAGAAGCCCCAAATCACTTCGCCACTCTAGGCCAAGGTCCAACAACAAGAATTTTTCCACCTCAAACAAACCTTCTTCAACCGTTAAATTTTGGGGTAGTGGGAATCCAACTTCAGAGTCTCCATCGACTTTTGTACCCTTACTTCCCATTGCCTCTAAAAGACGAAAGTCTGTAGGAGCTGAGAGAGATGAGCATGGAAGAGGTGTTGAGAGTCGGCCCCTTTTGGGAAATCACTGTAGAAGTAAGCCTTGCTCGAGAGAAGGAATATCTTTTCACGAATGGGAATCCGAGGAAGAAGATGAGGAGTCTGAAGTGGAAAGAAGTAGGCCAGAAGAACAGGGGAGACGGCGAGAAAGCAGAGGAATGAACTCAGAGTCTGAGAGAGACAGAGAAAAAACTGTTGAGATTTACACAGATGATGAAGGTTCCTCCGGAGAGTTTGGTAAGTTTGAGAGATACTGGGAGGGTCACGAAGGAAGGGCAGTTGGAGGAATTGGAGGAGGAGGATGGTTCTTTGGCACCTACCCTGCCAGAGAAAGAGGAAGCAGTATAAACAGTAGAGATGACTCCTTTATGGGATTGGGTGGTGGAGATAGTAGCTTGGGGTTTGGTGCAGGAACAGGATGGGGATCAGGAGGCTTAGGATCAAACCAGTGGCCTCCAACTCCATTGACTCCTCCACCTCCTCGAAGATACTGGTCTGTTGATAAATTACCAGTCAAGACTGAAAAGAAATCTAAAAGCAGGTCTCAAGAAAAGAGCCGAGGCCACACATCCTGTTCCTGCCAGTCGCCCCATCACTCTGCCAGCACTCACTCCAAATGGAATCGTGTGACTTCTAGGAGTCAGGAGGAACTACTCCCCCACTGCCACAGTTTTAGCAGCAGTGTAAGGCCCAAACGGCAATCATCTAAATTGGATCGGGCTCAGGGCCAGGCAAAATCTGGCAGCCAATCCAACATCAATGCACAAAGACCACAACGCTCAGACCGGTCCCGACAACCGCCATCTCCTCCTCAGAGTCTACCACCTTCTTTACCCCCAACAATGGTACCTGCACTCCCAGCACCACCCTCTTCCTCTCACCATATACATGTACCACCACCTACCTCCTCCTCCTCAGTTTCCTCCCCTTCAGTTATCTCATCTACACCTGGTGCCCCACAGCCTTCCTCTTTGTCCTCCTCTAGTGCTAAGCTCCAATACCAGAAACTGCGGTCAGTTCCCCAAACCCAAAGGTATCAATCCCCACATGTACCCCTCAAAACCAAGAGCCTATGTTCCCGTCGAGGCTCTGCCCAATTCTCCAGTGTGGAGAGTGAAGTTTGAGGAACATCATTAAATGACGAACATCAGCAAGTAGCCCCAGGGGCGATCAAGTCACCTGCTCCTGCCACAAACTGTTAGCTGTTCAAAGCAGTTGAGTTGGGTTGTTTTCGCTGGCACCCTCCTCTTGCACAAAGCTCTCATGCTCTTTAGAGACAAACTTGGATTGGGATGTCACATAAATTGTACCCCTTTCCCTTTTCTTGTGTAAGAATGGAATACTGCCATGCTGACAAATCGTGTTGAAGCGAGGCTGTTCATATGGAATTGGCTTTGCTTCTCTTACTTCTTGGGGGCTTTAAGGTGGCGCGTCGATAATGTGGGCAAATGTGATTTTTGTTGGAGTGTTTTGCTGCTAGATGGCTCAGGAATGATTTTTTTCAAAGGGAGATTCTGAGGTCAAAATACAACATCCTAACACCCATCTTTTTTTTCTTTCTCTTTTGCTCTCAGAGCTCTGAATCATGATGTAGTTGTTGTGTATATTTGTTCAAAATATCTCAAGGGAAGCATTCACAAAGAAAAGTAGCAGTGCATTTTTCTCCTCTCTGAGCATTTTCCTTGACCTCCACCTTCCGCAAATTGACATCTAGCACTCTGTGTGTTGTCGTCAGTGCTTGTATTCCTAGAAACAGGGTAAGTTAGCCATGACCGATTAGATGGTTTACTGAAGCTGAATTCCAAACTTAAGTGGAGCTGATGTATAGTCCTGTTCTGTTGAAACCATTTCACAGGTCCTCATGTTTCATTCTTATCCCTTGAGCAATACATAATCAACTACAAACAGCATTCAATACATATATTTTATATTTAAAAGTTATTTTATTATATATAATATACAGTATATGTTTTGTGATCTGGTTCAGAACAGTTGTGTTAAGTTATTAAAAGAATATAAGCACTGTGCTATATTACCATAGGGCACATGCAATGTTTCAACTACCTATAATCGGTGGCAGCCCTTCCCATCTGGACTGAATGTACATGTTGCCATGACAACACGGTGTGCTGCAACCAAGACACTTTTAAGATCGTAGCTTTCTTGAGGGAGATCTTCTAGTCTGAGCCAGTTAGGGTAGCTTTGAACACTGATGTTGTGAGTCCCAGGGTGACAGGGCTAGCCATGCTGCGGCACTGTACTCGCTCACCGAGATGTCAGCGATGAAAGACGCGTCATCATTCAGAGAGCGATAAGTGAAGGAGAGCACTGTTTACAGTTTAACACTGTGTTTTTACACATTTTTTACAAGCTGCTCTGCCATTTATTAGCTTCGGACACAATATCCATACTTGCTTAACAAGTTTGCTTAAGCTGTAGAATTAGCAGCTTGGATAAGGATAAACTTGTCTAATGAAAGCAAAATAGAGTTACAATTTTATGCTTTTGCTAGACATATCTGTTCATTTAAAAAAGAAAAAAAGCCAGATCAAGTATTCTGTTAACTGTGAGGAAAAGACTGATTATCAAACCAGTCAGGTAGATCTTTTGTTTACTTTAGCTTTTACCATTAGCCAAAAGCTAGCATTTTTGAAGTGATCGCTATAATTGACTGTGAATACTGCTAAGGGCAATGCGTGTTGGCTGCAGGTCTGAGTCAACTATGTTTTGTTTTAATTTATTTTGTTTATATAGTATTTTAGTTAACGAGTTTTCATTGTCTTTCTGAGATTCTTTTGTTTCAGATTAGTGGTCAATTTTATAATTAATACTGTATCGAACAATTTTTATTTGATCTTTTTCAAAATCCCAACACCTTTCTGAACAAATCAGCTGATGTTCGAGCTACATCAACCCCATCCAATAAGAGTGTCAAGCCAGCAACAGATTAAGGTGCAATCCATCAATGAATCAGACTGTACTTTGGTGTTTGGTGATCAGTATCACACTGATGTGTCAGAGATGAATATATGCAGGTTATAAAATGTTTTAGGTTTCTTCAAACCATGTAAGCATGTTACATGTTATCACTTTGAGAAAACCCAATGAAAAACAAAGAGAAAATAAAAATATTTACAGGTGACTATACTATATACCAAACATAATGCTGAAAATAATGCTGTATGTATCATTTATGTGAAATATGGTCTAAAAAAAATCTACAGAGAGGTTAGGAAATGTTAGTCTGGAAAAAGTATGGAATTTTGAAATGAAAAATTTGTCCTAAATTATTCAAACTCAAGGATTTTTAAACTTTCAGCCATGGCTTTGTCAAGCCAGCAACAAAGTTTGACTATTTTCATTTTGATTTGTGACACTGTATGTTGTTATATGTGTATGTATAAATTTATTGCATATTTGACACAGAACCATGCGCAGTCCAACAGGCTAATTGTTTTTTATGTGCTTGTAACTGCATCTGAGCCATATTTAGCTTATTTGTTGTATGCTGAGCTTTTTAAACGTAGGACTAATTAATTGGGGTATAGTCTGTTGTCAATGGGGTAAAGAGTAATGTTCAAGAGACTATGGAGTATTAGAAACAACGGGTGATGAATATTTATTTTTTTCCAAACATAAATGACTTTTGTTTGGAGAACTCGGAAGGGCAGTAAAAAATCTTGTCAATTCTGACCAGAATCATAAAACTCTGCCTCACTGTCACAGATTTCAGAGTAATTCTGAGTAGTTTGACATTAACATTTAGAATACTTGGCAGCTTATGTACGTATATCCTTTTGACTCCAACTTTGTTGTGTAATATGTGTCTGGATTACTTTATATATAGATGTACCTCATATATGTGTTTGTGACGTTTAGATAGCAATAGAGAAATAGAATAGCTGTTCAGCAAAACAGTATAGTTAAAAACAAGAGTATTGTTTTCAAACATTTCTGTTGGCAACTTGATAATTGAGATGTTTCATGTATTAGCTGCGAAAAATATTTTTCAATTCTCTGTCCGTTTCATTGCGCACATTAAATTCACTAGAAAGCTTTGATAAAATATTTGGGCTGAGTCAGCAAGGACCTTAAGATAATGCCTTTTTTCTCATTTTATTTTTAAATGATAATAAAATATCAGGCATATTGCACATATTTTAGTAGGAACCACCGCCACCAAGAAGCTTAAAAAAGGCCTTTCTCTAGACACGTGTCTTGTTGTGTTTATAGTGTCGATGACAGTAAATGTTTTGTTTGTTTGTTTGTTTATTACTCTAAGGAGAAGTCTCTTATCGAAGCAGCAGCATATAAATATATACATAAATTATTTATATATTTCAACAAATAATCTGTGGTGTATATATATATATATATATATATATATATATATAATATTTATCTACTAAATTTATTCACTTTGAATTGATCTTCTTTTGTCTCTTTGTCCTCTTTCATCTCATAACAGCTGACATCAGAGACCAGTTTTCAACTGTGTTTTTATGAATAACACGGCCGACCATCGACAATAATGAATTTATGTTGCAAATAACCAACGATGTGTATGTGTCACTGTCATGAAAGTTTTGGGACAAGGTGATGAAACTTTTGAGAACAACTGTAGGCTCCACACTGGGATCAACATCTTGGCGTAGTAGGTCTTAGCAGATAGATTTGACCTTGCTACGTCATAAGCTTCGCAGTCTCCACATGTCAAACAGTTCTGGCTTTGGAAGCGGTATGTGTGTGCGCTCTGTCTGTGCCAAGCTGCAGTGTGTTTTGCTGAAAACTCATTTGAACACATGCAATGCTGCTCTGTAATACTTTATGATAATGTAGCTGAGCAGAGCCAGTTATGTTTTATGCCACTCTGTGCCAGGACGGTAGTGCCCCCCGGTACCACTGTGTTAGGTTCTTGTGCCATACTCCTCTCAGTAGGGGAGCCTCACAGGGGGGCTACTCACTGGGCCGCTCGACCATGGGAGACTATACTATGCTGTGCTACGAGCAGAACAGAATAAAAGTCTTTTAATACAACACTGTTTGGTCTGTATTGTTGTTTTCAGCGTGTGTTCTACAGATAATGTTTTTGATTGACAGCAAAAGCGGTGAATAATTAAGTCTTTGTTTTCTAGATTTCTGGCTGTGAGGACACCTATGTTTTGCCTTGATTAATACAGAACATTTTTAATAGGTTTTAATAGAAACTTATTAAAAAAGTTTTAGGAGAACTTTGAAAACATTACAGTCTCTTATGCTCACCAAGACTGCATTTATTTAATCAAAACTAGAGTAAAAACAGTAATATTTTGAATATTATTATTACAAATCAATTCAATACTCCAGTTTTCAGTGTCGCATGATCATTCATAAATCATTCTAATATGCTGATTTGGTGTAGTTGTGTTCTTAACATTTTTGTTAAGCAGCAAAAACTGTTTGATAATAATAAGAGGAAATGTTTCTTGAGCATCAAATCAGCATATTAGAATGTTCCCTTTCGAATGGGAGCTCACAGTGTGTCTTACAAGACATTATAGAGAACACCTCAGTGTGACCAGTGTTTGACGTATGTGTCTAAAAGTGATAATTGCATGGATTGGTGGCAGCCTATGGCATCACTAATGGTGTGACCATGAGGACAACGGAATCCTGAAGAATGTGTCTTTGTCTTCAGGATGTGTTTGTTTGTATACGTGTGTAAGACAAAAATGCCATGGACGGAGGGTTCTTCTTGTTTGAGTCCAAGAAGCAAGTTGGATGTGCTCATTTGACGCATTCAAGAGACTACTGAAAGAGACTGGTTAGAATCTTTGTGCTTCTTTGAATCTTTCCTGAGGGATAGTAGTCTTGAGGGGGCTGAAGGAACTCATAGGAACATATACATGGCAGCAGACTTGCATGTTTCGCGATAGAGTGATAAGAATCTAGTGTTGGAAAGGAGTATGTTTGGCCATCGAGGGAGTTGAATGCATGCTTTGTGATGCGATCACGGTGAGAAGCTCCACCCATGTCAGAGTTTGTACAAGCGCATTCTGTTCTCAAGGTAGTTGAAAAGGGCTCGTAGCATAGAATCTAGTGTTTGATCAGAATGCATTCAGCTCTCGAGAAAGTTATGCTGTGTAATGCTGTTGCTTGACTCTCTCCATTGTAAGAGTTGAATGCTTGCAACCTGTGGTTCTGTTCCGGTGCCCGTCGTATCGTCAAAGCAGGATTGATCGCAGGAATGGTAGATGGAGCATGGGAGAAATCTGATTGGAAGTCCTTTCTTTTTTGATAGCTCTTTCTGCTAGCGCTTATTCAGGTGGAATGTCTAATTCAGAGGAATTAGATGAGGTGGATGTTAAAATTAAATCTGCCCAACTTTGCTGTCCACACACAGGAGTTCTGTTTGTTTGAGTCAAGTTGAATGACTTTCTGTGAACCTTCATGAGATGCGTGAATTCTGTTGAACATTGTTGTTCTCCCCTCATCATGTTGAGCACTCTGCTCTCTATGAGCTCCATTTGATTGTCAGGTTGAAGGGCTTTCTGTGAGCCTTCTTGACAAGCTAATTTTTAGTTGAGAGGTGTATTATTACTCCCCTCATTTTTTGGAGGATCGTCATGCAGAGTACTCCGCTCCCTAGGACTTTGTTTAATGTTAGAGTCAAGCTGACTGACTCTTTGTGAGCCTCTGTAACAAATTTAGTTAATGCTGAGGATAGTCAGTACTCCCCTCATTTTAATGGTCATCTTGCTGAGTTCTCTGCTCTCTAAGAGCTCTGGTAAGAGTTTAGAGTCAGTTGACAAGCCTCATTGACAAGGTAATTTACAGTTCAGCATTATTAGTTTCCTGGTTTCCATTATTGGTTTTATCACAGCTTTCTTGTAGTTCAACCAGTAAAGCATTGGTGTTTACAACGCCAAGGTCATGGTTTGATCACCAGGAAAAGCAACTGATTCAATGTGTTCCTTGAATGCTATGTAAGTCGCTTTGGGTAAAAGCATCTGCCAAATGCATAAATGTAAAGGGCCGTCATGCTGATTACTTTGCCCCTATAGAACTATTTTGGGGTTCTGTGTCAAGTTGAATGGCTTTTTAAAGACTCTCTTTAACAAGCTGATTGGTGGTTGATTGGTGTTAGTACTCCCCTTGTTTTAGAGCATAGGTGTCAAACTCACGGCCACATCCGGCCCAGCGTGTAATTATTTCCGGCTCGCGAGAGCTGACTCGCCGAACACTTCCTGTATTAACCAGGAAGTGGCTTATGATACTTTACTTACTCTAAACGAAATATGCAAAAAATAACCAAGGTTACGATAGTAAATTGAGACGTTTTCCAACCTATCACTACATTACAAAACCTTATTCGCTGTTTACTTTTTTCTGCTTCCGCTCACCGTCAATGAGATGACATACCGTTTTTCCCCGCATATAATCCGCAGACGCATTTTGTCCGCAGCCTCATATAGCTTGCGGGAGTGATATGTAAAATGTATAAAATATTATGTATAAACACATAAAATGTGCGATATACTGGTGAGTTCTTTTTCTCACGTTTTTGCCTAAGGAAGACATTCCTGATGTCAAAACTTTTGCATCAATGTACCTTTCAACCTTTTGAGCAACATACATGTGTGAACAAACATTTTCAAGAATAAAATACATGAAGAACAATTTGAGAACAAACTTGTCCGATGATAATCTCAGGTCACTGTTGATGTTAGGGAAATCAAATCTAAAGCCAGAAATGTCTGCTATTTTGGCATCCAGGAAACAATTTCACCATTCTCACTAAGACGTGACGTGTAATTTAGTAATAACTGAATAAAATAATATTAAATGAATAATTAAAACAACATCCATGTTTTTTTTTTTTTTATTTGGAACTCGGGTGTGTAGTCGGCCCCCGAACTGCTGTTTGACAGTTAATGCGGCCCTTGGGCTGAAAAGTTTGGCGACCCCTGCCCTAAAGCAAAGGGGATTACTGGCACCATCTAAACAATATATTAGTTGATCAAGGAACCTCACTGAGTGCCATAAACACTCAGTGAGGTTCCTTGAGGGGGGGGGGGGGGGGGGGGGGGGGGTTGTGCAGTACTAGATTGCTATTTCTCTTTCAGACAAAGAAGTGAATGGCAAGTTCCCCAGGCACCCTTTAATGCTCAGTTGTATCTGATGGCAATTGTTGCATTGAGACATGTACTGAAGACACCAGTTAAGCTGAGGCATTGCCCATAGCGTTATGTCAGATGCAGTGTCTTGTTCCCTTTCTCAGGGAACCATAGTTACATTTATAACCCGAGATTTCTGATTTCTGAAGGATCATGTGACATTGAAGACTGTAGTAATGATGCTGAAAATTCAGCTTTGTGTAATAAAAATATATACAAATTTAACATTTATTAAAATTGAAAACAATTATTTTAAATTGTAATATTTCACAATATTAATGTTTTTGCTGTAGTTCTGATCAGTTGAAACGCAGCCTTTGTTAGCGGAGACTTTTTTCCAAAAACATTTTTTTTTACTGTTTCCACACTTTTGACAGGTACTGTGTATATATATATATATATATATATATATATATATATATATATATATACAGTACCTGTCAAATTAAATAAAGCTTAAATAAAACTGAAAATAAAAATAAACATTTAGATATATATATATAATTGCTTTTTTATTTTCAGTTTTATTTAAACTTTATTTAATTTAATAGTTTTAGTCAACAATAATAACACTGATATATAAAGTATTATTTCAGTATATGATTGTGGTATTGCCTATACACACACAGTTTTGTACATTTTTATCCTTGTATATGTTTCAGAGTTTCAAAATTTCCTAAGGCATTTTTTTCTACCAATATTTTCTTTTAAGTAATTTTAAGAGAAACATCTGAAACACAGCTCTGAACTCATTAATTCTCCTAAAGGTTCCTCTGGATAAATTGGATTCAAACATCACAGAAGCCTCCTTTACAAAAACTTGGAGGGATGTGAATTCTACAAAATTGTAAATTTAGTCTCGCTGCCACCTAGGCCATTTTGAATTGCATGATGTCCACGGGTGTTGTTTTTGTTGTGACATTGAATCTATTCACTATCCTCAGCATAGGATTTCAAATTAATGTACCATTTATTATTCGATTCCAAATATGCTAGCATCTGCAGTGAAT
This sequence comes from Rhodeus uyekii, assembly GCA_037043235.1. Classification (NCBI taxonomy): domain Eukaryota; kingdom Metazoa; phylum Chordata; class Actinopteri; order Cypriniformes; family Acheilognathidae; genus Rhodeus; species Rhodeus uyekii. Next base: position 1,650,740 of record JAWRVZ010000124.1, on the reverse strand, counting down.
TCAGCATGTGTGCTCTGTGAGAGTGAGTGAATTTTCTGGGAAATATTGGAAATAGGAGATAAGGCCGCTATTGGACAATGGACACAAGCAGTTGTTATGCAGGAACATTAGAGATTGTATAACCCAAGAGAAATATAAGCATGTAAAATGCAGGTGACAGCAAGTTTACAGAAAGCGTCTGCCTCCTCCTCTCAGCAGACACACAGAGGTGAAGGTAACTAGTATTACTCATTCCAAAGAGAAAAGCGAGAATGAGAGGTTACTGTGGGTTACCTAAGTAATAGATTGAGCATTTATCAAACATCAGACATTTTGAACAGATTGCCCCCCTCCCTGACTCCCCCACTTACATTTCTCATTCTCTTTTGTATCATAAGGCTGTGAACTCTCTTTCCCATTTTTTAATTAGTTACAAATGCAAGATTTATGTAACCACACTGTTTCCATGCCACCACTGAGGGAATATAATTAACTGATGGGGGCCATTTACTGGAGATTAATGGAGGAAATAAGAGGCGAGCAGTAAGAAAATCTTTACCTTTCAGAGCTGTAGTTGCAGGCTGTGAAGAGGAAGGAGAAACACAGAGAGAAAGGCACGATCAATGTACGCTTACTTGTAGGATTATATATAAATGAGTAGGCCTATACACCGATAGTGTGCGTATTGACTTTATATCAAACTTTCTTTGCATCTGTAACTCTGAACTGCAATGCTTGTGATATGATAATTCAAACAAACACTGATTCTGAATCGTCCAATTATGTCTAATCACCAAACCAGTTCTATTTGATGATGTGCCAGTGCTTGGGCGAGTATCTCTCCAGACTTTGAAAGATTTTTTTCTTTTGCCTCCGTTTCTGTATAGTAGAATGTGGAGCAGAAATCAGGCCAAGGAGAAAGACGATAAAAGATGAACAAAAAAATCATACAGCTGGGTTTGAGAAAAATTGGGAGAAGGACAAACACACAGACAAAAGAGCGAAATCTGGGATTTGGGGGACTGGCTGAGCCAGATAAAATGATAAACATTCATTTGAAATTAATTTAACGGTGTGATTTGCGAAAATGCGCTGATAAACTGCTGCCTCTGGTGAAATGCACTCAGGAAAATTTCTATCTTGATAGAGCTCCTGTTATTGTGTGGAAGTTGGATTACAGCATCACAGGAAATGGATGCCTGCAGTGAGATTATCCGGCTTGAATCCTGAGAGGTGGAGGGCAGGAGCTTGCTAATGACTGTGACAATTAAAAGATACTCCAGGCACCATTTGGGGTTCCTCAGATCGTCACACTGATAGAAACCTATGGAGAACATCTACACATCCTTTTGAAGGTATCTCTAATAACAATTACTTACTGACAAAACTTCAAAAATGTATTTCGAGTGCCTGAAGAGTTTTTTCAGAGATCTTGCAGGAAGTTCTCCACAGGTTTCTCCCTGCAGTCTGCCAACCCGAGAAACCTCAAATGGTACATCAGGCATCTTTTTTTGTCATAGTAATGGGTTTCTCTTCAAAGAGCATCTTTAAAGCTTTCTCAAGCAACTCTTTTATTTTCACTGTTTTGGCCTATCAGCAAAATTATAAACTATCGCTACTGGTGTAAAGTCAGATCACTTGGGAAACGCTTCAGTTTTCACTGTCTCAGATTTGTTCAGCAATGAAATTAGGAATAATAGCACCATATATCATGGCATTCTCGTGCCATGCCACAAGAGGACAGCATTTCCATACTTCCTTACAGGAAATTCCCAAACGAAGACGTTCAACAGCTCATAAATCGGAATGACAACCAATTACACAGCCTTCTTCCTATTAAATCTATACAGCCATATTTAGTTCAAGAACCTCCGTGGCGGACAACATTCAAAGGAAATATGGCCCGCCTGTCTTGCCGCATTAAATAGACCAATAAACTCCACAGTGGTGGATAAATTTATCCTGCGCATGTGCCTCAATTGACAGCAGTGGGGCGCTCTGAGGCTGAACTGGGGCAGCTTGACAGAGGGAATCTCTTTATACGTGCATAGGCTGGATAAAATGTTTAATTTGCATCGCTAAAATAAAACACTAACACGTTACTATCAATTAAAAATATAATACACTTTTTTTCTTTGATATAGGCATATCATGTATTGTGTTACAATTTGTAAAAGTAAAATATAAAACAATAACAGTGTAGAATATATTTTAAAACATTAAAATATTTAACCTACTTTTAAATTAAAAATGAAAGCAGAATTTGTTTGTATTCCATTGCCAACTGTCGGTAAATTACAAGTTTTTGCCTTTCCAGTCACTTATGATTCATTATTATTTTGATGCAGACAAATAAATCTTGTTGGGAATGGTTTGACTGATTGATTCAAATTCACCCACAAAAGACTAAAAAGCAATATTATTACAAATATTATCAATCATATAAAAATAAAAATAAATCAAAAAACAAATAAATGAACACGCTTGTATAGCCTTCTTATTGTCACAATATGAGGAACGTGTGCGATGCGGAGAAAGCGAGGAGAATAGGTTCTCAAGGAACACGTAACTTTATTCAAACTCGGAAAAACAAAACACTTTAAATATAAACCAAAAACGGCACACTCACTGGAGCAAAACTAGGAATTACTCGGAGTCACTTGGGAAACACGGAGAATGACAGCATCTGCGCGCAAACAGGCTAGCAACGCCACACAACAGGATCAAAGTCAGCATTAACAACTGACAAAGACCAGAAAGCCCAAGTGGGTATAAATAGACAGAGACATGGGACACACCTGGAGACACTGATGAGATAATTAACACAAGACAGGTGTAGAAGGATCTAGAAGGGCCCAGAAGGATCTAGAAACCAGGAAACACAGACAGACAGGACCAAGGGTGACAGTTATGGATAGATTTTCTGTGTCATCACATATTGTTGTTACGCTAATCATCCGCCATCTTGGAGGTGAACAAGTGCCTTTTCAATTAATCGGATTTTGTCGTCATATCTCACGTTTTGAAGTGACATCTAAAGTGTCCCGATAAGTTTGAAGTTTGTCACTCTTATCGGCCATTTAAAGCATTAAATTCTATACGATCTGTTTGTAAACACGGAAGATAGCGATGGCCAATATCAAGGACAGCTAAAGTCACGTGACCGAAAACTATCAATAGCCTGTCTATTTAACTTCTAGTTTTGATACTGCAAATTCAAATAAATTGGCATTAATATTGCGATGACTGTAAAAGTGTTGATTTGAAAAGAAACCAAAGGATGAAAGAGCAAAACTGTCCCAAAGTTCACACTTTTATAAATGAGTTGTCAAAAGTTAAATATGAACATATGAGGAAAATAAACTGTTACAAGCTCTAATGACATGAGATAAAAACCAAGTTGTGCCGGCAGTAAACAACTGCTCCAAACATACAATCCAAACATCATTAGACACAAATGGCAAGCTGTGGCCTTAAGACATTTTGTTATATCGAGAAACGAGAAACTGTGATCTGACATCTTAAGTTGCTTCACACTCAGTTCTGTCCGTTAGATAATCGAGGGGAGCGTATGTGGGTGTATGGCAATTTTAAATGTCCCTTTAGTTATGACATTTTCTAGGTAATAATATGCTCTGAGCTATAGCTAATGGCAAAGTTCAGGTGATAATTAAAGAGGCTTGTTTTAACTGTTGGCCACTGAAGCATTTTCTAGCTCATTCCTGACTCACCTTAGTATCCTAATGAGTCAAATTAATTAATAAATAGGCCTGTTTCTCCTAACAAGACTATTAGCGGCCCTGTATGAGTGTAGCTAATAAGAACAGATTGCGCCTGTATTTGACCTAAAGGGGCTTATGTAATTTGTGAGTTTCTAAGTGTGTTTGTGTGCACTAGTGTGTCTTTTTGCACTCGGTAGTCTTCTGACAGCAATAAGCAACTGTATGAGAAAATAAACAAAGACTTATTCCACTTAATCGATTTTATATAATCCTTGATTGGATTGAACTACATTACTTTATGTGATTCTGTTTCTATATTTCTCTATAGCTCACAAGTTTACATGCCTTTTGCATTTATCTTTTTTAATCATATAAAAGGGATCGTATCGCTTTTGTTTAGGTCTGCAATGATGCACATATCTAATTAATGATACAGTGGTGTGAAAAAGTGTTTGCCCCCTTCCTGAGTTTTTTTTTCATGTTTGTCACACTTAAATGTTTTTAGATCATCAAACAAATGTAAATATTTATCAAAGATAACACAAGTAAACACAAAATGCAGTTTTTAAATGAAGGTTGTTATTATTAAGGGAAAACTAAATCCAAACTTACATGGCCCTGTGTGAAAAGGTTTTTGCCCCCTTCCTGAGTTTTTTTTTTTCATGTTTGTCACACTTAAATGTTTCAGATCATCAAACAAATGTAAATATTTATCAAAGATAATGCAAGTAAACACAAATGCAGTTTTTAAATGAAAGTTGTTATTATTAAGGGATAACGAAATCCAAACTTACATGGCCCTGTGTGAAAAAGTGCTTGCCCCCTAAACCTAATAACTAGTTGGGCCAACCTTAGGCCACGTCCACACAATGCCGGCGCGTTCCCTCGTTCAAAAAAAAAAAAAATCAGCGTCCACACGAGACCACTGAAACCGACTGAATCCGGTGTAGTTTATATGCCAGACCAGTATGGGGCGCTGTAATTCTGCCACAGATAATACACTATACACAGAGAAGAAGACTTTGCAACATTGCAACAACTGCAATCAAGCATATGCGATAACTTACAATGATTATTTTACAGTGCTGTGGAGGAATTTTGGCCCTCTCATCTTTGGAGAATTGCTGTAATTCAGGAGGGTTTTCGAGCCTTTTTAAGGTAACGCCACAGAATCTCAATTGGATTCAGGTCATGACTTTGACTAGGCCACTCCAAAGTCTTCACTTTGTTTTTCTTCAGCCATTCAGAGTTAGACTTGCTTGTGTGTTTTGGATCATTGTCCTGCTACAGAACCCAATTTACTTCAGCTTGAGGTCATAAATAGATGCCGGACATTCTCTTTCAGGAGTTTTTGGTAGACAGCAGAATAAATTTTTCCATTTATCACAGCAAGTCTTCCAGGTCCTGAAGAAGTAAAACAAAACAAAAGCAGCCCCAGACCATTACACCACCACCACCATATTTTACTGTTGGCACAATGTTCTTTTTCTGAAATGTTGTTTTACTTTTACGCCAGATGTAATGGGACACACACCTTCCAAAAAGTTAAACTTTTGTCTCGTCAGTCCACAGAATATTTCCTCAAAAGTCTTGGGGATCATCAAGATGTTTTCTGGCAAAAAAAATGAGCCTTAATGTTCTTTTTGCTCAGCAGTCATCGCTGTGGTCTTGGGGTAATTTTGGTCGGCCCTGGGAAGGTTCACTGTTTTTGCCATTTGTGTCCTAGTGAGTCCCAAAACTTTTCCAGACTCTCAATCACTTTCTTTCTCTTTTGTTCCCACATTTCTTTGGATCTCTGCATGATGTCTAGATTTTAAAGATCTTTTGGTCTACTTCACTTTGTCAGTTAGGTCCTATTTCAGTGATTTCTTGATTGAGAACAGGCCTGTCAATTGAACTCATAAATTTAACTTAGATGTGATAAATGTAATTTATTCATGTAATGGCAAAGGTAGATTTTCAGCAAAAAACTACTTTAGTCTTCAGTGTCACATGATCCTTCAGTGATCCTTCAGACAACATTCTCGCTAAATTAAAAGTATTAATTTAGAAACTTGTTTTTCAAAAGTACCATTCATTTCTCTATGTGCAATGTTTAATGAGGGAAAGATATTTCAGTATAATGAATGCAATTTTCACAGGTTCCTATTCTATGTTTTTGACAAATGTGTCAGATTAAAAAGTCAGATTTTGGGAGTTTATCAGAGGTATAGGCTCCTAAATACTGAACACAACTCAAGATATTGAGCAACATCTCAAAACTAAGTCCTCAAAAACTTGAGTTCCAGTGATTTTTGCCACAGATGTGGCAGAGCTGGACAGCTCGAGGCAATACACACACACACACACACATGCACGCACACACTGAACATCAAGGCACAGCACAGCACTGCCACGAACTGGGTCACAGCCACAAAACATAACAGTCCTAAAAACATCCAGTTCATCACACAAACACTTTTAATCATTTCCATGGACTATATTTACGACTCCATATAACAAACTCTCTTGTATAAAATAATGAAAACATGTCCATATTCATTTTATAAGTCCACTTGTGAATGGGGTTTCCTGTCTATCATTTTTATTTCATGGTAAACCTTTTGAAAAACTTCCTTCACTCTGAAAAGTGAGTAAAATTGTGTGTGTGTGTGTGTGTGTCTGTGAGAGAGAGAAAGAGAGTCTTTAGTGCATATGTTCATCTCAGCTCAGCTTGTGTATATGTCTCATAATTGCTCATTATTTATAATTAACTCCTTATTCAGGACTGCCTTTGCTCTCAGGGAAAAAATAAGGGAAATAACTGCTAGTTTCGATTTAAAAAAAAATACTAGGCACTATATTATGTGAATGTGTGCGACAAATATGTATGAAACCTGTTGGAAAACATTTATTATTTTATTTAATTATTTTGGAGGTCAGAAATGACAAAAAAAATCAGCCTCCCTAAAAATATGTTCTCGCTTTTGCTCTTGTTCGGTTTCTATCCATCTTTCCCTGTACAAGCAGCCTATATCCCTATGAGTTATCCATATATATGCATAAATGAATTCCAATCATCTGCACATGTCCTTATAATCTGTACCTTAATTTGCATAATCTTCACTTGGGTACATTTCCTGCTCTCTGTTCTCTCTGGCTGGACTGTGAGCTTCTCGCTCTTGCATTCCTGCCTTCCCCTGTCCTCTTCCATCAAACTCTAACTCACTCCCTCTCTTTCTGTTGATTTCATGTTTTAACTCACCCCTACTTCCCGCCTCTCTCTGATGAGACCTCTTTGAAGTCACGGTTGTCACAGCAACGACATGATAGTGAGGGGATGGTTGCAGGCTATCTCTCTGTGGAACGCTGGGGATTCTCGGATCGTCCCAAGTCTATAAATCAAACTCTAAAATTAGAATTTTTCTTGGTGAGTGAATATGGCTATCATTCAAACACAATCGTAAATGTTCACCCACAGTACTGTAACCCCCTCATCATTGCATGTTGAAAAAGCCCTCTGATTGATTTCAAATGTCACGCTGTCTGTGATGATATTAAAGAGTCCAATATTTCATAGGAGATTTGAATGCAGATTTTAGGCCATCCTTGAATGGAGATATCAGGTCAGTTAACTGCACTGTGTGTATTTTTATCACACTTGTATTGGGTTTCCCCACCAGGGGACTAAAAATAGACAAAAACAACAAAAAAGAGGAAGAGAGAGGCAGTGTAGTGGGGTGTGGGAGGGAGGAAGAGGAGAGTGAAGAATGAGCAAGTGAAAGACTAGCCTGCTCTTCCTCTTGTGGCCATTCTATTGGAGTGGATCGATCACAAAGACCCTCAGAGGATCTCAATCTCGAGACCACCATAAAGTGAATCCTTTATTACATACTGCCAGTTGCCGAGCCTTTTTGGTATATGTGTGCAAAGTTCAGTGAAAGCGAAAATGCATGAAGCTCATATTAAAGAGCAAATCACCGGAAAATGGTCTGTAATAGTATATGACAGATTTATGCATTTAGCTAAAGCTGTTTTATGAAATATTGTCGCTATATATTTCAAAGCCTTGTCTGCTTCAATTTGCATAGACACACGACATGTTAACCTAAAGCTTGAGATTTAATGGAAAGGGATAGTTCTAGAAATAAAATTAATTAGTAGAAATTTAAAATTCGGTAATTATTTACCCACCCTTTATTCATATGCTTATTTAAAGTCCTCCTGTAGTCAGCTGTATCCCTTAAAACTGTTCTTTGATCACCAAAAATGACATATTTAAACGTTTTTTCTTGTTAAATGTTTTTTCATTCTTCATTTAAAACAGCTTGAATGTAAAGGCTGATTTATATATCTGCGGTGTAGGCTGTGTGTAGCACGCGTAGCCTATGTGAACCTCTCCAAAAATGTAACAATGCGTTAATTCTATGCGACCGCAAGTGCTGTGATTGGTAGTGAGGAGAACCCTTCACTCGGGTAAAAAAAAAATATAAATAATCGAATAATAATAATCTGAGATAGCGTCGCATATCCTCATATGCATTTCCACTTGCGACATAACTACAATGAAAACAAAGAAGTATAAATCAGCCTTCAAGCTGCAACAGAGGTGGTTGTGACAACTGCTTCTAATTAGGCTTCTGCGTTGATAACTGTAGTTTAACATGCCTGTGGACACTGCCTACTAGCGGTCTGGATGTGTAATTGCACGTCAATGTATACAACGAAGTATAAATGAAAACCTACGCGTAGTCTACAGCACATTATTAACCAGCCCTCACTCTACAGCCTCGCTTCATTTAGTCTAAGTAGACTCATAAATATGCAAATTAGCCCCACCTCAGAGGTAAACGCTGTACAATGGCTCTTTACAAGGTCAGACACATAACAGTAGTTAATATGATTAGCCTTTTGCTTGACTGCGTTCTCAAACAGCTGATGTTACAAAAACCATGTTCCCGTTCGCCTTCGTCTTCTAAAAATCTACATCCTAAGAAATGCTTTGAACAACTTGAAAATCAGTGGAGATTATGACATCATAACATTGTTATATATACATATACATAATAATATTAGTTTATGCCCAGTATATTGTTAGATTACATTTTTCATATCAACAGAAAAATATACCGGGATAAACTAGCTTCTCTTGAGACTTCAGAGCAGTTATAGTGAATAATATGCTAACCCTGCCTGCATTGATGTGATTGGTTGCAAGGACGTTTGTGACATAAGAAACACCGGTAATTTCAAACTGCGTTTTTGAGACTGTCTTTGGTCCACTGAAGTTTTAAGGAAAAAATACTTAGCAATGGTGTTGACATGAATTTACACTTGGTTTGTATTAAACCATATTAAAAACACCACATAGACATTTAAATAAAATTAAAAACTTGATTTTCACAAAATGGTGAATCTTTAATTATTGTCCATAAAAATAAGTCAATGTAGTCTTTGGGCAGCAGGGCAAGGCACAGAACCATGGGAGGGGGTGGGAGGGTTAATTAGCATCGCCTATGCGCCACACCGGTCTCGAGTCCCACAGAGGAGCTCTGGAAGGTTAAAAGGAGGAGTGATGACAGTGCAAGAAGAGAGTGCCTGGGACTTTATTTTTGTCAGTTTATTTTATTTAAATTTGGCAGAAGTCCTTGAGGTGCTGTCGGTTACTTTCATTATGTTTTTTGTCTATTTTATTATTAGTTATGTTCATCATTTTAGTTACACACTACACTTCCCACAAGCCCGCATATTGGACTGATTACCATCACCCGGACTATAAAAGACTCACACACATCACACACATCTTCTCATCGCGAAGTCTTGATTTGCTGCAGTTATCATTTCTGAGCGTTATTATCCTATCCTGTCTTGTCCTGTCCTGTCCTGTCTTCCTGTTTTCCTGTTACCGATTCTGCTGTTACCCGTTACCGATTCTGTCTACCTGCCCCGACCTTTGCCTGGATTATTGCTTGTGTATGTTCTCTGCCTGTTTTGACTTCCCCGCCTGTAACACTACTCTTGAATGTTCTCTGCCTGTCCTGACTATCCGCCTGTACGATTATTCTCATTAAAGACACACATTTGAATCCCTGCTTGTGAGTCCTTATATTACAATTTGCCAGTTTCCGTTACCTTCTTCCCTGGACTTGAGGTTGGACAAATTCTTCGAAAAAATGTTTGTTCAGTCATGAAACTCTAGATCAGGGGTCACCAACCTTTTTGAAACTGAGGGCTACTTCTTGGGTACTGATTAATGCGAAGGGCTACCAGTTTGATACACACTTCTGAAATAAAAAAATTGCTCAATTTACATTTAATGATATGTCATTTTTAATAATTAATGATATTCAACTATGTGAAGACACTGATCATGTTAATGATTTCTCACGATAATTACCAACAATGATTTAGCAGGGTAGGAAACAGATCAATATCACTATGCAACACTTTATTTCTATAAATCTCTGCATTTACATTAACAAATGATCACCTCTACAACATTTTCACTAGTCACTAACAATTTTTTACAAATCATGTGCTACGTTGCACCATATCTGCCCTCTATTCAGTGGAAAGCGCTATTTTTCAGGCTTTCTGGTATGCAAATTTTGCTAGGCTTCAGCTATTGATTTAATTGGTTTAGCTGCACCTATCAGTAGTGAGCACACCTAGCGCCGTTGCCATTGGTTGGCCTGTGTGCCCCTTCGCTGTGATTGGCGTATGGGTCCCTGTGTTTTCCGTGCAGCATTCAGTCATGATTCTAATGGAAGTGCCGCACTTATGCTATTTTATACTGTCTTATGCTAGTTGTCCACTGGCGTTATCCTATAAGGTTTCAGAACTTATGTGAAGGGGAGGAGTTAATTTGCGAGTGTGATATAAAAAAAGAATATCAAAAAAAGAATAGATGTAGCTCACTGGTAAGTAGCTCTATGGTGAGCTATTTTTAAAACACTCGAGCGACTCATGTGGTTCTTGCGGGCACCATGTTGGTTACCCCTGCTCTAGATGGTAATCAGCAATAAATCACTCTATTATCTCATGGCAAGCTGATTGGCCTCTGATGATTCTGCAGTTTAAGCTTGCTAAACATTTAAATAACCTGGTTCAGTGTAAGCTTCCTCTGAAATCCTCAACGTCCCTCAGCTCCACCTGCCTAGATTTGCTACAAGGTTATTTATATTCATGCAGCAGCAGCAGCAGCAGCATATCTTACATGCTCATAGCTGCGTGTCTGTGTATCTTTTGGCAGTAGCAAGTTCATACTTGCTCTGCGGCATCATGTGTAGCAAGTCTATTCCGCCAAGACCAAAAAATTACGTCATATTCATTAGCATACAAAAACTAATCTGAGAGTGAGATATAAGATATTAAGGTTACATTTGCAGGTTACCATATTTTACTGTGTAGACTACTGTGGTCCTTTGCTGCTTGGTGCATTTAATTTACCTCTTTCTTTCTTCTTTCTTTCTTTTCATCCCTGTCAGATAGAATGGATAGCAAAGCATAAAAAATGAGAAAGCTTCAGTTATCTATTGAATAATTAACCTCAAAATCTATTTTTCAACTCTATTATTGATCTTGATAGAATTGACTGAATTTTAAATGTTTTACTAAGACAGAAACGTGGATTGGTATTTTGTGTATGCATTCTGTTTTGGTATCTAAATGTTTCCATCTGACACGCTTTTGTTTTTCAACTTATGCTTCCTTGTTCAATCACACATGCACAAATGCACATGCACCACAAATGTCAGTGCTTCTCTGCTGCATGGGCAGATTGGGAGTAAAAAGCTCAAGGCTGTGCAGTGCTGCACCTTGAACCACACATAATTTTTCTTTATCACATATAGGCTTATCACATACAGACACACACAGATGCTGTATACATCACACACACACACACACACACACACACACACACACACACACACACACACAGAGAGACTGACTGCAGTGTTATAAACATCTGCTCATGTGCTGCAGTATCTCTAAGTTTCCCAGAGCAGAATTACTTTTCTTTTACTGCAGTATAGTGGACATCTGACAGCGCATTGTGGGCCTAAACATCTGCTATTCATCATCCTTTCACATTCAGTTTCGCACACAAGTTCGAAGTTGTTCTCATTGACAGTTAATCCATATTGGGCATCTAAATCCTGTTTATGTTTTTCATACAGCTTTAAGTAAAAAAAAAGAAGAAGAAGAAAAAGAGAAAAATACATTTAGAGAAAAAAATGCATTTAAAGTGAAAACCCTTTAAATGCACGGTATAATTTTTTTCATTTAATATATGTTTCATATGCATTTTAAGACTGTAATGTAAAAGTATATTGTTAAAATAATATTGTATAAGACTTATGACTTATAAAGTATGTATATAATAGGTAAAAACAATCCCTGTCCAAACCCTATGACTGTTTAGATTTTAATTTGAGTCTTACATGCGTTATCTGCTCTGTAACTTGCGTTTTAAGTTGCGTTTTAGGTTGTTTTATCACAGTTTATTGTGTTATTTTATGTATTGTGGTGTTTTGAGTTTGTTTTGGTTACACTGTGCTTCTTATTACAGGACACAGTTATCGCAGAGACATATTTGGATGAACCTTGAGAGTGAGACCTCATTTATTTTTATTGTATAAGTATGAAATTAATATATTTATTTTATATATTTTTAAGACCATAAATACTTAAACTAAAAGTATATTGATAAAAGATTTTAGTATAAAACGTGGATCTCTCTCTCACACACACACAAACACACACACACACACACACACACACACACACACACACACACACACACACACACACACACACACACACACACACACACACACACACACACACACACACACACACACACACACACACACACACACACACACACACACACACACACACACACACACACACATATATATATATATACTCACATACTGCTAAATAAAATTAAGGGGACACTTAAATCACACATTGGATCTCAATGAATGAATGAATGAAATACAGTGGAGGTTAACTCACGGTTAACTTGCCAATCCTGTCGACGTGTACGTCAATGTATGTCGACGTTTTTTAAGTGGAACCGCCAAACTTCCTATTTGTCTTAGCATTTTCTTTTCGGTAATGTCGATTATTTTATGTTTTATGAACCCTGATATCTCAAGCACAAAAGAGGGACAAATTCGCCACTTCACATGGTTATCTCGTGACTCATGAGCGTACCTAGTTCACTGCACATGCGCTGAGTTTGCGTTGCACGTTGCTCTGTCAGTGACGCTTCTCTCTCAGTGAAAGAGAGAAGTGAGAGAAGCACAGCACTCTCTGAAGTGAAAGCACATATCGTTCTTACGCGCTGAGCAAAGGTTTCTTCAATCCACAGTGGCACTGAGTAGAGCGAGCGTCAGAACAAAAGCAGGTGTGTGTTTATCTATGAGGCTTAGATAAACACACACGCACACCTGCTTTTGTTCTGACGTTAAAAGATGAGACGAAGCCGAATTTGTTGAGAAAGAACATTAGATAGGCAGAACGCAAGAAAATTTGCAATCTAGTACAGCGTGATGACCTCACGAATATGTTGTGACTGTTTACGCTGTGAGCGAAATTGTGTTTGCAATGTTGGAGAATATAATTAAAGGTTTGTATCGAGAATCAAAGGTGTTTTTATTGTATACTGTTAAATATCTGCTGTTAGTTGGTGCACATTTGCCTTCTGTTGTTAGCAAACATATACAGTGTACGTACATTTTTATAGCATGCCGATCGCTTCATGCCGATGGCTGTTGGTTATCTCGATGCTTTTTTGCAACCCCTGAGGCCGTCGACATAACCGGATTCCACTGTATTCAATTTAAAATTCTAAATTTATATACATTATATGTAGTATGCTAAAAACAAAATTATGTGACAATAGTCAATGGAAACCAAATATTCATCACACTGAGGGCTGGATTCAAAGTAATACCAAAAATCAATGTAAAAAACTGAAGTTACAGGCTGATCCAAGTTCATCACAGCAACTCATAATGTAAGTCAGTAGTACGTATGGTCTGCACGTGCCTGTATGCATTCACAACAATGACTGGGCTCCTAATGAGATGGAGGATGGTGTCCTGGGGGATCTCCTCCTAGACCTGGATCAGGGCATCAGTAGCTCCTGGACAGTCTGTGGTGCTTCTTGGTGGTTTTGGATGTTTCAGTACATAATGTCGCAGATATTCTCAATTAGATTCATGTCTGGGGAACGGGAGGGTCAGTCAAGGGCATCAACGCCTTCGCCATCTAAAAACTACCTACACACTCTAGTCACATGAGGTTGGGCATTATCATGCACCAGGAGGAACATGTCAATGGACAATGCCAGTGACAATGGCTCTGAGGAATTCATCCTGGTACCTAACAGCAGTAAAGGAACCATTGGCTAGCATGTGGAGGTCTCTGCAACCCCAAAAGTGATGGTCTCATTCCTCAGTGTGAACCTGCTTTCATTCCGTTAGAGAACGTGGCGTCAATGGTGGACTTGAATCCTGGTGTCCACTGGCAAATGCCAATCGAGCTGGACGAAGCTGAGCTGCGAGGACGTTTGGTCAGAAACATGCACACCAGTAGCCTACTGGAAGTCATTTTGTAGGGCTCACACAAAGGAGCAGATATCAGTCCTGCTGCTGAGTTTTTGCCCTTCTACATCCCTGTCCAGCTCTCGTTGTGTAACGACCTGTCTTCCAGTATCTCCTCCATGTTCTTGAAACTATGCTGGAAGACACATCAAACCTCCTTGTAACGGCACGGATGGATGTGCCATCCTGGAGGAAAAGGACTGCCTGTGTAACCTGATTGGGTTGCAGCGACTGCCTTATGCTACCCTTACAAAACTAAAGACAAATAAATCAGGAAGAATAAGGAGAGAACAATTGTCAATGGCTGCCACTTGCAAATCATTCCCTTTTTGAGGGTTGTCTTGCTGTTTCCTCTTCAGTGCACTTGTCGTCACTTTCATTTTCACCAAAGCAGGTGAAACTGATTCACAATCCTTTATGCTTCAGAATTGGACAGACTGATATACCTTAAGTTTAATTGACTTGGTTTTATACTTTAATGATGAAGTGTTCTCTTTTTTGGTTGCTGTTGAGCTATCAGAGTATCAGATCAAATTATGTAAAAAGGGAAATAAAAAAAACACACAAGTAGGATATACCTTAGGTACACTTAAGTTCGTTTAGATTTAAAGGACAATTTTTGCTGTTTAGGGAACAGTCTGCTAATTAAACCTTAGCCTTACACTGTATGACTCACATGCCTTCACAGACATATGCAGACCTAAAACTAACTGTGACCTTATTGAGCCTCATCAGCGTCAAACTGAGTGAAAGTCTCTCTTCTGTCATCCCATCCCCATTCAGCCAAATCACCGCAGTGCTGAAAGAGTGAGAGCGAGCGAGCGACGTGAGAGAGGGCGAGAAAGAGAGGGAGAAACACGCGTGTGTGTGGTGTGTGTGTGTGTTAGTCTGTGAAAGAGCGAGTGAGGTAGAGAGAGAAGAAAACTGCAAAATCTGTTAAGGTTTTGCAGGCGTTTGGTTATTCCTCTCGACGCCTGTGCAGCGCTGACTCTGGTCGCGTGTGTGAGGGTGAGTGCTCGTGCTCTTCTTTCTTCTTGCGATAACCGTCGCTGTACGAGTGGCGCGTGATTAGACAGCATATAGTTTGAAGTCGAGAGAACGATTCGTTCCGGTGCTTTCGAGCCAAGTATGACAGATACAGTCGACTCATATCCGACGTTTTTACATGTAACATTATTGTATATATTTTGTGACCAAAGTCGAAATTCTTAGACGTGAGTTGTGTGTCGTTATTTTTTCTGTCGCACTTAGCGCGAGACTCGTAGTTGGGTTAGACTGTGGGCTCGTGTGGTGTATGTGTCATGGATGTTGCTCATTTCTCTAGTGCTGACTTTGGTAACGCTAGGAGAAAAGAGTGTAGCTACTGCGGTTGTGAAGAATTGAGAAGGGGTAGACACGATATTTGTGTATGGGTCAGGATTTGCTTTCGTTGTGAGCATCAAATGTCCATACAATAAGGATAGTAAAACCTGAAATCAACTGAATTGTGGGGACCCGCTAACACTGTAGAAATATGCGAAATAATGTCCCAATTATATGTAACCTAAATAGGTAGGAATTTTCTGTGAGGGTCGTGTTTAGAGGCTAAGAATAGAAAATATCGTTAGCCAGTACAAAAACAGAAAAGGAAGTCCCCGTAATGATTTGAAGGTTTTTGCGAGCGTCACGTTTGCCTCTACTGAAGAGACCAAATGGTTGCAAAGATAGTAAAATCGGAGATCACTTTGTGAAATTACTTTGTGGGGTCCAACTCACTGTCCCCGTGAGGAAAACGGCTTAATAGGCTCAATAACGTTCTAATGAAAAAATAATCATGCAGAAATGTTTCTGTAAGGTGTAGAGAGGATATGAAAACAATAGAACTCTAAGGAAAGTCTCCTCTATGGTTTGTGTGTGTGTGAAAGAGAGAGAGGGAGGAGAGAGAGTGGATGAGGACAAAGTGACAGAATGGCTGAATTATTTATATATATATTTTTTTGATTCTGCCTTGAGTCAGGTATGATTATTCTCTGCGTTCTTCTGGCTATGCTGGGAAGAAGATATCAGTTTGAGCTTTATGAATGGTGCTCTATATCTCCATGAAGTGAGCTGAAATCATGAATGTGCACATGTGAATGCATGTGCGTGTGTCATTGAAAGCTCGCACATGCGTGGAGGCCTGCATGCGAGACTGTCCTCTGAGATATTTTGGGCCAAGGTCTTTCCCCAGACCCCTTCTTTTTTTATTTTCTATCCCTCTCTCTCTCTCTCTCTCTCTCTCTCTCTCTCACTCTCATTCCTTTTGCTCTAAATACTTGAATACCACCTTTCAAAAGCACGCATTTCTCTGTTTTCTCTACTCATTTCCTCCCACGCTCTTCACACTTGCCAGTTGGCCTAACCTGCTGACAGGGGAACATATTGCCATCTCTACAGAAAACTACACTCCCCTTGGGCTCTTGCTCCCCAGTCGAGTGGACACACCATCTGTGGAACCCCCAGTAGACCACGAGGGCTGTCTTTCTAAATGTGGCCATGTCTGGCATATATTGAACGCCCTCCTACGTATGATCCCCTGGAAGAAAAAAAGGACGACTGATATTGTTCTGTTTTGCTGTAAGGCTAATAGAGGCTGATGTTTTAGATGGTTGAGTTATGTTATAATGTTTTTAATGGTCACAACAGTGAGGGTTTTATTATGTTATTTACTGGTCTGTCATATTTTCAGCTTAATATAGATTACAGCATTGCACAGTTACTTTGTAGGATGTCTGTCTTTTTGGGTGGGTTTTTGATTACTTTTCTCTCGTATCCACATTCCTTTTTATTTAAATTCTTCTAGAATTAAGTTTTGTTGTACGCAATTATTTTATACATAAATATAATATCTTATACTTTGTATTTTCACAAACATGTGACAAAAATTGCGAAACCGCCAGAAACCCTTCTTGATCAAGATTAACGTTTTAGTGTGTGCATCGCCTGATTTCAGCACCACTGAGATGGACAGCTCCCAATTGCCTGTTTCCTCTCCCACCCTGTAGCCTTGATTTGCTCTTTTTTATCTTTTCTCTTTCACTGAGTGTCTTTCTACTCACCTCGCCCCTCTCGGCTTTTAAAATGGGTTACATTGGTACCTGCATATTTACATTTCAATAGCGGTATCACATGGCCAGCTGTTTCTGCAGTATGCACTGCTTTCCCATATCATCTGCATAGTATGAGCATATGCTACTGGTACACTAGTTAAACACTCTTATTTCGCCAGTTTAAATATTTATATTTAAAGTACAAACTATTTTTTTAAATTATATATATATATATATATATATATATTATATATAATTGTTTAAAAAATATTTTATATTTTGGCTTAAAAATTCAATATATGTTTTTTCTTTTTTATGAACAAAGTGTCATACCATAGATCGAGCAACATATTTATTATTTTTGTTTTCTGGATGAATGGTAAAAATAATTAGTATTTTTTGGCTTGGGCCAGTAACCAACTATCTAGAGATCTCTAGCTGGTGAGAACACTTTATACATTGTGTAGCAATGCCCAGGCAACCACCCACAGCATCCTTGAAAGAGTCTTTTGCATATGCACACTCTTCTTCTTAACTTCTTCAGAAAATGTACTACTATTACAGTGCTGGTTCACCAAGGGCTAATGCATTCTTCAGAGGAACTTCATTATTCACCATATTATCTTTCCCGAAGCCATTTTTCCTTACCTTTAAGTTCTTCAAAGCTCCTCTTTTCTCCTCTGCTCTTACAATGCTCTATGGATTATCTTAACCCTCACACATAAACCACCATTCACTACGAATCCTTCATTCATATCAAGCACACCCTGGGGCTCCCGACACTACCAGAGAGGATTTCACCAATAATAACCCATTATTGTGTTCTTCTCCCCCTGCCAAATACCATACCTAAAAAAATGTTAATTTTCCGGGCTTCTAATCCAGCCGCTATATGGTGCCATTCAGTGAATTAGAGGAAATTGTGGCTCGTCTGGAGGCATGCCAGTCAAATCCTCACTCTTGTTCCAGAGCGTGAGTGCAGAATGTGTAACAATCCAGGAGGTATTACACAGCAAAACCTTTACTTTTTACATTCTCTTTTTCTTGATTATTCTTTCTGGTTCCATCTTTCTGTGTTTACCTTCATGCTTTGATGTGTCAATCTATTCAGCAGATATAAAGCAATAAAGATTTGTGATGGTTTCCTGTTGAGGATTACCTCAACCATCGGTTCTATTACCCAAAACAATGAATTTAGCTAATGATCTGCTTTTGTAATTGCCTGGGGTTTTTTTGGGTTGGAATACAGACCTTTTAAGGGCTAGTTGATTAATAGCTAACATTGCGCCATCGCGCAGTGCACAGCCTCACATGTTGTGCGGAATCCAGTTTCTGTCCCAATCCCATTCTCTCTCTCTCTCTCTCTCTCTCGCACTTCCCTTCTGTTCCATCTTGTTCGTTAGAGGCAAGAGCAATAAAGATAAAATAACCAATGATTTATACTGTCTTTAAGCACTCATATAATTCTGAAGATATGTCTCACTGCACGTTTGCCCCTAATCATTTTAGTCATACACTATTTAAAGGACACTGTTTGTCCTTCATCTGTTTGTTCTACTGATGAGTCACACACTAGTTCAGTAGTCGATGGAGAGGAATTTTTCATCATGCCCTTCAGGCACAGTTAATATAATAATTTGTGGCCTATAGTTATTATAGTGCACTCTATTTGCCTTCATTGGCAAAATGTTGATATTGAAACAAACCCCGGTAAAACAATTCATTTCAACCACTTTTGCACAAAGTAAGAAAGAATGATTCATTGGTAAACGGTTGTTTCACTTTTGCAGAGATATAAGTTGTTGAACAATTGCTGCAGGGTTAAAATTGGGTATGATTATGGTATTTATATTTAATAATTGTGACTCCACAACTTGGTTTGACACAACATAAGGTAAGCAGCAACATTATTATTACATAGAAAGGGCGGTTAATATATCTGCTCAATTTCTCAATTGCAACATCAAGTTCATGGGTTCGACTCTTAGGAAAAACACATAGTGACTGAATAGAATTGCATATTTAAAGGTATATGTATTTTAGGTGTTATTAATTATTTGCTTGTTTTGTTTTTGCAAAAATTTAAGAGTTCAGGATCAGTAAGATTATTTTTAATTTAAAGTTTTTAAAGTCTCTTATTCTCACCAAGGCTACATTTATTTGATTACATTTATATTACGGTATTACAATTTAACATATCTGTTTTCTACTTTAAAATACATTGCCCAGTTAAAAATAAAATAAAATAAACAGTTGATATTTGGATTTAAATTGGCGAAGTCTATGATTGCCGTGCTTATGTTTCTAACTTGTTATACTGTATGTTTGGAAACAGTTCTTCTAACTCTTGATGGAGTGCGTAGCTTTTCATTTCTTAAACAACCATGTGGAAAGACACATCATGGCCATATTCCAGGATGACAATGTCAAGATTCATCATGCTCAAATTGTGAAAGAATGGTTTGGAGGGGGCACGAAGAATCATTTTCTCACATGAATTGGCACCTCTGAGTCCAGACCTTAAATTCATTGAAAGTCTTTGGGTTGTGCTGGAGTAGAGTTTACAGAGTGTAAACTCTTGCGACTCTTGCATTATCAACACTAGATCTTCATACAAAATACTAAAAAAATACTAACACTTTTGATGATTGTGTCAATTTTTGGTCGAGATCTTGTATCGATAATGTACTTTAAAGCACTCTGTAAAGTCTCTTTCAGCACGTCACAAAGACTTTCAATGAATTTAAGGTACTCAGATATTGTTATTATTATTAATATTATTTTCAATACTGAAAACAGTTATGCAACTTCATATTGTAAAATACAAAAGAATAGCATTTATTTGAAAGAGACAATTTTGTAACATTTTCAACTGTGATCAGGTTAATGCATCCTTACTGAGTAAAAGTTTTTTTAATAATAATAATAATAATAAAAAAACACTTGAATGTCAGTGTGTCATTACTGGGGTGGTCTTGTTTGGCTAGGGCCAGTGACCAACAACCCAGGAAACCCTTGCAAACACATTGCAATGCCATTTATTTATTTGCATTTTTGTTTGTTTGTTTATTTATTTTATGCATTTAGCAGATGCTTTTATCCAAAACGACTTACACCGCATTGAAGGTACACCTTGACAATCTAATCAGTTCATGCATTCCCTCTGAATCGAACCCATGCTCTACTGTTTGAGCTACAGGAAATATTATTTATTTATTAATTTTCCTCTCTCCCATCTTTTTAGATGAGTTCATTTAGCACCAGAGCACTGACGCTACTGTCGTCCGTGTTTGGGGCGTGCGGGCTGCTCCTGGTCGGTGTGGCAGTGTCGACTGACTACTGGCTGTTAATGGAAGAGGGCATTGTCCTGCAGCAGAACCAGACCAATGAGGTGAAGATGGCTCTGCATTCTGGACTCTGGAGGGTCTGTTTTGTGGCTGGTAAGTGCCATTACTGATAGAGCTGCATAATTTTTTAATCACATGAACAGGGATGCGATTCCCGAACGTTTTGTTAAGGTCGCACGTTCCATCATTAGCAACATAGTTCAACAATTTACCATTTCCTGAAACCATAGTTTGAATGAACATTCGCAAACAGCATCGCAAACTAAAGGGCCAGTCACACAGCGAAAACGCATGAATCACGCACGAGTTTTCGTTTCTGCGCGGAGGGTGCGTCGTATATATAATTTGTCGGTGGAACGAACGTGGACCGTCAGTGATTGTAAGTGGATGTGCGTCAAAGGCGGTTTGTGCGTGATTTTGAGTTTTGAACGGTTCAAAATTGTTGCGTTATTCATTAGTCGGCGTGCGTAGTTTATGCGTCGAGCATGCGTGACTATGCGCGGGACACGCGTCGACCGTCAGTGCTTAACCATCAGAACTGGTTCGAAACCGCGCATGTCCACGTCCGTCCACTGACGCCCCACCTTCATTTCACCCATGAACCGCGCACGTATCACGTTCATTCCACTGACATCCACTGACAATGTGGATTCTGAAAGTGCTTGTACGTGGAACGTTTTGCGTGTTTGGACGCGCTCCGTCAGTGATTCATGCGTCGGGCGTGCATCGAATGTTCGTCGAATTCTTTGGTCAATTTCTCGACGCACAAGCACGCACAAACCCAATCTGTGCGTGATTTGTGAGTGATTCGTGCGTGATCGGCTATGTGACTGGCCCTTTAACTGGGTGGAACTACAGCTCTCGAGCTGTGGTTAGAAGCATGGTTTCTTGTTAATGGCACAATAAATTCTGTACTTTCTATTTCTTTCATTCTATTTAAATATACATACATTTTAGTACAGTAATCCCTCGCCACTTCGCGGTTCAAGTTTCGCGGCCTCAGTGCATCGCGGATTTTTCTAAAATATTAATAGAAAAATAAAAATTCAAAAATACCACCATATCATCAGCCGTATTTCTGAAAGCAGCATTGCTTCATCGTGATGCGAGAGAAACGGTTTCCCAGGATGCCAGACAAAGAGAAAACACTCTTAGAGGCTTTGTACACACCCACGGGCACTCAGACATGGCACGTGATTGGTTCCCGGCGCGAGATCGACTAATGAGAGTACGAGTGGATGTATCCCGCGAGCTGATTGGCTGATCTTCGCGGATTTTTACCTATTGCGTAGGGTTCCGCGGAGTTCCACATTAACCGCGATAAACGAGGGATCACTGTACATGTATTTTAGCGTGTCAACAATCCGCGGCATTTTTGAAGAGTGTGCATGTACGTAAAATGTGTAAGGGACTTATGACGTATGAAGTAGCCCGCAATTAATCAAACATCAAATAAAGCAACCTGACTTGGAACAAAACAGTTAAGGAGTGATTAGGTGCCATACTCATTACAGCAATGGAGATGTCAAATAGAGTCATTAGCAGAAGTTATTAATCCTCCACCTGTGACAGTCCTATATTGTTGAACAAAAGTGGTTCAAACGACAAAGGTGCTTCCATGTTACTGCGATTTTGGGAAACGGTTGTGACTAGCAGCTTAGTTTCTCCATTGATGCATCGTATGGTAGTTAATCAGTAAGTTTGTTGCTGAAACAGATGCCTGATTAAAAATCAAATGCCAATTTATCGTGGTCACTCTGTGTCAAGCATCACTTCCTCTATAATTTGGCACCAGCATCCGATCCAAAGGTGAATCCCTGTGCTTCTGTGTATTATAAAAGGGCACTGTCATCTAAATAATACCTTGATTTAATTTAATACGTTTATTTGTGGGGCGTCCTGTTGTGTTATGCAGCTGGTCTTCAGTGTCCCTGTACTGCACTGGTGTGGCATCCTATTGCATCACCCTCCCAAATCGTGCCACACATTGAAACAGTAACTAGTGAGGCTGTGTGGGCAAACCACTGCAAGATGACAAATCAGTAACCACATCAAATTCCTAGGCTAATAAAAGATGCAAAGAAGCTAAATAAACTAGTATGCTATTTTAAAGGTGCTTAATTTTATTTTGGGTATCTGCTACAATAGGTTTACATGAATCAATAAATAAAAAAATCATAATATACATTGCAACATCACCTCTTTACTCACAGTGTCTGAAGTGGTTTGATCAAGGATCCAGTTTTACTAAACCCCTCCTTTCAGAGAGGCCGCTCTGCTCTGATTGGTCTGTTGTGATTGGTTTACTGTTTCAATTATCATATCTCAAATTTAGCTCTGGAGCCTTCCTCAGCAATTACACACATTAATGATGGTGATGTTGTAGGTTTTACTGTATCAATTCAAGCCTGAGTCTTCTTCCTTTGGAAGTACATGCGTACAAGTGGATTTGCTTTTGCAGCGCAGAAAACAGCATCTTCTCATTAAAGTCTTCCAGGACTCAGATAAAACTGCCGTGTTTGAGAGTCAAAAAACGTTTTTAGCAGGTAGACCACAGGATGGCATTATGCAAATTTATTACAAACCTACTTAGGTTCATACAGGAAGTAAGACTGGAATTACTGACAACTCGTTTCAGACAGTTCAGAGTTGGTTGTTTCTTTTGGGAGACAATAACTTTATTTATTGTGTACTTTTGATATTTGAAACTTTGCAGATCTTTTACCGTAAAAATACAGTTAAATTATACACCAGATGAAAGGTAATATTCGTAAAAGCATCCTAGGGACACTTTAAGGAAAATACCTTATTTTTTTGTGTGTATGTTATAATTGTATATGTTGTTTTGCATCGCATGCTGGTTTGTTTTCATGACACTGACAGGAAGTGCTGAGGTGAACTGAAACGATGCCACGCCAGTTGGTGGCAAATGGCTGACTAAGAGAAGTGTGAGGATGATGTCACCTTGTCTCTGACTTAACCAGTTCTGGTATTCAGTTTGCCTGTATGGGAGCACTCTAGAGAGCATATGATTTATGTTTAAAAAATATTTTTTAAATGTGTGTGTGCCGAGAGGGAGGTCTAATGTACTGTTGATTCATGCACATTATGCAGAAGTGTCATGCCCATTTAATAAACATTGCCTATTCAAAAACATTTTTGTTAAGTTGATTTTAAATGTATCTTTGAAATTGAAATTAAATTAAAATAATTAAAATGATTGTAGGCTTAAATAGCTTGGGGGTCTACGAAAGATTAAAAAGAACATATTTTAGCAATTTTAGCAAAAAAACTAACATAAGATTTAAAATAACTTAAGATTTTAATTAAATATGTTTCATGCAATTATTCATTTATAATTACATTTACTATATTTGAGTATATTTTATTCTGCTTACCAAAGACTAGTCAAAAGTCATGAAATAAATTGTGCTTATTTTAACTTTTTTTTAGAAATACAAAAAAAGTAATTTGCATAGGAAGATAAATTATATTTCAGTGCTTTTCACTGTGTTTTGCGAGCAAATGCAAAGTTGTAAATAGAATTGTGTTTTTTACCATCAGCATGTCTGTTTAGGGGCTCTGTACAGTTATGCTGTAAATATATATTTTAATAAATATATAACAAACATTTCTAATCATTTATGTCAGTTGTTTAATTTAGTTATTCTCACAAAATGCATGCATGAACTATTTAGCATTTTACATTTACGCATTTGGTAAACGCTTTTATCCAAAGTGACTTACATTGCATTCAAGGAACACTTTGAATCAGTTCTTGCTTTCCCTGGGATCGAACCCATGACCTTGGCATTGTAAACACCAATGCTCTACCAATTGAGCTACAGGAAATTAGCAGCCTTTAAATATTTGGAAGGGAGTCCTTGAGGGGGTTATTGGGATCAAAGATTTTCAAAAAGAAAGGGAAAAAGAAAACCTTCTTACATGGATATAATGCATAAATTTCATATCTTTCTCAGACCACCAAGTAGTCTGGACAGCTATCAATGCAAAAACAACAACAAAGAACAAAACCGCATGATGCTTCTGACTATAAGTGCAGTTTATACGTGTAATGCATGTGAGGTTTTTCGCCTCTTTTCTCAGTGTTTGAACCAAAATCATTGCTATGTTTCTTTCTGTTTGTCCCTGTCTCCCCTACTGTCATTGTCAATCTCTGTCCTGCTCTGCCTGTACACCCTCTCTCTGTCTCGCTTTGTGTCCCTGTCTCTCTTTGTTCCCCTGTCTCTCTCTCTCTGTCTCTCTTTCTATCTCAGGGCCAGAGAAGGGGAGATGTGTGGCATCTGAATACTTCACCGAGCCAGAAATAGAGATCACTACTGAGAACACAGCCAATATACTGAGTAAGAAAAAATAATGCACTTCATTGAAAAATGTTAAAGATGTTAAATGCAATATAATTCTTATAAAGTGCTGTAAAAGTGAATATTCATTATTTGAATTATATTATGTAATTGTATATGTACAGAAATAATGGACATGCAAAATATTTTGTATATAGTATACTTTTTGTATAGAGTGCATATATTATATTATATTATATTATATTATATTATATTATATTATATTATATTATATTATATTATATTATATTATATTATATTATATTATATTATATTATATTATATTATATTATATTATATTATATTATAGTCATGTTACACCAATCGAATAGCATGATGAA
The DNA here is from genome assembly GCA_037043235.1 of Rhodeus uyekii. Classification (NCBI taxonomy): domain Eukaryota; kingdom Metazoa; phylum Chordata; class Actinopteri; order Cypriniformes; family Acheilognathidae; genus Rhodeus; species Rhodeus uyekii. Next base: position 1,625,321 of record JAWRVZ010000124.1, on the reverse strand, counting down.
GGGGATATACTCAATTAGGTTTTCTTCAAAACACGCAGGAGTTTCACTTCAAAATATGAGTTAACAAGAAACAAATACTATGAACTGAAACATAGGGATATAAATACAAGGAACAAAACCAGTAAACTAGATGATTAGGTGAACAGAATCTAATCAATGATTAGCCATCAACAATCTAGGGGAATGTTATGAACACATGCCAAAGGGAGCCGAGCAGACAAAATTAAAAGAAAAGAAAACACAACCTAACAGGATATTGTTACGCCGACAGGGTATGAGTGCGATGTGAAGACACGATGAGGAGCACAGGATTCCAAAGACGTAGTTTAATAGCAAAAAAGGCAAAACAAGATACACTAAATATAACTGACAAGGCACATGGTAGTGCAAAACTTAGTGAAACATGAAAAACAAGAACATCCACACTCGAAGAGGAACACAGAACATGACAGGACATAGAGACAAGTTGAGAGCGAAATTGCCCCAACCCACCCGATGCGAAGCGTCGATAAAATCCGCCACGTAGTCCACTAGAGACCGGCCACCTTGCTCGAGAATGAGGAGACTCCACTCAGCGGTCTTTAGAACGTTTTTGTAGGTGAAGAACCTGGTCAGTTGTTCTGTTACGCCGACAGGACGTGTGCGATGCGGAGACAGGACGCAGGCAAGGCAGGTTTACAGAACTCAAACTCACTTTAATAATGAATGAAACTCGTGAGAACAGACAGCTTTATACATGGTTATAAAGCTGGACATCATGGGCAAGATACAATCAACAAACTTCAACCACTGACAAAGACAAATGAACACAGGAGGGAATATATATGGAGACACGGGATGAGGAACACCTGGGAAGAGTGAACAAACGACAGGAAGTGACAAAGAACAGACAGGACCAAATGTTACAGATATACATGTTACAACTATATTTCGGTTATTTTAAATCAATAACCATGGTGATAAACTAGTGGAAGGAAAAATGAGAACCAAAACGCATGAAAACCAAACACAATGAAAGTGTGACAGAATGCCTCAAACTGAGATCCAGAGTCCTGCCAGGTTGACAGCCCACAGTGTATTCGAAAGCAGGAGAAGCTATACTGGAGGTTTGGCTGAAGAAACAATGTTGATGATGGACAGAGTGGACCAGGGCCTAAATAGAGAGTTGAAGTGGTAGTGACTCTGATGGCTTAGGAGTGTCAGGGTTCTGCCACATTCGGTTTAGTCATTTCTTTGTTTTGTGGTAGAGCTCTGACACTACCATTATGTCTCGAGTTGTGTTTGCGTGCGCACGGCTTCGAGTGTTCGAGTCGCGTGCACGCTTGTCTGTGTGACATCTTTTGTGAGAGTTATGATGTCCGGTCCCGATACTTTGGTCTGGTTCGGTTTCGGTTCATGACTTGTGTGTTCATCCTTGTCGTGAGCGTGTGAGAACAGGTGTTTACTCTTTCTTGCGCATTCTATGTCATGTAAGTGGGCGCGATTTCAAGCTTTGCGCGAGCCGCGCTTCCTCTTGTCCGTGTGTTATGTTTGACACGTGGTTCGTGTTTGTATCGGCCGCGTACTTTCTTGTTGTGTTTTTTGTCATGCGCAGCTTGGTTGTCACCAGCTGTGCGTCATCTTTGTTTAATGTGAAGATGCAGCAATGCGCGTCCGCATTGGCTATGTGTTCATGTCTTGTCTGTTACCCCGCCCGTCTTGTTTCATTGTCATTAGTTTGATTTCTCTCAGCTGGTTTCCCATTAATTATCTCCCTCCTGTGTGTATTTAATCTCCACATGTCTGCTGTCCTTTTTCGCGTCGTTGTCATTATTTTGTCACCCTAGCCAAGTCTAGTCAAAGTTAAGTCGAGTCATGTCATGTTTTCCCCCACTCGGTGAGGTTTATGTTTTGAGTTTTGTTTGGTTGTTCAATAAAGCCTAGTCCTCCCTGCACTTGAGTTCTCGTTCTCTTCCAACCCTGACAAGGAGACCATGGCAAAGTCACTGAAATGAGTGCTGGAGGTGGAGCCAAGAAGTTCTGTGGTAACGATGTAGAGACTGAGGACAGAGGTGGAGGGAAAGAGGAGCCAAGTGAAGTTGTAGAAGTGGAGAGACTAAGCGTAGCTGATGACCTGGACGTCCATGGCGAAGATGGAGCAACGACTGACCAGGGCGGAGCCGGTGGGACATGGGAACAATGGTTCCAGGTGAAGAGGGAGAGGGGAATGAAGGCAGAGCTGGTGAGTTGATTGGCCAATGTAGAGTGCATAGACCAGAAGCTGACGATGGAACCATAGGAACTTTTTTCCTGGATGGTGCTGGCGACCGGAGGATCTGAGGTAGATTCACACACTTGTGTAATAGATTGGTAATAGATGTTGAGGGGCTGTAAGGAATCAACAGAGTCATCGATGAAGAGCTTGCTGGATTGTAAAGAGGAGGCAGGAGAGGGAGGCCGCGTGGGTGCTCTGCAGGTAATAGTAATTCAGTTGGGCAGGACCCGTGGAAGACTAAGGAAGACCAGTGATGATGAAGACACAGGAAATTCTGTGATGGGCAGGATCAGTGGTGTTGGAAGAAAAAAGACTTCCTCCTCCTGACTTTCCAAGCATGCCACATAGTCCAGATGGTGGGTGGGGACCTTCTCCATTCCCTCCATATCCTGTTATAGTAATAACCATCTGTATATTATATTCATTGTACATGTCCTGTACATATCCATGTCCTGCACTTATACAATCATTGTATATATCCTGCACTTGCTGCTATAGCACTTCTGGTTAGACCTAAACTGCATCTTGTTGCCTTGTACCTGTACTTGTGTAATGACAATAAAGTCGAATCTAATCTAATCTAATCTAATGGGGCTCATGCTCTGAGGCAATGATGGAGGTTGGGAGGGGCTGGATGGTTGCACTGTTCCCCTTTTTTATTATTTCCCACCTCAAAGGAGGATACGTCTACCTAGAGATCAAAGTTTGTTGTACTCTCTAGACTCCAACAGGGATCTGGTCTGGGCATGAGGAAATGAATGTCATCATCCAGACAATACCAAGAACCTTCCCTGAGTGTGAGGTAATCACATGTTGCTCTGTGGCAGATGTCAGTGAACTTCTCTACATAATCTAAACATCAGCCACCTTGAAAAATAACTCCTCCACGTTGTCCCAAGGAGCGTCTCGATGCCATTTTGATGGCAATGAGTTCCATCTTTCTTCTCATCTTTTGGGTCTGGTATTCTGTAACGTTTTAGGTTCCAATGAAGATGATCCAGAATTTTATTAAACATAATCTGCACAGGTACAAATAAAAGTGAAAGTCTATGAAACCAGACACAGAATTAACCAAAATGAGGGACTTATACACAGTGATAATGAACAGAATAAAAACAGATGTTTCAAGTATATTTAAATCACCTGTTTTTCCCCACCCCAATGGGGAAAAACAAGACTAGAAAAACAGGACTCGACTAGAAACTCGACTGGTGACAGGAAACAGGACACAAGCAACACATCCATAAACAATGATGAAACAGCACAAGACAGCAGACACTGAGGGAATAAGTACACACAGGAGGAAGGGTAATTGATAGGGAAACAGCTGGGGCAAATCAAACTAATGACAAGGAAACAAGGAGGGAGGAGAACACAAAGACTAGACACGAACATGCAGCCAATGCGGACGCGCATCGCTGCGTGTTCACATTAGACAAAAGACGACGTGCAGCTGGTAACAACCAAACTGCGCGCGCAACACCAAAACACAACATGAAAGCATGTGGCCGAAGTAAACACGAACCGCGTGCTCACAACACTGCACAAGGACACGAAACCGCACCCACTCACATAACGTAGAATATGTGAGAACAAGCAACTAGTCTTACGCGCTAACAACAAGGAAGAACAAACGGGTCATGAATGTCTGAACCCCGACACAAAACCAAGACTGTCTAGGGATCGGACACTATAACCCGCACACAAGACGTAACACAGACAAGAGTGCACGCGACTCGAACACTTGAAGCCGCGCACACACACACAAAACTCGAGACATTACAGTAGTGTCAGAGCCCTGCCACAACAACAAGAGATTACTAGACCGAATGTGGCAGAATCCTGACAATTAGTGTCATATATTAATGTATTCTAAGCATTTTAATCACCGTTTATTTTATTTTATATGCTTTTTTTTTTTTTTGTCTGTGTGGAAATTATTTTTAAGTGTACACTTTTTCAATGTAATATAAGCCCATAAAATCCATAAATAAAATAATATAAGCAAATAAATGTCACACATTTGACTTATGAGGGACTAACATTTCATAATTTCAATAATTTGTTCTGTCCTTGTCTGTTAGAAATGGTCAGGACAGCCACCCCCTTCCCGATGGTCTCACTCCTCTTTGTCTTCACGGCCTTTGTCATAAGCAACATTGGCCACATCCGGCCTCAGCGCACCATCCTGGCCTTCGTCTCTGGAATCTTTTTCATCTTATCAGGTAAGTTGTATGTACTTTATTATATGAAAACGCAATGGATGAAAATCTGTAAATAATCATTCTTGATTCTCATCATTTTTTTCGTGATGTTCTCATTTTTGCAGTCCATTGTTGTATATCCTCTTATAAACTCTAGATTAGATTGTTTATTGATATTCAGTTTCAGTGGTGAGCCTGGTAATTCTCCACAACTCAGAAATCTCTGTCCGAAATCAGGCTGAGAATTCCACTGAGAGGTTTGCATATTTAATGAATGTTGTTCCCGATATCTATCTATGGTAATGTGCAGTACACAATATCAATTAAATGATTCTTTTTCTCACAAACAGTAATTAATTAGAGAGGTCTCCCTGATTCAGTCGACAGAGCTCTGCCTAACAGCTGTCATTTGCATTCAGCTAATAGAAACAGATTGCCTAGAATGTCAAAGTGTGTTAAGATTTGACTAATTTGCATGCAAAGTGTGACCTAAAACAGAAATGGTGTGGATGAAAATGTTCTGAAATAAATATTTTTTTACACATTATACTCAAAACAAATGTCACTGATATATAAATGATAGTACAGGGCTGGATTGATACAAAATAATAATTCAGTATAATTTCTATATTTCTCTCAAGGTGTACCATTACATTCAGACTGTAGTGAGGATTTGTGACCTTCACAATGCTCAGTGTGGCTTGAAGACAGCTTTATGGCAGAACTATATCAGTTGATTGTATCAGTTGCCTGCTGACAGCTGTTCAAATCAGCCTGCAGGAACAGATTTCCCATGAAGTTATAGAAAGCTTATATTTAAACAATTCTAGTATACTGGAACAGGACATGTTTAACAGCACTCAGGAATACCTTATTCTGGTTGTGGAATGCTGCATGTAGTCATTTTTTTTCAATTTATAATTATGTGTGTAATAGTGTAAATTATTTACTAGGATTTTTGAAAACAAGCTTTCAAACCTTCCAAAGCTTTTTTTGATGAAAACTGAGATTTTTCTATCCCTTCATCGACAGCTACGCAACTACCACTTTGTCGCTTCATAAAGTTCATAAAAAGGACTTAAAATTTATATTGAACATTGAGAAGCAAATACAAACAAACACTCAACTGAACCTGCTTTGCACATGGAAGCTCAAATGTGCTACGTAAGAAATGAAACTCATTGATTCTTGCATGTCAAGTGAACTGCTTAGTGGCAGCTGCCTCCCTGTTCTAGCCCACATAACATATTGAAGAGTTTGACTTGTGCCACTGACTAGTGCAATGGACATAAGACTGAAGAGCACAGACTTCACAGTGCTCCTGCTCCTACATTGTAAACGGTGGAGGGCAGAAAGCTTCATGAGTAGTCAGGATGAGAATGTAATCCGGCCATTCCTGGGGCAAAGTCTAAGCAAGATGGTGAGGTCGACAGAGCTTGCAATCTCTTTAGCAAAGTGATTGTCATCAGAATAAACATTTTTTGGGGGGTCAGAAGCATGTTAGGCACTGACTTCCGAGGTTCAAGATGATTCCCAACCAGCTCCTTGAGGACTATAGCTAGGTACTATGAGGGAACTTATAGTAGTAGTAGTTAGGGATTCTACCAGGTGGCCTCAGTCCCCTGGCACCATGTATGAAGAGATGATCGGAGGGTGCTTCCCGACTGATATTCCATCAACCAAGGTGTGAAAAGTTGATATGATGGCCACATACACCCTAAGAGTGGCGGGGGATGTGTCTGCTGATAATTTCTCCAGCAGAAACTCCAGTACTGAAGCAACTTGGCAGTAGACTATGCAGTACACCGCCACTCAAAGACACCCCATTTAGTGGCACAGATCCTTCTCATGGAGGGAGCCTTAGAACTGAGAATGATCTCAATAACTTTGACTGAAAGCCTAGTGTCCCTCAGCTGGTACCTTTCAGGGGCCAGGCAAAAAGGTTCTACAACTCGGGCTGGGGATGTGCTTGCAACAGAAGGTTCTTCCTGTTCAGCATTGCCTGGAGTGAGCCGTCAATGAGGAATATCATCTCTGAGAACTAAAATCGGTTCAGCCAAAGGAGCATTATCAGTAAAAAGCAAGACCCTTATTGGCGAACTTTGGCTAGAACTCCTGGGAGCCTTGCAATTGGGGTAAAAGCATACAAGCGCATTATGGGACATGTATGTGCCATCGCTTCCAGTCCCAGAGAGATTACTCCCTATTCGGTAATGTCAATCTGGACAGTATGTCTGCTTCCACATTCAGATGTCCTGGACTGTAGATTGCCCCTGTAGACTGTAGATAAGGAACTTATCCCAAGCTCAAATCAGACACTAGTCTGTTACGCTAGCCTGTTCAGATGGCGTGAATGTAGGCTAAAGCACCCCCTGAAGCACCAGAGGTTGTGGGGATGCTACAATGGTTTCATGTGGGTGCCGGTAAGGAGCCCTTTGGTGTATTTTTATGTGCTTCGTCCTGAGTGGGGACACCCCCACAGACCTGGCCATGAAATCATCAGGTCCTCATCTTTTTGAAGCCGATAGTCCTGATGTCAGCTCTCCTGTTAGACTGTTGAGTGTGACGAGTTGGTCTCCAGTTTCTACGAGGGGAAGCGTGACTCGCTACACTCTTTTTTTTGTACTTCTCTCCTCCTAGAAGGACCTGATTGGGGTTGGGTGGCCAAGAACCCTTTCCCCTGAGAGCAGTGGGGAAGGAACTGAAGAAATGCTTACTTCACCTTTCTGAACCTGCTGACAACTGTATTTTACTGAGTCGCCAAACAGGCCAGAACATGAGAGGGGGGTATCGAGAAGAAAGATTCGGTATTTTTCTCAGATTACGCATTAGGTTAAGCCACAGATGCCATGCATTGGTCTGTGGGTCAACGAAGCTCAGAGAATGAGTTTTTGCCAATGGTGGAACAGTCAGTCAGGTAGGTCCTTGAGCAAATCAGCTTGGTACACCTGGTGTGAAGCGCAGCACCTGCCTGACCTGCCACTTGAAGCACTTTTCCCACAAGCGTAGAGTTCGTTCTGCAAGGTTTAGTGGGGACAGTTGGTTTCTTAAGTGATGATGCAGACCCAGGTGAGAGAAAGCCTGAAAGTATCTCTTCGACCTGAGGCATCATCATATAACCAAGCGCCAATGCACCCATGATAGTCAAAATATCGACATTGAAGGCAGGCAATGTGTAAGCTTTCCCTCATGAGCAAGATATCTCGACGTAGAGGTCCTCAAAGAAGGGGAGAGATTGTTTTTAAGACCTCTCCTCCTGGCCACCAGAAAGAAATCTATGTGAAGCACCTTATCTATGAACAATTCACAGTGTAGAAAATTAAGGAAAAGGGAAAAATTAATAATTAATTATCAGTGGTTATAATTAATTTATATTTGGATCAGTTAATCAACTTAACTTCATGTAGTTGAATTAATACTAAGTGGTTAATCTGTTTGTCCAGCGAACAGATTGATTGCCTCTCAACTCTTCAGAAAGCATGTTGTATTTGATGTGTGATATGTGATTTTTTTTAGTTGCGACAGCAATTAACTTTTTCTTTGCAAGTAGCTGTGATCACAGTTGTTAGATTGACATTGATGTATAAGCAGACCAGAATCAACTTGAAGTTTTTGCACAAAAGTACCATACACTAAATCCCGAACACATCACTAAACACAGACACTCAGACACACATGGGTAAAATTGCTGTGCCGTTTTAACTGCCACAAGATGGCACTGTTATCGACACTCCTGATGTTTCAAATCTTTCTCTATTCCTACAGTGAGCTCAAAGCATACACACACAGAATGGGTCTGAAAACAAAGAAACCTAAAGGTGCACCTGCAGCACATTTAATTATAGCCTCTGATGAGCACAGGCTCCAGTGACGTCAATGTCAGAGACCGTCAGGTTCATGTTTACACACATAATTCACAGATGGTCACACGAAGATGTGTTCCCGCAGCGTTAAGCTCAGCATTAATAGTAGCTTTTGAAAGGGAACAGCTTTACCATGTGCCATCTCGCCTGTCAGACATTTAAGTTTCAACCCATCAAACACATAGAGCGACCACAGCTGCAACGCTAGCAAACTAGATCAATAGCTCTCCTATTGTTATCACTGGAGCACACAGAAACTTTGTTACATTTGACAGTGATGAGAGTCGTGTTTCATCCCTGGGCGTGCATTCGCTTGACGGCTGTGAAACTTCCATGGTGGTGCTGGCGTGTCGTTCGCTTCGAAAGTAGATTTGGTGTATGACGCGTTTGTAGGAGGCTAGCATTCCAAGTAGACATTAGCTTCGGCATACATGTAAGCAAAAAAGGTAAAATGTGAAACTAGACTAAAAGATTTTTTACAGTATAATTTTAAAGGAATAGAATGCAATACAAAACTTTGAAGAAAAAAAATTCAGGAATATGTGAGGGGTTTCATCATTTATATTGAAAAATGACCCAGCAGCTGAGTTACAGAAAACCTACTCACCAAAATATAAATATAAAAATGTAAAAAATGGCCCAGCAGGCTGAACCAGCATTTGGGTAAAAAAAAACCCATTGTATTTTATTTTTAGTATTATCCCGGGCAACTGATTTCCTGCATCTCCTTTATCTCATCATCATTCCATTGTGTCTCTCTTTTCAGATAATACAATTTCAACTCAGTAACCTTGAGCTGATATTTCTGTATTCACAATACAGCTTAGTCTCTCACTTATTGCTTAATTGCAGCACTTGATTTGTGCTTCTATGCAATACCATTTACACTCCAATCAAAACAATCAACATTTGCCAATTAGAATACAGTAAATCATTGACTGGCTGTTAAAATCTAATTTGCCTCACCGTCTTCATTAGATTCAGGAAATGAACAAAGAGGTACAAGCAAGGAGTCAGCAGCAGTGGGAGAATCAGTAAGCCCCCCTAGTCGTTTGCATAGGGGGTGGGGCAGAGCCCGGTCAACATGTCCCCCGTGTGTTGCAGCCGATGCGGCTCTATGCATGCACTACTGCATTTTAATAATAATGGATTTTGTAATGCAGGAGAAAATACGACTGCAGATTTCTGTGGCAGCAGCGGCAGCCGCCCAGCGCTGCTCTGTGTAGCACTGCATCAGGTGCTAATGTTACATTTAGCTCAGCATTTTGTACTACAGAATTATTAATAAAGCACAAGACACCACAACAGCGCTGTTGCAAAGTGCTGAATACAGACATGCACAACGCTGCAAAAAAACAAAACAAAACCCACTCTGTGACTGTAGTATAAAGTAGTTAATCATTGTATAGCAGCAGGTATATCCAGTTGGAATAGTCTCCACTCATTTTCTTGCTTGGTTGTCTGGAAATATATGCCCTAATGACACAGTAGTTTAGCATCAGGCATTATGCGTTTTGCATTTCCAATGTGAAAAGAAAATATGTATGCACATTCCTTGTCAATATTAGCAGCATAGACAGCTGGCAGTGACAGACTACGATAATGTGTTTGATTATGCCAGAGGCTTTTTCTTACCGCTGTCTCTCTTTTTCTCCAGCACTCCATAACACAGCGACATTTGAGCACACTATAAATGTTAATGTCTCCTGTTATGACAGGTTGCGTGTTGGTGTGCTGCACTCGTTCACTCTTTTTGGGAAGAGAACGGTATCGACTATATTGTTACTGTAATAGGAAAACACTGCGGTAATAACAACGCTTCAATTTGCTTCTTTTAGGGCGTATAAAATAAAACTACAGCATAGCATACTTATTGTCCAAAACCCCTTCACACATACACAACACCTTAGTATCATGGGAAAAATAGTACTGCATTGTTAAGTAACAAAGTATTCCATTGCTAGTACTCCAGTTCTTTCCCAAAGACTTTAGTCCTAGTAAGTAACCATCTAGCAACCACATAGTTGTCACTCGTAAAACACCCTAGCAACCACATAGCAATACAAAACCAACCATTTAGAACACAGCAGTCGCAAATGTTGCATTTGCAAGCACCACTCACATTTTAAATTATGTGCAATTTCAATTATGTGCAAAAAATAAAAATGGAGAAAAAAAGCCTAAGCTGGTATGCTGGTCCTACAGCCTGGTCAGTCTGGTATTTTAGCTGTTCTTAGAGAGGTTTTGAACACTTTTCATCTGGTCAGGCTTGGAGTCCAGCTAAACACAAACTTTTCTAGTTTGGGAGACCAAACTTTTCTAGTTTGGGAGACCAAACTTTTCTAGTTTGGGAGTTTAGCTAAACACAATCTTGGCCAGGCTGAGAAACCATCTTAAAACAGGTTAGACCAGTCAACTAACTTTTTCAGGAGAGTTGTTTCCAATCATTTTTTATTTCTTTTTTTATGATTCACCCCTTTTATGCGATGATTTACTGCCTTTATCCTCTTTTACCCTCTGTCTCAGGTTTGAGTTTAGTGGTTGGTTTGGTGCTGTATATCTCCAGTATCAATGATGAAGTGATGAACAGGCCTCGAGAGCCCGAGCAGTTCTTTCACTACCACTACGGCTGGTCGTTTGCCTTTGCTGCCAGCTCCTTCCTGCTCAAAGAGGTCAGTCACAGAGACCAGCTACTGTTAACACTTGAGCTGACTCCGTGTGTGTTCTTATCACAGTGCTCAGTTCATTAATATGCAGCTGTGTTAACAGCTTTCTCTGCTAAACCAATAGCTCTGCCCTCATCAGTATGCATTAATTTTAGCCTAGCTTTTGCTGGGGTGAAGGCTACACATTTCTGTTATGCTGCATATATGCTAATTCAGTAAGTTCTGTGCAGTATTTTGTATATGTCAGCGTCTATTTTCTGCAGTAACTTCAACTTATATACATATGATGTGTGTACATAGGCAATGGGGCCCAAAAGTCTGAGATCACTAAACAAACAAAAGAAGAAGAAAAAATCTAATTTAAACAGAATTAAAGTTTTAGGATTAAACTGAAATGCAAAGTACACATATACTACTATAGAACCGTCTAACCATCTAACCAACTATGCATATTGATAGCTATACTACTTGTATTAAAGGCTCATTTCATAAGGACTTTTATTATGAAACCGCGTCATGGCAATATTGTGGTGGTGCGCAGCAGAGCCAGTTGAGCTGCCGTGATCTGCGTGATCGGTTACAAACTGTTGGTCGGAAAGCCGTTTAATTCCGAATATCCTACACTCCTATACAGATGCATGACCAAGGATGTTAGTCAATGACTTCAAACTATATATATATACATCCCTGACAATATCTGTACCTCCTCCATCTACCATCAATACATCGTGTTAAGTGATCACCTGTCTCTTCATTATTTGTGCTCTGACCGGCACCCAGGGGGGTTTACTCAACCTTTATAAACATTGACAGTCCAAAAGTCTCTCCAACAAATTGGTCCTTCGAGCCGGATTGAGTATTCCCTTCTGACATTATGGACTCTGATGAGGAGATTACTGGAGCTTCTCGCCCTAAGCGCCATACTCGTCCTCCAGCTTACCTGCAGCAGTATGAAGTAACATATCCTCGAGGTCGACCTGTCACTGAGCATGATGTTCCACACACCTGGGAAGCACCTGTCCATCGGACATTTCTCCCATCCTTCCAGACTTACGCCACTCCCCCTGGTGGTGACATAGTATATTCTGATGGCTCGCATGTCATGTCCCTGAGTCATAAGCACCCACCCAATGCTGTATCTCCTCGGCATTCCTTCTCTTTGCCTCCAGCTGACTTTCCTGCCTCTGCACACAATAGTGAATTACAGAATCTGCGCAGTGAGCATGCACACCTAATGCAAACCCATCAGGCTTTCCAAAAAGACTTAAAAGAGTTGAGAGAAGTCCATGCAGAAGTCAGAGAATTAGTTCAAGTGGCTCAGGGCCTTAGAGCTGACCTCAATCAAGCTAGAGGCCAGATCCTCTCCCCAGCACAGCCTTCAGCATCACAGTTATCCAGCCCCTGGGCAAAGCAGTTTGCATCCACGACCTTAGCAGAAGATGGAAACTTTGCTGAATGTCCTCCACCGCCATGGCCTGAGCCCGATGTTGACCTGAGAACACGGGTGAGTGACCTTGCGCTAGATGACGGTGCCACGTCTTATCAACCTGTTAAGCTCGGGGCTAAAAAGGATCCCTTTGTTGCCACAGTCTCTCAATCACGCCCTCCTCAGCATTATGCTCCTGCTGATTATGGACTTCCTCCCCCTCCTACCCCTAAAGAGCTGCTGGAGTTGCTAACACCTGCTGCCATACCCTTATCTGCCAACCACACGGGAGTGCCTAACTCACCAATATTCAGATCGGTGCCTGCTTATTCGTGTCCTCCAGCCATAACACTAAAGACAGACCCCAATCTACGACCTGTAGCACCTCATGTTGGTTCTGAATTTGTGTACCGAGGACCTACCCCTATGATCCCTAAATTCAGTCGGCCTGACCCAGGAGAATTTGCCCGACTCCGGATAGCTTTGGAAAACTTACTTCCCCCAGATGGGACTGAACTTTTCAAATACCAGATATTAGTGGATCACCTTAAGTTCGAGGAGGCTACAATGATCGCAGATGCTTATTTGAACTCCCCTACCCCATTTACTGATACCATGGCTGCACTCCATGAGAAATTTGGCCAACCACATCAGCTAGCCTTAAGGAGGATCGCTATTGTTCTGGAGAGTCCTGACATCAAGCGAGGGGACATCTCTGCCTTCCAGAGGTTCTCTCTCCAGGTGCAGTCACTAGTAGGCCTATTAAGAACCCTAGGACGTGATGGTGAGTTGGAACTGAGTTGTGGGTCTCATGTCGCACGCCTTCTTAGCAAGCTACCCCCAGAGCAGCGTGCTGAGTTTCGCCGTCATATGTTCCGCCAACCCGGCACCACTCCTAATCTGGTTGACCTTTCAAATTGGCTCCGTTACGAAACCTTGTGCCACAGCTATGATGCTGAACTGACATCTCAAGTATCACAACCCAAGGCAGGCTTTGGAAAGAGAACGGTGACAATCTTACATGGTGTTGGAGAATCCCAGAATCCTGTTCATTGGAAAGATCCTGTTCCACCGACCAAGCCTTCCAAGGGAAGCCAAGGGAAACGCTATTGTCCCTTCTGTGATAAGACTGAACATTACCTGAGCCAGTGTGAACCCTTTGCTAAGCTTACCTCCGACCAGGTCAGGACCTGGATTCGTAGTAACAACCGTTGTTGGCGTTGTGCCAGAGCTCACCATGCCGCTCAGTGTGATCTGAAAAAACCCTGCAACATCTGCCAAGGCATCCATCTCCGTCCTCTTCATGAGGTGAATGCCAGTCCATCGAAGAGAGATGATTCAACTAACTCAGAGAAAAGCTGCCTGACCAATTCTTCTTCAGATAGGTTTTTTCTGGATAAACCATCTGTCGGAGGTCGAGTTATGCTCAAAGTGGTTCCTGTTAATCTGCATTATGAAGATCGCACCTTAGACACCTTCGCTCTTCTTGATGATGGTTCAGAGAGGACTATTCTGCTCTCTACTGCAGTTAAGGCCTTGGGCATCCAGGGTGTTTCTGAAGATCTTCCATTGCGGACAGTAAGAGATGACATTCAAGTCCTTCATGGTTCCTCCATATCCTTTCAGATCTCTCCCCTCTGTAAACCTCAAACCAGTTTTAAGATCGATCATGCCTTTACTGCAGACCGTCTCAACCTGTCACGCCAGTCTTACCCTGTAGAACAACTACAACAGAAGTACAGACATCTACGTGGTCTTCCAATCCATCCACTTAATGAAGTCCAACCTTTACTTCTTATCGGTTCTGATCAGCCTCACCTCATCACTCCTACAAAGCCTATTCGATGGGGTGGCCCAGGTGCACCAGCTGCAGTTCATACGCGTCTAGGATGGACTCTCCAGGGTCCTATACCTTCCTTGAGTTGGCCTTCTGCTACAAGGCAATGTCTGCTAACCTCTGTGGCTCCAATTCAGGATGAACTTTTCCAAAACGTTCAACGACTGTGGCAGTTGGATATGGTTCCGCAGTCGGAGGGTAAAGAGGTCACTCGTTCCAAACAAGATAAGGAGGCTCTTCAGCTACTCGAAACTAAAACTTGCATCCTGGAAAAGGACGGCATCAACAGGTTGGCTACACCCTTGCTGCGGCGAAAGGATATGCCTGTGTGGAAGGCCCCTAAGGAGTCTGTCTTACCTTCCCTTCGCAGTATTGAGAGGCGTCTGCTGAAGGATCCTGTAAAAGCTGAGATCTATAAAGAGGAAATTAGGAAACTCATTGAGACAGGAGCAGTTTGTGAAGTGACTGACTCTTTACCTGATTCGGATGAATGCTGGTACATTCCTCATCACATTGTTAGTCACAATGGAAAGTTTCGCATTGTCTTTAATTGCTCCCATCAGTACCAAGGACAAAGTCTCAATCAATACCTGCTACCAGGACCCACCCTTGGGGCCTCACTTTTGGGTGTCCTTATACGCTTCAGAGAACATCCTGTAGCAGTGAGTGGAGATATAAAGGCCATGTTCCACCAGGTCAGTCTTTTACCAGAGGACCGTCATCTACTCCGTTTCCTTTGGCGGGACTTGAAGATGGACGAGGCACCTAAGATTCTTGAGTGGCAAGTGTTACCCTTCGGCACAACCTCCAGTCCATGCTGTGCCACCTATGCACTACAACGGCAAGTACGGCAACACCCACAGACGGATGAGGCGATCCGGTTTTCAGTGGAAAAGTGTTTCTATGTCGATAACTGCCTGCAGAGCCTACCTACGGCTGATGCAGCGCGAAGCCTGATCGATCGACTACGGTGTATCCTTTCTGGAGCTGGATTTGACATTCGCCAGTGGGCCTGCAACGATCCTAGTGTACTGAGCCACCTGCCAAGTAGTGCCCAAGCTGCAAGTGTGGAAATGTGGTTGACACAAGAGAACTCTGACATGCCTGAGTCTACGCTGGGTCTGAGCTGGAATTGGCAGTCAGACACATTGTCCTACAAACACCGACCTGTGATATATAACACACCCACTTTGAGGAATATCTATAAGGTCCTTGCTACACAGTATGACCCTCTGGGATGGCTTCTACCTTATACGACTCGTGCAAAGGTCATTATAAAGCAGTTGTGGAACAAACAGAGAGAGTGGGATGACCCCAACCTGCCACCTGAACTCCTCCAGTCTTGGAAGGCGTGGGAGGAGGAACTGCGTTACCTTCCTTGTATCACCATTCCACGGCCTTACATTCCTCCAGAGGTGGACAGGGGTGGAGCAACACATGAGGTACATATCTTTTCAGATGCCTCTGAACAAGCTTATGGAGCGGTGGCGTACCTCCGGACTACTGACCAGGACGGTCAAACTTACCTGTCATTCATTATAGCACGCTCTCGTGTTACTCCTAAAAGAGCCCACTCTATTCCAAGATTGGAACTCTGTGGAAGTCTAGTCGCAGCCCAGTTGGCAAAGTTGCTTCACAACGAATTGACCCTAAGCATCAAGTCTACTTCTTTGTGGACAGACTCTACCACTGTCCTCCAGTGGCTGAATTCAGAGTCCTGTCGCTACAAGGTCTTTGTGGGAAACAGGATTGCTGAGATCCAAGAGCTGACAGAAAAGTGTTCTTGGTATTATGTCAACTCTGCTGACAACCCCGCTGACGACCTCACAAAAGGAAAACCACTTCAATATCTTACAGCACCAAACCGATGGTGTCAAGGACCGTCTTTTCTTCTCCAGGATCCCAAGGAATGGCCAGTAATACCTCAGACTGAGTCCCAGGAAAACCAGGTTGAACTACGGAAATCTGTATTCTGTGGAAGCAGTACCTTACCCTCTTCTTCTGACAAAACTGGACGTGACTATAACACCTGGCAGGAACTCTTGGACTTCACTGCCAAAGGAATCAGAGCTACCCTTGCTCCCGGAACTTCTCCACAGGCTGAGGATTACCGCCAGGCTGAGCTCCATATCATCAAACAGGTACAGCAGGAATCCTTCCCTGAGGATTACAAACTTTTAGAGACTGGGAAGTCGCTCAGGTCCGGAAGTCGACTAATTACCCTAGCCCCTGAAATGGATCCGGTCAGTAGTGTGATCAGGGTAGGAGGTCGTTTGAGGAGAGTTACGGGTTCTGAGGACTTTGTTTTACATCCTTTGGTCCTAGATCCTAATCACCCAGTCACCCGCTTAATCATTCACCATTATGATAATCAGTTACATCATTCTGGACCAGAACGTCTGTTTGCAGAAATACGGCGATACTACTGGATTCTGCGTGGTCGCGAAGCTGTTCGCCGGTTTCAACATAACTGCCCAGAATGTCAACGATGGAGGGCCAAGCCGACAATCCCTAAGATGGCTGATCTACCCTCTGCTCGCCTTCGTCTTTACAAACCTGCCTTCCATTCTTGTGGAGTGGATTGCTTTGGACCTTTGCTAGTTAAAATCGGAAGACGCACAGAGAAGCGTTGGGGTATTCTCTTTAAATGTCTGACTACCAGAGCTGTCCATTTAGACTTACTCCCTAGCATAAGTACGGATTCATTCCTCATGGCTCTCAGAAGGTTTGTTGCAAGAAGAGGTACACCAGCGGAATTATGGTCCGATCGAGGTACGAACTTTCGTGGGGGTGAAAGAGAGTTACGGGAAGCTTATGACGCATTGATTCCTGACATACAGCATCAGCTTGCCCGTCAGAAGATCCACTTTCACTTTAATCCTCCATCGGCCCCTCACTTTGGTGGAGTTTGGGAAAGGGAGGTGAGATCTGTTAAATCAGCCTTGTACACAGTTTTGGGATCACAGTCAGTTTCAGAGGAAGTCATAATGACCGTCTTACTGGAAGTGGAGGCTATCCTGAATTCAAAACCCTTAGGCTATGTGTCCTCAGATGTGGCGGATGCTGATCCAGTTACACCAAATAGTCTTCTAATGGGGCGGCCTGATGGATCTTTACCTCCAGTCATTTACCCAGAATCCGAGATGTTAAGTCGTCGACCCTGGAGACATTCACAGATCCTTGCAGACAGATTCTGGTCTAGGTTCATAAGGGACTACCTTCCTAGCCTACAGACCCGGCAAAAATGGCAAGCCTCGCCACCTGACTTGAAGGAGAAAACAATTGTTCTAATTGTAGATCCCCAACTACCTCGGAGCTTATGGCCTGTGGGACAAGTTGTCAAGACTCACCGAAGCTTGGATGGTCACATACGGTCAGCCGATGTGGAGATAAAGGGCCAAGTTTATACTAGACCAGTAGCCCGCCTGGTCAGATTGCCTGCCATACCGAAAGATGGACTTAAAACCCCCAACCCTGTGTAGTTGAGTCGCCTTTCATAGAAACAAAGATGTTCCACATCTTTGGGGGCGGCTGTATTAAAGGCTCATTTCATAAGGACTTTTATTATGAAACCGCGTCATGGCAATATTGTGGTGGTGCGCAGCAGAGCCAGTTGAGCTGCCGTGATCTGCGTGATCGGTTACAAACTGTTGGTCGGAAAGCCGTTTAATTCCGAATATCCTACACTCCTATACAGATGCATGACCAAGGATGTTAGTCAATGACTTCAAACTATATATATATACATCCCTGACAATATCTGTACCTCCTCCATCTACCATCAATACATCGTGTTAAGTGATCACCTGTCTCTTCATTATTTGTGCTCTGACCGGCACCCAGGGGGGTTTACTCAACCTTTATAAACATTGACAGTCCAAAAGTCTCTCCAACACTACTATTAACACAAACTCTAAAACTGTTCAGTAAAAGTTTTAAATGCTTTTAAAAGAAGTCTTTTATCCTTTGCAAGATATATCATATGTGTATGTGTTTTTTTGCGGGTGGGTGTATGTGTGTGTGGTTGCAGCAGTGATGAAAAAAGGGCAGTATCTAAGCACAGTAATTCTTTCATTCAGCACAGACTCAAAATAACCAAATACTAAAACTAGAAAAACTTTGAGAACAGAGCAACCAAACAATTTCTGATGAGGACAATGAACAGAAGGAAACTCAGGGCTTAAATAACCAGGCAAACTAATCCAAAGAAACAAGACACAAGAGATACAACTCAATCAATCAATCAATGAAAAACCATGGAAACAAACTGAAAACTAGGTAACAGAACTAAAAACAGAACTAAAATCTACCCAAAATAGAAACAAATGCATATAAACAAAACTCATAACATATCCCCCATACCCGATCAAGAAGGCGCAATCAAAAGTACAAAGTGTCCAACAAAGAAGGGTGGGTGGGGGGACATAGAGCAGGCATAGACAACCACAGGATCCAGGGAGGAGTAGACAACAGGAAGAGCCAGGGAGGAGATAGCTGGAGGAGGAGCCAGGGTGGAATTCCCAACTGGAATCTCAGTATGTAAGCACACGGCAGAGTCAAGGGAGGAAGGAGCCATGGTGGAGACTTGACAGGTGGAACCAGGGAAATGACTGACCGAGACAGAACCGATGGTGGTGAAGACCAAGGTGGAGCCGAATAGCTAAAGTGATCGGGTGACACAGAAGGTCCTGGAGAACAAGGACTAGGTGGCTGAGGTACCAGAGGACTGAATTAGGAGGTACAAGGAAGCCTGGAGGTGGAGCAGAGGGGACAAGGCACCACGGTGGAACCGCAGTGGAGTCAACAGGTTGATGGGCAGAGGTGCAGTGATGGCCTCTGAGGTTTTAGTTGGAGAAAACGGGTCGACAGTCCAAGGTCAAGATGATACACGATGCACCAAGCGGACAAAATAGGAGGAGACAAAGGGCTGAGGACAGTAAGGAAAGGGCTGAAGAACTCGGCTGTGGAGACAGAGGTTTGAGTAAATCTTACTGGTCAATACAGGACAGGGAAACATCTCAGGAACGGCACTCTTGGTCGACATGGAACAAGCAGATATCTCAGGAACGGGCTCCTGGCTCACCGCGGAATTCTTAGGATCGACTCCCTATGCATTTCGGAACAGGCAGAAGATATAGGGGACTGGGAGGCAGGCCGGGAATATCAAAGGCATCAATAACAGCCCTGAATGGCGAAACAGGTTCGGTGCAGGGCGACGAAACAGGCATTATGGTCTCTTTATACTCCTCAAACAATGTAAAGGTTGGTGAGTTCAGCGCACTTATATCAGCATTGGTTGAAGGGACAGAGCTCCACTCCATCCAAACATATTCCACCAGTACATCCTCAGTGACAGAAAATGTTGACGACTGCAAGCGGCAACTCTCGCTGATCGTTACATCCAGCAGCAGACGAAGTCAAGCAAACCTAATGAAACTGAACCAAAACATATATATATATATTTATTGTGTGTGTGTGTGTGTGTGTGTGTGTATTTGTATATGCTGATGCTGATTTGGTGTATTTCAATTATAATGTTGAAAACAGCTGCTTAATATACATTTTTCAGTTTATTTGATAAGTAGAGAGTTCAAAAGATCAGCATGTACTGTATATGAACTAGAAATCTTTTGTAACATTAGAATTTCTTTACCGTCACTATGCATCCTTGCTAAGTTTTATTTACTTTCAAACATCATACTTACTCTAACTTTTCATAATTAATATCATACTTACTCTAACTAACTTTTAAACGGTAATGTACAAAGGTAAAATGTTTACTCCATGTCATCATCTTAATGCCAGTTGAGATGATGAATTCGTAGATGCTTTTTATACCATCTTGTCACATAACTATTTGTTCTTGCAAAAAAAAATAATAAAAAATTTAAAAATAAATATATATATATATATATATTTACTCCATAAAAAAGAAAAGCACAAGCTCAACCCCTGACACAATTTAATTGTTATTATTCCACAGGAATTTCACAGAGAAAGGTGCAATTTCTCAGAAGAGCTATTAGGTTGTAGGGACATTTAATCTGTGATAATCCGTGAATTTAAAATGAACTGAATAACAGTGATTTTGTTTTGGTAGGGTGCTGGGGTCATGTCTGTGTATCTCTTCATGAAACGTTACGCAGAGGAGGAGATGTACCGGCCCCACCCCGCGCTGTATCGCCCTCGTCTGTCTGAATGCAGTGACTACAGTGGCCAGTACCTGCACCCCGACTCATGGCCTCCTCCTCAGCGCGGACGCAGTGGCTCCGAGGTGTCCAGCGACATCTCCATTCAGCTCAACCAGACCCCGCTGCCTCCTCCGCCGAAAAGTAGCGGGCCCTCCAATCCACCCTCTTCCTCGGGCCCCTCCTCCGGGGCTAGCTATCACCTCCCACCTGCTTCTTCCTCCTCTTCCTCTTCCTATCCTCACACCATCCACTCCTCCCATTCTGGCGGCCACGTCCAGCAGTCCCTCCCAATGGCCACACCCCCATCCGCTGTCCCGCCCCCTCGTTACCACGCACATATGCGTATGAGCGCCTCTCCATGTTAGAGTTTCTGTGTATGCGATACCTAAACGGAAATATGTGTATAACATTAGGCAAGAGGATAACATGGGCTTTTAGTACTCCAGAGACTATGGGAGCAAAATGGAGAAAAGGGTGCTAAGTTGAAAAGAGGTTGACGAGGAAGCGCTTCACTTACAATTCTGTGCCTGAATGATGTTTTAACAGATTCTCAGAGCGAGATTAATAAGTGAGGGAATAGCATTTATACATATAGAAAGAATGTATGGAGGAGGAAGAAAATAGGGAAAAAGTACAAAACACTGACTTGCGGAAAATAGTTGAAAACAATTGTATACATATTAAATTTGTATGTAATATGTTTAAATCTTATTGCACACCATAACAACATTTTTCATCCCCTCCTTCCTCATATATCATAAGCATCATGAGGCTATTTATACCATTTCTTGTTTATACAAAAGCAAAAAGACACGAATGTGCCCCAAAGGTGGCAGATTTCTTTAAATGGTGTCGCAGATTTATTTCCGCGCACAAGATGCATAATTTCTGTACATAATGTATCAAGAGCAGTAGTCATTTAGTGTAGTCCAACATATTTACTATGTTTTGTCACGTGGGCAAAAGTGCAGGGGCTCCGATTTGTCCTTTACTATCAATTTGTAATGTTTTTAGATTTGTACATCAGGGTAGATGTTCTACAAAGCTGGCTGATGTTTCCCTACTGGGATGTTGTACGCTTGGCCCCACGGCCCTCAATATGCCTTGTTTTCTTGTGCTCTCATATTAAAAACAAAAATGTTTAAAAAAAAAAAAAGTAAAAGTTTAGCAGAGACATAGCACGATACAAAAAGGAAACGTTTGAACATATTAAACATATTTATCTTAACCTAGAATGGAGGCTGACTCCTATATGAATGCTGGAGATTTACTCTCCTTCACTGTTCAGTCATTTATTAATGATATTTTCACTACAACTATTCTTTGAATTGTTTATTATACAAAATGAATTGTAAACGTGTTATATTATAACAGGAGCTATTGTAAATCAGTCATGTGCGTGTTGCAGCAGTATTTCAGAGATCATGTTTTAGAGTAATATGGGTTCATGAAAAATAAGTACAGGGATCATAGCACGAAGCAATATGCTGTGATTTTGATTTCCACCTTGGTATCTTGCGCCACCTACTGGTCAAGCATTGATAGTGCATCAAAACAAGCACTGAAGAACAGTATATGAAATCTGTACTCGATTCATTGACAAAAAATGAGGCAGATGAGTCAGCATTTCAATACCTGGTGCCTGCAGATGCTGCATTGATTGAGCAATGCAGTAAAGACAGTTTGTACAGTATGATTATGTACCACCAAATCCCTCTCCCTAATCCATATACAGTGACCTTTGTAGAAAATTTCTCTAAATAAATATGAACTAATAAACATAATGATCTGTTATTCCCTATTTTCAAATATTTTCCAGAGAGTTATATCTGATAGAGTTCATTAGTGTGTGTAAATATTATAAACATAGTTATGAAATATAAATAGTTATAAAGAACAGGACTGGCTCCTGCTGGATAGTAAAGAACGAATATTTATAGCCATATTATAACTGAAATATGCAGAATTGAAAGTATGATATATAGAAAATTAAAAGAGCAAGAGGAATGATTTTTGATCCTAATATTTATTCAAGCATCGCAAATGGTACAAGTTTAGTCTGCTTTTAAGTCTCAAACGTGTGAATATCTGTTTTTGTTTCTCATCTTTTGCTAATAATTGCGTTATGATAATCTTTCTGTTCTCATGGTTCCGATCTGTTGTTGCTGCGGTCTATGCTGAGGGTCTGGCTTATAAATATATATGTATCATTTTGCATGACCATTTTTGTCATCTTTTTACCCTTTTTTTATCCTCATGGCTTGTCCTTTGTCTTGATTTGTCTCTCTCAAAGTCCCATTAAGCTAAAGCTGCCTCACTCATTTGACGTGTATTTTCCTCTTTTACCCCTCATTTCTCTGTCTTCTCTCTCTCAGCCTTTCTGGCTGTAGTTTTCTGTTTTTTAGTTATCAGTTTTGCATGCCTTTCATTCCATAATGCCAAAGCAATTGTGCCTGATACTTAAGATGATGATGACAGTTATTATTATTATTACTAGTATTATTATTAAAACTGTGGCATTTCTTCTTTGTAATCTGGAATTTGCTAAATAAATCTTAAGAAACTGAAAAATATTGCATGTTAAATGACTTGTATTTTATGCACAATGCATTTCTAATGAAGTTACTGTACATACTTTATGCTTCTACTTTAATTTGATATTTAAAAATGCAGGGTAAAAATAGAGAGATGATTACTTTTTTAAATGACCCCTAAATACAGCTTAAATAACTGTTTCCATTATACTTACAATATCATTATATTCTTGAGAAACAAGTATTTTGTGAATAAAAATAAATGTGAAAGAAGTGTGAGCAGCATGCATGTGAGCAAATGAACACATGAAGCTGCATATCTTCAACTTTTGTAAAACAATGAATACTTTATTAAATAGTATTGTTGTATTTAATACAATATTTAATAGTCACACCAATCTGCTCCTTAAAATTTGACATTGATCAAAATTACACTATTTAAATGTATATCTTCAGATCCAACTTATGTCCAACTTTTTGATCATGTTCTCCTAGTCTGATCAACTTTGCTAAGAGGAATCCTCTAATTTTGGTTGGTCAAGGTTGATTAATTTTTGGAAAGCTCGAAGTGACATGAATTTTGTTGTTTATGACCCCATAAATACAGCTTAAATTCATTTTCATTATTACAGTTTCATTATATTCTTGAGAATATAAGTATTTTGTGAATTTAAAAAAATGCTTTAAAAAGCACAAACACACACACACACACACACACACACACACACATATGACCAGCTACATTTCACCAATAAATAAATAAGCAACTGAAAAAAAATTATTTAGATATATTTATATTCACAATAACATAATCATTTCTTATTTCTTTCTAATAATTTAGGATGAAATAAGACAAGGACATGTTTCATGAGATTCAGCCTGCTAGTTTTTTTAACTTCTGTTGAACTGTTTCACTAAAAATCAATTGAAAAGGTAAAAAAGTTGTTTTTAAGGGGTTGTATTGTTAACAACTGTAGTTTATTTATTGATCACATGGTGAATTTCAGCATGTTAGTTTTCATAATGTGGTTTACTGGTTTTCTTTACTTTTTAACAAGTATACATGTTTCCATTTAAATCATTTTCATATTGCTATATATTCCTTATGCAGGTTGATGTAATTTTGCATCATCACCTTGCTAGTTGGTTTTATTAATGAAATTGTGCCTGTAGACGTTGAAAGTATCTTTTAAGCATTTGAATAAAGTCAATAGATTAATAGATCACAGTTAATAGATCTGTATAATCAGATGACAATGTAAGCATGTCTGTCGGGCAAATGAGTGACTAGGTGACTTATTTGAGGAGAAATGAGTAAACGGTGGAGGAGTGTGTGAATTGATGGATCAGTGCATCAGCAGTGAGCACTTGCTAATGTTTGGCCCATGTGCTGTGGATCCAGTATCGACTTCTTGGATGAAATACGATTCCTACTTTCTCATGTCTAACTTTGAGAGAATGGCCTTGAAAGACCTTGAGAAATTTACCCAGAGTGGGAAAGGAAAGACTTCCTGTTGTTTAAAGCTATGATCTCATTATTGCTGCAACAGCATCACTTGAATCAGAGGAATTGCTTTCATGGCATAAATACCCTGGTGACAGAATAAACACCCACATGAATAAGGAACCACAGTCTCTAATACATACATCTCTCCGTGTGTTCAAACCACAGGGACGTTAGAAGCACTACATAACTGAGTGCTGGTTATCAACGCTTCTTCTCTACCTGAAGATGTGTGGGCGAACAGTGGCTGTCTCTCTCTCTCTCTCTCTCTCTCTCCTTTTTCTCTCTCGGAGGAAAAAACACAGAGGAACATGTGAGCAAATGAACACATTAAGCTGTATATCTTCATCATTTGCCAAGGCATAAAAATAAACGAGACGCGAACAAGATTAAATAATCACACCAAGTGGAGTCCTTACATTAGCAATGGATTCAAATGAAAGTAATTATATGTATATACAAGAAGTTGGTTTGGATTTAAACCTCTTTGGAGAAGATCAGTACAAGATCTTGACAAAACATTGATGCACCCCTTGTTGGAAATAACATCACAACATTTATTTTCATCAAGAGGTGCAGAGTCCAGCACTCTCTAAAGTCTCTTCCAGCACAACCCAAGACTTTCAATGCATTTAAGGTCTGGACTCAGAGGTGCCAATTCATGTGAGAAAATGACTCGTGCTCCCCCCAACCCGATGAATCTTGACATTGTGAATTTTAAGATTTAATTTCACCATCTTTCATGGCTCTTAGGGTAGATGCCATATTTAAATTTTCCCAAATGAAAATAAGTCTCTGAGGAACACTGCAAATAAATATGATATCTACCCTACATTCTGACCAAACATATCGCCTATCATTATAGAGTGTCCTCTTCTTAGGTGAACGATTAACGGACATTAACAACTTTCCACAGATTAGATTAATATCTGAAAATGGCTTTATTAAAAGTGTGTCAAGTAATGAAACAATTCAGAAAATCCAGACAGAAAATGTTAGTGCCATTTTAAAGGCATATAGTCAAACAGCCACAACCAGTCCATTCTCGCCTTCTGACAGAATCCATATCTATTTGTTATTAGTTCTTAGAGAACTGTGATTTGTCTCTTGATCAATATTAACCAAGTCCTGTCGGCAAATAATTCCTGTTTCACCATCGTTTATTCATATGAGCACAACAGTCTCTTAACGCCCCCTCATTCACCGCCTCTCCAGAATCGCCTCAAAGAATTACGACCAAAAAGCAACAGGGATACATGTCTAAACTCCCAAGGTAAGGCGAAAAAAACATCAAGCACGAACAATTTTAAACGACTTGGTACGTTTTAAGTAGATTCGTTGAGATTATTTGAAGATAAATCGAGATAAATCGTGCAGTTTAACAGACGCTGTGGGGTCGGTTTACTGGCGTGTAAAAGCTTCCGTTGATTGTTTAGCGATTCATTCGAATCGGGTTTTTGTCATTTATGTTTAACGAACGTGTTTCACGATGTTTTACGATTGAATCTTTTGTGAATATAGTGAAAACAGTTAGTGGTTTCACGAGCGTGTCCGTGTCAGATGAGCGCGCGCACTGGAGACGCGCGCGGACTGAACGCCTCTAGCAACGGTCTCGGGAGAAACATCTGCCAGTCATTTTGATGGCTGAGGGAAATCTATCATTGGTTTTTATGTTGTATCTTTCCCTTTAGGACCGAAAAGACAAATCATTGATCGACTGAAGGTCCCTTGCTACTGCAATATCATACGTGTTGCACTAGTGCATGACACTGATTTACAACCAAGAGTTGTGATGTTAATTGACATTAGGCTATATACTTTATTTTTATAAATATATTTTATTTATGCACGTATATTATTGTAGCCTAGTAACATATAGCCTCCACATCAGAACCATTGATTCTGATGCTTATTCATTCATTCATTCATTCATTCATTCATTCATTCACGCCAAAAATGCCTCCTGGTGCTTGGATAGTACCAGTGTTTTCTTTAATAAAAATGTCACTTTTAATAGCTCTAAATGTCTTATATGTGACAACAGTAATAATTTAGCAACGTGACTTGGCTGCATGTGAAGTTTCAATGAAATTACTGGAGAGGTTTGAATGTATTCCTCCTGTTGTATGAGATAAGCAAGGTCGAACCATTCCTGCGAGGCTCGAATCCTCTGCAGTTCTATCAGACATGACACATGGTTGCCATGTTATGTGAATGTTTTGGTGCTGAGAGGCCATTAGTGCCCTACAGAAGTTCATTCATATGTATCATTGAACCGCTAGCTTGCCCTTTCTCCACAAACTTGTGTAACATGTGACCAGAGGATGGTCTGCTGTTTGGTGCCTCAAAGTATTTTACATTAGAAATAAAATATTACATTTAAAGTTATCATTGTAATACAAAAAATTATATGCATAATATTTTTCATGAGTATCATTAGAATCTTTTCAGAGCACAAACTGTATGCACTTTAATTATATCACAATATATATATATATATATATATATATATATATATATATATATATATATATATATATATATATATATATATATATATATATATATATAAAATATTTAAACAGTTACTGGTGTAATTGTCCATATTAGTAGTAGCAGTAAAATAATAATATTAATAATATTATTATTATTAATAAATTCCTTATAATAATATTTATTATAATATTTACATATTTATATAATATTTATTTCCTAAATGTATTTATTTATTTATTCCTTATAATTTTGGTGTGGGCAATTTTCGCTAAAAGAGACAGAAAGTATTGTGCATTTATTATTTTATCAATATTTTTATATTATACATTAGATTATTTATTTTGGCATAATAACAATAA
The DNA here is from genome assembly GCA_037043235.1 of Rhodeus uyekii. Lineage (NCBI taxonomy): Eukaryota > Metazoa > Chordata > Actinopteri > Cypriniformes > Acheilognathidae > Rhodeus > Rhodeus uyekii. The sequence continues at coordinate 1,597,987 of JAWRVZ010000124.1, read as the reverse complement.
TACTATTTTTCATTAATAATTAATGAATTCTTTATTTTTCTTACTTATAATTCTATATTAAATATTTTTTATTGTTTTTGTCACCAGTGTATATTGTACTTTTAAAACTGTTTAAAAAAAATATGTACGTGTGCATAAGAAGCTTTCATTTAAATATTTCTATAGGATTTTTGATTTTTGTGTTAACTTATTTGGTTCCTAAACACTGTGTAACTTCTTTTGTGTGTGTCTGGCTGTGGTGTTTGTTACCATTTGAGTTCCTGTTACTGAGAATGAGCAAGAGTGACAAGACTCTGAACATAACACAACAGAACTCTAAGTAACTGCCTATTAGAGTCTGAACTCGTCATGAGGGGACAGATCAGCTGTCTTCGCTGTGCATGTCATTACCGCATCACCACACGGTCGGAAAAGAGTGTTGATCGAAAGCACCCACCAGGTGGATTCTGAACATCCATGACAGTCAAGGGTTTGGCAAATCACTAGGTATGTTGTAATGAATCCCCCCCCCCCCCCCCCCCCACTCCACCACACGCACACACACACACACACACACACTAGCATCACCTCACTTACCAACATCACACACACCATCCTGTTCTGTTCTCGACTTCAGAATGCGCTGTTGCCATGGTGACAGAATGGCACACGCTCTGTCTTGCTTTCTCTCTATTCTCTTTTTCTTTACATATCCCTTGCTCTTCACACGGATGTTTGGGCGATGTAACCATCTAGATTCACTGCTCGTCTGGATGAAATACATGTAAAATGCACTGCTGTCATGATAATGATCATTTAATGGCAATAACACAATCTCAAGCTGTTGTTTTTTCCTCCAGCATGCACCTTAAACATGTTCTGTCTCTCTATTTTCATTGTTTGTTTCCCCTCAGGAGGAGAAGCAGTAGGATTTCTGCCATGAAATCTCTCTAAGAGGAGAAAAGAAGCGAAACCTAGAAAATCTACACCCACCCACGGGCAGGAGACAGGGGGAGAGAGAAAGAAAGAAAGAGAGAGAGAGAGAGAGAGAGAGAGAGAGAAAAAGAGAGAGCGGAGGGGTGCGTGAAAGAGGGGGGAAAGAAAAAGCAAGGGATAACAGTCGATGGATGCTGCTTGGACGTTCTGGTCGGCACAATATTCAGTGACAAGGATTGGAGAGCTGCAGGGATGGATGGGAAGGCAAGACACATTCCTCCAGGTAATCGGATATTATTAATGGCTGCCGGTACTGTGCAGAGACCACTGTGTCTTATGCTTGTCATAATTTTTTGTGAAATGCTCTTGAGTGAGTTCCACTGTACAACAGCATCATTTTCAGCTTATTGTTGTCTTACCAGGGAACTTTTTTGCAGACATCTTTAGATGTTCCAGAAGTGTGCTTGAGTTCTCATGATTGAGTTCATTATGTTCTTTTATCACTCGGCACTCTATCGGGAATACTTTTCAGCTAAAATATTTTTGTATAATGGCCACTGAATTGTGTAGTTCACCGTTGTCCATGGTAACAGGCCGATGACACTAAAATCACAAAGACATGTTATATTGTACTGCAACATTTTAGTTCGTCCATAGAAAAAGTACCTTGGATTTTAAGATAATATGTATGTACTATGTGTATATATATATATATATATATATATATATATATACACGCACACACACACACACACACACAAATTCACCTCAATCAATGTTGTTCTGCATTGTAATAAAAAAAACTTTCAGAATCTAGTAAAAAATATATACAGTTGAGTTCACTTATCTCGACTCACGGTTAACTCACCAATCCTATTATGTCAACGTTTTTGAAGTGGAACACTTTTGAAGTGCATTTTCTCATCGGTTACGTTGATTCTTTAATGTCACTGAACCCTAATATCTCAAACACAAAAGAAGGACAAATTCGCCACTTCACATGGTTATTTCGTGACTAAGATCGTACCTAGTTCACTGCGCATGCGCTGAGTTCGCATTGCAAGTGGATCGCACGTTAATCTCCCGTGGCGCTTGTTTCACAGTGTCACATAGCCGCGGAATAACTTCTTTTCTGACGCACGCTCTGCTCAGCGGCGCTGCGGATTGAAGAACCCGGTTATTAAAAGACGGGACAAAGCCGAATTTGTTGAGAAAGCACATTAGACAGGCAGAACGCAATAAAGTATGCAATCTAGTACAGCGTGATGACCTCACGAATATGTTATGAGCGACTGTGTTTACACTGTGAGCGATCATTGTGTTTGCAATGTTGGAGAATATAATTAAAGGTTTGTATCGAGACTTGAGGGTGTTTTTTTATTGTATTGTATTTTTTTTTACATTTAATTGTATTTGAAAAAAATACTATAGAAGTCTGGTTACCAACATTCTTTAAAAGATCTGTATTCAACAGAAGAAAGAAACTCATACAGGTTTGCAACAACATGAGGGTGAGTAAAGGATGACAGAATTAAAATTTTTTGGGTGAACTATCCCATTAATGAAGCAATCTCTGGGATCTTAATGTTATTTTATATTTTTTTTACAGATTTTGGTTTATGCAGTAGACATAACAGTCAGCTGACATATTTATCTTTAGTAATCATAAACAATCTAATCTTCTACAAGAAAGCAATGGACCGTAGCCCAAAATATCTTTCGTCCATATCAACATGCTTGAATTGCTCCATATAAAAGATCTATCCATGCGAAGAAATCTCAATTACAACTGTCTCTTGACTGTTCACAATAGCTGCTTGGCAACTATACATTCCCAATGGGACTATAAGCAGTTTGGCTATTATCTAAAAGATAAGACCTTTCTTACCTCTGCATTTTTCTTTTGATACTTAGCTCTTAGTATCTGTTTTATACTCTTTTTATACTATATCTAAAATGTTCATCTTTCTCCGGTGTTAAATTGGTGTTTGTTCATGATCTTAGTAACCTATATTTTGCACACTGGTTCAAAAAGTCCTCGTCAACTGATATTCCAACACTTGATATTTTCAGCAGGATCAAACACATCTCATCTACTTCTTCCTGTAACCTTGGGCTCTGATTACAATCTTTCTTTATGCTTTTATTTATGCCCTATACCCTATAACTTTTCAATAGTGTCCACTTCACTGAGGCTCCTGTTCACACTCTCTTAGCCCCTCGTTTGTTTCTGTTTATGACTCCAGCAATGGTGTGGTGCGAGCGGGGAATTCAGGTGCTTCTCACCACTGTGGGAGCATTCGCAGCCTTCGCCTTGATGACCGTGGCCATTGGCACGGACTACTGGCTGTACGCTCGGGCCTTTATCTGCAATAGCACTGCCAACTCCTCTCAGGATGACCCACACAACAAGGACAAGAAGGATCCTGGAGCGCTCACCCACTCCGGCCTCTGGAGGATTTGCTGCCTGGAAGGTAAGTGAACGGCTGTGTTTGTGTGTGGGGGCGAAGGATTGGGTCATGTACTGTATGTATGTATGAGCAGGAAATGATGCATGAAAGAGATCCCCACCTGTGCAATTTGGTCAAATGACTCATGGAAGTTATATAGCAAAAGGGAAAATGGTTGGATTGGAGCTGGAGTCACACCGTCTGGATTAGGCTTCTGCAGCTCTATTTTGATCAGTGCCACTTAATATGCATTATTTGAACTGATTAGAATGTCAATGTGTGCTTTGTATGCAATGTAAGTCACTTTGGATAAAGCGTAGGCTAAATGCATGAATGTAAATGTAAATAGTTGCAGTGGCCGTTCAAGTGCTCAAGTGCAATATGTTTTTTTTTTACATTTTATTTATTACCTTAACTTAAAAATGAGTTTGGGGTCTTAACTCTTTCCCTGCCATTGACAGAATTTTTCATTTTTTGCCTTCCACGTTTTCACTGTTATATGTATGGTATATATGGTAGGGGGCGCTATCATGCATCTTCTGAAATAGTAAAAAAAGGAGCCGAAACAAGCAACAAAAGCATTTCTTATGCACGTTGTAGTCTTTGAAGGGGGAAAAAAACTTGATTTTCTCAGCTTTTAAAAAAAAAACTTATACCACATTCAAGTGTTGATAAAAATAAAATGCATGAAGCTAGAATAAAATTTTATTTTTTGTTGTTTATTAAAATAGGAGGCTCTGTTCTTTCTTTTGACATATTGCATATATTTATACTAGTAAAAATTCTGGAGGCCCTGAAATGTTTGTAAAAATGATCAAAAACTATTATTATTATTTTTAAACGCTGTTAAGATTTTCTAATGCTTTAGAAAGAAATATCTTAAGCTCATGAAAGCTACATTTATTTGATCAAAAATATAGTAATATTGTGAAATAGTATTATAGTAATAGGAACTATTTTCTCTTTTAACATATTTTAAAATTTAATTTATTCCTGTGAATGTAAAGCTGGATTTTCAGCATCATTACATCATTACAGTCACATGATCCTTCAGAATCATTCTAATATGCTGATTTGAAACATTTCTTATTATTATCATTGTTGAAAAGATTGTTAATAAGCTCTGTATTACTTTTGCAAAACGGCTACAGCATAATAAAAAATATTAAAGTTGCACATTTTCTTTCAACAATGCATTTTTCAAAATTGCAGTCTACAAATGTGTCAACTTGCTAATGGAGACATTGTTAACTTCCTATGGAAGTTAGCTTCTATTCCTTCCTGCATGGAAGTAACTTTCATTGGTGTAACCTAATGCATTTAGGCTGATTCACTCATATTAAATATGAAATAAATAAATAAATCCTTCACCACCAAGTAAAAAAAAAAAATTAGGATCAGGATACTTTTTCATGCTTGTGATATATAGTACTGTGCTACAGAGGAAACAAAACCAGGGCATTAAATCAGAACCCTAACATAAACTGATTTCACTCTCTAGCTTTAAGGTAACTTTAAAGTTACCAAAGGCATTGTGGAAAGCGTCGACTCCAGATAGTTTTAGCCACTGGGCTCTGCAATGCGGGGTATTCACGTTAAGCAAGTTGGTTTAACAGTACAAAGTACCTCTTTTGCTGTAGCCAGGTCTCAAGAGACAGGTTTTAAACAAACATGGGCTGTATTTTTTCCCCCATTTGCATTAGGAACCTAGAAGAGTATGTGTCAATGGCTATGATTATGTGATGAGTCATTGCAGGTCAAAGGTGCCTGCAGTGCTCTCATTGCATTTGCAGAATAATCAAACCAAACAAAAACAGTCATTTCGAGTTATTATACTGCTCACTTTGGTTTTCTGCTTACATAGTGCAAACTGATCAGATTTTTTAGGGAAATCGTCTCAGGTTATGTATGTAACCATAGTTCCCTGAGAGGGAATGAGACGCTGCGTCACAAAGCACTATAGGTGTTCAAATAGCGCTTTGTGATGCAGCTCGAGTTCCCTAGAAAGGGAAGTATATGTTTTATTAATAGGGTTTCTTACAAAATTGCATTATTCTCTCTACGGTTTTTTTATATATATATTTTTGTTTAATATTTTTGGGCTGTTTTGCCTTTATTGGATAAGACAGTCAAGGTGAGACAGGGACTTCGGAAAGGATTTGAGCTTGGGTCGCCCTTAAGCGTTACTGCATATTTGGAGCGCTGCCCACAAGGCTATGACTTCCACTATATTAATATTGGAATTTATTGAAATAATAGATCTGTTTCAAAAGTCTTAATGCACTTTTGTATAGACATAAATGTTCAGTAAGTGAGTCAGATATTGGGTCTAATTCACTAATAATTGCATGGGTTATTTCGTATTTGTAAGCACAGGAGAACTAATAATTCAAAATACAAACATGAATTTCTCCTAAACCTCATTCTAATGTTAGTGAAGTATTTTAAATGAGGTTAGTCAAGGTTAATGTCAGGCTGGGTGAAGGGATGAGACGAGGACTCAAGACTGCAAAAGAATGGGGATTTTATTATAACAAAAAGGGAACCAAAAACTCAACAAAAACCACCCCGTGGGGGGAAAACAAGACTAAACTAGGAAAAACTGGACTGGAGACAAGAGACAAGGAGCAACACAACCATTAAACCATGACGAAACAGCACAAGACAGCAAACATGCAGGGAATAAATAGACACAATAGGACGGGTAATTGATCGGGAAACAGCTGGGACAAATCAAGCTAATGACACGGAAACAAGGAGGGAGGAGAACACAATGACAAGACATGAACACGCAGCCAATGCGAACGCGCATCGCTGCGTGTCCACATTAAACAAAGACGACACGCAGCTGGTAACAACCAAACTGTGCGCGTGACACCAAAACACAACATGAAAGCACACGGCCGAAGTAAACACGAACCACGTGCTTACAACACTGCACACAGACACGAGAGCATGCGGTACAAGCAGAGCTTGAAACCGCGCCCGCTCGCATAACGTAGAGCACGCGAAGACGAGCAACCACTCGTCTCGCACGCTCACGACAAGGACGAACACACGGGTCATGAATGCCCGAACCCCGACACAAAACAGAGACCGAACAAGACTGTCTGGGGATCGGACATCATAACCTGCACACAAGACGCTACACAGACAAGAGTGTGTGCGATTTGAACCCTCGAAGCCGCGCACACACACACAAGACTCGAGACATTACGGTAGTGTCAGAGCTCTGCCACAAAACCAAGAAATGACTAGACCGAAGGTGGCAGAACCCTGACAGTTAGTCATTAGCATAAAACACGCCAAAACCATCTTCACGAGTTCACACTTACGAATGATTCAGGAGCAATGGATGGTAAGCGTATTTGGCGAGCTGTCCGAGGAGAGGGCTCCGAGCTCGGTATTAGCCCGAACCTGGAGCACTCCCCCCGTATCCTGACTTTGATAGGAACAATTAAGTGTGAGGAGTTGGGGTGGTGGAGGGATGCCGAAAAATGTCAAAGAGCTGTAGGTGAGTCAAACGTGTCTATATATACGTACTTCCTCTCCTGCTGATAGGATGAGGAGTAATTGCTGATGACGTATTGATTGTATTAATCATTTGAACGTGCTCCTCCCGAACTTTGTTAATAAAACATCATTAAATGTAAGGGTTTTCTATACATCTTTCCTTTGTAGCTTTTCGACACTCTCTGCCAGACGCGCTCTCGCCAGATCCATGAGCAGTGCCGAGTGTCATTCTCAGAACCAGTTCAAACACAATAAAAACATTTTATACAGACCCAAATTATAGATCTTTGATTAGCCAACTGTGCGTGCAAGTCTGCGCTGAAGTGAGAGAAGCCTTTCAGCTGAAGCTATAATGCAGCTTTTCTTACTTTTGAACTATACGATGAAATGTATTGTCAAAATGTCAAATGTTATTATTAATAATATAATAAAATATAATATAATTGTCTTAAGATAAAATAGAACTAACATGGTTAGGCTTAAGGCCGCACTAAAAATAGCAGATAGTCGAGGCTATTTCGCTCTTGTAACACAGAGGTGACTCACAGGCAGGGATCCAAACGCAATGTCTTTATTAAGAGTGGTCAATAATCCAGGCAGGGGTCACAAAGGCAGGCAGACAGTATCAGAATCGTGGTACAGGCGGTGGTCAAGACAGGCAGCTATCAATCATCAACGTAAATCCAGGCAAAGGTCAGGGCAGGCAGAACAGGATCAGAACACAGGTAAACAGGCAGGATCGGAAACAGCAAAACAAGACAGGATAACCAACGCTTAGAAATGATAGCTACGGCCAATCAAGACTTCGCAGAGAGTGTATGAATGAAGCAGTCTTTTATAGTCCAAGTAATGATAAACAGGTGGTGTGAGAAACAATGATAATGGAGTCCAGCTGTGTGTGTGTAATCAGTCCAGTGTGAGTGAGTGAGTGAGCTCAGTCTGGTGGCCATGGAGGGGAGCGCAGAGCTCATAATCATAACAGCTCTCTTCTGGGTTGAACGGGTTGTACCCTTTTGGCAACTCGAGCCCAGTCAACTAGGCTGTACGGCTGCTTCTAAAGACCTCTTATCAGGAGTCTTCCTTCAAGATGTTTGTGGTTTGGCGGGCTGGTCCTCACTGCACACAATCATAGGGTTCTACGACCTAGACGTGACTCTACACCAGGGGCTCAGGTGTTATCATCCTCGTGCGATTCACACCAAATATTCACTTGTCACTATGGCGGCATGGGCCCTTTTTCTTACTCTGTTCTCTTACTCTCTTATGCATCCTGTTTCCCTATGAGGTCAAACATTATTTTATAGCTGGGATTAATGGGTTATGATTGTCTATGAATTTGTATTTTGATGACCTGCATGATCATATATGTTGATATCTATGCAACATATTGGCATTACAAGAGTCTTGAATAGTTCCTTTAAAAGCATTCAATGCAAATGCTCTGCAGATGATGTTATACTTGCAGTGCCTCTTTGTGTCTGAAGCCGTCGTTGAAGTCCTGATAAAGGAGTTCATAGTTCTGTGAGTCGATGGTGTTAAAGTTGCAGTCACTTTCTTCTCTGTGGATGAAGAAATCATGATGAACTTTGTCAATGTTGGTATGACTGTGGTATGATTGATGGAGTTGCACGTAGCTCGAAGTGTTCTCTTTCTCTCTCCTGAAAAGCACATGGCTGGCTGCAGGTTTTAAGCCCTGCGAATGGAAAATGTACAAGCAAGAGATACAAAGGCAGAGAGAGCAAGAAAGGTGGGATCTGACTTTTATCTTTTGGGAATGGTCTCTCCTCCCAGAGGTCAGTGACCAATGGTAGCTCAAACTTTTGGAGAGAGCGTATTACGATGGTTTCAAGCAGAGCTTTAGCATTTGAATTTGTAACTTGATTAGATGCTGCTAAATAAACTATTCAAGACTCTTGTAATACTAATATATTACATAAATATCAACTTATAGTATACAGTACATGATCATGCAGGTCATAAAAATACAAATTCAAGACTGATATATATATGGTTCTCATTTATCAAATAATCATAACACATTAATTACTATAATAAAAACTATAAAAGACCCCATAGGGAAATAGGATGCATAGAAGAGTAAGAGAACAGAGTAAGAAATAACAATTCTGTCCTAACGCAGGCATAAAGCAGTATATATAAATGTACATGCAATATACAAAACAGTAATAATACACACAATGTCCTGGAAAGATTGATTTTCATTCACAGTAAGGAGTATCTATGAATTAATGTGAAGAAAAGATCAGTTCTTATGGACATTAAGTGTGTTATATTGTTGCTAGGTGGCCTTCACATTCCTTTTGGTCATAAAACCATGGCAACCAGAGACCTGGTGGGGGGGGGGGGGGGGGGGGGGGGGGTTGCAGACATTTACAAGCTGGTACCTAGTTGATGTTTCTGGTTGGTGACGGTTTCAGGGATTATTTGTTAAATATACCAAATAACCATGCATGCCTGCTCGGTCCAGATGTTACACGATTTCACATGTGCTTCATGATGTCAATCAACGCAGCACGAGTTCACTTGAAAGGAAAGCCACTTCATATTAACATCCTGATATAATAACAGTTTTCCAAGAAAGCATCTAAAAAATAAATGAAACAAAATTAAGATTGACTGAACGTTTTGTCGCGTCCAGTGTGGACAGCTTCTAGATTTCTAGATGTGGTGCGATGCAACAACGGTCTGGTGTAGACACAGTGTTACACATTTTATAAGCTTTTTGGGACATCTCAGCTGGTAAAAATAACATACCATCATATGTAAATTGAGCTCATTTAGTCCAGCACATAGCATTTTTTTGAAAGTTCTGTTGCAAAATATACATCATAAAGGCATTTTTTTTGTATCTGCAGGCTCACCTTCAAAAATCGCAGTGTAAATGCTAAGCGAACCAGGACTAAATTATTATTTAAATTAAATAATTTACTTATTTGGTCCAGACTAAAAGAATCAAGTTAATCAAGCAAATGAAATTATTTGCTCCGAACAGGGACTGTTTTATAACAATGTTGCAAATTTCTTCATTCTTGTAGTAAATGATGAACTGCGATAACTACAGCGATCACTGACAGAATCAGAATCTGTTGCTTTTTATATAACACATTCCCCGTTATGAATTATGACACCACTTGGTTTGTAGATACGTTGGGTCTGATTACTTTCTCACCTCAACCAAATCGCCTTTTTCAGTCAGGCCGAGACCATCTTGTTCAGGCGATCTCTGACCGATTGTTTGGGTGCAGATCCGAGCATGATTGCATGTTCATTTATGCTCAAACAAACCAAACTAAGGGAGAAAATGCTCCAAACGAGCCAGGTGTGAAAACGCACTGAGTTACTGATAATAACCCTGGCATGAAATGAAGACAGCAGGCACTGGAAGACACTGGGAATATGCATTGGGACAAACATTTTGTCAAAAAAGTGAATGGTTTATATCACACGAGAGAGTGCACCGCATGACGCTTTTGACCTGGGGGGACTCACAGCCATTGACATCTACTCTGAATTAATTTAGATCAAAACACCTCATTGACTATTTGACTGAATGCCACTCAGACACTTTTTCTTTTGGCCTTTTGTGAATTTGTATTTAAAATGACAATGAGAAATAAGACAGGAAATTGTTAGAGAAAAAAGGGGAGCCTGGGTTGTTGTAGACTGAACTCAAGCAAGTCGCCAGAGCAAGTGCTGAATCACAGATGCTAAGTGCTACTTTATTTAGTTTGTTCAGAAACCAACTTATGAAATATGGTGACACATTTGAAGGATCTCTCTCTCTCTCTCTCTCTCTCTCATTCTGTTTAGGATTGAAGAGAGGAGTGTGTTCCCAGATTAATCATTTCCCAGAAGATGCTGATTATGACCAGGATGCTGCAGAGTACCTTTTACGTAAGTCAAGAGTGTTTATTTGCACATGTTTTTGGCATATAAGATGATGTTTGCATTCTAAATATAGGGATTTAGGGACAACATTGAATTTGAACTTACATTTTTGTCATATTTTTTTTCTCTTCTCAGGTGTAGTCAGGGCCTCCAGTATATTTCCTATCCTCAGTGCCATATTATTGCTGCTAGGTGGAGTTTGTGTGGCATCTAGTCGGTTCTACAAGACCAAAAGACACATCATTTTGGGAGCAGGCATTTTGTTTGTAGTGGCAGGTAAAGTTTTTCATTATGACACTTATAGCATCCTAATTTAGAGGTGAATTCATGAAACCTTTCTGTCAGATTTAATGAGAACTTTAATTTACTTTAATAATTAAATGAAAATATTTAAATCATTATTATTCTTCCATTTCTATGTAAAATTAAGTACTTACCGTATTTTCCCGCATATAACCCGCGGGTTATACCAGATTTTACAAACCCCGCTGGGGGTTATATCACAATTTTTTTACACGTAATAATATTTCGTTATATATTTGTTATGTGAAATGTGAACTTACACAAAAATGTTCATAAATCTATGGGTGCGGGTTATATAAGAGTGCGGGTTATGACAGCGATTTTTACACCGAACCCGCGGGCTATATGCGGGTGCGGAATATCTGCGTGTGCGGGTTATATGCGGGGAAATACAGTAGCTATAGCACATTTTTAAAGTCATGCCATTAGCCACATGTAATTTCTGTAGTTATGGTAAGAATTCGATTTATTACAGAGTTGATTTCAAATTAACTGCATGATCAGTAGGTGTGAATAATTCTCAATGAATTCCCTCCAGATTCTTTGAGTCCTTTCTTTGTATAAAAGAAATCTGTTAACCTAAACTGTTACAAAAATCATTTTGTCTTGAAATGATCCAGGTCTGAGCAACATAATAGGTGTCATTGTATACATCTCTGCGGCGCTCAGCGACATCTCTCCCAAAAAGGATGAGGACAAGAAGTGGCACTACTCTTACGGCTGGTCCTTCTACTTCGGTGGCCTGTCGTTCATTCTAGCGGAAGTTGTAGGAGTGCTGGCTGTCAACATTTACATTGAGCGCAACAAAGAACTGCGCTGCCGCTCGCGCACTGACCTCTTCCGCAGCACAACCTCTGCTGTGTTACGCTTGCCCGGATACCGCTTCCGCCGACGCTCCTCCCGCTCCAGCTCGCGCTCCACAGCAGAGCCAACCCGCTCCCGTGAACAGTCCCCCACCTCCGCCATTGATCCCAAGAACTTCGGCCCACCCCTGGCTGCCGGCCCGCCACCATTTTCGGTAGCCACGCTTCCCAATCCGCATACGCACTCTGGAGGAGGAATGGGAGATATATCGATGTACACGCTGGGCAGGGAAGGTAAGCCACCCATGTATGGAACAGTCGACCGTGCCACACTCTACCAGCTGCACAATTACTTTCCAACGAAGGAGGGTGGTGGAGGAGCGCTCATGACAGGAACGCTGCCTTCTCTTTCCAAGTCAAACCTTGCTGCATCGGCCAATGCCACACTCAATACCTCGTCTTCCTCTGGCCCCCAGCAGCCGCCACTGTCTGCCGGCTCCTCTGCCACCATGGAGAGGGATCGAGGGCTGGGAACCTTGGATCGACTAGGAAAAGGAGACAGTTCAAACACTAATACTCTCAACAGGAGAACAACACCTGTGTAACAAAAGGCTCAAGGGGGGAGTGACAGGGAAAACAAGCGATTACACGAACCGCAAGTAAAACGAGAAGGGGGAACGGGAGAGACAAAAAGAGCAAGAAAGGGCTGAGAAACGAAATAAGGTCTGCTCACAAGATAACAAAGATGTGAACAAGAAGGCAATGCATCCTCTTTTTTTCTCTCCATTTCTGTTTTTGAACATGGTGACTTGAGTAACAGAATTCCATCCGCACTTCTTATTGATTCATGTTGAAATACTCGATGTGTGTGATGGTGATCTTTCAGTTCTTCAAGCTCTATCAATTCCAGTGCTTTATCATCAGGTTATTCCTGTAACTTATTTAGCATTCCAATATAGTTGTTGTTGTTTTTTTCATTATTATTATGGTAATTGTTATTGCTGAGTTAACTTATACATTATACATTTTATTTTAAGTTATTTTTCTGCACAAGTATCCATTTTTAATTTATTCCTTTCGAATGATGAAATAAACTGTGATTTTTTTTCTTGCACATGTTGACACAATATTTCACGATGTCATTCAGTGTCAAGCATGTGTTAATTCTGGGAGAATGTGACAACTATTACTATTATGACTTTTTGTTTTGTTTTTAAAAAGATGGGTAATATTTAGATCTGTGGATTTTTTTATTGTAACCGTAAGTGTACAAGTAGTTCAGTCTTCATATAAATATATTTGATTTATTTATCATATTAACAGTCTTAATATTGTTACGATGGGATAACAAATATAATGAACTGCTTTTGAGACTAGAAATCAAAAAGAGAATAAGAAAGAGACAGAATACAGAAGTGAAAAAGCATTCATTCCAGGGGAGCAATACATATACCTAAAAAACCTCACCAGAAAAGACAAAAAAATCTATTAAATATATAGTATATTATGAATATAAATATATATATATTAAATTGTGTGTGCGTGTGTGTGGAAAAACATTTTTGGTAAAATAAAATATGATATATTCTATGAATGTCTAAAACTGAGATTTGTGTGCATACTGTTAGCAGTTTTTACTGCAGCATATTATTTTCATGCTTATTTGTAACTTTGTATGCATGATTCATATCTAATATATGATATATTCATAATGCTCTGCCTTTTGGCTTTGTGTGAATTGCCTGTATGTGCTCATGCGAATGGATTTAGTATGACAGAGAAGTGTCAAAGAGAAGACCTAAGGGACCAGAGAGGGATTTGATATGTAACAGTTTATACACACATATTTTGACATGACTAAGAAACAGCCATCTTCTAATTAAGTCATTATTTTCCAGTCTACAACAATGGGAGGTACACTGAAGGAGTGCCTTTACAATCACCTGGTAACCTTTGCTGCTGACATCCCTTAAGGGGAACCTACATAGGCAGCTGTCTTTTAAGAAAATTCGTAAGACCATTTGAAATGTTTTATAGACAGTAACTCATTGTAAAGCACACAGTCCTTGATGTTAGCAATAACATTTGACTAAGCTAACGAAGCAATACTAAAATATAAATATGGCATTTAAATATAAGCATTAAAATACAGTAGTACCTCGAGATACGAAAGGCTCAACTTACGAAAAATCCAAGTTACGAAAGCAAAGACGAAAAATTTTACTGCTCTACATACGAAAAGTTTTCAAGATACGAAAGGTTTCTGAAAGTCCGAGATTCGCCCCATAACAATTTTGAAACTCGCGCCACACGCCGCCATCTTAGTTATAATAGACTCGCCACCATCCTCCTCCCATTGGTTCCTGATGCTCGCCAAGCCATGAGATCCTTCTCTCTAATTGGACAGCATCCCACCCATCATGCATCTTCTATACGTATGTGCTGCCGTGCTTTAGCTCAGCCACTCCGCACCTGAAACTTTAAATTTTGTATGTGTTTTCGTAAAGTTAAGTGTACGTACGTACGTACGTTATCTGCCATTTGTCCTCCTCCTCCTCTGCCGCCACTTTTGGAGATAACCTCACTCGAAAGGTAAGCTTCGACATTTTACGTTATTTCATTGTTTATATGTCAATTTAGCTTTATTATGAAATTTAATGGGGTGTTTTTGGAGGGCTTAGAACGGATTAGCCATTTTACATGTAAAATGTGTTCCAAGATACGAAAAATCATTATACGAAGGCCGCCTCGGAACGGATTAATTTCGTATCTCAAGGTACCACTGTACACAAATATATGACATGAATTCATTTTTAACGTTATTTGATTAAATATGTACTTTAAATAAACATTTCCCTGAATCTTTCAAAAGCATTCTGGGATCACCTTCTCTGGAGTGGCTGCCAAAAAGACGTATCTTAAACGGCTTTAAAAGGCTTTAAAATGACGGCCCAATGCCCTCACAAGCCTTCAAGACACATACACACACACACACACACACACACAAATAGAGTAATTTAACAGAAAGTAGCGCATTAATGCCTTCTCAAAGGAAGGACATGACTGAAAGAAACAATTCTCTGGTAGCAGGTTAATTTTCATTTTTAAAAGCTGACTGAGAGGGCCTTATTTGTATGTGCGTTTGTCCATCCACTCCTACACAGATATTTAGTCTTAGAAATGTCAATAAAATGTAACCCGTGCGCCTGTCATCAATCTGAGTTAAGCTTAGTATCAGCACCAATAGCACTCCTGACCCACAAACAGCAACAAAGAAATACACATCTTCACTGAAACAAGATGTTCAGAATCAAACTATAACAACATATCACACAATTAACACAATAATAATTATTATAAAAATATTTATAAAACTAGTATTTTACACAGAAAAACACAAACAGCTTTGGTGTGAAGAAGTTAATATACACATTTCTTGTATCCACACCAGCAGGTGTCAGTATAAATGTTCACCAAAACCAAAAGGATGAAGAAGAGCCACAAAAATGCTAGTTTGCTTTTTGTGGCCTTTAGTTCATAGGTGTTTCCAAAATTGCATACTTTCTGAGAAGGTTCTACATTTAATGAGGAATAAACTTTGCTGCCATTAAAAAGGTAGGTTATGTGCAGTGTTGGGGTTAGCGCATTGCAAGTAAAGCATTACTAGTATAAATTTACACATTAATATTTCGGTTACTTAAAAAAAACAGTAATCCAAGTTACTTTTCAGTTTAATTTGTCTTAAGAAAAATTAACGTACTAAAATGAATGTAGTCATGTGGAATCGCGCATTCGTGCGCATGTGCGGGATCACACGCTAGTCAGAAATGGAGACGGTAGGCCAGAGCTTCTGCAATGTAAGTATTCTTATTATTTTGAAATTGTCAAAGAAAAAAAAGGAATAGTCGTTAAGTACTGATTATGTGTAGGTGAAAAAACAGAAGAGAGCACCAAATGATACTTAATTCACTGCTCATTTTCTCTTTGTTGTAATATTAACTGTCATGGATAATGGCACGAACTTTGTAAAAGCATTCATAATATTTCAAGCTGATAACAATGAAGCAGAGAATAATGAAGACAAGGTCATCTTCATGGACTTGCACTAAATTTACTCATGATGAAAGATATGTTCCCTATCAATCAGTCATGTTTGAAGTCCCTGGCCCTGGCTGGTAAGGCATACAGCGCCGTTGGACAGGCCGGCTCTGCCCTGCTTACCATGGCCATCCTGCAGGTACATTTGGCAAAGCTCTCAAAGAAAAAGGATAGTTCTGAGCAGGGGTTGTTGCAGGAGCAGCACACGGGGACCAGCTTCACTCAAACCAGGTGCTTTGGTGCAAACCCATTGTCAGCTGCTTCCTTTCTCTCACCTGGCGTCTCTTTTGCAGACAGGGAGTCGCCGTCTCAAGGATGCTTTGTTTCCTCACACCTCCCTCCCCAGCCCCTCACAGGGTCTACAGAGCCAGGTAAGTGCACCATACTCACCATCTCTACTCTGGGTTTTTATCCTTCCCGGGTTGGGCATTAGCGCTCTCTGCTGCCCTCCCGCTGGTGCGTCTCCTGTCCCTTTAGTGCCACTCGTTTGTTGCGTGGGAGCCTGGCTAGTGTTTCCCAGTCCGTCCCGTTGGACCCCCAGGTTCAGTGGCATACCTGTCTACCTGTCTAACGCAATTAATTACTTTTTGGGGGAGTAACTCAGTATTGTAATCATTACTTTTAAAAGTAACTTTCCCCAACACATTAGTTTGTGTAGTCCTAATATGTGTAGTATGAATGAAATCCGGATTACATTCATCTTTTTGGCTTTGTCAAGTGACCTACCGCCTCCGTTGCATTGCTTAAGCCAGAGGCTTCTTCCAAAATCTCATACTCTCTTGAGTAGGTACTTATTTTGAATTAATAATTACTCCACAACCCCTAAAAAAGTATATGGTACGAATGTAATTTGAACATACTACATTCGCATGTTGTCATTATCACATAACCTACTATCTACTATCTGACTAGTAAAGTTTTATGCAGTAGTAGGTCATCTGGGTAATTTAAAATGAACTTGTCTACTCATTTAGCTACTCTTTTATGAGAAGCTAATTTGAATCAAATTTTTTGATTAGCCAATTGCAGAAAATATGCTCTGTGACTAACAAAAGTTTATGATTCTTACAATTTGTGTTCATTGTG
Source organism: Rhodeus uyekii (assembly GCA_037043235.1). Taxonomy (NCBI): domain Eukaryota; kingdom Metazoa; phylum Chordata; class Actinopteri; order Cypriniformes; family Acheilognathidae; genus Rhodeus; species Rhodeus uyekii. The sequence continues at coordinate 1,580,910 of JAWRVZ010000124.1, read as the reverse complement.
ATACTCATCACTAATAAACAGAACTTTTATGAATTTTAAAACCTAAACACAATTGGCAGAAGTAAAAAGCTTCACACCAAGCTTCTGACAACTCTTTTTTTTTAAATAACATTTTCCCTGAAAGATTGAGTTAGTTTGCAAGAGCTTATGAACACACAGAGGCTGGGAAAGTAGACTAGTGAGTCGATGAGTTCTCCTGTTCGGCATGGTGACATTTAACCACTGACTTTTAACCCCCACAACAAGTAGTCTTATTTAGCCTCTTGTTACCAATTAACAGCCTTTTTCAGGACAAATAAAAGCTTAAAAATCACTCTATTTCTGATGTATTTTGTCATAGCATAAAACATGAAAATATCTTGAGCTTGAAGCGACCAAAGACCTTATTTCAGATATTTAGCCAAAAAAGGCAATAATAATAAAATAACAAACACTGACTTCAGGACAGTGAAAACAGTTAAATGCTAACAAAAATATGCCATACCTGCAGAATTCTATTCACAATTCCTCTCCCATGGCCTCATGGGATAATAAAGGGGTTGTAAGCATTTCAGAATCTTGGAAAAATTAGTAGGTATTGACATGTTTATTAGCTTTTGAGGTCCTCTATATTTATAATAAAATTTGCAGAAATTAACAGGATTGGCAGATTTACACATTTAAAGCTAATAGTCCTTCTCTTCTAAACAGGTAAAACACATTGACTATGCATTCTGCATCATACATTTGTTTGAAATGATGAAGAAATGTAGAAATTCCAATAAAATGGTGTCTAAATAAAAATGTCCTTTCTCTTTATACTACCTGCTTCTAGCTAGCTTTTTAACAAGTGGCAAATGCTGATGGATCACAACTGTGACTAACTAGAGGCTGCTAGCTATTTAAAGAAATACGTCATCACAAGAAAACTACACTCATCAAACATTTTTATGGGGTCTTTAGGATCAGGTGTCATGCCCCATGAATTAGAATTCCTTTAGTGATCATTAGCTGGCTAAATGTGTATGTCAACTGTATTCAGAGGTCAAACCAACAAGGGCAGAGTTTAAAGATAGGCAAACATAAACAAGCTGTAACTCATCAGAAGATTCAGTTGCTATGTGCACTGCAGATTTATCTAGGTCACATGAAGGTAAAGATACCTGATATGTAAGCAAAGTTAAATTGGACTCCAATGCCATACTGGTCTCTTCGATGTAAATAAAATCCGCTATAATGATGGTCACTATTTCTACAAGAGTTTTGGGTGGCTCTGTAAGGGGAACCACACTTCTAATCCATGTTTGTGTTGCTTTCGTCCTCTGGAGCACAATTGGCCACGCTCTAAATTTAGAGGAAGCAGGAGGGAGGAAATGAGATGAGTGGGATGAACAGGGAGATGGAAATCTGGAAGGAGGTCAAAAAGAAAATGACATGTGTTTCTATGTGAAAATTAAAGAAAGAAACAAGGCATGAAGACAAGGTGGTTGATGTTTTATTCTTTATATCAAATTTGCATTCATCCAAGTCAGAAGAAAGGTTGTGTTCACTCAATGATTGGCACACTCAGTAATTCATATCAAGAGAGCATGCCAAACATCCGAAACGGATGGATAGAAATAGGCAATAGAATCCAGGCTTCAGCATGGATGTCATTTCACATATCTGATAAATACTGAAAGTGCATGGGTAAATGCACATGCACAAAGGTTTTGGATAAGAATCAGTACATACAAAGATCTGCACCTCTCTCTGTTTATGATTATACATTAATATAATTCATTAAAATGCAAATGAGTATGCTGAGACCTTTTTAAATCAAAATTATAAAAATTAAAAATAAACTTCACTTCAAAAATAAAGATATTCAATAAGTAGTGAATGATCAACATGAACTATATATATACATATATAATAAAATAAATATTTTTATTTCGGCCACAATTATGGGCACCCCTAGAATTTTTTATGAGTAAAATATCTCTGAAGTATAATCCCATTCATATAAAAAATAATAATAATTAGCATACCACGGAGACTAGGAACATGATTGTTCAGCCATGACTTCACTTCACAGCATTATAAATATAAGGAAACACAAAGGCAATCCCTTAATTAAAAAAACCCACAGAACATAGTTCTGATGTTCAGATGAAGATTGTTGATCTTCACAAAATAGAAAGTGGCTGTAAGGCAATAGCAAAAGCATTGAAGATTCAAATTTCCAACATCAGGATAGTAATTAAGAAGTTCCAAGCAACTAAAGATGTTATGAAACTGCCTGGAAGAGGACATGTGCCTATGTTGTTTTAATGCACAGTGAGGAGAAGAGTTTGAGTGTCCAAAGACTCTCCAAGGATCAGATATGGAGAAATGCAGAAATAAGTTAATTCTTGAAGTGAGAAATCCTAAAAAAAGTATCTACAGTGAACCCTCGTTTATCGCGGTAGATAGCTGAAAATCTGCGATGTAGGGACACCATATTTACGTATTTATTTAACATGTATATTCAGACTTTTAAAACCCTCCCTTTACGTAGTACTGTTAACAAACCACCCTTTAATGTACAGAACACTTAATGCATGTACTACAGTACCCTAAACTAAAACACGAAAGAAGTTGAAGAAAAACTTGAATGATGATGGCGATGAATTTGCTGCACAGTAAAAAACTGATGATGTCTTCTACTGTGCAGCCAATGATAGTATTTTACGTCTCTTCAGACGGAGGTGTCTTTTCCTGGGACACCTCTTCAACTTTTTCCTGGGACACTTCTTCAATTTCGTCCGAAGGCATAGTAGCAGGAGGAACTGGCTCTTTTTTGCGAGGCTGGAAGAACATTGTGATCGGAAGTTGCTGCCGCTGCTTCTTTTTTCGCTTGAAGAGCATCCTGTAGGGAGTCATGTCTTCATCGATTTTGTTGCAGAATTGCAGAGAACGAACCATATCCTCGTCCCACTCTTGCGACAATTCTTTCAACTCCTTCGCAAGGTTGCAGAGCTTGGCAAGCCGTTCTAATGTTCATATATCGCGGCTATTTTCGAAATTTCCGGAAAATCTGCGATATATTTATTTTATAATATATACATACGTAATGAGAAAAGTCTGCGAAGTCATGAATCCGCGATGGTCGAACCGCGAAGTAGCGAGGGCTCACTGTATATCCCCACATGTTTGGGAGAGTTTCAAGAAAAATCAACTCCAGCATATTCAGTTGTCAGACACGACTGGAACTTCAAATGTGACCTGGTTGTATGGTCAGATAAAAAAAAAACAAAAAAGCTTTTTGACAGCAAACCCACTAGATGTCTCTGGTATTAACATAAATAAAAAGTTCCCCATGCCCACAGTTAAATATATTAATTGTTTTGCTGGAGGTCCTGGACATTTTGTTCAAATACATGGCATCATGGATTCGATCAAACACCAAATGGTTAAAAAAATCAATACCTGAAGGCCCTGCTAGAATTCTTATAATGGACTGTGGTTGAATCTTCCATTAGGACTGTTACGTCTCCCACTTGTATCTAGGGGTAGGCAGGGAGCAATGAAGAAAAAATCCTTAGAGAAATGAAAATGAAAATGAAGGAAATGAAGAAAATGAACATTAAGGTTTCAGAAAAAAGATGGCATGTCTGCCTTTTAATGTCAACACAAAATAAACAAATATTCCCTTGGGAGGAGGACCCAAACAAAAGAAAACCACAATACCATTACTTAAAGGAAAATTAACATGAACAACCTCATACGTTGCGTTTGTTTCTCTCCTTTCTCTCTGCAGCTTTATACTGGTTCCTCAGGACACGCACCAATCAGGCAATCAAACAAGAAAAAAAAAGAGAAACACAAATCCAACAACACTCCTTACATAAATGATAAAAACACAAAATATTAATATGTCTTGGATGTAAACAAGGACAGTGATCAAAAAGAAACTATTACAAATCCTGTATGGGTTAATAGTCTCTGATATCTTTTCAGGTGTTCTCCAAACTCATCAGGCATCATAGAGGAGAGACTCTTGGTATCTTGTTATCTTGGCAAAAGAAAGTTGCAAAAAGTATTTAATAAAAGGGTGCCAGTAAATCTACAATTTCCATTCAGTCAGTAGTAAAAATAATCCCAGGTTACATATGTAACCCGGTTCCCTGAGAAAAGAATGAAAAGCTGCGTCATGGCATTGACGCTATGGGAATTCTTCTATGTGAGGCATTGTCTGCTGCACATCTACACATGGCAATCATGACACAGTATGTGAATGAAACTATAAATAGACATGAAATCAGCATCAAAAGATTATAATTGGTGCTGGTGAAAGAAGGTGTACAGGCATGACCAGGGCATTGGAATGTGACACAGCTTCTCATACCCTTCTAAAGGAACCAAGTTACATATGTAAACTGAAACATTTCCCTTCATAGTGGAACTTCAACGCTGCATCATGGCGTTGATGCTAGGGGAATATAAATGCCAACGCCACCACGACTTGGAATGGTACCTTCTCAGCAAAGCTGTGTGTCTTGCACAGACAGTTTTTGTGTATAGTTCTAAAATTCCAAATCAGCCCTGATGGACTTGAGACCCTGGGGTTGAATCTGCATCCAGACTGTAAAACCTAATTAATGTGTGCTGAGAGGACAAACCTGCCACAGCACAGATATCTTGCGAGGGAAGGCGCAACCATAACCATAACTAGAGGTGAAGCCATTCTACGTGCCTCAAAGGAGAGGCACGACCACCAAAGCAGTCCAAAGGCTAAGACGATCTATGCCACTGGCCCAAGCTGTGGACCTGGATCCTTAAAGCACAAACCAGACATAAAAGGTGAACACTTTCTTGCTCCAGAGACTGATTAGTTGAAGGAAAGAAAGCCTTCAAAATGACTGGCTGGCTGGCCAGGCACAGACGGCACCTTTGGAACATAGTCTGATCTGGGGTGCAATATAACTTTGACCATACCTACCTACATCTACTGACAAGGCCTGACCACATCTTCTACTTAGAGAGGTCAACGTTAGTAAAATAGTCATTTAAAGGGTCTGCATTTTCTCAGAGACTGACCACAAGGGCTCAAATGGGACTTCTGCTAAGGCTTCTAGGACCAATGATAGGTTTCAGGAAGGAATTAGCGACCATCCATCTGGCACTGTGCAACCCAAGGACACTTTACATAATATTGAAAAAAACAAGAGACCGCAACATAAACGAGCAAACCGACAATGATAATTTTAACATACGTGACAAACAAAAACATAGATCTGAACTTTAAAGCATACAATGTAAATAAATGAGTTTTGAGATCAGTTTGGAGTGAGGAGACAGCACAGAGGTGTTGCAGGAGTTTGTTCCAAAGCTTAGGAGCTGAAATGCTAAATGCCCTACCGCCAGTATTTGATAGTTTTAACTTAGGCACTGGGAGCAAGTTCTATAACAGCAGTTTTAGCAGTAGAACAACAGTTTTAGACTAAATGAAGATTGCCTCCCAACTTAAGCTCCATCCCACAAATGTGGCAAGCAGAAAAAGTGGCCAAATAGACCTTTAGAATAGGCCTGCCAGAGGCCAACCCCACTGAAAGGCATTCTTGAAAGAAGTCCAGCATTGAACCAACAGAGAAGATAACTGGGTTAAAGTGGTGCTGTTTGCACTGTGATTCAAAGAGTTAACATTTCAGGGCATACAACATCCAAGTGAAATTTTTCTTAAAATTTTCTTAACAACCTTGGTTGAGGTACCAGGTCTTCTTTCAGAGATAAAGGGCACGTAGCCCATGGCACATAACTCTTAAGACCCTGGAAGGATAATTTAGAGGATAAAAGCCTCTGCTTTTGAGCAGGACACTCTGAACAGGAACTGTCTTGTGCAACAGGCCGTCATAAGACCTAACAGTCTCTGAAGACTGAAAGCTCCTGACCTAGCCTGATGTCTATACAGTCTATGATCGACTATACAGGGCAATGCACGTAGTATAGGTGTGTGGGACAAGGCTTGGCCAAAAGGAAGAACTTGATATTGGTATTCTTCGCCCACAAAAGAAAACCTGAGATACTTCCTGTGTTTTGGCAGAACTTCATTGTGAAAATAAGTATCATTTATAAGTATCAACGGTCTGACAGAGGAATGTTTTTTGATAGAACTGGACTGCTCTGAGCCCTCAATCAACAAACTGACAAGGAACAACAAAGCTGGTGAAAAGACTTGCATGTGATTGAAGATGAGGCAGACAACCTGTCAGGCACCTTTACTCTCAAATCATGGCTAGTGGTGTGATAAGTAGAGATGCCCCTTGTCGAGCATAGTCAGCAAACAGTTCCACTGTGTGAGATCTGATCTCCCTTTGGGCTGCTGAGCCCGAGTGTGCTTCCTGGCCCCCCCTATCTTTATGAGGGGGGCATGGGGCCACCACACTGGCCTTCTGCTTCTCTTTCTTCAAGCTAGGTCCTGGGTAGAAACAGCTGGTGCATGTCACCGGCTCTTGGATATGGTGAGGGAGAAGTTCCTTGAATACCGCTAATTGTTGCTTGGTCTCCTGGTATCTGTTGACGATGGTATCAATTGCATCACCAAATGAGAGACTCGTGGCATGGGCTGTCTGCTTGGTCGCAAGATCTGTGGCCCAGTTTAATTCTTTTACCACCTCAGGGGCTAATCTGGCTAATTCTTTGAAACGGTCAGCCTGGTACGCATACACAACCAGTATCATCCTCTGTCACACCCAGAGTACATAGAGGTGGCCCGGGTGTGCACCCAAGCAGAGTACAGATTCATCCAAGCCATCGATACCTCAGTATGGAGGTCAGGGAAGAATGGTAAATGACTGCAGGGAGGTTTTTTTTGCACCGAAGGACAAGTTATCGCTCTTTGTTCATTAGACTAGTTGAGACTTGAGTAGCTCTGGTGGCTGCCCGAGTGCTTTGGTGCTTACAACGCCAAGGTCATGGGCGGGGTCAAGGTCATGAGGGGAGTGGTTTCCCACTCCCCTCATAGACTCCTCTCTCCCCCACCACCATCCCACTCTCCTCTTACCACCATCCCACTCTCCACATAGACTCCTTCCCCCCCATCCCACTCCCCTCATAGACTCATCTCTCCCGCACCACCATCCCACTCCCCTCACAGACTCTCCTCTTACCCCCCCACCATCCCACTCCACTCATAGACTCTCCTCTTACCCCCACCACCATCCCACTCCCCTCACAGACTCTCCTCTTACCCCCCCACCATCCCACTCCCCTCACAGACTCTCCTCTTACCCCCCCACCATCCCACTCCCCTCACAGACTCTCCTCACCCCCCACCACCCCACTCCCCTCACAGACTCCCCCACCACACCAGACTCCTTCACTGCCCCCCCCCCCCCACTACTACCCTTATAGACTCTTCGCTCACTCTGTTACTTATTTGTGCCATTTGCACTGCTGACTGTTCATTACAGTAACAACTGTTTACAACAACTGTTTACTGCTTACAGTAACACTTGTTTACACTTGCACCTTGCACTACTGTACTTTAGCTGGAACATGCTCATTTGCACTACCAACTGTTCATACAGTACCAACTGTTTACATTTCGCATCTCACTTATTTGCACTGTCCATGCTCATTGCACTACCTTAAATTTAATGCTCACCTTAAGCTAACAATTGTATACATCTACCTGTAAAATTCTGTTTATAGTTAGAGACATCTGTATATACATTTACATTTATAGCACATATTCACCTGTAAATGCTGTTTATAGACACCTGTAATTATATTTATAGCACACACTCACCTGTCATAGTAATAACCATCTGTATATTTATATTCATTGTACATATTACCTGTAAATCCTGTACATCTCCATATCCTGCACTTATGCAACCATTGTACATATCCTGCACTTGCTGCTATTGCACTTCTGGTTAGACCTAAACTGCATTTCGTTGCCTTGTACCTGTACTTGTGTAATGACAATAAAGTTGAATCTAATCTAATCTAATCTAATGGGAAAGCAAGAACTGATTCAATGTGTTCCTTGAATGCAATGTAAGTCGCTTTGGATAAAAGCGTTTGCCAAATGCATAAATGTAAATATAAAATGAGTAACTTAACACGAGTAGCAATCTTGACCAGCTCATCAAACGTGGCAAACTGAGGGAGCTGCTCTGCCGAAGCACCTACTTCGGCCTGTCTCAAACCTCAAGAACTGACCTTGTATGCTCCTCACCCATACAGAGGCACACATATTTTGTGTGAGTCATCCGTATTGTGTGAGAATGTCTTAAACTTTAGACCTGACGTTTTTCTAATTCCTGGTATAAAGACAAACCACACAAACAAAACAAAACAACATGCTCTGCAAACATGTGGCTTCTGAAAACAGAAGGACTCTTTTCTGAAAAGATGCGGTTCATGTCCATTTCAGACCTAAATTTTTTGTTTCAATGACATTCAACACTTTGTTGCTACGTCCTCACATTGGCCCAATCAGATTGCTTTGTGTAGACACATGCTTTAGACACCGGCTCACGTGGAATCGTTCCCATTGTTTTAACTCCATAATACAGTGTCAAAGTTACACTTCAAAGGAGAAAAACAAATATAATAATATTCATCTAATGAATTAACTAAAAACAATTTAGGGGCAAAAGGGACAAAAACACTGAAAGGAGAAATATTGAAAACATACTCATATCTTCTTTGACGTTATATGCCACTGCAGAGCTGCAAAAACAATTTAAAACAGTCTGTAGTCTACAAAAAATTAAACTAAATATACTTTTGTTTTATAAAAAGGTCACATTGATAAATGAAAACACTCAATGTTTGATTTTTAAACCAATGCATTCCTAGTTCAGGTTGTTGCATAATTCAACCCTACTCAGTAGGAAAGCTATTTCTGTCATGCACCAGAGGCAGCCAACAATGAAAGCTTCTCATTATTATGATCTGCTTTCCTCTAACACTTTCAATAACTTATTCTAGACCACCATCAATGTCAACATTTACAATGGGACACAGCAGGAGCAGCAGCAGTAGATGGTGTGGCTTTTAATTAATGCTTTTGATTTGAGTTTATCTCTTGCTGTCATCAAGCGACCACCTCCAGATGAAAAGGGCTGGTCAAAACCGGAGATGAATCAACTGGGCTTTTCATTGGCACTATCAGCTGCCAGACTAAACCACAGATAAAACAGAAAATTAGATTTTCAATATGACTGGAAGCACCATCACAACTGAAGTCCCTCCTGAAATGTTAAACTGACCGCAGACTGTGAATTTGACAATATATTTCTACAGTTTAAGCTGGTACATGTCTCTTTTTTAATTTCAATTTGTCATTATATGCCTCTGAAAATCAGCCAGAACATGTAAAGTTCCTGTTAATAATCATCACTTTATGATTTATTGACAGTGCTGCAGTTTTGTCCACTACTCAAAAAAGGAGAGAAAAAAAATGGAGTGGTCATGCTGTTTTTTCAAATATGCAATGTAGGATTCCATGTGGCTGCTTCACGTCAAAGGCACTGCTGTTAACAAATAATCAGTGTCAATCAGATAAATTCACTGATGTATCTCAAGCAGCTTCGTTGTGGATTTCAAGTGGTTCTCTTATTTCCTTCACCATGGGTACAAAAATAATAGGGAGACATGAAAGCTGATTTCCACATTATGAAGGAGAACAGGTTGGTGTTTTGGGTGTGTACTTTGCCAGCTTTTAAATGTCCACATAAACTTAAAAAGAAAAGCACTTTATTTCTGTTACCTACAATTGTAAAGTTGAAATCCGTTTTTACTTTGCCTCTGGAAATCCAATCATGCCCATTAAGACATTTACACCGCAATTATATTTTAGTAAAATTCTAAAATTATTCGAATTGTATATTGTAATATGATCTTCAGAAAAGGTTAAATGATACCGTATCCAAGACTTCCTTTTCTTAATGGACCCTCCAGTATATAAAGTTAACCAAAATATACAGCATAAATGATGCAATATTATATTTGTCATAAAGAACATAGAATCTGCCAAAATGTGTGGGCCACCTCTTGTTACATTTCCAGAAACAAACTCTCCAATGCCAACTCATCTACAATCACATTGTGTCCAGAAGTTCTTGAATCCTTAATTTCCCAGATTCACCAGAATGTATTAGACTGTTGTCATCTGTTCCACATTATCAATAGAACTCACTTCAGCCTCCACACCACTAGTTGTCACTGCTCGATTTAGGTAAGCACTTTTTCCATGGACTGTATGGAAGGGCAAGGACCAAGTACAAGATCCCAGCAAGAACAACCAGAGCTCCTGCGCAGCCGACACACGTCACTGACCATGACATTTCATGGAGTAGAGGTATGGATTGGTCACTTGCTAAGTATGAAAGCACTGATTGGTGGAAAACTATGAGGCAGAGGAAGATTAAGACACCTGTTGACAGAAAGAGGGGAACAAAATTAGATGTGTGCAAACTTGGTTTTTATCAGAAATCTGAAATTGCTTGGTCTTTTCTGAATAACCTGCAGCATTTGTGTTAGCATACATTTGTTGGGTAGCTCTGCTCTTGCTCTCAATGTTACTTTATCCAAATCTATCTGTCTTATTGGTGTAATCTTGCACTTTTTAGGCCTAACAGTTTCTTTTTAAAAACAAGTTTTCTTCCAAGACCACAATGCTCTGAATCTGTTTGGATGATGACATGCTGTATATAGAAATGACTACAATGTATGTAATTTAGCATAAATATCTGATAAATCAGATTTCTTATCTGAAGTGAACCAACTGAACCGTCTGTTACAGAATCAATGGTGAAATCTGTATTGTGAAGAAGTTACACCGTTTTCATCTAAAAACAAAAGTATTGTATGTGCTTTGGCCATTCATTTATACAACAACAGTATTTTGGGGGCGTGAAAATGCAAAATATTACCATTATCATCTCTTATTCACATTTTATGATGAACGCATTACATGTTTAGTCTATATGCATGTAGTTTTTCTTTTACAAAGTGACCTCGCCATCTACTTGCCAGCATGCCGCCAACTTGCATAATAAAGCAATTTTGGTTGTTTTTTGGTTGTGTTTATGGGGGTCGTAGTCTGTGTGCGAAACATACAAAAGAAAAACTTTATGTTTTTAGTACATGGTTGTCTTGTAAATTACCCCCTAACTCAGCTGGTGAAGTGCGGTTTCACCAATGCCAAGGTCACTGGTTTGATTCCCAAGAAATACACTTACTGGCAAAATGTATACCTTAAATGCACAAAGTTATTTTGTATAAAAGCATCAGGTAAAAAGCATGTGTATTATGTAGTTTAAAGGGATGGTTCACCCAAAAATGAACATTCTGTCATTCCAAGCCCATAAGACTTTCATTCATCTTTGAACACAAATGAAGATCACTATTAACAGCTACGCAACTACCACTTTGATGCTTCATAAAGAGATTGTAAATCTAAGGCATATGAATCAATATAATTGCAGTATATGATGAACCGTTTTAATTTAGGCTTTTATTCACGAATAAACATTCATCAACGCGCACATCAGGAAGCTCAAGCATGTTTGCTTGACGTGTAAGAACCAGTGACGTTCATTCTCATGTGTTGCACAGAACGTTTGAGCTTCTGCAAGAACCGACGTGGTTTGTTTTCAAGCAAGTTTGTTTGAGCTTTTATGTTGGCTGATCAATGTTTACATGTGAATAAAAGCCTAATTTAACAATCTTGTCTCTTCAGAATATTTAGACTAAACCACAATTCATATGGATTCGTTTTACGATCTCTTTAGGAACTTTTTGAAACGTCAAATTGGCAGTTGCTTCGCTGACGATGGAGACTACAGAAGTCGCTCATATTTCATAAAAAATATGAGCTACTCATGTTCAGAAAATGAGCGAAAATTGACCATTTATAGTTTTGTGTGAACTAACATTAAAGATGTCAATAGCATATTAATGTTACCTGACAGTATGAAGCAAACTGCGGCTGGCTTCAAGAAGAACTGAACACCTTTGCTTACTGCCATGATAATGCAGATAGTTCCCATCACCATCAGGAAAAGACTAATGATAGCAAGCATGGCGGATGCTACTGTCAGATCTGAAGAGGGGGAAGATGGTTTAATTAGCAAATAATGATATGATGGCATAATACACACATCTGCTGAGCAGCATGAACAGACAGAGAATGTTTTGATCTAAAGGTGCAATCTATAAGGTTTTGGGTGGTTTGTCATCATATTTATTGTAGGTAAATCACCTAAACCACCAGCTACCATGAGCTCTGGTGGTTTCTCTGGTGGCTGTAAACTTTTGGTTACAGGTTTACAATAAGTTAACGTTAGGTAATGCATTAATTATGAACAATAAATTTGAGTATTTATTCAGCTTTGTTAATAACACAATGTTTTATTGTTAGTTTGTGCCAGCTCAGGTCTATTAAATAATATTAACAGATACACCTTTTGAGTTTAAAAAGGGAATAGTAAATGTTGAAATTAACACTAATACTAATAAAGGCTTTACATTTTATTGTTATGTTAATTAATGTAGTTAACAAATGAAACCTTATAGTAAAGTGTTATTGAAAAGTGGTTCAAAACACCTCAATCTGTTTCTGTTGGAAATGTAATGTTTCATTCCATCATTTTATTCTATTTTAATTGTATTATTATTCATGCTATTTTTTCGTAGCTCATACAACATTTAAGTGTCCTATTTTTGGTTAAAAATGTATGTGGGGTCAGCTCTCATTGTCGACACAAAAAAAGACACATTAGTGCTACAGGATCCAAAGACGCAGAGGGGGATGTGCGATGACTCACTCTTTTCTGGCGTTTTCTGAAATAGGACAATGTTTTCTCCAGTGGTGTAGAACTTAAAGAAGGTGCAATTGGATTCTATAATGGGATCCAGAAAGGTGATGTTATTGTAACAGATTATTCATTATGCATCCACTCCAGTTTTCACATTTTCTCTTACCTCCCTGTAAGTGCAAAGTCACACAGATCTCCTGCTTCGGGTCCATATCTGACACCCAGAACGTCTTGGTACAACATTTCCATAAGCCATAATGTGCCACCAGACAAGTCTGATTGTTGTAGAAGCTCTTGGATGGTGTTAGTTCCACCCAGAACTCTGTGCCGACCCCAAGCACAGTGAGCAAGATGCCGGTTACGACCAAGAATAACGTCAGCTTGATTTTGCCCTCTTGGCTTTCGCTAATTCCATCTCCAGAATCAGGGTGAGTTCCATGTCGGCGCTTGCGGCCGCCGCCCCGTGAGCCCAGAAACCCTTCCAGTGCACAAGAAGGTTGGTGTACCCCAGAAGATGCGTTCCCTGTCCTTACCTCTTCATCCTGCACGATGAACGTGGACCACATGATTGATTTGCCGCTTCAGAGATCCAAATAAGTGAATGAGAGGCAGCGGCTTATTTTGAAAGGACATTTAAGTCTTTTTAGACCGATTGAGAACAGAATAATCAAATGGGAGGACAAACAAAGACAGTTAGTGCAGAGTTAGGAGAAGTCTAAGTTAGACCGAGCCAGAAAGATCAATCTGGGTGCGGTCTAATGTGTTTCACATGTAGAGGTAAGGAAGGCTTCTTCAGAAGAACATGTAGCTGTGGATGTTAATTATGGAGGCGTTAAGGCCAGATAGACAGCTGAAGGATGCTGGGAGCTGCAGGCATTGCCCATTCACACAATTGAGCGCTACTACAGCTTGAAGATGTAAGTGATGATGAGGTGATGAAGTCAGGGGTTGGTCAGACTGGTTACTCTAAAAATCAAGAATTTGACGAAACAGAAAATCAAACTTAAACAGGTCTATAAAATGGAAAACACATGTTTAACATAATGACTAGAGTTGGGCTTCATACTACCGCATGAGGATAACACACTACCATTCATAAGTTTGGGGTAATTCTAAAAACAACAACAACAAAAAATATATATATACATGTATGTATGTATGTATATTTTATTCAGCAACAAAATATTATGTTGATAAAAGGATCAGAAAATTATTTTAAATGTTGTTTTTTTTTACTTTCTAATTATTAAAGAATTCTGAAAAAATTATCACAGTTTCCACAAAAATATTAAGCAGTATATTAAACTCTTTTGAGAATTGATAATACGAAAAAAATGCTTCTTGAGCACCAAATCAGCATAAGAGACTTTTGTCAAAAATTTTAAAAAAAATTCCAGCTCCAAAATATGTATATTCTTGGCTTCTTTTAACTAATGTAGATATTTTTCAGCATGAATGTTAAATAATATTTTGTGTGCTATTTGCCACGCCACTACAAATACCCATGATTTAAATTTGGTCTTACTATAGAACCCGCCTGAACCACCCACAAAACAACTCCAATATATATTTAATTTATATATATACACAGTATATGTATATGTATGTTGACCTTTAGAATGTTTTCGCTCATCAATAAAAAATAAATTGTAACAAAGTAAATTATTTAATTTATTTGATTGCTTTTAATACTATTTTTGCTGCATTAAAGCTAATTTCTCTGTATAAAATGCAACATATCATGTATCTAAAAATATTGAAATGCAGATCTTAACTGACTTTATTAAATTAGCTTGCAGAAAATACTAACCAAAATCTTTCAGATGTGAACCACAGCAAATTTGAAAAAATACAAGACATAATACTGCTAAAATGTGGTATATAGTATAAAGGGGAAAAAAAATTTGAACATGATTTGATAGTCAGGCATTCCAGGGTATGTTAGTAATAAAGAATTTTCTTTTTTTCAAACAAAACAATTATGTTTTTTCATAGTAAAATAACAGTATTGACAAAGCAAGAACTACTACAGTGAATCACAACAGCATAAACAAGCAGCTGACCTGTTGAGTGTTGAATACGTGAATACGGCCGGTTTGCAGAGGGGTTTCTCTGAGATGGACAGAAAGTACGTAAGAGCGGTTTAAAGAGGGAGGACTTCGATATGGCACGGGGTGGTGGGGGAGGAGGGAGTTGTTTGTGTCTCAAAATGATCACGCCCATGTCCAGCCATAATGATATCAATGTTTTTTTAGGGTCGTCGGCACCGGGTCTGCGTCTGTCTGTCAATTGTTACTTCATGGCTGCCCTGCTGACTGTCTGAGAGATTTCTGTGTGCGTCTCCATGCCAGGGTTTTGGTTGTATCTCCTTGGGTCGCTATGTTTGTGTGAGCAGTTCTTGATTCTATTTTAGAAAGCCACCTGTTAATGATATTAAAAAGCATGGCACTGAGCCCACTGAAGAGTTGAGGTTACTATGAGGGTTTGTGAGAGTAATTCTGGGAAAATGAGGCCTTGAGTCTTGAAGCAGTGTCAGTATTTGAAGCATTGAAGTTCACTTCAAATATTGCTTTCTATTATTATATTGTTATATAGTTTATAAATTTAGACTTTATTTAAAATTGTTTTTATGAAACTGGACCTGTAGATCTGCTAAAGCAATGCAGGTCAAACAAATTATTTTATTTTATTTAGACTTGTTAATTTAAATGTTATTTTATTTTATTATTCATTTTAGTTATTTAGACTATTTTATTTGCTCATTAATTAACTGTATTGTTAAAAAATGTTCATTTATACTGTTAATTTAATTATTTTTCTTTTGCTAAGGCCATCATTACATTTCTTTCAGTGTATATCATAAAAAATGGGTGTTATATTGGGTGTAATATCCTTAAATATATGTGTTATAAAAAGGAGTAAAAATACAGTAAGTGTCTGGCTAACTGGTTGCTTTATAAGTACAGTAATTTAATTTGATGAAAGATTACGAAGAAACTAATAAACTATTTACAATAAGACTAAGAACACATGTTAAAAAAGTAAAGTGTCAATTACACCAAAGGGAAATGGAGAACAGGGCAGCAGATTTGCTTGCCAAGAGTGCAAACAGAAATGTCCTTGATACCGCAATGCAAGATTTCAGTGACAGCTAGTTAAGTAGGGTGGTTAAGGTTGCTATTTAAAGATGCTGTTTAAATGTGAGTTATGTGTATAAGTCCCCTTTTGATGTCATGGTGGCATGTCCAGTGAATTATGACCGTGCACGAGGGGTGTGCAGTCTCCCACTTCGTGAAATAAATACATTTGCATTTGTTCGCATGAGCTTTTTACCTATGTGTGCGTGTGCGCTCTTTTAGTGGAAGTAAGATGTTGCTGTGTTTTCCTATGTCTAATCTAATCTGATTAATTTCCTGAATTCTGCAACAGTTGATTCCTGGGGTTATGAGACAGTGATGTTATTGTGACACTAGGGTAAAGAAAAGACCATTAAAACAGAAGACCCCCCTATTTAAAATTTATGTTTTGTATGCAGCAGCTTTAATTATCCGGACCGCTAGAGGGAGCTCTCACCAATATTTGCTCAGGTGCGCAAAATACTTCAGTTAACAGAAACAGAGTATGTGATGCACAGCAATTGAGATGCTCCGATGTGCTTTTGAGTTTACACTGTGATCTTTATTTACAGGTAAGATTAATACAGTGTATTATGAGTTAATAAGGTCCATAAACATCTGTGATCTGTGTACTGTTGTGTTTAATGGGTTTTGAGTACAAAATAATCTTTCAATATTCATGGGGATAACGTGATCGGACACGATGAGAGATAAAGTTTGTATTTACCCTTTATGAAACACAGATTGACTTTGTGCACAGTACTGTAAAGACGCTGTGGAAAGTAATCATCATTTTATTGCTTTTATTTGGTTTAATCGCGAGTAATGCGAGTTCAGTAACACACGTGAAGTTCACTGGTGTCCGCCATTTTGTGTAAGCTGTGTGCCGTGATAGGGGAGGGGTTAATGAACCGCACACGATGTGATATGCTCAATGATGGAAAGTGAAACTGTCATGATTGATGTAATGTATACATGCCAAGTGAAGAAAATCTGTTCAGTTTGAGTTTAACACTGTTTACTTTTGATGTTGATCTATTGAGTAACATGTGAGTTCATATGGTTGATATGTAAACTGTATTAGTAAGTGAATGTTAATTTGTGGATAAATAAGAGTTATATTGCATTGAGAAATTTGAGTTTGTAAAAATACTTCAGTTAACAGAAACAGAGTATGTGATGCACAGCAATTGAGATGCTCCGATGTGCTTTTGAGTTTACACTGTGATCTTTATTTACAGAACCCCAATATCATTAAATGTGTTACATCAAAGGAGGCATCGACTCTTTCATACATGTAACATATTTTGGCGAGCCAGCCAGGAGAGGTAGAGCAGCATGACGAAGACTACCTCTTTATAACGAGACGAACGGAATCATGGAAAACAGTCAACGCCTTCATGACAACGTGAGTGCCGTGTTGTGGCAGTTAGACGAGGACCATCTGCAAGAGGTTTGTCGTTATCTGAAATGTGATGTGTCTTCAGGTAAGCCCAGACGGCTGCTAATTAAAACTGTCGAAAACATGTTGGAAGAGATACAGGACAATGAAAGTGAAAGTGTGATCATACAGCACTTCAAAGATTTACTCTCATTCATTAGTGAGGTGAGACGGGGCAACACTGATGTAGAGATAATGGGAGAGAAACCAACTCAAACAGGAGGGCTGGAAGAAAGGTACCTTAGCCGTTCACAGAGAGATGAGGACAGTTTTAGTAAGGCTGAAAAGGTGATAGAAAGTCACAAGCCATTTTCAAAGAGCTCAAAGAGAATTCAACCGCCTCAGCAATTGACAGAAGTAACTCTAAAAAGAGAATTTAAGATCTGGGGACAGATCGGAGAAAGCGGTCAAAAAGAAAAATTATCCTACCCCAGTCTAATTCGTCAGATGGAAGTGGGACTACAGAAGGGCCACAATGAGTCTGAAATAGTAGAGGCAGTGGTTAGAGCTGTCACTCCAGGCTTGCCTCTGAGAGATATGTTGGAGATTAAGCGTGGTCTTACACTCCAGTCATTACACACCATCTTAAAGGGCCACTACAAAGTTGACAGTACAACTGCTCTGTATCATCAGCTCATAAACATATCTCAAGAGCCCAGAGAGTCAGTTCAGAACTTTATCTTCCGGGCAATTGAATTGAAGGAGAAACTGTTGTGGAAAGCGGAGGACGGCGACGATGACCGCTATAGCAAAGATATCATCCAACGCAAATTTCTGCGTTCAATTGAAACTGGTTTGACAAGTGACTCTTTGAAATTTCAGATACAGCCTTATCTCAGTAAAATCAGTATAACGGACGAGGAACTGATTGAAATGGTGAATGAGGCAGCTAAACTGGAGGGTGAAAGACAAGAGAAACTGAAAAGACTCCATGCAGGTAAACCTCCCCGCATACATGAGTTTCATACAGATCCACAAAATACTCACCTGCCTTGGCTGTCCAGTCAGCAAAAGAGCCTGGTATGGCTATGGCCATCAGAACGGTGAAAGGGAAGGAATCTAAAGAATGCCATCAGGTCAGTAAGGAGATTCCAGACACTCAAAAGCTCATGGATGAGCTAAGAGCTGAAATGAGACAGATGATTACCACCGCAATGGAAGCTAATAATAGGCCATCATTTCGGTACAGAGAAGAACGACAGCGAGGCTGTAAGAAATGCAGAGAAGAGCAAGTAGGTGAAAACTGTCAACACTGCTATAAATGTGGACAAACAGGCCATTTCTCACGTGGATGTAGAGTACAAAGCCCACAGTCGGGAAACGACCAAGGACTGCTGAGACGGGGCCATCAGTAGTCCTCCCTGAAGTGTCCCATTCCTTGCCACCTTCGTCTGCTGGGGACCACATACAATCATCTTAGTTGGCCATTTCAAAGATCCGTGCACAAAATCCAACCTCAGTAAACACAACTACCAATTCCGGTACAGTGAAGTATCTCCCACCTCAACATGAATCACAACTCATTAAACTGATTGGGAAGCGTTGCTTGGTGAACTGCCGCCTGAATGGTCAGCCAGTGGAGGCGCTGTGGGATACAGGCGCACAAGCTAGTATTGTGAATGATGAATGGCGACGACAACACCTTCCAGATACTGTCATCCAGCCCCTGGAAGAGTTGTTGGGAGGGGCAGTCTTGACTGGCCTGGCAGCAAACAACACTGAAATCCCATTCATTGGTTGGGTTGAGATTAATTTCCAGCTAGATGGAGGACCTTTCCCAGCACCATTGTTAAAAGTACCTGTGTTAGTATCCAGTGATCCAACGGTTGCAGAGGACCCGATTATTGGGTACAACGTTATCGAAGAGATAGTAATAAGGATGGAAGATACGCCTGGGCATCGAGAGAAGAAAATTCTACATACCATGAGTTCCGCTTTCTCGATCACCCGTGGCGAGGCACACACATTGATGAAATTGATCCGGAGTAAGGACGAAGAGGTAACAGTAGGTGTAGTGAAAATTGGGAGAAAACAGGTGTACTTGCCGGCGAATCAGGTTACCACTGTAATGGTCCGTGCACATGTCGGATCTCAGTATCAGGGTCAAGAACTACTCTTCTCACCCAGTGAAGTAGGTTCAGTTCAAGATCTAGATGTGAGTGAAGTGTTAGTGAAAATTCCAACAGGACGCATCAAATATATACCGATATCAATCGTCAATGCAGCAAAGAATAATGTCACCCTACAGAGAAACCACATCTTGGGCCACCTAATGCCTGTGAAGACAGTTTATCCCGTGGCCGTCCAGCCCACTGGTCTTGAGAGCCCCCTGGTAGAGAGAGCCCGAAATGGTGAGTCACTCCCTGAAAAGATCATTGATAATTCCAGAGGCAAACCACCACTGTCAGAATGGGATCCCCCTGTGAACCTGGACCATCTTACAAAAGACCAGCAGGAAGCAGTGAGAAAAGTCCTGAGAGAGGAGTGTCAAGCGTTTGCTTATAACAATGATGACATTGGTTGCATTCCATCCTTGAAGATGCACATCACACTTCATGACACAAGGCCGGTGCAGAAAACATACATGTCTGTCCCAAAGCCCTTGCACAAGGAGGTCAAAGAGTACTTGCAAGACTTGTTAAATAAAGGTTGGGTGACTCCTTCTAGGTCTGCGTATTCATCACCAGTAGTCTGCGTGAGAAAAAAAGACGGAAGTCTTAGGCTATGCTGCGATTACCGGGAATTAAACCAGAAGTCAGTACCTGATCGCCACCCAATCCCGAAGATACAAGACATGCTGGACGCATTAAGTGGAAGCTCTTGGTTTTCTGTCTTGGATCAGGGGAAAGCATACCACCAGGGGTTCCTGGATGAAGAGAGCCAGCCTCTCTCTGCCTTCATAACCCCATGGGGGTTGTACCAATGGACACGCATCCCATTTGGATTAAGTTCAGCACCTGCAGAGTTCCAACGTAGCATGGAAAGTTGCTTGTTAGGCCTGAGGGATACAATATGTCAACCCTACCTAGATGACAATTTGGTCCACAGCAGCAGTTTTGAAGATCATTTGGCTCATGTTCGGATGGTACTCCAGCGTTACAAAGAGCATGGTGTAAAGCTCACCCCCAAAAAATGTGAGCTCTTCAAACGCAAAGTGAGGTTCCTGGGAAAGATGGTGTCTGGTGAAGGTTATACGATGGATCCAGCGGAGATCGCGCCAGTGCAGGCCCTGAAGGGAAGGACACCATCCACAGTGGGTGACCTAAGGAAGATGTTAGGATTTCTGTCCTATTATCGGTCTTACATCCCCAATTTTTCACGTATTGCCCAGCCATTATATCAACTATTGACAGTAAGAGAAAATGCTTCAAGCGAATCAGGAAGGAAGAGGAAACTCAATCAAAAGAGGAAAGAAGGTAATTTGGCATCACATACACCCATTGAGTGGACACAAGCCCATCAAGCGACACTTAGCAACCTGATAGATAACCTTGCAAAGCCCCCAATCTTGGGTTTCCCAGATTTCACACAACCCTTCGTGTTGCACTGTGATGCATCCCAGGAAAGGTTGGGTGCTGTATTGTATCAACGTCAGGGTGGAAAGATGGTAGTGATAGCTTATGGGTCCAGAACACTAAGCGCCCCCGAGAAGAATTACCACATGCATTCCGGGAAGCTTGAGTTCCTGGCTTTAAAGTGGGCTGTGTGTGAACGGTTTCGCCATTACTTGTGCTATGCACCATCCTTTGTAGTCTATACTGACAACAATCCCCTTACCTATGTGCTCACCACCGCTAAACTGAATGCCACCGGGCACAGATGGGTTGCGCAGCTTGCCGACTTTAATTTCTCCATCAAATACCGGCCTGGCAAAAGTAATGCTGATGCAGACGGTCTGTCGCGCATGCCGCTGGACATCGACAAGTTTATGGAACAGTGCACAGAACAAATGCAACCAGCAGTTCTTCAGGCTTCAGTGGAAGGAGTAGTGGTAGAGTGTGAAAAACCATCGCAAGGGACAGGGTTGGTTCACTTTGATGCCTTGAGTCTCATTAGAGAAAGCGACCAGGGTGACCTCGGTCCACCACTAACCCCAACACAGATTCGAGAGGCTCAAGAGAACGACAGTGTCATTGGGAAAGTACTGAAATTCAAAGAAAAGGGCCAGCGACCAAGTAGAGAAGCAGTGAAAGCGGAACATCCTGATGTGGCAATGTTGTTAAAACAATGGTTCAAACTCTGGGTGGGTGAAGATGGAGTACTGTACAGGAAAACCAAGAAGAGAGAACAGTTGCTCCTTCCAAAGTCTTACCACTCCCTGATTTTAACAGAACTACACAAAAAGATGGGCCATCTGGGTGTAGAGAGGACCCTTTGCCTGATACGAGAGAGATTTTACTGGCCAAGAATGCAGAAAGAAGTGGAGCACTTTGTCACCAAGGTATGCGAGTGTCTGAAAAAGAAACAGCCAGTCAGACAAACGCGAGCACCGCTGACCCCGATTCACACCACATACCCTTTTGAAATGGTCTCAGTCGATTTCCTTCATTTGGAGACCTGCAAGCAAGGTTTTGAATACATCCTCGTGGTGATGGATCATTTCACTAGGTTCGCACAGGCCTATGCAACCAAAGACAAATCTGCTAAGACTGTGGCTGAGAAGCTGTTCAATGACTTCGCGCTGAAGTTTGGTTTTCCATGTAAAATTCATCACGACCTTGGCAAAGAATTCAACAACAAATTGCTGAACAAATTAAAAGAACTCTGTGGAATTTGTGGATCACACACAACACCCTACCATCCTCAAGGCAATGGACAAGTAGAGCGATTCAATCGGACTCTGTTGTCCATGCTCCGTACCCTCGCAGAGGAGGAGAAAGTGGACTGGAAGAATTCCTTGTCTAAAGTGGTCCATGCCTACAACTGCACCAGGAGTGAAGCAACCGGATTCTCTCCATACTACTTGTTGTATGGGAGATCCCCTCGCTTACCTATTGATGTCCTCTTTAACCTGAAGGCAGATGAAGAGTATGGTACTTACCAGGACTACGTGTCTCGTTGGAAAGAAAGGATGAGTGAGGCATATCGAATCGCCTCAAAGACTGTTTCTAAAGTAGCCACACGCGGGAAAGCTCACTATGATCAAAAGGTTCAGGGAAGAGATCTTCAGCCTGGTGACCGGGTCCTAATCCGTAACTTGACTCCTAGAGGAGGCCCAGGGAAGATACGGTCATACTGGGAAGATCAGGTACATGTGGTTAAGGAGAGGAAGCACGCTGAAAGTCCAGTATATGAGGTGAGACCTGAAAGTGGGAAAGGTAAAACCGGGTAATTCACAGAAATCTTCTCCTACCGTGTGACTTTCTGCCACTGGAAAGAGAAAAATCTGATCGACTTACCTTGCAGCACCCTCGAAAAACACCTAAAGGAAATGGTATGAACCGAGACAAAAAGAGACAGCCCCCTGTGAACTCGGAAAGTGAGTCGGAGGAGGAGTATGTTGTTACCTGTCAGTGGCAAGAGAAGGATCGCATACCTCTCAATCCAAGAGCAACGCCTTTCAAGCCTCGAGATGAAACCCTTCAGAGCGAAGAGGATTTGCCCCTTCAGAGCGAAGAGGATTTGCCCCTTCAAAATGGTTCTGTAGGAGATTGCTTACCCCTTGACTGTGAAAAGAATGTTCACAGTTCAGCTTATGACATAGACATTGACAGTGACAATGGTGTGTCAGAAAGTGAGCCTGAGACAGACTCTTCAAAAGTTCTGAGACTTTATCCAAAGAGACAGAGACAGAAACCAGTGGTATTCACTTATGATACTTTAGGCCAACCTACTTTGGTTCAAAGAGACTTCTCGGTTGACATAAAGCAGTCACCTGTCCATAATGTTAATTTCTGGAGACCCTGGAGCATAGTGGCAGGTTGTTAAAGACTCCTGTTGAGTAACTGGAATATGTTTGGTTATGTTTGAAATGTCAGGAGACATTTAGTTTTGTGGGGGAGAGTGTGACACTAGGGTAAAGAAAAGACCATTAAAACAGAAGACCCCCCTATTTAAAATTTATGTTTTGTATGCACCAGCTTTAATTATCCGGACCGCTAGAGGGAGCTCTCACCAATATTTGCTCAGGTGCGCAAAATACTTCAGTTAACAGAAACAGAGTATGTGATGCACAGCAATTGAGATGCTCCGATGTGCTTTTGAGTTTACACTGTGATCTTTATTTACAGAACCCCAATATCATTAAATGTGTTACATCAAAGGAGGCATCGACTCTCTTTCATACATGTAACATTATTTTAATCACAGGCAAAAACACCAACACACTGTTTATTCAGTCGTTACACTTATTATACCCACTTATTCCTGTTCTGTACACAATAAGATTTCAACCATTTACTCCTGAAATTGAAGATTTAATTAAAAGACAATAAAATGTCCCTCAATTCTCTTGGCCATATTATTTGGCTGTCAAATGGTTCACATAAATGTGTTAAACTCTGGACATCCCATGTCTCTCATTTACAGCTAATGTTGACGTATAAAACTATACTTTTAAATATATGTATTGTTCAGTAGAATTCATAATCAATTGTTTATTTGCGTATATCTGATGTGACTGCCTAATCTAAATGAGTGCTTTCCACTTTAATTGTTGTGATGTCATGCCAACATAACTATTCTGTCCCCTCTTCTTCCTTTTTGCATTGGTTTCTTTTAAGAATCTTCCTTTTAATATAATTTAACCTTTATTGTAATCTTTGCTTTTATTTTTATATTTTCACTCCAATTCATGTGTATAATGTTATTTTACTTACCTGTGCAATTATTATTGGGGTTCAAAAGCGAAACTTTGAAAACCTATTGTAATTGTTACGATTTTTATTATTATTATTATTCTGCCGTAATTCTGATCGTGCAGAACAAACCGTAAAGTCTAGAGACTTGAAACGTGGCCAGATGGAAGGTCTCAATTTGGGGGGAGCTTATCAAAATACATCCACACAGTATTAATATTATCTGATAGATCTTCTCATACTGATCAACTTTGTAACATGTCTATACATTGTTTTCACAAAGTAGAAACTTCACAAAACTGTTTATGTGGAGAACAAGTCAGACTGACATAAACTGACATAAAAGATCAGATAACGTGTTAAACACATCCACACAAAATTAGTATCATTTGATAGATCTTCTCATTCTGAACAACTTTGTAAGATGTCTATACATTGTTTGAAAAAACTAGCAACTTCACAGAACTGTGCACATTAGGAGAACTAGTCAGATTGACAAAAAACCGACATAACAGTTCAGATGGTCTTGCTACGTTTGAACCCCGGTGATTGCTGCTTGCAGCTATATTTATTATTACTATTTTAATTCTATTTTGTTCTTCTGGCTAAATATATGGAAATGAGAGCACGTGGTAAAAAGTTTGTCATTTTATGCATTTTATAGAGAAAACAAGGGCAATTCCACTTTTAAGAGACTGCTTGTTTGATAAAAGATCCAGTGAAACTGCTGCCTGCTGTCCCAACTTTATAACTGGTGTTGCTGATCGCACATCATGCTTGGCAAAGACAAAGCATGCTATTATTATCATCACTATATCAGAATAAAAAGTCTCTCTTTTTTCTCTCAATTGGCTCATTTTAAAAGGATTTTGCCCAATTTCAATCTGAATAAGTATATATTGTTTAATGTGAGACTTTTTTTTTTTTTTTTTTTTAAGTAATGCCAATTATTGAAAAGGTCAAGATTTGTCTGGCTAGCTTGTTTCTTTTCTACCACATTTTTCAAAGTAATGACAATACAGGTGACTGATGGTAACCTCTTTTTGGAAACCGTGAAGGTGAGTAAATGATGACAGTTGAACTCTTCTTTTAAATATGCGCTGTTGAGATGATTGCAACTTTAACATGTTTGCAGTCCAATCTTTATTCAGTCCTTTTAATGGATCTGTGATGTACTGACATGGGTGGTGCTCATTTGTATTATGTAGCCTTATCAGACCGACAAAAATGGAGAGCTAGTGAGAAAGAGACAGACAGTGTGCTGCAGTCTTATGTGCTCAGCATGGCGATGGCTCTGGTTTGTGCACTCACTAACCTCTACACAACCCGTTGCTTTACCAACACTGACCTGTAGGTGGTGCCAGCAGGCAGCGGAGTCTCAACGTCTCCAGAAATCCAATCATCCTATCAAACAAGGTATAATATAACATCTGCCTATTTTTATATTAGCAGGCAGTGACAGGGAATTGATCCTCTATAACAGGGATCTCAAACTCAAATGACTTAAGTGCCACTAGTCAGAGTCCTTTTAAAAGCTTAAATTTTAACTAGTTCAGAAGTCAGTAAAAAAAACGTTTTTTCCTGTTTATTCATGTTTATTCCTCTCAAGTTGACAGGAAAGAAATTTATAAAAATCTATTTGAAGTTAATGATGTTTTTATGATATTATATTCATCCTGAAAAAAAAGTATCAATGTTTCTACAAAACTGTTTTCCTCATTGATGATAATAATAAGAAATACTCCCAACTCATCTTTTTATAATGATTTACGAAGGATCATGTGACACTGAAGACTGAAGTAATGATGCTGAAAATGTAGCTTTGACATTCCAGGAATTTATTGCTGTCACAGTTTTGTCATTTCTGTCTTCTTGGTCTTGAATTTTTTACTTCCTGGTTCCCCATGTGCTCTCCCAGTGTCATCGTAATCACCTGTCTTGTCATTTATCACATCGTTAGTCATGTTCTCATTGTCTGATCATTCATTGTGTATTTAATCCCTGTGTTTCTCTCAGTCTGTGTCCATTCTTGTCTATACTGTGTCTATGATCCTTGGTTTGCTAAATAAAGTATATCTGATGAGATTTAGGGGAGCGCAGTGCACAAAGTAACGCGGGGTAATTAGTAACGCAGACTTTTTAGATAGTTGCACAGGATTAAATATGACGAACTAACAGGCTTTTCACCACACTGTTTGCACACGTTTTCTGCCATCTTTCGAGAAATTTCAGCCAAGTTTGGATAAGCCCCGCTCACGGGGTAAGAAGTAGCATTTTACTCCTGCCGCTTTTGGCAATCCTGCACAGAAACGGCAGGTCCGACGAACATGAAAACAGTGCTCATTTGTAGGAGAGGCTTGTATGTTGTTTGTATAAAAATATGGTTTGTCTAACCCTATTACTTTGTTCATTATTTGGCCAAAACCGAAAAGTGTTACTTTGTGCCCTGCGCTCCCCTATCTCTCATCTTCGCCTCCATCCCTTAATCCCTCACTGATGCGTGACATTTCCCTAATCACTTATTTCTAAAGTACGGATCTACAAAGCTGGTTTGTGAGACAAGGCAATTTGAAGCTAAACAGAAATTAAATTAAACAATCTAATACCATGCAGTATTTTAATGCTTATTTTTATTTCAGTTAGTTGCAAAGGCAACATTTCAACTTTTGCTTAAGTTTTCATTTTTTATTTAATTTCATTTTTTTATTATTTATGTAGTTTTAGTTTTAAAAATGTGTTGCAGTACTTTAAACTATTTTATTTTGTAATATCTAGTCTTTATGTAACATATCATCTGTAAATTATTTAATTTTTTGTCAACTTCAGTTAATTAATTAAAAAATAATTAAGTTTAGGTTTTCTTTCAAATATTTATATTTTATTTTATTTCTGCTTAGTCAATTAACAAGCATGTTCATAATAATAACCCTTTTTTGTCAATATCTCATCTGTGGCATTGTTTAAATCTTAGCTGTGGTTCCAAAATGCGGTAATAAATACTTTAAATTGTTTCACAATATTATTGTTTGTACTGCATTTGTAATCAACATAAGGTTTGATTTATTTTGGCATTTAAAATTTATTTTTTGTAATTGTGAAAATTTAATACAATTCCATTGTGAAATCAAAAAGAACTGGATTCATTTTCACTGTTCTTAAATTTAGCATTGATCATCCATTGTGGATGTGGGCGAAAAAGTTACCCATAATGCCTCACTGCCTCCGCGTGCATCCAGAGTGTGTGAGTGAGTGTGTCAGGCTTTGTCTAGACGCATAGGAGAGAAAGAGATAAAGAGATTACCGACTAGCTTCATACAATGCAAATACAATACAAACTGCATCTGATTTGCCTAGTCATTCTCGTTCATTCTCATTCTCTCCATTCTCTTCTCCTGAACAGTACGGATAATATATAGAGCGAATGTTTAAATATAAAAGTCAAACGGGGAGTCACCATAGCTCTTACCAAACACCAAAAGGAGAGTGATACGGAGTAAGGAGCTGTTAATTAAGGATCAATTACATCTGTAAGTGGATGATTACACCGCAACAGCGACAGAAGCCATTCAGTTGATCCTGAACTTACAATAGGCAGCAGTTCGATCTGAAATCTCCAATATAATTCATTGGATAATTCGCTGGAGAAACAATATCATCTATTGTATGGGGAAACGCCAATGAATCGCTCTCAGCATTTCACCATACATTACTGTCTGGATATAAACCAGGTTATAATAATCTTCTCCATCTTGCTCCCAATCAGTGGTGTTGTCAGGGTCACACAGAATGCAAGTATATGCTGTATGCTTCTTTTTTTTTTTTTCAAAGCTGTTTGCATATCATGACTTCTAAGGATGAATCTACCCACTTATTCTGTTGCTTCAGTAGTCCATAATCTATGGTCATGTTAGTTAAATCACATACTGTCTGAGTATTTTTTACGCAACCGTTTAAAAAGAATGGTACCTCGAGATACGAAATTAATCCGTTCCGAGGCGGCCTTCGTATAATGAGTTTTTCGTATCTTGGAACACATTTTACATGTAAAATGGCTAATCCGTTCTAAGCCCTCCAAAAACACCCCATTAAATTTCATAATAAAGCTAAATTGACATATAAACAATGAAATAACGGAAAATGTCGAAGCTTACCTTTCGAGTGAGGCTATCTCCGAAAGTGGCGGCAGAGGAGGAGGAGGAGGACAAACGGCAGATAACGTACGTACGTACACTTAACTTTACGAAAACACATAAAAAATGTAAAGTTTCGGGTGCGGAGTGGCTGAGCTAAAGCACGCCAGCACGTACGTATAGAAGATGCATGATGGGAGGGATGCTGTCCAATTCGAGAGAAGGATCTCATGGCTTGGCTAGCATCAGGAACCAATGGGAGAGCAGGAGGATGGTGGTGAGTCTACTATAACTAAGATGGCGGCGTGCGGCACGAGTTTCAAAATTGTTATGGGGCGAATCTCGGACTTTCAGAAACCTTTCGTATCTTGAAAACTTTTCGTATGTAGAGCAGTAAAAATTTTCGTCTTTGCTTTCGTAACTTTGATTTTTCGTAAGTTGAGCCTTTCGTATCTTGAGGTACTACTGTAGTGTGAGTGTGGATACTATGAATTCGGAAGTACTACATCCGCCATGTTGCTACTGTCACGTGAACTTACTGTCAGTTGCAACCCTTCACTGTCCATTGTAAATCCTCTCCCGTGGCCTAATGGGATAGTAAAATGCACACTTCAGAATCTATGCAGTTCAATCAACCAGATACTTTTATACTTTTTACGTTTTTCGCGTACTACATAGTAAGGAACTATTCAAGTTTGGATACAGCTTCGATTCTGTTTTAGTAATTGGTGTATTTTCATTTCTATCATTCTACCTTTTCCCTTTAAAAAAATAAAATAAAAAATATATATATATTAGAATATAAATGTTTAATATCACTATTAGTAAGGATAGTATGATTTATATAAAATATAATATATAAATATAGTATGTATTTATGTATGTAAAATGTGTATATATGTGTGTGTGTACTTAATATAAATACCCTGAAACTTTACTTTTGGTATAGTAAATAGTGATATATTTAAAGTCTGCTAATTTGGAGCAACTAATTTTGAACTTAATGTACTTTAGTTATCCAGAAATAGTGCTGAGGTTAAAATAAATATATACTTAAGTATATCTGTTAACGTTGAGTTTGGTGTCGGGTTAGTGTTCACCTCATTTGTACTCTGTTATCAGTTCCGTTTTCTTCAGTTGGTGTGTATTTAAGCCTGTGTTTAGTCCTGTCCATTTTTCTGTCAATGTGGCCTGTACCATGGTTGTTCTGTTTGCTTGCTCGTTTGTTTATTTCCTAGTTTTGAGTACTTGTTTTATGATCTTGGTTCATAATAAAGAATGCTGCACGTAGATCCTGCCTCGCCTTGCCTTCAACCGTGTGGGTAACAATATCTGATTGTGCTGAAGTGGAACTATTGCAAGTATACTTTTAGGTACACTTTAAATATCCTGCATTTAAAGACTGATATAATATGATCATACTAGCCTTACTAATAGTGACATTAAACACATTTATATTCTAATTTATACATATCAGTAAGTCTCAACCGATATGTCTGTAAATATGCTAATGGTTTTATGGTATACAGAGTATGAAATAAGTGTATTATAAATACACTTTGATATAGGAACTGATGAAGACGATTGGAAAATCCATTGCCGCTTGTATATATTTCTTATTTTGTATATGTATTTTCTTTTCTTTTCCTTATTTGTACACTTCAGTCTATCACTTATGTAACCAATTGTTACTTAAAGCCTTTCTTTGCTTTTCTGTATTTTTCCATAGAGTAAGGATGAGTATTGTCTACACTTATCAACAGATAGAACATCTTATCAGAATGTTTTGAGTAGTCTCTCTGTTGATAGTTGGAGTCTGAGCAGAGTTCAGCTGTGTATCTGTGTGTGTGTGTGTGTGTGTGTTAATATGGTCTGTATTGGTGAGTTGATTAACTGGCACCATAAGGAGACGGAATGACTTGTTCTCGACAATCCACATGGAAGGTCACTAACCCCTCAATCATGTGATCAACGAAGATATGCTTCAGACTGTTTGCTCTTGTGTGGAAAATTATTAGTGTTGTTTATCTTTCTTTCTTTCTTTCTTTCTTTCTTAACCAATCAGAATCATTTAACCGTCATCATTGACGTAGTTAGCACCCTCTGTTAGAGTATAATTGCTGTAACAATGTTATTGTAAGTGGGGCGGCCTACAAACTCCTTGTGAGACCTGAAGCTGATATCTGCTGATGAAACTGCAAACTAAACTTCACTAAAATTTCTTCTATTGACTGCACTTCTGACTCCTGGGGTCTCATTTATAAAACTGTGCGTAGGATCACTACTAAAAGTTTAAGTGCGCCAAAAATGCCATACGGCAAAAAATATTCAGATTTATAAAACCATGTGTACGCACACCTGTCAGGAACATTCCCTTTATAAATCGCAGATGTCATGGGTCAAAGTTTGCTTAAATGTTTACACATTCTCCCTTCAAGTTGTTTTTTATAGATCACAACCTTTGCGTGGAAACTGGCGTATGTACGTTTCCAGTCCCGTTTTGTGCGTACGCACGCTTTATAAATGAGACCCCTGGTCTTTATTCAACATATCTGGTCCTCGGGTCTTAACTGTAAATCCCCTACAGAACATACTCTATTTAATATCGACATGAAACAGAAGTTGCGATTGACTTTTCTTCCCTGTTGTGACAAATCTTTATTTATTTGTTTGTTGGATTGTTGTGGTTTGCTCATCATTCTGCCTTCTGACAGCTGTAATCAAGTGTCATCTCCCGTTCCCCACTACAGACGTTTACCCAACTATGACGACTTCCATTTCAGAAAACCCCAAAAATGTGAAAAAGGTCCCCATTGCTGCAGGTTTCCCATCCTGGCACCGAAAAACACATCATCAGAGAAGAGGAGATGTCGGTGCAAGAGGGAGGGGAAGTTATTTTGATTAAAGATGAATAAAAAACATAAATAAGAAAAATAATGATGTGCATAGATAAATCATTCATAAAAAAATGCTGCTAAAATAAGAATTTTCAGTTTTGATTTCATGGTGACTGAATACATCTGGCACAGTGCTAATAAATAGCTTGTGTTCAAGTCAGACAGTGGTTGGTTAATGAAAAAGATGCTGGTTTTTGTGCTGATATACTAGACTCTAAATAGATGTTTAGTGCATTTGTCACAGTATGTTTACATTTTATCTCATTAAGTGTAAAATATAATTAGCAAATTTAAAGATAATATACTATTTCTTTCTCCTCTCTTCCAGTCTTTTGTGGAGCTGCATTCATTAATATACAGCAGGGGTCTCCAAACTTTTCAGCCCGAGGGCCGCATTAACTGTCAAACAGCAGTTCGGGGGCCGACTACACACTCGAGGTCCAAATAAAAAAGAATCAAAACATGATGTTGTTTTTAATTATTTATTTAATATTATTTTATTCAGTTATTAGGCCTACTCAATAACACATTGATACACTACACATGGACACCTGTATTAGTGGGAATGGTGAAATTGTTTCCTGGATGCCAAAATATCAGACATTTCTGGCTTTAGATTTGGTTTCCCTAACATCAACAGTGACCTGAGATTATCATCGGACAAGTTTGTTCTCAAATTGTTCTTCACGTATTTTATTCTTGAAAATGTTTGTTCACACATTGATGCAAAAGTTTTGACATTAGGAATGTCTTCCTTACGCAAAAACGGGAGAAAAAAAACACCAGTCCTGCGGGCTAAATCACACATTTTATATGTTTATACATACCGGTAATATTTTTATTCATTTTAAATATCACACCCGTGGGACATATGAAAGTGCAAAGTTTATGCATCTGCGGATTATATCCGAGATAAAATGGTATATCATCTCATTGACGGTGACCAAGAACAATTAAGCAGCGAATAAGGTTTTGCAATGTAGTTATCGGTTGGAAAACGTCTCCGTTTACTATCGTAACCTCGGTTATTTTTCCATATTCCGTTTAGAGAAGCGTGAAGGAAATATTCTGACGTGTCGTGCTTATGCTGTTTATACTGTCTGTCTGTCAGATCCGCATCGCGCTACGATTGGCCAGTTGTCAACTGGCGTTATCCTATAAGGTTTCAGAGATTACCTGAAGGGGAGGAGTTCCCGCTCTCGAAAGGGAACGCGCTTTTGCGCGCCTCTGTTTTAATTCGGTAAAAACATAACGTCTAGAGTTGAGCCGGATACTCGGCTGAAACGAGTATCCGGTACGGATAATGCACTTTTGCCGAGTACGAGTATCATACGAGTAAAACGAGTCGTTATCTGTGCTCGGATTGAATAAAAATCCTCATTGGGCAGCTGAGTGTCTGCGTGCAAATTTCCTTCGTCCCGCTGCTCCGCCCTGCTCATTCTCACACAGAACGCTGAGACGAGAACAGGTGTCTTTCTCTCTCGGTCACTCAGGTTCGCGGGTCTTTTCCGTTAACGTTTAGGGCAGGGTGGTAGCGCGAGCGCGAAGCATCATAAGCCATAAGCTAGACTTGATTAATACAGGAAGTGTTCGGCGCGGTAGCTGGAGCGCGGGCCATCTCGCGGGCCATTAATAAAATGATCTCGCGGGCCGGACATAATAACACGCCGGGCCGGGAGTTTGACACCTATGGTTTAGGGTTTCTTCAGCTTTAGATTTGTTTTTTATTTCAATTTGTTTGTAGTACTTGCTTATTAGCCAGTATAGTTCTGGTAAACGTGGGGTTTGCTCGGTAGTATGCGACTGTCGTTGCGTCTCTGCCTGTCGGAGATTTTTTTTTTTAACCGTCTGCTGGCTCTAACGAGTGTTTAACTTCACGCACTAAGTGTCTGACACTTTCTTGCTGTATTTCATACATAATAAATGCAGATTTTAAAAACAACGTCAGACTATTTGATCCATAGAACACACAGTCTCTCTCTTTACCTGGCGTGGAAATTAAAAAAAATCACACTGATCATAAAAAATTAGAAGTTAAAAAAAGAAAGTTTTGTTTAAATGAAAAATCTTGTTCATTACATTTTTCTTCATAATTCCAACCGCATGTGTTGTATTCATTGTTGCAAAACTTATTTTATATAGTTTGTTTGTTCTTGTGATCAAAACCTTTGATATGAAGCTCGATGCTGTCATGTAAATAGTTTTCTAATCAGCAATAAATATAACAATTTCTAATCGACCCAAATCAATTGCATGATTAAAAACAACATAGTAGGTACAGTCCCGCCCACTTCCTGGTTAAATCCCGCCCATTTCCGGGTTAGGCCACGCCCAGTCCGAGTACAGATACAGATACAGATAATTCATATGGTTAACAGATACAGATACAGATACAGATAATGCTGTACTCGCTCATCCCTAATAACGTCCACGTAAGCGGTGGCTGATCTTGGCAGGATACACGTAAAATTATGGATTTTTTTTCGTAGACAAAAAGGTCTCCGCGGGCCGTAGTTTGGAGACCCCTGATATACAGCAAGCCTGTCAGTTGTCAGGGTGTGAAGCATTTGTCAAAGATTTGGGCTCAGTTTAGCAAACATTTGTCTTGCAAGACTCACAAGCCCTGTAGCCTGTAACCTTATTTTTACACCATTAATGCAGGTATGTTTTCGGAAAATGGTTAAATTATGTAAAGAAAATGGCATCTACGAAGCAATTGTTTCATTTAACTAATAATCAGAATCAGACGTCTTATTTGAGCCCTGTTTACACTTGGTATTAAGATGCGTTTTGGTCATTCGGATGCTAAGTGGATAAAAGAGGCTTAAATATTTTGACCTTGTCCACTTCTGACCACTTCCAGAGGTAGTCGAGAATACATTCGACCGAAATGCTTTCGTAGTGTAGACACTTATTTGATCAAATGTGTCTAAACAGCCACACAAGACCATCTATTCTCCACTTTCTGACCCAACACATAACCATAATGAAAACTGAACAAGCCAGATGAGATTTACACTTTGTAGGCTAAGTCTTTACCAAGCATAATGTTCTCTCAACATTCCTGACATCTAACAATCTTCAGACTTCTGGTCTTGCCACTACCAGAACAGAAACTAAAGCTTGTGCTCACCATGTTTTATCGTCATCTCCCTGCTGAAGATATATAAATTGGGTGAGCTTATTTTGTCCACAAGATTGAAAGCTCCAAAAAACTCCTAGTCCTACACTTATCCACCTATACACCCTCCCGTCAAAGAAATCAGAACAGAAGTGATTGAAAGTGGACAAAATAGACAGATGAAAACACCGGGTGTAAAAAGGTATGTGTCTCCCTTGTCTGCATGTGATATAACAACCAAAATGCATCTTAATACCAGTTGCCAAAGCTGCAGGCTCTTCACAGTCTAGTAGAAGGCACTTTACTTTAATTCTAGAGTGCCAGTGAGGAGGCTGTTGGCAGACCACTCTCACAAGACACATGGGTTTCTGTCCTCTAGCAAGTTTACTCTTCATCAGTGTGTGTAAGGTGCTCGCTCACTCAATTTAAAGTTGTACACCATGCCCACATGTCCAAAGCTAAGATAGAAAGTACTCAGGAACCAGCCTTCCATACACTAGGTGTAAATGTGTAGATGCCTCACTTGGACAGGCCCCAATCTGGAGCATTATTGGTGATCTGTAGGCTATTTGAGACAGTCTCAACAGCCTTTGAGGCAGATTAGAACCAGATCCTCTGGTGGCGTCATTTAGGGGTTAGTCACAGGACTTGTGGACATGTTTTTATTTCTTGTCTATTTTGCTTAAATGAACTAGTTGATTATTAAAATTTGGAATGATTCATTTAACCATACATTTCTATCTCTGTCTTGCGGTTCAATACTTCTCTTTCTTTTGCTTTTAAGGCTAACTGGTATCGGATGTGTGTATGTGTGACTAGCTTTAGGACTGATGCTCATTATATCATGTATGGTTAGTTGTCAGCGTCACTTTTCATATTGAAGTATCCGTGTTAGAAATAACAGATTATTGTGAAAAGCAAATGTGTATTAAAAAACAAAGAGGGGTTCATTTGATTGTCCCCTATTTCCCTCTGCTGAAGTTGGCAACGGGTGTGCAAGCAAGTTTCTTCCAGGTCAGAAGAATCTATTACCAGGATGTCATAACCAGGCTCTGTAGGTTCAGCGGTGATTTGTTTGTCTAAGTTTAGCACCTTGACCAACACAATTAGTTTGAAGCAAGTTGGAGATTTGGATTGTGAAACATACTTAAGTATAATTATGGAGCAGTATGAGGTCAGTCAATGATCTGGATTTTACCTACATATTTATTACCGCATTTTGGAACCACAGCTAAGATTTGAAATTAATGCCACTGATGAAATATTACATAGATATTTAAACAAATGTATAAAGTGTAGTAGTATTGTTAAAAAAACATGTTTGAACTTGTTAGAATGGACACAGTCTGAGAGAAACACAGGGATTAAAAACTCAAGGAATGATTAGGCAATGAGACACAGCTGAACATGACTAACAATGTGATTAATGACAAGACGTGTGATTACGATGACACTGGGAGAGCACATGGGGAACCAGGAAGTAAACAATACAAGACCAAGAAGACAGAAATGACGAAACCGTGACAGCATGTACTGTGGTGGTGTTTGTTGATAGGCTGCATAATTTAGGTCAGCCAGAACCGGGAACATTCCCATAACATCTGATGTACTTGATACATCAGAAGTAGAATGGCAGCTACGCTGATATTAGTCTCTGTTTATTCCGAGGTTATCATGGTCAGCCGGATCCGGGCCGTATCCAGATCAGATGAAGGACCTGCACCTGTAAACAACCCCAACACAGCCCTGAAGTGTCTGCAGAGACTGTGACTCTACTAGACCCTGGAGAACTGGTCCCCCGACTTTTCCCAAGGTTTTTTTTATCTCCATTCCGTTCTTCATTCCGTCTCCTGCTGGAGTTTTGGTTCCTTTCAACTGTTTCCTCTGGCTTGCTTAGTTGGGGACACGTAACATTTAATATTCTTCAATTTTATTGATTCGCCTGCTCTTTTAGAGCTGCTGTTCAGCCAAAACAAACTTTTTTAACTTTATATTTTTTATGTGACCACTGCTTTGAAACACTCTGTATTGTAAAAAAGCGCTATATAAATAAAGGTGACTTGATATTAAGAGTTATTACAAAAAATACAATAAAAAAAAAAACCTTTGAAGACCTTTGGCCCCTTTATAACCTATAATTTAACCTTATGACTGTTGACTGGTGACCATCTCAACTCTCTATCCTCTCAGAAGTATCTCTACACTTCTGTTCGCCTTCTATAACCATAATCATCCTTTGCTCTGACTCTCTCAACCATAAAGGGAATTAGTTTGCTGATTTAAAAAAAAAAACTTCTCTAGTTTAAGTATATAATCACATGGGTAACAAGTGAAATCTCAATGTTAAGAAAAACATCATAGTGAGGCTTCAGCAGTTTAGGGTAATAATCTCAAAGAAAACCAGAAATCCTTGTTTAACACAACCCACATCAAAGCTGCAAAATTAAACGAGGATTGATACAAAAAGGGAGGGAGGGAGAGAGGAGAGAGTTAAAATTATCTTCCCCTAAAGCAAATCCCTCTCAATCTGATCAGTGTGTTTGGAATGGACTAACTTGCCTCAACTCTGCGACTGACTGCAGGTGAGGGACCTTTTTTTCTCTCCAAAATAACAAAAACTCCTAGTCAACTATCTGATGGAGCCGATTCAAATTGACTTCATCAGGTATGTTTCAGATTTTCATCAATCAGTGACGTTTAGAGACTGTGATATGATTGTGGTATTAGGATTAATGTCAATCAGCTTTACACTTCCGATATTTTACTTAGCAGATGTAATACGTAAAACGTTTGTTCAGCATGAATAACCATATGATTTTAGGAAACCTGTGGGATTTATCTTTGCTTTTCTTAGATAAATGTTTCATGTGTGTTTCATAAATGTTTCATAAATGTTTTAAATGACGTTAGATACATAGATATGTTGGATAGAAATGAGGCGTTAGATATGTTGATGATATTGACAAAAAATAGTTTGCAAATGTCTTATAGTAGAAGAATGCATATATTTTGATGTGTCATGACATGACTATCAACTACAATGTTTTTATAATTGTATTCTTGTCAAATGAAAATACAAATAATTCAATTAACAGGACTTTTCCGTATTTTTCAGTACTAATGGTATAATTTACGTTTTCGCTTCACTTGAGCTTCATGCAATTGAAAAAGGGTTTGTCTTTCCTCAATCCATTTTTTCATTCTTTATATACACAACTACAGCACTGTTTTCATTTTCCTTATGTAAATATATAATGATTTTTGTCAATATAAAACCATTGCAGTAACTTTACATGTTAGACTTAATACTGCATGTGGGCAACTGAGGATACGGTTCTTTAAGTACTTTGACCTTATACATTAGGTGTACAAAACTCAAGATGTCTGTCTTAAGGATCTGTTTATGAAGGATTATTTTAAGTTTTGATTACATTTTACACTGCAATGTTCATGTTACTGTGAAATTAGACAAGAGCAAGGAATAATGATGACAGACAACATAATATGGGCTACATGGACAATCTATGGAAAGTGTTAGGAAGTTTTCTTAGACTAGCCTGGTTGCCTGGTTTCTCCCAAGGTTTTTTCTCCATTCTATTCTTCATTCGTTATGTCACCTGCCGGAGTTTTGGTTCCTTGCCGCTGTCGCCTATGGCTTGCTCAGTTGGTGAAACTTAACACTTAAAATTCATCAATTGTATTGATTCAGCTGCTCTTTTGGGGCTTCTGTTCAGCCAAACAAACTTTGTTTATATTGTTTTTCCTGTAAAGCTGCTTTGAAACAATCTACATTGTAAAAAGCGCTATATAAATAAAGGTGACTTGACTTGACTTGACTAGGGACTTTGGAATTACCTCATATTTGATATAATCAGAAAAACAGTCTGGTTCGATCTACAGTTGATTTGTAATGTGTACTACTGAACAGCCAGACACAGTCTTGTGGAAGTTTACCGTTTCTCAACTACCAAACTCCAAATATTTCATCTATCACAGTCTTGCAGATGTCTTGTTGACTTTCTAGCCTCTCTAATGATTCTTATTTTTAAGACTGACAGGGGTTTGCTATGACTGGATGTCATTGTTGTTAATATATATACACTTTTAACCATTAGTCTACCATCACCCTTATGTTTTGCATCTCCAAATGCTTGCATGCACTCATCCCATGTCCATTTCCTGGAAGAATGGGGAAAAAAACCTAGAACACACTCAATAAGATATGTGAATTTGTTTAAAAAGGTGACATCGAGTATGACTAGTGCAATGACGCTGTGGTGGGGTTTGTTGAATTGCATTAAAAACCTTGTTATGTATACAAGTCCATTCATGTCATCTGTTTGTGGCATGATACAGACAGATTTAAGGAGCTTAGCAGCAGTCTACTTCCATTCATCTAATTACACTTTTAATTAGTCAGCAGACTATGAATGATTCAATAGATTCAAGTATACATACAATTAGGTTGAGATACAGCAGGACAGGTGTTAAGCGATTACTGGGACAAATTTCATGTCTCCACTTGGTGATGGACCAGGTTGACATTCTTTTAGCAGTTTCCTCCTTAAAATACATGTGATAACTCTAAGATGAGTGATCTGTAAGTGCAAAAAACAGTTCACAAATGCACTTGTACTTTGTTAATGGTGGTAGTTAAGGACATTTTTACTAGAATTGGTCAAAAAAGTTTGATGCTCTGCAAAATGTGGATGGACAAGATGGTCCAACAATGACTTGCTGATTAATTAGGTTTAGGGCTAGTCAGGTCAACCTTTTTAATAGTTATAATTTTGTATAATATCTTTTATGCTAGCGCTTATAGATAAAAAATCAATTCATTATTAAATTACAGTAATCCCTTGCCACTTCGTGGTTCAAGTTTCGCGGCTTCAGTGCATTGCAAAGTTTTCAAAATTATTCGTTGAAAAATATAAATAAAAAAAACCACCATATCCGCAGCCGTATTGCGGAAAGAAGCGTTGTTTTATCGTGATGCAAGTTTCCCAGGATAACAGACAAAGAGAGAAACTCTCTCAGAGGCTTTGTACACTCCCACGGGCACTCAGACAAGACACGTGATTGGATCCTGGCACGAGATCGACGAATGAGAGCACGAGTGGATGTATCCCGTGAGCTGATTGGCTGATCCTACTTTGCGGATTTTCACCTATCGCGGGGGGTTCGGGTCCACATTAACCGCGATAAACGAGGGATCACTGTATATTTATTTAGAGGGAATATTATAAAATAGTAATAAAACTATTCTAAAAGTTTACCAAATTGTGCGTACAGACAATATATACATGCTTTCAGAATAGTTATTTCATTTTTTTATATATATCTAATGCATACAGTATATATACTTTTAGAATGGTTATTTTATTTTTTATTATATATACATATATGCTTCTGATGAGATGGAGGGTGGTGTTCTGGGGGACAGGTCTCCTCCCAGACCTGTATTAGGGCATTAGTCTGTCCCATGTGCTCAGTGTGAACCTGATCTCATCCGTGATGAGAACAGGGCGCCAATGCCAGACTTGCCAATTCTGGTGTTAATGCTCTTAAAGCTGTACTGGGAGATGCAAACCTCCTTGCAATGTGGATGTGCCATCCTGGAGGAGCAGGACTGCCTGTGCAACCTGATTGGGTTGCAGGTACTGCCTTATGCTACAGATAGTAACAAGGACCCTAACAAAAAACACTAGAGACAAGTCAGTCTGTGATAATCTATCAGTCACAATTGTCTATGCCAACCACCTGCAAAATCAATTGCTTTTGGGGGTTGTACTGCTGTTGATTGTCCAGCACACCTGTTGTCACTTTCATTTGCACCAAAGCATAATGATATCCCTGAAGTTTAATTAACTTGGGTTACACTGTGATGATATATACATGTTTATATATATATATATATATATATATATATATACACATACATAAATATATATATGTGTGTGTATATATATATGTGTGTGTATATGTATGTATATATATATATATATATATGTGTGTGTGTGTGTGTGTGTGTGTATATATATATATATATATATATATATATATATATATATATATATATATATATATATATATATGTGTATATGTGTGTGTGTATATATATACAGCTCTGGAAAAATTAAGAGACCACTGCAAAACGATCAATTTCTCTTGTTGTACTATTTATAGGTATGTGTTTGGGTAAAATTTACATTTTTGTTTTAATCTATAAACTACTGACAATATTTTTCCCAAATTCCAAATAAATAATGTAATTGGGAGCATTTATTTGCTGAAAGCCACAACTGGTCAAAATAACAAAAAATGTGGTCTCTTAATTTTTTCCAGAGCTGTATATGATTATCTATTTAATATATATATAGAAACATGTAATCGTCACAATTTAAATATTAAAAATACATATATTTTTTTTAAAATAGACAATCACACACACACACATATATATGTGTGTGTGTGTGTGTGTGTGTGTGTGTGTGTGTGTGTGTGTGTGTGTGTGTGTGTGTGTGTGTGTGTGTGTGTGTGTGTGTGTGTGTGTGTGATTGTCTATTTAAAAAAATATATATTGAAAGAATGTAAATTAAATTATGCAATTTGACAGAGTTGTAGCATGTTGACAACTGTACTTCAGTGTGCTAAATATGTCATGTTAACTCTGAGCACAATACAATCTGTAAAGAAGTTAAATTATCTGCCTTTTAATCATCACTGATGGCACACATGCAAAAGTTCACTGAACATTACTGATCAAATCTTGTTATTTTCTCATCTGTCAAAGTGCTGCATGTTCATGTGGACTTGCATTTAATCTGCACTGTTTGTTTAAAAGTTGGTGCATGTGTATGTCCAGATGGGCATCTTTGTGTGTAGTTTTTCTGCATTTTGCCCCATAAAATTTGTGTTAAGAAGCTGTGAAAAATTCTGTGTGAAAGGCCCCTAAGAAACATGCCTGGTGGATGTCTGGTGGATCCTAATTATACAGTTGACTTGTCTGTAAAGTCTCTTCACGTTTGTTACAAGTCCATCTAAACTGACAGGCAAAGTGTCCTTTGTGGTCCCCTTGATCTTTCACATTCTCACTCCTTCTGTCTATGTCGCACGAGGATGCCATGTGTCTACTGATATGTCTACTGACATGTCTGGGGTGGCGTGCTGTACAGCGTGAGAAACACATTTGGGCAAGCCTCTTAGGAGACTGCTGGCCACATGTAGGTAGAGTGCTTCTGAACTGGCTCATAAGCACAAGACTACAACCCAGCAATACTGCAGGAAGAGACTACTGTAACATGCCAAACCAATCCACCATGGCCTTTAATCCATAGATCCAATTAGACAGCTAACCTTGGGGATGTAAGAGTGAGAGCCCCCTTCCCGTGACGTGATAGATCCTCAGGCAGAT
The DNA here is from genome assembly GCA_037043235.1 of Rhodeus uyekii. NCBI lineage: Eukaryota > Metazoa > Chordata > Actinopteri > Cypriniformes > Acheilognathidae > Rhodeus > Rhodeus uyekii. Next base: position 1,539,218 of record JAWRVZ010000124.1, on the reverse strand, counting down.
TCCTCCAAATCTAAACTACTTGGACCTTTAATAAAGTTGTCTCTCTACTCATACTTTTAAAAATTGAATGTTTTGGATAAAAAATTGATCATTTATACATGAATTCCATACCCTGATATTATAGTCCTAGCCAGTGTCTGTCTGTCTGTCTGTCTGTTGATAGATAGATAGATAGATAGATAGATAGATAGATATTTAGATAGATCAGCAGTAAAATACCTTAAACAATGTTTGAGAAATTAACAGTGAGCTGTGCCTCAGTATTTGTTTTGTTTGCTAATGTGTGAACTTCATATTGCCTCTGCAAGCACTTCACTGACGTGTTCCTTCTAGCATTAGTTTGCCATTCTCCCTATGCATCCTTCATTAGCTACCTCTGGCTGTGGGCTTTCTAAATTGCTTGGCTGCTCACATGATTTTGAAAGCCATCGTTCATCATTTTCATCAAGTTTAAGCAGCAGTAATCTGATTACAATAGCCGGTGGGGTTTTCAGTTGCTAGCGTCATTCACATCAGGGATGCGTCTGGCTCAGCAAGACCATGTTGTTGACTGTTCAATTCAGTAATTAGGACAGAGATATATGTAATCCCACTATTGCCCTTTTCAAAAAAGAAGAAAAGGAAAAACATGCTCGTTTGTTTTATTACAATCACTGTAAATAACCCCAAAAGTGTTTTCTCTAAGGTCACACAGCTTCATTCTGACTGAAATCTGTCTTCTAATCTGCAGGGATGCGCTATGGCCTGACAGAATCCGGAAATTAAAGGATTACTCCTAACTGCCAAACACTGGAGATCTGGTGTGCCAAAGATTTTGCCAGCCCAGGGTGAAAGAGCAGTCAACAAGTCTTCTGGTTTGCTTTGTTGACATGTACATTTGGAAACTGGAATGTCTACGTTTGATGGATTTATAACTTTTCACAGTGAAAATAACCTCTTGCACTCACGAAAAGTGTATACACAGACCAAACAATGCATTTTCTGAACATCTCTTGTGGATTTCTAAAGACACTTATTGTTCTCCCATGTCCTCTTTTCGTGGTGCGCATCCCACTGTTGTGAAGAGGAAAACAATGATGACGAAAAACCCAAATTACGGCATCATGTCGCTGCCTTTCTCAGAACACATGAACTGGGGAGGGATTTTTCAAGGACTGTTTCCACCCTACCGCTTGCTCTTTCTTCTTCTCCTCTTATTCTTATTGCCCTCTATAGCAGTTAGTAGCGTGCCAGGTTTGGAATATGACTGGGGTACGCAACCCAAATTGGTTTGCATACCTATCCCTGCAGATGCAGACCCTGGTTGTTTCACATCAGGTGGAGCTTCACATGGGACTTTACATGGGGCTTCGCACGGGGCTTCACATGGAGCCCCACATGGAGCCTCGCATGGGCCAACCAGCAATGGACACGGGAATGGACATCATGGGCCAGTTAGTGGTCTGCCAAGTAGTCACAGCAGTAGTAGTAGCCGACATGGCATGTCCGATGAGGCCAAATCCACCATCCTTCATCTGAGGGAGAGCCTTGTGAGGCAGAAGGAGACCATCTTGGATCAGCGAGAGACCATTCGGGAACTGACAGCGAAACTGACTCTCTGTGAGAGCTTTGGGAGAGGACATCATGATGACAGCCATCATGGACCTTCACATCACAACTCCCAGCATTCCTCACACCACTTTGACAGCCACCATGCTGACCCACACTTCCCTTTAAACGGGCATCGCAGTGACCATAACAGAGGCAAATCTCCATATCTGGGCAAACATGGAGGCTTCTCCCCAGAACAGACTGGAAAGACCCTGCAGGCCCTAAAGGAGAGGCTGGAAAATCTTCAGGTGGGAGGATTTACAGTCTTAAAATGAAAGTCAAAGCCTGTAAATTGATTTTAACACATTAAGGGCCTGATTTGCTAAATGGCAAATTAGAGTGAGAGCACAATTTCGACAAAGCGCTAATGGAAAGTGGAGTGGATAGTTTTGCATGTTATCTACTGATGTCTCACAAATTAGAGTACACAGACACAGCCGGATCATTTCCATAATGAGCAACACAAATTGGCTGATTTAAGACTTATTTTGGTTAATTGACTAGCATAGACCTTATTAAATCATCTTGCAATATTCATTTAAATACTCTCCTCCCATATATTTAGTCTTTGAACAGGAAACTACTTATTGCATATGCAACAAGGTCAGCCGCAAAAATAATCCTATCCTCATATTTTCAGTACTTATTTAAGTAGTAGATGCTGACTGTGGTTTTTTAAAGCCATAAGAGGGTTTGCTCTGGCACAAGCTGTTAGTAAAGAAGGCCCTAGATTGAGTCAGTAAGATTTTTAAAATGTTTTAGAAATAAGTCTCACCAAGGCTGCATTTATTAGTTGAAATAAAAAAAAAATTTAACGCAGTTGATTCCTATGATGACAAAGCTGAATTTTCATTGTCACATAATCCTTCAGAAATCATTGTAATATGCTAATTTGGTTATTATTATAATTTCTTCTTAATATATTTGGGAAACATAAAATTTAATATTTTTATACTTAATATTTTAATTTTAATACTCAATATTTTTTGTGGAAAAATATTTGTCTCTGATAAATAAGGGATCATGTACATTCTACATCCTGAGCCAGTTAAAATAAAAAATAAAAAAAGACTTCTTTTTTTTACCATGTTTAAAATATTCGTCCTAGAAAATGAACATGGCAACGGCATTACGATATTGTTAATACAGAAATCATTTCATTTTTAATACTGTCAATAAATATGACAGTATATGAAGTGCACGCGAGAGAGAGTCTGCGGTGTGAGACGAGAGACATGAAAAACTTGCAGACGAGCGGTTTGTTATTCAGTTTCGCTCTTGAAAATAGTTGTTATCGGGGAATAACACACCTCGGAATCAAGCACTCTAGAAAACATTGTGAACATTATTGCAACATTATGAAATTTTCCTTAACGTTATCAATGTTTTACTGTCATTTTTGATCAATTTAATGTATAATTTCTAAATAAAAAAATTAAATTTATTTTAAAAATAAGTAAAATAACTTCCCTGACCCCCACATTTTTAATGGTAGTGCGCATATGTATTTTTTATTTTCTCTTTGGAAAATCATGGAAATTGTTACTGTTTACCAACTGCTTGGTTTGTTTTCAGGGATTATCCTGCAGGTCTAAGGCCAATCTGTGTTCAGAACTTCTCAGGATAACAGAAGCCCATTTATAGTTCTGTAATGTACACTTTGCTGGCTTCCTGTGCCAACATCAGATCATTGAATACTGTCTTCCATTTAGGCGGCCCAGCCGGGATTTACTTATTTAATTAGCCAGATCCCTATCCTTGAGAGAACACATGGTAGAAAAACAAACTATCTACAATAACATATATCAGACACATGGCTGCAATGCACACAGAACTGTAAACAAGCCACCATGTGAAACTTTCATTGAATATAGTATACAGTTAAACTAATGATATGTAATAAACTCTTACTTTTTACGCATTAATGAATTGCTAACATAGGGTTTGAAGTTGGTGAAGTTTCATCCAAGGTTTAACTTCAGACACGTTCTTTCTATTTCCCAAAGTGACTTAGATATCACTGCAAGCTTTATTAGACTCTACAATGTGCTAGTTACTGCCATTACCAATTAGCCCCATCTGCCTTGATAAGCCATTAAGCACAGAATGCTGTGGCACTGAGTAAAGCTGGATTTGCTACGACTTATCATAGGAAAAAGGTTGACTGTAAAGCAGGGGCTGGCTTGTGATGTCATAACACTCGTCGGTATACTAATACACTACCGGTCATAAGTTTGAGGTCAGTAAGATGTGTAATGTTTTTAAGTTTCTTATGTCACCAAGGTTCTTTGTGCTGTTTTTTTTTATTATCCTTCAGAAATCATTCTAATTTGGTGCTCATGAAACATTTCTTGTGCTGCTTAACACTTTTGAATCTTCACCTTGATGAATAGAAAGTTCAAAAGAACAGTAGTAACATTAAAATGTCTTTAATGTCCATTTTTAATCAATTTAATGCGTCGTTGCTGAGTGAAATAATTGATTTATTTCTCATTTGTTCCTCTGTTTGCTGTGTATTTAAGCACTGTGTTTCTTTCCGTTCAGTTCTTTGTTCTGTTCCAGAGACTCTTTGGTGTTTTTTTGAAGATTTGAGTTTAAGAAGTTTAATAAATGTATTTGCTGCATTCAGATCCTGCCGATGTTCCTTTGTGCTGTAAACAGCGATTGTGACGGTTGCATTGAATTCAGCCATTGTCACTTATAAATTTATCCTTTGATTTATAAAATGAAACATTTTTAAACATTTATTGAAATATGTGAAACTATTATATTATGTCATGGTATATCTTTCTACAAGATTGTTAGTCAGGGTTGTTCGGTTTCTTATATTCAAGAAACTGTACATTACTGTATGATATTGGTTATTATTGAAATTGAATTGTAAACAATGGATTGCCAAAACTGTATCCTGTTGTTTATTGTCTTCATTTTTGTTCTCATAGACAAGAAATTCTTCCAGTTCCTATTCAAGTTCATTGAGAGAACTCCTACAGCGCAAAATCAATGCACTGGAAGAACAGCTCCATCATCACTATGACAGTCACTACGGCCACCATGGATTTGGTCACCATGAGGATCATCATGACCATGACGACCACCATAATACCCACCACAATAACCACCACGATGATCATCACGATAACCATGACAATCACCAGGCAAACCATCACGATGACCATCACTCCACCCACCATCGTAACAACCATTACGGTTATCATTACGACCGTCACAGTGACCACCATGATGATCATCATGACGATCATCAAAATGGCCATGATGATCATCATGACAGCCACCCCAGCAGCAACCACCATGATGATCATCATGACAGCGACCACAACAACAACCACCATGATGATCATCATGACAGCAACCACCACAACAACCACCATGATGATCATCATGATGATGGTCATCATGGCAATGGTCACCATGGAAGTGACGATCATGACCACCACCCACAAAGCTCTTTCAAGCCAACTGGGCCAAGAGTGCCTGTCCGTGGAGCCATCAGCAAGCTAGATGCAGTGCTGAGTAACCTTCACCACAAGACTCCTGAACCAGGTGATGTCCTTAAAAAGTTGTTCAAAATAGAACTGAATTAACTGTGTCTTATAACTGTACCCTAAACTAGAGTAAGACTACTTTAGAGAAGAAGTTTAAGTCCAGATTCTTTTATTTTTATTTAACCGTTATTTAATCAAACTTAAGGTCCATTCTTTGATGTTTTGTAATGTTTTTTTTTTCTTTCTTTTTTTGTCCTAACCAAATATATATTGAAAAATATGTGATTGGAGTATATGTTCAATATATGCATATGTATACAATGCAGAAGTTTATAATAATTATAAAAAATTTTTTTAATGTTTTTAAAAATATCTTATGCTCTCCAAGCTCTCCACTATTTAACCTAAAACAATAAAAAAGTAATATTGTAAATTACTCAATTTCATTAAATTACTACATTATTACAATTTGGAAGACCTATATAAAAATAACTTTTCCTGTGATAGTAAAGCTGAATTTTCAGTCTTCAATGTCACATGATCCTTCAGAAATCATTAATATACTGATTTGGTGCTTAGTTATTATCAACTATTATTGATGATCAATTAATAAAAATCTTTTTATAATAATTTGTGTGTTGAAAATGACCAAAAAAATTCGACTTTTTCAGAAATCTTGATGAATAGAAAGTTTATAGAACAGTTTTTATTTGTCACCGAAACCATTTATAACATTATAAATGTATTTACTGTCACTGTTGATCAGTTTAATGCAGTCTTGCTGAATAAAAGTACTTTTAAAAAACAAAACAAATAATATTTTCCCCAAACATTTTAATGGTCATTCATCACGGTTTTTCACAAAAATATTAATCTGCAAAAACAATGATACTACTACTACTAATAATGATGATGATGATGATGATAATAATGTTGTTTTTTTTGTTTCTTCTACATGCCAGTTCTATTGAGGCAGTAATGTGACGCCAGTACGACTATAAAAGGTTACCTGCATTGGACATAATCAACTTCAATTTGTCACGACACAGCATCTCATTTCATTCTTAGGGAATGACATGACATTCCCTATTTAGGGAACTCAGTGCTGCGTCATTTGATTGATACTATGGGAACTTTAATACCCACAACGCCATATTGACAAATGCCTTAGAATCCCCCCCCCCCCCCCCCCCCAGTCCCCTAGGTGTTTACTAGGTGACCATTTGCAAGAGCTTCAGTGTCTAGAGGTGTGAACACTCACTTCAGTTCAATTTCTCCTTGGATCTCAACAAGTTATCATGGAGATTGAAATGAAATATAAGACTCACAAGGGGAGAGTGTTGATGGCCAAGGAGCAATAGTTCATCTAGTCTATCCTGAACGATCTCCTGCTTTTCCACCAACCAATCTAGACTGAGTCTAGCCCTAAACTCCCTCCACATCTAATACCTCAGAGCTAGCTAATAACATATTTTCAAATGGATCAGAAGAGGCCGCAGAGCGGACTTCCTGATCCAGACAGAGCCTTGGAGCTAGGAAATCCAGGAAAGGGAACCATCCGTTTCAAATGCCTATGATACCTCCACCTGCAACCCCCACCTCGAGGCACAGTTGGTGGGAGCGGAGCTTCTTCATTGTGAAGCAAAGACAATGAACACGGGCACCTCCATTGAGAGCTGACTGAGTGTGCTCCGCTCCTAAACAAATTACACATTGACTCCGGTCACCCGTAATGAATCAGGGACACAATGATGCACACATTCTATGCTTGCTTTCCATCCTAATAATCGAGACAGACAATTCACAGGACTCACAACACACAGATCACTTCCTGGAGAGAAAGACGCGGATGACGTCTAATGCAGTCGTCCCTTTATAGTCAGGCTGGCGCTCTAAATGACATCACATGACTGCCTTCTTATAATTCCTTATTTTCACCAACAGGACCAAATAAGAAGCCCAAGAATCCTGACGCTTTTCAGATTGGCTTCCCGATGCGCACCAACTACATGTATGGGCGAATCAAACGCACCCTTCTGAGCGAGATCTTTGCCCTCACTGTCTGCCTTTGGTTGAAAGGGGGCTCGGGTCCTGGAATTGGGACTCCCTTCTCCTACTCTGTTCCGGGCCAGGCGAATGAGCTTGTCCTGATTGAGTGGGGCAACAATCCCATGGAGCTGCTGGTGAATGACAAGGTAAAGAAGTCACCCAATTAGAAAACAGCGATTGTGTAATGAAAGATTAATGTCCTGGAAACACTGGCAATCCTACAAAACCAACCCAACAAAAAACATAACTTAAAAGTGCATTTAAACTTACACTATAAAGTCAAATATTTCATAACATTGGACAAAATAACTGTGATAAAATGTTAGACCTCGCAGTTAGGGAAAGTGTGTCACCAGAATTACACTGCTGATAACCTTGTCCTACCCTTGCAACAGTCTGCAAAGCTCTCTCTTCCTCTTGGCTTCCCAGCCATTTGCATCATCCTGCCTAATTAGTTAATGGCTTATCCGTGGTTGATGTAAAAAAAAAGAAAAAAGAAAGAAAAACAACAGTAGAATATATTCACACAAGACAAGACCTCATCAGTCAAGGACTGTTTACATACTGTCAAATAAACTGTTTACTACTACACAGTCAGTCAGTGAGATGTCTGAATGATCCAGACTGAATCACAAACTAATTATGACTAATTATGCTGACCAATTTGTTGAAAACAATTTATTTATTTATTTATTTATTTTTTTTTTTTAAACAAAAGTTATTCATATGTGAATTGTCCACATATATATACAGTGGAGTTCGGTTATGTCGACGGCCTCGGGGTTTGCAAAAAAGAATCGAGATAACTGTTTACCGATTTTCCCACATATAACCTGCAGAAGCAGATAATCCGCACATTCATGTAGCCTGCGGGTTTTGGGTAAAAAATCGTTGGCATAACCCGCACCCATAGATTGATGAACTTTTTTGTTTAAGATCACATTTCGAATTTCCAATGTTGCTCGCATAACGTCAATTATCCGTAACTGTTCAGGCTCGGTACACAGTGCTTGTGCACGAAATTCACACAATGAGAAAACAAACACATGTCAGAATCAGAACAAAAAGAAAAAAGCAGTCTCTCCCGCTAAACTCGTCACTTTAAGAAGCGTGTTGTGTTGATCACCGGATGAGATGAGAAGAGCCCGCCCTCATGGCAGCACAGCCAATCACGTCTTCTTGCATGATTGACAGTAAATCATTGTAAAGCTGCTCTGAAACAATCCCTATGGTTAAAAGCACCATATAAATAAAGGTGATGACTTGACTTGACTGAATACTGGAGTAATGATGCTGAAAATTCAGCTTTACCATCACAGTAATAAATGGAATTGTTAAATACATTAAAACTAGCCATTACATAGGCTACAGTAGTTTTAAATTGTAACAATATTTCACAATACAGTAATCCCTCGTTTATCGTGGTTAATGTGGACCGGAACCCTTTGCGATAGTTGAAAATCCGCAAGTAGGATCAGCCAATCATCTCCTGGGATACATTCACTCAAGCTCTCATTCGTTGATCTCGCACCGGGAACCAATCACGTGTCTTGTCTGAGTGCCCGTGGGTGTGTACAAAGTCTCTGAGAGAGTTCCTCTCTTTCTCTGGCATCCTGGGAAACCGTTTCTCTCGCATCACGATGAAGCAACGCTGCTTTCCACTAATGGCTGTCGATATGGCGGTATTTTTTAATTTTTATTTTTCTATGAATTTTTTGGAAAAATCCGTGATGCACTGAAACTTGAACTGTGAAGTGGCGAGGAATTACTGTATTACTGTTTTTACTGTATCTCTATATGCTCATTCTTATTTTAAAAACATTGTTAATAATGAGTATGCTGGAATATTGCAAATGGTAATCTGGTAATTATGGTATATCCATCATCAGATAAGGATAGATCACTAAAACTGAACTATGGCACAACAGTAGTTTTAAAAGTGTGCAAAAGTGTAAGACAGAATTCCATCTACTATAATGACAAAACAATTGGTGTATTTTTAAAATGTTCTCTGTTTTTGCCCTCTTGCAGGCAGTCACTCTTCCTCTTTCTCTGACGGACAGTAAGTGGCACCACCTCTGTGTAACGTGGTCCACACGTGATGGCATGTGGGAGGCTTATCAGGACGGTGTGAAAAGAGGCTCTGGAGAGAATCTGTCCCCCTGGCATCCAATTAAACCAGGAGGAGTCTTCATCCTCGGACAGGAACAGGTACGTCTCACAGAATCAAACATAAGTGAATCAAAACACACTCGCACTAACACCCCATTCTTTTGTATCCAGGACACTCTGGGCGGCCGTTTCGACGCCACACAGTCTTTTGTGGGTGAGATGTCGGATCTGCAGCTGTGGTCACGTATGCTCACCTCTGCTGAGATCTACAACCAAGCAACCTGCTCCAGCCACCTCACCGGCGACATCATCGCCTGGAGCGAGTCCATGGTGGAGCTCCACGGAGGTGTCACAAAGTATCCGTTCGACCCTTGTCATTAAGGATCTAACCAAAAAGACCACTTCTGCTTGACTTGCAGCTGGAAAGGTGGATCTGGACTCAATTAACTAGGCACTTTATTAGTTTAAGTGTCTAAGAATTACATACTCAGGATGTCAACAGACTGGTTGAAATCAGTACTTTAGTATTAATGTGCAAAAAACACATCACAACAACAATTAATTACAGTTGGCATGTACTGTTAAAATAAGGCGAGACAACGTGGACTATTTTTTTATATCTGTACAGTGTAAACATATTTCCTTTTCTTTGGTTGGTTAGACTTATTTGCATTCAATCTAGGCAGCATGGGGGCAGCCGTGAGTTTTAAAGGCCTACATTTCATTTTCATTTATGTTGCATTTTTATAAGCCAGGACTTCAGTATATAAACCTGAGGTGCTCTTTTAGTCTTGCAAATCAAGAATAAATTCTGCTAAAAATAAACAGTTTGTCTAATCTAATGTTTTTATGCATGTCAATTTGTATCTGAAAAATGTACAGGTTAGATTAGATGTCTTAGAGATGGAAAAAGATGGTATTTTTGTATATGTATAATGTACAAAGATGACAAGTGATGTCTGTGGGCAGGTGGGCTGCTGGTATGGCTTTATATACAGTACGCACATGCCAGAAAATTAGGAGCTAAAAGAAAACAGGGAGGTGTCCAAGGCAACATAGCTTAAAGGAGGATTAAAGAGCTGAAGAGCACTCTCATTTAGACTCCATCTCTCTTTTTCTCTCTATCTCTCCCTTGCTATTCGATTCCATAATATATAATGCACTTTTTGTGTTTAAACTCATGCACATATTTATCTGAAGAAATCTGAATAAAGAGTACAACACAGTGAATTTAAATGAGATGGTTGCATGTTGTAGTCTTTATTCTGTGAAATGTTATTTACATGGATACATCCATATGCTGTAGTCATTTGTGAAAATCCAATGCATTGAAAATGTGTTTTCATTGTTTGATTATTGAATAATGAACTTAAGAACAATATGGTCTTAAGCATTTAGAATACAGCAACACTTTTGTTCATCGTTTTGTGTCAGATGGGGCTGTGAAGAAAATTCTTTCTGTAAAGAACATGCTGACTATTGTGACCCAATCATTTCATTGGCCCAAAATCTGAACAATCTGGGCAAAGACTCTGAGCCCCTCGCAGAATTCATTCTTATTTTGAATTTAATATAAAATCCGGAGATATTTTTTAGATTATGCATTTTTTTAAATATTTGAAAACCCATTTATTGTTTCAAGCTTTTTAACTAGATGGCCAAATGTGCACCCAGAGATAGCCAGAATTTGTATGATCAATGGACACTTTACAGATTTACCAGTTAGATAATCATTCAACCTGACTGGTCAGATTTATGTATGTATGTATGCATTTGCTTGTGTACGTGTTGAAAATGAACTTCATAAATCAATTGTTAAAACCGCTTAACCTCGCCTTTGGTATCTGTATCCAAATGTACTAATTAGTTTTTTCTTTGTTTTTTTCTCTTTTCTCTTTCTAATATAATTGATGTATACAGCAGTTATATGTATATATAATATTTTTACTCCTTAATAACAATATGTTTGGACATGTCTTTAATGTCCGTAAGCCAAAATGTACAAGCTTAACTTGAGACAAGCATGTATTCAATTATTTGTAAATAAAGTAATGGTTTTGAACTAATCAGTGTTTTTAATTATTATTTTCAGATGCATATTTCTGGGCTTGTCATTTAAAAAAAAAAATCTGCATATCCTTAAACATGGTTATGCTAATGCTTATAGCTAATGTTTCTTTATTTAATGTTTTTTTTTTATTCATTCATATTCGGCAGTAGCCCAATCACTGGACAGCATTTCAACAGCATGAATTCCTCATTACTAAAGGGACCAAATCAAAATGGATATTCAAATTACGCAACATCGTTTGAGGCAATGACATGCTTCTGGTTTGGAGCAGCCTAGAAAGAGGCGAGGCGGAATTCAATTCCACTTCTTCCCCATATATAACCAATCATTATTATTTTAGTAGGCCTATCACGTTAATGCATCGTCAAACCCGTGATTGAGATAGAAAATCAGACATTTAGCCAAAATATCAATGAAATAATAAAAGGGCAATGTATAATTCTGCCATAATGTTTGTGCAGAGGATGGAGCTCTTCTGCACAGCGACTGAGTATATGTTCTCTTGTTAAAATATAAACTTCACAGTATACTGTATACAAAATGATTGATTGTTTCGCTGATTCCTCTTATTCTATTTCTATGGAAGCAAAACAATGACAAATGTGTTTTGAAAAAAGCTTGTTGCATTGCAGTACAGAAATACCTCGAGATACGAGCATAATCCATTCTAGGGCAAAGCTCGTAACTTGAATTGCTCGTATGTAGAATCACGTTTTCCCATAAGAAATAATAGAAAACAAATTAATCCGTTCCAGATCCATAACAATGGGAAAAAAACATGTGTTTTATTGGTATAGACACACACAGACACACACAATTATAGTACATGTATACAGTATAAGTATTTATGTGTTTTTAATTCTAAGTTTTTACAGGCAGGAGCGGAGGAGGGAGGAAGGGAGTTGGTACACAGACACTTGATTCCGTATCGTAACTTACACGAACACTACGTAATTTACGTAAACTTAAATTAACATAACTGAACTTAGCTTGCGTATTTTTTGTAAATGTTTGTATTTTATATTGTTGTTTTGCTTTTTCCGATTTGTTTTCTTCACTTTTCTTCCCTTTTTTCACCTGACTACCCTCACTTTCACTTGGTGCAGACTTTTTAACTAAATGCCTATCGAGTGAGAATTGTTTCTGTATCCCTTTAAAAATAAGTAAGGCACGCGTCGTCAAAAATCGTGGAAGCGCGACCAGTAGACAATTTATAAGGGTGTTTCTTTTCAATGAAATCAGAAACCTTCTGCCACATAGCTATCACTTCCTTAATTTCACTTGTAGAAATGTTTTCCTCCGGTTCACCCTCCTCCTCCTCGCTACTGCTGAGCTCTTGCAACACCTGCGTATGTTCATCGTCTACAGCTTGATCAGCTCCTCAGTCGACAGTTCCTCCTGATGCTCCTGCTGCTAGATCACTCAACACGGGCATTGCCCTCATATTTATCCACAATTTCTTGCTTCATATCCATGGTCCTCATGCTTTTCTTCTTCTCACTACCATCCTTACCACTCACTTTCTTAGAACTCATCGCTATTAAGAAGAATAATGCATAAAATAGAGAGAAAATCACCAACTCGCGGGCAAAGTCAACGAACACGTGAAGTGAATGTGCGTCGGCATCGGCGTCAGTACGCGTGCTCTTATCTCAAATATTTACTCGTATCTAGAAGCAAAAATCTGCCCCAAGGCTTGCTCGTACAAATGTGGTCAAGACAAGACAAAAACGTTTCTTTTAAAAATGGTCTTAAGTACGACAACACTATTTAAAATGTTCAGTTTCATCAAAATCTTTCAATAAATGTATTGTTACTCTTAGCATTGAGTTTTAATAAAATGTGTGACTGCCAGAATTACATTTGAATTGTTTTCATTTTTGCAAATATTATTATTATTGTCGGTGTTGTTATTATTGTACCATTATCTTCATCACAGAAATAATGTATCTCCTCACATCTTTTGCTTTCATGATTTAACCATGAGAAATTCCTCTGGTCTTTATTACAAAGAATGTCCTTCACAGCCAAAAATTGAAGCTATAATCCTTGGGACCAGACACCCAATATTGCAAATAACCAGTAGCCTTGTGTCTGGTCTGGCACCCAGGGGACATCACCTCACTAGTTGGTGCCTGCAAAAATGGCCCAAAGACCCTTATAGTGCATTACAGAGAATGAAATACAAAACAACATTATTGCCCCTTTTCCTCTAAAATTGTCTCTATAAAGTATTAAGTAAAATAATCTACAATATCATCATATTTTATAATATTCTTTCACACCACTTTAGTGACAGTATTCTCACAACCCCAACAGCAAAGCATGCATTTATCATTGCATTTGTCACTGTGTGAATATCAAGATTTCTCCACAGAAATCAATAAATTCATGAATGAAAAATAAATAAATGACTCTACTGCAGTACTGGGAGCCATAGCAGAGGTTTCTACATGTTTAAAAGTAATGGGCAAATGGCAAATGAAAAAAAAAACTGGCTTTGCAAAAGAAATGACCTTTGTCTGCCTGACCTTTTCTTTTCTACTTTGCATTTTGGTTCAAAGGTCTCAGTCTCAGGGCTTAGAGAAAGCATGGATGACTAACAACCTCAACACAAGAGAGCATTTGAGTCAGAATGATTGCAATACTGAATGATATTATATTGGTGATTGTGAATATATATATTGAATTGGCTTCCACCATTTAATGTGAGATGTATGTTGTAAAAGGAGGCCGCTGTTTTCAATACATGACTGTGTATAATATATAAATCTTTTTTTCTTTTCTTTTTTTTATCAAATTAGTCAAATGTGTTTTTGGATATCATGAATGAACATAATGCTAATCTGTAAATAATACATAGCTTTCTTGTTTAACATGTAGTGACTATATACCAGACTATAGATAATGCATATATAGCCTAAAGTGTCATTTGGTGTCTTCTATCAAAAGAAAAATATGTTTAATAAAGGTAAAATAATTGTTTGGTAGTATATGGTATACTGGTATGTGTCAGTGTGTATATATATATATATATATATATATATATATATATATATATATATACTGTGTGTGTGGCACATTTATTGATATTAGTTTAAAAAAATCATATTTTTGTTTGCATTATGCATTTTTTTAAACTAATGTCAGTAAATGTGCCAATGGAAATTATTTCACAAATCTACACATTTCTGTAAGACATTATTCACTATGTACTGTTATTGTACAATCTCTAAAGATGTAATTCCACATTGTGTACTGAGGATGGCAGAAAAGTATCTTTATTGAAATCCCATCTCATGTTCAAACACTTGTAACACAAAACCATACACTGAAAATTGCTTTGTTTCACTTCACATGCTATTTTTGCTCATACATGAAAATATATCATACATTTAAGTATTCAATATTGTATATTTGGTAATAAAATGTTTATTATTATTATTAATATAATAACCTGATTTCATTAAATGCACATCTAAAAATATGGGAGAATATTTCTGAACTTAATACTTAATAGCAACAAACATAATGAACACAAAATCTCTATGTAACTATGTTTGTAGGACAAAGATATATTTTATTTATAAACGTTAGGTCAGGGCAGGAGCAAGTTTCCACACGTATTATTCGTTTTGCTAGTTCCTTTTTTTCAACATATTTATCGCATAAAAGCCGTCACATTTTAAACACAGATGTTTCAATTGCAAAAGTTTACTTTGAATAGTTTCTACTGTTATCTGCTTTTTTCTCTGAGTAAACAGTGGAAATGTAAAAAACACACACAAAAAACGAATACTTTAACATAGAGTACGAGTAGCTACTGTAATTAACTTAAAAAATTAAAAAGTATGACAAATAGCCCTAATCTCTCCTTATATATCGCCTTGTTTAGTTATGTCAAGTAGATTTAGGCCTGTAAGAAATTTTGACAGTGGACATAAATGTATAAAGTGATGCAACCTTGCAGTTTTAAAACATCATCTAGAGAAGTCTTGTGACTCCTGCAGTAGAATATGGGCTTTAGTATTGCAGAATTTGATACCGCAGTGCCTCACGTGCCTTTTGAGGCTTGAACAAACAGTGCTCACTGCTGATTTCTAATGCTATTCATAGATGTAAAAAAAAGAAGAACATAGAAGAAAGGTTATGTCTAATTATTACATGCTATTTTTATCACTACTTATTTTGCTCTGCGTGAATTTGAGGCAGTGGAAGCTTGTGGTACCCGGCGCTACATCCATTTGGTAGCACCCATCAGCTGATGCTCTATCAAGGTCACCCGCGCAGAGCATCATGGGCGGTGGGTATCGAGTACGCTTGGTCCCACCCCACCAGCACAATTTGCATCCTAACCTAAACCTCTCCGAATAAGGTATTCCCGCATCACGAGACTCTGTGACGGAACAGCTGTCACAAGGCCTGATGCGGAATACGCGTCGTGGATAAATAAAGGGGCGTGCGCGAGGTTTTACGTGCTCAACTGACAGTATTTCGTCAAAGAGGGACGTGCGGTTGGTCGTGTATGTGCTACGTGTGACGAATAAAAGAATACATCATTGACGGTGCGGAATATCACGAGACTTCAGTCAACGGTTACGTGCACGCGAACGGCTGGTCACGACGCACGAGAAACACGGTAACTGCATCCTCAATTAATGATAAATATTGTTTAAATTGCATGCGAATTACCTTAGTAGCATGATGCTGATTAATGTAGCCGCGTCTTCTGTACTTTCTTGTTTGGTGTGTACGTGTGAAATGATAGACTGCGTGTTCTTTAAAAGGAAAAGACTATGACAACATTTGTAATAAATGCTAAAATATTACAATGCACAATAAGATCTGTGGGGCTGTAATGAAAAAACGTTGATTGTTTTTTCAAACAAAATTAATTGTTTGTTGATATTAGTGTAAATAATTATTTTTACACTTGTGGAAAATATGTACCGGTAATGATTAAAATAAAAACGTGGTGAAGGAGGTGAACAGAACCAAGCCCACTTTCCCAAAAGTGAAGTTAGCAGCGACGTGCGGGAGCACCTGTTGTTCAACAGAGTAACCGGATAGGAGAGTTATTTATTTAGTTAGTTATTTGGCGTTTTTGCAGGGTTAAATTATGGTTTTGGGGTTCTTGGGTCATCACAAAGGGTTTAGGGGGTTTGGGGGGTTTGGGCGTTGTGTGGGGGGAGGGGTCAGGAAATAATATAATTCTCTTCTTGTGCATATTCATAAGCTACGTATTTTTGCATAGATATTCCTTCCATTCTATTAATTCATTTTATCACAAAAGTTCACAAGTTTGGTTAAATATGTAACTATGGCAACAGTAATCAAACGTTTCGTGTAGTTCATTAGCAAAAACATCAATACATAATATTGTATTGATAATATGTTTAAATCAAAAGTTTTTTTTGTTTGTTTTTTTAAATACAAATTATATAATATATATTATACACACACACACACACAACACACACACACACATATATAATTTGTACATTTTAACGTCCCATTATATTTCTTTAAAACTTTTGTGTTTTGTTTAAAAACATAAGTTGGAGACTTAGTGCTAGGATTGTTAAAAGATGTAATCTTTTTTAATCTGATCTGTTTTTAATAATGTTTTTAATTTAATCTCTTTGAACCTTTTGTCTAAAAAGTCGTTGTACAATTCTCATATTGCTCGAAGGACGCTATTTCACAAATGTTTTACTATTTATGCTGTTTTTAAAGGTAAAATAGTCAAGAACAGCATCGCATCTCGTGTACAAGGAGATTGTGTGCCAAATCTCACGTTCACTCGGAATCAATCTTGGACGTTTCCACTCTTGCACGATGGAGGGGGAAAAGGTTAGTCCTTTGATTGTTCAATGAACCGTTCCCACAAGACTACGTATATTCAAACATGACGTTTATGATTTGATCTTGTATAGAAGATATAAGGGTAGACAAGCACAGCAAAATATGAGTCATACTGTAGCATCTGAGGAATCATTTTACTTCCACTTGCAATGACTTTAACTATTTTAGCTCTATGCAAATAGCTCATATGTACATGCAATCTTTGTTTCAGCTGTATATGTCAAAAGTCAATCAATGTGATCAATCAGCAGTGTCATTGCTGCGGTCTCATTGAAAGAAATGTCAATGCAGCTGTTAGCCTCAGGATGTTGCTATGACAATAAGGGAGGGGCAGAGATGCTGAGGGCAGGATATCAAGGGTATTAAGACCTATTTGGATGTAAATGTTTGGGAGAGACAAAGACAGAGAGACAGAGTGGGTGATGAAGTTGTTTAAATTGGATGTTTATTCAAATCCTCTTAATGCTCACAACATCAGCAGATTAAATCATTCTGGAATAAGAGGTTATGAGCCGATTAGATGTTTTTTATTCATTGCTGTCTACAGATGTTATGACTTTTACTTTTTTCTCTCTTTAACCCTCTGATAAACGTTCACGTGTCAGTCCAAAATGCCTATTATTTTTTCAATTACCTAAATGATTGTACTATATTTTAGCTCAATAATGCTTTTTATTTTATATTTTTTGTGTTTTTAGGGGATTGTAATCTTACTAAATTATATTTATGCAATAGTTATAATCCATTTATTCATATATTTATATATATATATATATATATATAATTCTCAACTTAAACTGTCATAAATAGTGTATGCTTCGGAGCACAGACTTTTTAAGTCTTTTTAAAGATGATCTTGAAAAAAAAGATAAAATATTAAATTTATTATGAAAACCACACTTTATTCTAAAACTGTGAGGAAATAAAATCCATAAATTTAAACAAGCTGTGTCCTAAATCTGAGGTTGATATCTCAAAAAATGAGAATTTGTGCAAGTGTATCTATTTTCTTCAGGACCATTTAACCGTTTCGAATCATGATTTTTTGTTTTGTGTTCACATAGCAAGTGGCAAGACCTTTGCCAAGTTTTTTACCATTCTGAGGAAGTAAAAAATTATTTAAAAAAATAAAAAATAAAAACTACATATTTCTTGGTCAAAAATGACCAGTCAACCACAGAGGATTAATACATTTCCAGTTTGAGAGTTTGACTCAGAATGCATTTGTCAGATGACATTTGTTTTGAAATGTATTTCACTGAGTCATCGTGACTTGAGATTATTTTTAATGGGCCTGGAAGAGAGGGAGAGTGAGTAATAATAATAATAGGATCCACTTAAAAGGAAAGGATGCTATTGATCATTTACAACACAATTTCTTTCAGATAATTCCTTAAAGTTGGTTTTGCTTAGATAAGGTCAAATACTGTGCAAAAAATGCCCTGCATCAAAGCATCGACCTTCAGCCTTATATCTATCCTTTTTCAACCCTTGTATTTATACAGTTTATTGTACACACTATAAACTCCTTTTGATGCAGTCCAATATCTGTCGGTTTAAGGTCACCTGTGTCGAATGTCTGACCACCTCAGCATCACACAGCCCTTCACAATTCACTGTGTCAGCACTGCTGCCCTAGAAACCGGGAATGTGTATTCACTTCACAGTGTTGTCTTACAGCTGAAGGCAGGGTTGTTTTAGGACACGGCTGATGGCATGATTAAGATAAGCTATTTAATATGTTGTTGGCCACTGCCGTATTTACATCCCATTATTTACTACGTCAGTCGAAGCGGAGCGCACTCTGTCTAATTTCCCTTTAAAGAAATCTGTCAAGCCTATCGAGGGAAATCAGTCAACCCAAGAAAAAGCAAGATTAAAATTATGCTGATTAAAAGAACATTTTTAAATGTTTTATAAACATAGTCATATTGTATTTTTATAGACATAATTTTATATTTCAGATGTTTGTGTGTTGAAAAGAAATTTAAAACTTGTCAAACTAAAATTATGACCCTGACCCCATTCTCTCTTGTTTTACAGAAGCAAGTAACATGCTACCTCCTGTTTTCTTTGTCAACGGCTGTAATTGGCTCCCTGCAGTTCGGCTACAACACAGGAGTCATCAATGCACCAGAACAGGTTAGTGGGTGTGTGTATGTGTATATAGTACCTATCAAATGTTCAAACACCCCAACACATTTGTTCAAAAGTTTAGGGTCAGTAAGATTTTTAAAGAAATTACTACTAATAATTAGTAAGGATACATTGAACTGATCAAAACTGAGAGTAAATACATTTAGAAAGTTACAAAATAGTTAAAATATATTTCTATTAATCTTCTATTTCTATTAATGTTGCTGTTTCTATTAATCAAAGAGTCATGAATGATGAATGTATCACAGTGTCCACAAAAATATTAAGCAGCACAACTGTTTTTAACACTTGTAATACAGTGGAACCCGGTTATGTCGACGGCCTCGGGAGTTGCAAAAAAGCATCGAGATAACGGATGATCGAGAAAACCAAAAGCCAATATGGCGATTTGTTTGATGAAACGATCAGCATGCTATAAAAATATACATACACTGTATATGTTTGCTAACAACAAAATTGTTAACACACATTCACTCATAATACAGTCATTTCGCTCCGACACAGTTCTGAAAGTATTGCACACGCGGTTATTATGGTTTCTTTACAAAGTCTAAAATGCTTTGTTGCTTTTTGTCTTTAACGGTCTGCTTGAAAACAAATGCTTCAAAGCTTCTATCAGTAACAACGTCTTTGTCGATGTCAATGTAATCTGGGAATTCCCGGACAGTGATGGTGAACTCCTGTGCCTCCTCTTCCAAGATAGCATCTGTATAAGATAGCATTATCAGATAGCATTCTTCTGCGGCTACATGGCACTGTGCCACAAGAGTGAGTGAAGCGTCATTGGCGTGAGCGACCATACGGACCGTGATGCACGTACAACGTGAACTCAGCGCATGCGAGGTGAACTCGGAACTATCATTAGTCACGGGGATCCAGATAACTGATATTAAGTGTCGAAGTTGATCCTCTTTTGTGCTCAAGATATCAGGGTTCGGCAACATAAAAGACTCGACATAACCGATAAGAAAATGCTAAGACAATAAAGGGGATTTGGCGGTTCCACTTCAAAAATGTCGACATAATAGGGTTGGCGAGTTAAACGAGCTCGAGATAAGTGAACTCCACTATAATAATAAATGTTTCTTCAAAACCAAATCAACATACAGTATCAGAATGATTTCTGAAGGATCCTGTGACACTGAAGACTGGAGTAATGATTCTGAAAATTCAGCTTTGCCATCACAGGAATAAATTACATTTTAAAGTATATTCAAATAGAAAACAGTTTTTATATTTTAATTTTTCACAATATTAATTTTTTTTTTCTGTATTTTTGATCAAATAAATGCAGCCTGAGTGAGCAAAAGAGTCTTCTTAGAAAATCTTACCAACACCTACAGCAGTGGTCACACTAGACCAAATTTGACCATGATATGATGTCACTCTTTTTTATAAACATGAATATACATTTAAGATGTAATAATATACAATCTATTCGACTTTACTGCAAAACTATGTGTTCTTTTAATTCCGACGCATTTGTATGCATTTGAATGGAAGGAAATGGAACAAAATGTGACAGCTCCTTAACTTTTGAATAGTAGTGAATTTATTCTTTATTAATATTATTTTCTTTGGAATTAGGGTTAGGTATAAAATATGCAATGAGAATTACGCAGTGACTATCTTAAATCTGAACTTTTTAACCTCTTAGAAATTGCGGGAGTTCTTCAACGCCACGTGGATGGAGCGTTATGGAGAGCCCATCAAACCAGGCATGTGCACCATTGTGTGGAGTTTTGCTGTGGCCATCTTTAGCGTTGGTGGAATGATGGGATCATTCAGTGTCGGTGTCATAGCCAACAAATTTGGAAGGTGAGTTATAGTGATCGACAATGTTCGATATGGAAAATGTGAAAAAAGAAAATCTGATGTATCTTTTGTTGAAGTCCTGTACTCGGTTTTAAATCAACAAAAAAAAAAATCATCTAAACATTGTGGCTTCTTCCATGTCATTACTTGTATAGGTTTCCAGTCATTGAAAAAGACACATTAAGGTCAGAGCCATGGCTTAGGGCTTAAAAAATAAATTCTAGTACACTGCACCATGACACTAATGCTGGCATTGTGGATTTCAACTTGGCTTTTAACATTTCCCAGTCAAGATTCTTATAAAAATGTAGAGATGTACAGAGAGGTTTAGTGTAGCCATTTTCCAGTTGTGTCAAGCCAGATAATAGAACAGAGTATACTAAAGTTACTCACAATGGTGCTCTAACTGGACAGTAGATGCTTCATTTATAAAAGCACTTTACATCAATGAGGACATTCAGGGTAAAAGAATTGACCTCTGTCTTCCTGTCTGATTCTACGCGGCCCACGTTGTCAGAACAACCACATTCAAAGCAATCATTCATGTGTTCTCAGTGGCCATTGTCTGCTTTCTTTCTGTGGCCTCTGTCACTCTCCTTGGTTTTGCCTATTGTTTGGTTTTGTTGGAGATAACAGTGATGAAGAATATACATTATGATCTCTGAAACATGAGGAATTCATAACACAAACAGTAATACTTGTTGAGCATTAAAATACACTACAGCATTTTAAACATTTATAAGTTTGGGGTCTTAAGAAATAACAAAAATTGTTCTTCTGAACTTTCTATTTATCACAAAAAAGAGACTAAAAGTCACGGTTTCCACAAAAATAAACACTGAAAATCAGAAAATCAGTTTATTAGATTGATTTCTGAAGGCTCGTGTGATACTGAACACTGATATTGATTAACAGTCATTTTTAATTATAATAAGTTTAAACAAATGCAACATTCTTGAGCATAAGACTTCTTTTAAAAAAAGCTCTTATTGACCCCATGATGGTGTGTATATAAAATATTAATTAGTAAAGTTTAATAAAATTATATAGAAATCGTTATAGTAATATATTATACAACGGTTAATATAATCGTTCACAAGGACAGCAACACACTGTGCTGCCTACGAAAGCACGAAACCAAACGGTTCAAATAGTATTTAATATCCACATGTTAAATCCACAAGAACAGCAAGCAAAACATACTTGAACTAGACTTTCAAAGGTGAACTGAAAACACAGGACTTAAATACAGAAAAACAAGGTGTTAATGACAACACAGCTGAATGTAATGATGAAATCAAATCAGTAATTACGGTGACAACTAGTGGAAGGAAATGGTGCAAACTGAGTCCAAACAGGGTGATTATGACGTTAGTGATTAAAGGGGTTTGGGGATCCTCCTCTCCAAAATCAGAATAGTTCATGGTGCATGCCAGAAACTCACTCTCAGTGAGTGTGGACGGGGCTCCATTCTACACCATCGTGCTCATTACAAACTCCCTCAGCAACAGATGCAGCCGGCTCGCACACCTGTTCAGACTCGCTGGCTCTTCCCTGATGTTTCATTCAGCCATTCCATTTGTAACTGGCTCCTTCATCTCGGTAGAGTCAGGCTCTCTGTGTGTGGTGCCATTCCTCGCTTTCTGGAGATTCCTGGCTGGGCACTGGATTGGGAGTGGGTTTGTTGTTGTCATGTGAAAGCGATCCACATGGCGCTAGCGCCCACTCCAAAAATGCAAAGTAAAATGAACAAAGGCAATTGTCTGGGAAGTTAGACTGATGTGCTAGGTCAAGGAATTCTGTCACATGTGCCTTGAGATAGTGATTTCCCTGTTCAGAGGACATGAGGGAGTGATGAGGAAAAATTAACTTCAAAAACTTATACAAAACAAAAACATGCTTCAGTCACTAATACTTGTTGTTCCAGTCTTCTGTCACGGTTGAGGTGCATACAAAGGTGAAGATGTCCAGTTCAACTAGTATTTGATAATAATATCCACAAGTTAAATCCACAAGAAGAACAGTAAGGAAATCCAGAGAAGGTGAACTGAAAACACAGGACTTAAAAACACAGACAAACGAGGTGAAGCACAGTTTTCAATACAGCTGAATATAATAATGAACTCAAAGCAGTAACTATGGTGACAACGTAGATATAAATGTGTGTGTTTGGATATTTCTTTAGAGTTTTTGTTTTTATTTGGTCATTTTGCATATTATTGCGAACTAAATTTATGTAATTTTGTCAGAGCAAAATGAAATGAATTGAATTAGTATGACAAATAATATTGACGAAATGTAAAGGACAAATTCATCCAAAGACAAAAATTATGACAAAAAAAGGACGGAAGTCTTAACACTATGTTCCTCTCTTTCTTTCTGTAATTTTGCTCATTTCCTCTATTTGTTGTTGAATTAGTGTTTCTAATTCAATTGAACTCCCTCCCTGTCTGCCTGTTTTTCTTTCTACAGACGCAAGTCGATGTTCCTCGTGAATATCTTGGCTCTGATTGGTGGGAGTCTCATGGGATTGTGTACTCTCTGCTACTCTTATGAAATGGTCATTGCCGGTCGGCTGGTTATTGGGCTGTTCTGTGGCCTCTTTACTGGTCTCACTCCAATGTATGTTGGGGAAGTATCGCCCACTCCTCTCCGAGGGGCTTTTGGGACCCTGCACCAGCTTGGTGTTGTGTTAGGCATTTTAATTGCACAGGTAAAGCATTCTACATAAGCTATTTAATTTGTTGCTAAATCATATATTAGTAAGAGACTGGGATTTGTGTGTGTGTGTCTTAACCAGATGGTATAAGACTAGTGTAAGTCATTTCAAGAGCCTTGTGGCCTCATTATACTGTATATTTGTGCCACAACAAAGCCTTGAGGAAATATCCTGTCCAATTAGCAATGCTTTTATGTTATATGAAGCTAGTTGAATCTGGCAATTCATATTTAAGTTTGCTTGCCTAATTTACACTATCGTAACTTAATCCATTTTAGTTAATGCTTGTAAACTTTTCATGTTGTGTCTTTTTCATCTAGATCTTTGGTCTGGAGAGTCTGCTGGGTTCGCAAAAGCTTTGGCCTGTACTTCTATCTCTAACCGTGCTACCAGCCATCCTGCAGTGTATCCTGCTGCCGTTCTGTCCAGAGAGCCCTCGCTACCTGCTCATTAACCTCAATGAGGAAGAACAGGCCCGCAAAGGTACGAGAGAGATCATAAATGAGCTTTATCTCCACTGATCTGCAGCCATACTTATTTGAACAGCCCCACATGTGCACATTTAATCGTCACTAAACACTGAAAATACCTCAGCAAAAAAGATATTTCTCGGTGGAAGTGACAACATTTTTGATTATTATTTTGTGAATGCCATACATTTCTTTGGCAGTAAATTTGTGCCAAATGCATTTAACCTTATGTTCCCACTTAATGCTAACTATGCCTTTGAGAGTGCCTGTGAGAAAATGAGCTAAAACATCTGCTTAAACAGGTGCCCTTTATTAAAACATATACAGCTCATCATTGACTGGAGCAGAATGGGGAAAAAAACTCTATTATAGTCACATTTACTACATGATTCATTTTACACCAGATGATTTTGTACATAAATGACGAATAGATGCCAGCTACTGTAGCACAGCTATAGTAAATTATTTTTGGCAAACAATGGCAAATGGAGAGTCTTCAGGAACCCTGTTTGAAAACAATCATTGTCTTTGGAATTATGTGTTGTTATGCTAGGTAGCACAGAAGGACACATTTTAGCTTTACACGATTTTTATTTTAACCTACATTTTTAGGTGTGCGCGAGATTGTTTAAACACACTTCCTCACCGCCAAAGCGGCAGCGTCACGGCCGCGAATTCGATCCGTGGCCCGGTACCATTTGATCCACGGACCGGTACCGGGTTGGGGACCATTGGGTTAGTCTTTGACAGTCTTCAGCATGTTTAGGAAAGCTTTTTTGCAATTCCTTCCTTGCCGTGCTCAGGGGGAGGGGCTGTCAGCCACCCAGCCTCATCCACCCTCGGTCCCTGTCACAACAGTGAGGCACAAAAACAGAGTGTGGTGAGTCGCGCTCCCACTCCTCAAGACTGTGGACCGGCTTGCCACTCTCAGCACCCTCCACAAAGTCAAGACCTCAGATCCAAATGGTCTTGCACGTAGCTCTGTGGGGGTGGCCCCCCTCTGGATGGGGTATGTAAAAATACACAATGTCCTTCCTGGCACCCTCAATAAACAACTGTACTATCTCAGCCAACTCTGATGGTGGCAGCCGTTTTCAAGATGATTGTGTCACTCTTTCAACATCACGACTGGTGAGTGTCACAACAAATCTCAAAGATGCATATTTTCACATAGAAATATTGACACAACAGAGGAAGTTCCTGAGATTCTTCCATTCAGCCTAGCCTTATGACCCCACGCATACACAAAGTGCATGGTTGTAGCGCCGGCTCTGTTGCAACCAAGGCATTTGCATTTTGAATTACATAGTTGACTGGCTGATACTAGCCCAGTTCCAAGAGCTGGTCTTCCGACATCCTAGCTCAAATCGTCTGTCTGGGGTCGAGATTCAACACCAGCAAAAGTGTTCTCTTGCCTACCCAGAGAATGACATACCTGAGGGTCATGTGGGATTCGATCACAATGCGGACAGAATTGTCTCCCATTTGAGTAGTCTCCCATCCTCAACACCCTAAGCACGTTTTAACTGTTCGTCAGTACCAAAAAAATATAGGTCTCATGGCATCTGTATCCATGGTGATCCCTATGGGCCTTTTGCACAAACCTGGGGGATTTCATCCAAAGGCAGATAAGGGTTATGCTCCCTGTGGCTCAGACCCTGGTTCCTCTCCTTCGTCCCCACTCTAGGTGCCCCTTGCTATCGCAAAATTCTAACAATAGAGTGGTCTTAGTTGGCCGTCAAGCCCAAGGGGCATGGGAGGGTAATCAGCTCGATTGGCACATTATCTGCCTCAAGTTGATGGGTGTATTTCTGGCCCTTAAAGACTTCCATCAGCAGAGATGCTGCCATGTCCTAGTGCACGGTAGCAGTCTCCTACATAAACCACCAGGGCAGTCTGCTTTCATTGGGCTCAGAACAAGTTCCTGTCACTAAAACAGTTTACATCTCTGGAAATCTGAATGTGGGATCAGATTTACTGTCCGGACAGAGAATACAGACAGGAGAGTGAAGACTCCACCCAGAGGAAGTGAAACAAATCTGGAAAGATTTGTCGACGCACAATCTCCCCTCTACTTCTCCCTGAATCACATAGACCCCTGGTTCCGGATGCGATGGTACGTACATGGCCCAGGGGTTTCCATTTTTGGACTTTTGGATTTTTCGAGAAGGGATTTTCTCCAGGGTGTCTTTCGCCCTAGCATGCCCAGGACGGTTCACTCTTCTCCGCTTTGTACCTCAAATTAATGGGCCTGGTTCTCAGCTGTCTTTGCCTTTTCAAACTTAGTTTTTTATTTTGGGAGTCTCGTTCGATCGGAGACAACCCCTCCTCAACAACCTGTTGCAGAAGGTTTGTGATGTGGCAGGCTGATCTTCTGCGCACACATTCATAAGGTTTTACCAGGCTCATGTACTCAAGCCAACATCACAAGGTCATGCCTGAGACCCTTTCCATGCTTTTAAGCAACACACAACAGTCCGGCGGTGTGGGTATTCTTTTTCCAATAGCGCTTAGTTCAGAATTGGGAGAAGTTTTTTGAAAGGTCATGTCTTGGGTTCCCTGAAAACAAGGTTCTGAGAATTTCCCAGGACCGCTCTTCAGACAAAGTGATACATGGGGATGCATCTGTGGCACAGCTAATTGATGTCTAAAGTGACGACGTCACTGTCTGAGACTGACAAGTTCAATGTCAATTTCATTAGTGTACACGTTACTACACATTATTCACAGCTGGTCATACAAAAATGTATTCCCATAACGCTCTCGTTCCTGCTTTTTCAGAGAACAGGGTTACAGTCAAGTAACCTGTCATTCTCACCTCATATTGTTGTAAAATAGAGTAATAATACTGATAATACAATGTTTAAATAATTGTCTTCATGTCACACTTGGTCCTGTCTTTCTGTGTCTTTGTCACTTCCCTGTCACTGAGGTCATGGGGTCACTTCCTGTTGTCACTCCCTGTCTATCGTGATATCACTTCCTGTTCACTTCCAGGGCTTTCTAGAACCTTCCACACCTTTCTAGTTTCAATTACCTTGTCAGTGTCTCCAGGTGTTTCCCATGTCTGTCTCTATTTATACCCTCTTGTGTGTCCTGGTCTTTGTCAGTTGTTGATCCTGTTAATGTGACTTTGTTCCGTGTTCCATAAGTCTTGTGTGTGGATGCAATCTTTGTGTTTCTCATAGTTTCCTCCAAGTGTTCCTAGTTTCCGGGTTTTGCACTATCACATGCCGTTTAAGTTCTCTTAAGTGTTTTGGTTTTGCGAGTTTAATAAAGTGAGTTTCTGTTTGAAACCGGTTACTCCTCGTCCTTTCCGCATCGCACACGTTCCTGCTCTCCAAGTGTAACACTTCAAGAATAATAGAACCAATTTAAATTGCCATCTATTATGTTTAGCTTTAAGAATAAATTATCCATAATGCTTAGTGGGAGATTGAGAACATGCAGTAAAGAAAAGAGAAGAGAAATCTATACAGTTTGTTTTATTTTAATGAATGCTGTCAGTGGTCATTATTGCTTCCTAAGAAGAAAAGATATGAGACGTTTTGGTGCTGAAACCCAGAAAACTAGCAAGAAATATCCCAAATGGCAGAGCGACTTGAAAGACTGAATAGAGAATTGCAGAATAGAGAAAGGGATGGAGACTGATGACTTGGAGAATTAAGTTGTTGTTGTGGAGGACTATAAGTTGCAAGTTATCACAGTGGAAACTTGTGCACATCGAATGATACACAGAAGCCGGTAAAGCAGCAGAGCTAGATACAGACCTGGCGCTGGGTGGACATAACAGTTATGTTACGCAAATTCATTATTGGCAAGTTCAGTGGTTCAATTAGCTTGTGGCAAATTTTTTTGTAGTTAGTTTGAAACCGTTATTCAAAAAAATGACACCCTGAGCATAACAGGAAAGTTTAATTACTTAAAGACATTCAAAGGCAGTCGTGCGATCGATCTACTTCAAAACCGGTTCGGAAGAAAGGATCTGCTCTTTAATGTGCAGTTTGCAAAATTTCTGCCCTGTTAAGATATCCAATGAATTCACTGCTCTGCGACAACTTTACAATGATTGTGAGGAACAGATCCATAGCTTAGAATCGCTGGGTGTCATGTATGGCATATGGCAGCCTGTTGTGGCCTGTTCTGCTACGGATTATTCAAGAGGACAGTGCTCTCCTGTACAGTCATTAAATAGAAACTAGTTTAGAATGAAGGTCTCAGAAGTTTTGGAATGCAGATGCACTTGTGGCCATTGAGAGTATTGTTGTTTGGTCTGTGCTGGGCCCAGTCACAATGTCCAGTGTTTAATGAAACACTGGACAATTTAATGAAGAGACATTGGTCTCAGAATGTCTGAAGGGCCTTGGCATTAACATGCAGCAGAAAGACAGTCACGAAGAAGAGGAGGCTCTTCACAAACATGGACAATATGAAGTTGAGCTGCCAAAGCGACTTGACAAACCAGAACTCCCAGATAACTACAGAATTGCAATGAAAAGATTTGATGGACTTAAAATAGTGCCTTGCTCATGGTTACCTTGAGCAAGGCATCATCAAAGATGTGGTGGACCACTGTGAAGCACTGTATGCCTCATCATTCTGTTCTCAGAGAATACAAGGTAACAACAAATCTCAGATTGGTGTTTGATGCTTCAGCACATGACACTGGCTCTCTATCTCTAATGACTGTTTATTAACTGGCCCTAACCTGAATTCAGCATACTTGGCATACTAATTGGCATACTAATAAAATTCCGACTGCATAAGATTGTATGTAATGCAGACACCAAGAAGGCTTCTCTGCATATTTCGCTTACTGCAAAGGAATGCCGTGTGATTCCCCTGGCTGACTGCATCACCTCGTGAAGACACAGGTAAGAAGCTGTGTCTGCTACGGATGACGAGAGTGGAGTTTGGAGTGCCCCAGTTCATTCCTCCTGCCAGCTAAGAGTGAGAAGGCATCTGAAGGAATATGAAGCCCTACTTCCATAAAACTATTACCATTTTATGTTGATGATATGAAAAATCCTTCTTCATAACTACTGGTGCAAAACAAATGGACATTTGTAAGTGGACAACCAACTGTGCTGCATTGAAAGAGAAGTGGAGGACAACAGTGAGTTAACTTGCACAGTGCTGAAGGTACCCACAGATCTTGCACAAGAATGGCAAGGAACTTCCACAGATCCACCAAATAGTAATTACTCTTTAAATAGTCATTGTGTCATTACTCGCAAGAGAGAAAGCTTATAGTACTGTCACCTACCTACTGCGAGAGGCTGATGTTGGAACAAAAACCATATGCCTTGTTGCTTCAAAGTCCAGGGTAGTCCCCATGAAAATGATTAGCTGATGGGAGCAGTTATTGGAGGAAGACTTGGAAACAGCCTGCTAAAGCAACTGAATATGGAGCTCCACCAAGTTCACATATGGACAGATTTGTTGAATTCAAGTGGGAACAGTTTTTGTCAAACAGAGTGCTTGAAATCCACTCTTTAACCAACCCTGCAATGTGGTCTCCCTTTAAAGGCAAGGTCAATCCTGCAGACTTCCCCGCCAGAGGTCAGACTGTAGATAACCTGAAGGAAAGTGAACTGTAGTGGAAGGGACCTCCAGACCGAGTCTGCTGATGAGGTAACCATGATTTTATAAGCAAAAAGGGTTAGGGTTAGGTTTTTTAAATCATTAATTAAGTCTGTTTCCAAAGGGTATGAATGAGTTTTCTTTTCTTTTTCGTTTTTTTTTTTTTTTTTTGCTTAAATAGTTTCTGTAATTTTTGGATTGGATTGGATTGTGTAACAATTAAATGGAGGTTGTTGCCTTACGACATGAGAATGTGTAATGCCTGGTACACATTGTGCGATTTTGAGCTGTCCCAGATATGACAAATCGTGGCGATTCCTTTGGTTGTGACTTTCAAAATGATGGTCCTACTCTACGTACATTGAGAGGTTGAAAGTTAGCCAAAGATAGCTTGTGATCATTTTCTGAGTGTCAGTACGATCTTCTCACAGTGTGATGATCACCGTACATCATACATCATCCCAACTTTGGTATTGTGAGTCCTCATAGTGGAACCAAAAGCTTGAGCCTTTAAGAGTCCCTAATCTTGGCAAGAGACCAACAGCAGGTTTTGGCATGTTCTTTGACATTGATGTAATGGTTGCCTTTTTCCTCAATAATACTTCAAAATATATAAACATACTTTAAATTTAATTTAAATAACAGGTTTATGATTAATATATATATTTTTTTCTTATGTTTTATGTTTAAAAAAATCACATTCATATACCATTTATAATGTTTGGATTAAGATTAATATCAAGATTATTATAGATTATATGTATTTCACATAAATGCTGTTATTTTGATCTACTCATCAAAGCACAACTAATAAGATATGTTTCTTGAGCATCAAATCAATCATCATATTAGAATTATTTTTGATCACATGACCCTGAGGACTTGAGTAATGGCTTCTGGAAATTGAGCTTCACATTCACAAAAATAAATAATATTTTAAAATATTGTAAATAAAAATGGTAAATTACCAACCATCCATTATTTGTTTGTCCCCAGCTCTGGTGCGTCTCCGTGGTTATGAGGATGTTGGGAAGGACATGCAGGAGATGAAGGAGGAGAGCGCAAAGATGGCTATGGAGAAGAAGGTGACCATTCCAGAGCTCTTTCGCATTTCTGCTTACCGCCAGCCTCTGCTTATCGCTGTCATGCTGCAGCTGTCCCAGCAGCTCTCTGGCATTAATGCTGTAAGTGACATGCAATTACATTTGCACACCATCTACTATTTTGAATGCAAAACGGTGTACAATATGTGAATATTGTTCATAGTAAGCATACTTTGTGAACTGAGTTAACCCTTTTGCGCGTACGATCACACCGGTGTGATTAGAACGTTCGTGCTTCACGTCGTCAACTGCTAGATTCAAACGTGTTTTCGCGCGTCATCTGGCACGGTTCAGAGATGGACGCACCCAGAGCTTGTCATATATCACAACTACTCTGTGTTTTCAACCCCATAAGGTTTATTTTCGGTTTCAGACATTTAAATACTCATAAGTACTCGCAAAATAATACATCTATAGTTTGAAAAAATACACACTGACGTCCATAAAAGCAGAAATGGCAATCGTTCAATTATAAATTGATCAGATAAATCAGATAGACATTGCATAAGTAACTATAAAGTTCACTGTATTCTTCTCCCACTCTAAATTAGACATACACTAAATAAATGTGACGCAC
Source organism: Rhodeus uyekii (assembly GCA_037043235.1). Lineage (NCBI taxonomy): Eukaryota > Metazoa > Chordata > Actinopteri > Cypriniformes > Acheilognathidae > Rhodeus > Rhodeus uyekii. Next base: position 1,507,601 of record JAWRVZ010000124.1, on the reverse strand, counting down.
ATGTTATACAGCACTTTTGAGGCTACGGTGTGTCAACGTGACAAGCATGATGCGTTGCCATGGAAACAATAAGGTAAACATTCTAAAATAACGGTCGCCTGAGAAAACTCACTCTGGGGGGTCAGAGGGAATATTTAGAACTTACGTGCGAAAGGGTTAATACAGTGGAGTTCACTTATCTCGACTCACGGTTAACTCGCCCATATTATTATGTCGACGTTTTTGAAGTGGAAGCGCCAAACTCCCTATTTGTCCCAGTATTTTCTTGTGGGTTATGTCGATTCTGTTATGTTGCCGAATCCTAGTATCTCGAGCAAAAAAAAGGTTTGTATGGAGAATGGAAGGTGTTTATTATTGTATACTGGTAAACCTCTGCTGTTAGTTGGTGCACAACCTTTTGTTGTTAGCAAACATATACAGTGTATGCATATTTTTATAGCATGCCGATCGCTTCATCAAATAAATCGCCATATTAGCTGTTGGTTATCTCGCTAAACGGTTATCTCGACGCCTTTTTGCAACCCCCGAGGCCGTCGACATAACCGAACTCCACTGTATTTGGATGTCGTACTACACTTGCAAACAAAGCACTCTGCAATATCACAAAAATAAATATGTTGGATTAAATAAGAGTGTGACAAATGATCTGAGATGTCAACCATGATTTGTAACATAACTACTTTATAACTCAGTATTTGATTGGACTGGCAAATGTCAAGTCACATGTTTTTATATAGCACTTTATAAAAGAGTGTTTCAAAGCTGCTTTACAATGGTAACAGGAAAATTAACTGATGTTTGTGCGCGCGTAAATTACATCCGCGAGCGGAAAACAGAGCTACACGTAAATACGATTACCCGCGAGCTCATTTTAATCACTCGCTCTTTTATTTTTGTCAGTCGTGGGGCGGGGCTTGCTCTTGTAATAGTAACATCAAACGTCATTGGTTAGTTCCCTTTTTTCCAGAGGTCAGTTGTGATTGGACGCCTGTGATTGTCAATCTAGAGCTGAGGCAAATATACGATTCAGTCACATTGCATATTATGTTTTTTCTGTTGATTAAATTGTATTAATATTGTTTTGTTGTAATTTCACGTGTCCCAGTCGAGTGATTTAAGACCAAACTATACTTTATACAGGTTTTCTAGGATTTCTTATAAGTAAATGCACCCCGACCCCTCTGTCATTTTTAAGAAACCAATGTGGCCCGCGAGACAAATAGTTTGCCCACCCCTGGTGTAGATTCAATTCTGTTGTAAAAACAATGTTGATGGAACTGAGCTAATATTGTCATACGTCCTGGTTCTAGTAAGAACTCAAAGTGCTGCAATTTGGACCACCTTGAGTTTGTTTATTGAGTCTGCAGGCAGAACAACCACCCAGTAGATCATTCGAATAATCTAGCCTTGAGGTCATTAACTAACTTTTCTGCGTTTGTCATTGAGGATTAAGAGCGTGTGTCATAATTTAGATATCTTTCTGATGTAAATATGTGATTTTCAAATGAAAGATTTGTTTTGAATGCCTTTTAATATGCTATTGTGTTCTCATTTTACTGTCACTTTACATTCTTTAGTAAAACATTTAGCCTTTTCTTCCTGTTTGTCCAAGGTATTTTATTACTCAACTGGTATTTTTGAGTCAGCCGGAGTAACTCAGCCAATTTACGCCACCATCGGAGCCGGAGTAGTTAACACCGTCTTTACTGTAGTATCTGTAAGTATTTAATCATTGAATTTGAAGAGAAATCCATGTGTACTTGTGTACTGTAACTGTGATGTGTTTGAGATAATACTTCCATTTTATCCTTTTCTTCAAGCTCTTCTTGGTAGAACGAGCAGGACGGAGAACTTTACACCTTATTGGTTTGGGTGGGATGGCCGTCAGCGCACTGGCCATGACAATTGCTCTCTTATTGGTGGGTCCATTCTGTCTCTTTTCATTTTGCTAAAGATTTAAAACAGGCCCTATTAAAATCTAGCCATCATGGGAATGTTAATGTCATACCTATGTTTTCTTATTTTTGTCCCTGAGCAGAAGGATATTGAGTCTCTTAGCTACCTCAGCATTGCTGCAGTCTTTGGCTTTGTGGCCATGTTTGAGATGGGCCCTGGACCCATTCCCTGGTTCATAGTGGCTGAACTGTTCTCCCAGGGGCCACGTCCTGCTGCCATGGCCGTTGCAGGATGCTCCAACTGGACAGCCAACTTCCTTGTTGGAGTCAGCTTCCCTAAATTGGAGGTGAGTTTAATTTAGATTTGATTTTGAAAGGTGCAGTAAGCAATTTCTGGTAAACGCTGTTGACATTTTAAAAATCACCAAAAAAAACCACGCCCCTATCCTAAATGATTTCCCCCCTATCCTGATGCCTCCACCCCCACATTCACGTGCATGCTATGCAACACAAGCAGCGACTATGGTGGAATCTGCTCATGTGGGTATGATATCATCGATAAAGTGAAAACAATGTGTTACTATGATAATTCAGGTTAAATATCTAGTAGCTCCTCTACTCTTTTGATGGCAAAGTCATCTTTTTCATCCCAAAAAAACACACTTTTCATCATCAGCTTCCTACATAACATGATAGTCCAAGTAACTAATATATTATAGGTTGTAGTTGTAGCAATCACTAAGAGGGGAACCAAAATAAAAAACATAAATTAGGAATATGTTATCTCACTTTTTGGACACATGCTTGAAACATGTGGTGGATGAGGTTTAGACAATCCTGTCCTATAATAACAATAAATAATGCTACTGAACAAACGACACATGAATATTTTTCAAACATAAAAATCTTAGTTCTGTGAAACACTGCAAAACCAATGTTACTTGCATATCAAGAAGAAAAAAGCAACCTCTCTATTCTCTTACCTGATCGTAACCCTTTAAAAAAGAAGTTAAATCAGAATATTAATAAAATATTTATAGTTTATTTTGGGATCACCAAGCTCCCCGCATGCGCCAAATAGACTTGTTCATTTGTGCCGGTAAAAGTTTTGTTTGTGCTGCTTCGCTTTACTTTTCATGCCTGCGGCTGTCAATCGCGATATCAGCTGTCTGGATCAGCAGCATACCTTCATCGTTAGTCTGTAATCTTGCTGCTTTAAAAAAAAAGTATTTATATCTGCTTTAGTTCATTTATGCTGCGGTTGTGAGCACATCTTCACCTTTATTAGAACATTATTAAAGAATCAGAAATCCGATACATATAGTAGGCTACTTTAAGTCTTCAAGAAAAAGGTTAAAGAAAACCTTTTAACGTTACACTTGTGTATTAAATATTAGGCCAAAACCCGAAATAAATTTTATTAAATAATAAACAAGAATAACAGTTTCATATGTTAAATACATATCATGGAATCCATTTTAAAGTCGCTTTTGTTTCTGACATACGCTTGTCACTGAGGAAGAGGAAAACAACAGCGACTGAATTTAAAATCACATACTACTGTTACTATTTCTACTATGTTTATATGGTATAAATAATAGGCTATGAGTAATATGCTCGTGCAATGTCATCCACTATAAATAAATGTCCAATATTTTAAAAACCAAAGCAGCACAAATAAAAAATTTACCGGCACAAACAAACAGGACTATTTCGAGTCAATTTACATGTTGGGGGTTGAGTGACCTCAAAACAACATATTTAATATTTTAAAATCTGCACTGCACAAACAAAAAGATGTAGGGTAAAAACCAGCACAAATGGAGCACAAACGATTGAGCCTATTTTGCTGACGTTTTGCAGTGGGTGGAGAGCCAACTTAACACAATTATAATTTTGTATTGAAAACCAACTTTCCAATTAAACATTCATAGATTTAAAAAAAAATTAAATCCGTCATCTATGACCTTGAATTTAAAATAACTTTAATCTAATCCATTAAAATAAAGTTTTGAAATAACTTTCCTATTATAGTAAATGTTATCTCATGACTACTGTGTTATTGTAATCTTTTTTTTATGTGTTAAATGTTCACAATATCAGAATTAACTTTTTTCTTATTGCTTTTGAATTACAGGAGCTGTGCGGGCCATATGTCTTCATTATATTCATGATCTTACTCATCTTCTTCTTCATCTTTACGTACTTCAAAGTCCCAGAGACCAAAGGGCGAACTTTCGATGAGATCGCCTGTGGTTTTAGTGGGTCTCCACCTCCGGCTGCCACCTCTGTGGAGGAGCCAGGCAGAGCCGCTCTTCCTGCCTCTCCGGTCAAAGAGAAAGTCCCATTGGTGGAAGCTTCCAAATCTTCCTCAAAACAGGGGCCCAGCTCATCTGATGCCGCAAAGGTGGAAGAGAAACCTAACTCAGTTACTCAGCCACTGGTAGATTCTAGTAAAGAAGATAAATCTAATTCCACCATCTAAAATATGGTGTAACAATATAGCTTAAAATTATTAAAGCCATGACAGGTATCACTGAAGATAGAAATATATTACTAGAGATTATATTCTGGAAAGAGATTATTTGGAGTAAAAAGATTAAGAATGGAACCACAGAGGAACAAAACAGATCACCTAGTTATATTTCGAAAGGATATGGCAGCTCATAGCACATGAGCTTTATTTTATTATGTAGTTTGACAATTGATGATTTGGTGCAATATTGATTTTGTTTTAAGGATTTTATCCTTTTATTGCTCATTTATTCCTGTTTGTGAGTTTTTAGTGCAGTTTTAATGTGAATGATCAAATAGGACATTGTTTCCTTTATCAAATTGAACAGGAAAAAAGGGATTTTTACATAATTCACTGTCAAACATCAATTTCTGACTTTTAGAAAAACATTTGTTTTTCCCTGGTTTGATAGTCGGCACTCATCATAATCTAAATGTTTTTACTCTGGCCATGTTCATTTAGTGTAATATATAATGTATTTGAAGATATATATACATTGTCATTACTTCTGTTCACTACTACCATTTATCCAAAATCTATTTAATTATTAGATTAATTAAAAATATTTATATTTGTAGGAAGTGCTTATCTAATAAAGCTTATACCAAGAATAAAATCACTAGTTTACTGCCAAAGTAATACATTTAAAGAAACAAACTTCAAATAAATTAGTCATTCGTTCATCTAAAGCAGGGGTTTTCAAAGTGTGGGGCGCGCCTCCCCTGGGGGGCGCCAGAGCATGCCAGGGGAGGCGCGGAGAGTTGTAAAAAATGATAGTCTAATAACTAGAGTTGAGCCGGATACTCGGCTGAAACGAGTATCCGGTACGGATAATGCACTTTTGCCGAGTACGAGTATCATACGAGTAATACGAGTCATTATCTGTGCTCGGATTACATAAAAATCCTCATTGGGTATCTGACTGTGTCTGCGTTCTGCGATAGGCGCGCCTCCCCTACACATACAGATTTAATTCGTCTCGCGCGCGCGCGCGGCTCAGAACGCGGAAACGAGAACAGGTGTCTTTCCCTCTCAGTCACTCAGGTTCGCGGGTCTTCCGTTAACGTTTACGGTTTCTTCAGCTTCAGGTTTATTTTTTATTTCGGTTTGTTTGTAGTACTTATTAACCAGTATAGTTCTGGTAAACGTGGGGTTTGTTCAGACGTGGTGCTTGATAGAGTGCGACTAGCGTTGCGCCTGCCTGTCAGAGATTTTTTAACCGTCTCCTGCTCTATTCAGTTGTTTAACTTCGCGCAAATTACACTGATCATAAAAAAATTAAAAGTTAAAAGAAAAGAGTTATGTTTAAATGAAAACTCTTGTTCATTACAGTTTTCTTCATAATTGCAACCGCATGAGTTGGATTAATTGTTGCAAAACTTGTTCTCTATATAGTTTGTGATCAAAACCATTGATCTGAAGCTCAATGCTGATGTTGTCATGTTAATAGTTTTCTAATCAGCAATAAATATAACAATTTCTGATCAACACCGATCATAAAAAAAATTTAAAGTAAAAAAAAGAGGTTTTTTTTCTTTTGGGGGGGGCGGCATTGGGTGGGTTGTGTCAAAGGGGAGGCCCACTGTCTCAGACTTTGAAAACCTCTGATCTAAAGTAAAGTAAAGGTTGCATTGTAGAGGACGCAAAAGAACTGACCAGTGTTAAATTAATTGTACTGTATATACTGTATACGCCATCAATAACCAGACATGTCCACATTTCCGATATCCATGATAAAGATTTTTAGCAAATTATATGATCAGGAAGGAAGTTTGCTATGATCATTAATCATGCTATTGAATTTCTTGTGTTTTAGTGTACCAGCGTTACATATGTGCTGCACCGACTCACTTTGAGGTTTGATAGAGTAGTGAAAGAAGTCTCACTTGATTTAAATAAACGTCTGGCTGTAGTCATGCACTTTCTTCACTGTAGTCCCTTTCAAAGAGAACACATACATTATTTATTTATATGTTTATTTATTTGTTGTTTTTTTACTCATATTAGACAATTTTTGTCAATTTCTATCATGCAAGTTAAACTGATACACACTTTATGCTGCCATTGCTTAGGTGTTGTTGTTTTTTGTCTAGATATTCAATGTTAAAGTATTTATTAATAGTACCTTTATTGACCAAGGGTAATATGAAGAAACTGCTTTTTCCATTTGTGTCTTGTGATCATGTACTGTATGTGTTGCACAGAGAGAGAAACTCTTTTTTTAAAAAAAGGCAACATTCCTCTGGCAGTAGTGCGTCGTGGTTGTACTTCAGCACTCCGGAGCAGCTTTACCGGTAAATTGAGCCGGCCCTCTTCTAGCACTAACTAATACGACCATCTTATTAACTCTTAAGGCCTTTCACATACTGTACGTTTACTGTGCATAATGTACACAACACATAGTTCTTGCTTACTGTACAGAGTTAGAAGAGCACCACCTTGTAAATACCGAAGTTAATGTTGCTGTGTTGAATTGTGTAATTAATTGCAGGTCAAAAAGAGTGTCTGCTGAACAGAATTGTTGATGCTTTGACATTTGTATATTTTATGGTGGCTTTTCCTGAATGTATATCAAAATCCTGAGTGGTTCTGTGTACAGTTGTTGTATTATTTTGTGAATAAATAGATCTAAGTTATTCTGTGTTCACCTGTTTCCTAAATCCAGTTAATAGGATACATCAGATTCCATGACCTTTAAACTAACGTTTTACTAAACGTTTTACCATATTACTAAACTGACCAATCAGAATGGATATTCAAAGAAGACGACGTAAATAACCAATCATAATCACTATAAGGTGATCAGATCAGGTGAAGTCAATCAGATCATTCTAGTCAGCGTTATCAACCCCGCATCTGGTTAGCAACAGGTAAGAAAAACATTCAAATTCTAGACAAAATACAGATCAAATCTGCAATATGATCTGTAATTGATAAAATTATTAAATAGGATAACAAACCTCTCCCTTACAGACTAGCATTCCAGGCTTCAGGATGTTCAAGAACGAGGAAAACCAGCAGTATTTTTAAACAGGTGACCATTATTTATAAGTGACGACAAAACTTGAAAAAACATCCAATACGTTCTCCAGTTACCATTAAATATACTAATAATACAAATTAAACTCGTATTAGTACTAAGCAACATAATCGTACGATATAGGCCTATAGTCAATGTCAAGTAATGATAAATCAAATCACAATACCAGTATTAGATACAATTTGTTTCTGGGTGCGTTTTTTTTTTTTACACTCTGTACCAAAGTAAAAAATTCAATTTGATGGATTCCTTATGCAGCCAATTTTGCATTGGAGCTTTTCTCTCTTTACCAGCATATTTATAGGCTACATATATGTGTATGACACAATCTCCCGCTGTTGTGCATATTCATTACGTCTCTTCTCATTTGCCTTACAATTAAGCTTCTAGCCTTTATCCAACGTAACGTCCCGAATAATAACAAGCTTTATGAGATGATGTTGTCACTATATGTCTGTTGGGTGACGCATTAGAGGGCAGCGTAGTTGTACGAGTCTCCTTTATCCCGCCTCCCGCATGTACTTCTCCATGTCCAGCGGCTCAGACACTCGCAGCACTGCCTGGTCGTTGGCGCTTCTCTCTCCTGATTGGAGCTTTTTGATCAGCTCAGCCAATGAGACTCGCTTCTTTGGTTTCCACCGACAGCAGGACTCGATGATAGAATATCTAGCGAACAAAATGTTACTTTGTTAGTTCACATTAAAGTGTTAGTGTTAACTGATAAGTTTACAGTTTCTGATATTTTTGTCCTTTTAATAGAGGAAATATTGCTCAGAGGTTGCTTTTTTAATATATTGACTCCCTCTCAAGAGACTTAAAGGGATAGTTCACCCAAAAATGAAAACCGTAATTTCTGCCGTCATTTCACAAACCTGTTCCAAACCTATATGAATATATTTTTCCCATAATATGGAAGTCCGTGTACATTATGGAAACAATATATCTAAGCTATATCACGCATTTTTTTTTTTTACACGTAATAATATTTCAATATATTTGTTGCGTCGAGAAATGAGAAATGTTTGTTGCAGGGCTTGAACCTCACATAGTTTGTGCTCACACCCAAAGTATGTGCATATAAAGCTGCCACTCGGTACTCTCAACGTTATTTTCATTGCTTATTGTGCTTAAACAGTCAAATACACATAAAATAATGTCCAAACGCTGGGCGATTAATCACATAAACACAGTCAGATATGTTTACTTATGTAACATTATAATGTATCCGTGCATCAGGTCATAGTGACAGCAGCTTACTGAAACATGATGAGATAATGTTAAACATATGGCAGTTTCGCCCCATGGTATTGATGTTAAAACAATGGAAAACCACTAGAATTAGTGACTGGTGAGGAAAAAGAAGCTAATGTCAAGTCCTGGGTGTAACCATACATTTCATTTAGATAAAATTGTGTATGTGTGAGGGTAAAGTGACGTACAGTGTATTGGAGCAGTTGGGGGGTCTCTTTATTGTGTTCTCTCTCTGTAAATGCTGAAGAAGGTTGCTTGCCAGGATGTTGGGAAAGGGGGGCTCTCCTGAAATTTGAAACAGTGAGACAACTTAGACAACTTAATCAATTTGGTAAAAAAGAAATTCCATAGAAGTAGAGCCCCACTACAACCAAGCAGTTGTAGCTTTCTCTTTTAGTAAGAATGATTTTTATAATATTGAATGACAGACACACTCACCTAATGTCACCATCTCATAGAGCAAAATTCCAAAGGACCATCTATGGAGGATTAAAAAGAAATGAATACAATATAAAGATCAAAGATTCAAAAACAATGACCGAGTAAACTCACATGTCGCTACTTTGCTGGAGAGGTTGCTGTCCTAACACCTCTGGTGCTTGCCACTTTCTCATTTCCATATCTTCCACATCTTTTATAGAGCCTGCACTCATTTGCCTGCGATACGCCGGACCCAAACCCCACAGCTTGACCGACAGGTCCCGACCAACCAGGACACTTCGAGCCCTGATATTGCCATGGATGTAGTTCTTACTATGCAGATACTCCTGGAATATCAAGAACGGTTGTGTCAGAACAAGAACACGTGATTGAGTGTGACAATATATTTTATGTACATTGTAAAATCATAAATGCTCAGGTTAAGTGCTCATGACTGGCCATGATTAATGCATGCCAGATTCACACAAACTAAAAGGGTCATTTCGATTTATGAATTTTGACAGTATGTGCTGAAAGCATGCATTGAATGACTCATAAAAATGCTTCAATGATTTATATACAGTACTTTTATACATTGGCAAGCTATCATGATGTAACTGAATTGTCAGTGTTATTGAATATATCTTGTAAGCTGATCTAACCAGAGCAGATCCAATCTGAGCACCCATGGTAAAGATTCGTTTTTCAGTCATGTCGCACAGTGCTGCCTGACTTGCATGGTCCTGTGAAAGAGATTTACAGTCAGTCAATTCAAAGGTGAGGTTGAAACTTGTAGTTTGACTTTTTATCAATCCACTACAAATGAGATCATCAGTTTCAACACAACCTGTATATCATTCATTCTCAGTTGACCTCTAGTTCAAATAACCAATGCATCAATGCACTCAGAGCATTTAATGTCAATATTTTACTGTAATTGCAAGACATGTCATGTTTATCTGTCAATTTCAGTTTTGTGGCTTTTAGTTCAGATCTGTTAGCTTCGAGATAATTTATGTGTGTACTAGTTTGGGGTCGGTATAATTTTTTTCTTAAAAGTCCTTATGCTCACCAATACAGCATTTGATAAAAAATACAGTAAACTATAAATACTACTGACAACAGGACTACTGTGAAATTTTACAATTTAAAAAAAATCTATTTTAATATATTTTAAAAAGTATAAAATAAATTTCAGCAGCATTATTCCAGTCTTTTGTAACGCATAATCCATAAACGCATTTGGAAATCATTCTAATTTGATAATTTGGTGCTCAAGAAACATTTCTTCTTATTATTATTATCAATGTTTGAAAAAAAAAAAGTTTAGCTGCCAGGTATTTTTATGGAAACTGCAATGCATTTTGTCTTTTTTTGTACAATTTTAAAAGTTTTTACTGTCACTTAAAATACTGCTGAATAAAATATTAATTTAATAAAAAAATAAAAGTACAATCCTTTGAACAGTAGTATAAATTGTATATACTGTATCTATAAAATGCTGGTCTGTAAAGATTCTGATGTGAATTAAAAGCCACAAAACAATTCAATAATTTAAAATATTATAAAGATTTAAACATTTAAAAAAAATTACTTTATAATTTTGAAATTATATCAAAACATTCTTTCTTTTCTAGAAAAACAGAGCTTATCTTGCATTTAATTCTAGAATAAGAATATTCCTCCTACCATAACACTTATTTTTAAGTATCATACTAGTTTATGCCTGTAAAGTGAACTAAACAGGGATAATCCCCTTTGTCATTCAAATTCTTGTTTCAAAAGGAAATATGTCAAACAGGAAAGAAACCTAAACTTGTTAAGCCAGTTTATGGCTTATTTAGTAATCTTAAAACTGGTTTTATCTTTTTCCCCTGCTAGACTGAAAATGAAATATTACTCTTTACCTGTCTGCACCTCCACAGGAAACTCAACAGGTCTCCGTGTTCCAGTTGTTCTACCACTATCACCAAAGGTGTATGCACAGTCTCCACTCCCAAAAATGTAGGCAGCGATGAATGTGTTCCCAGTTCTGAAAGGAAGTCGGAAAACCCCAGAAACGACTGGCGCTCTCTGGCATTGGCTGATTCTGTATTGGGGGACAAATGGAGTAGAAAGTAAGATTTTTTTAGTTTATGTAGTGCAATAATCTATCTGTCTGTCAATCTGTCTACATATCTAGTCTATCCATCCATCCATCCAAGCATCCTTGCAAGAATCAAACCAGCAACATTAAGTGTCGATGCACAGTGAGACTTTTTTCAGGGAGTGAATGTTTCAATGACCTTCTGAACTACGGAAATAATTGAGACACCCCTTATTTAAAAAGAAAAGAAGTAAAGGTGAGATCAGACAGACATATCTGGACAGCTAATAAAAATAACATAATTACATAATAAAATGAAAACTGAAAGTGTAAAAGCGAATTCAAAATATGAGTCCATAATTCAATAATTTATAATTGTATTCGATTAACACTGATCCAACCTTACCCTTAAGCACTCGTAAAATGACTGGCTGGCTATCCATAACAGCTTTATGTAATGTAAAGTTGTCATGTTTCACTGAGAAGGTGAGGGGGAGTGGAGAGACCATCTCGAAGGTGCCCGGATGCCTCAGAGTGGTGTGCTCAGGAACTGCAGGACTGGAATTCTGCATGTCATGGTGAGGTTGGGCTGTCATGGGAATAATTTCATGTTCCATTGGGTTTAGCTCTGCTGGAGCTGTTGTTGCAAAATAAATCAAAAGATTAAGTGATGAAAAATGTTGTGATGATGTTTGTATTTGTTAAAAAGACCTTTAAATAAACACTATGATAAATAATGAACATGATAATCTATTAATAAACTTTTACAATCATTCATAAAGGGAAATCCCTTTAAATAAAGATAGCGATCCTGCATGGTCAGGAAGGTTTAAAAATAAACATCACGATCATGCACGAAACTGAAGACCTTTAAATAAACACAACACAGTGACTTGAGTATTTGGTGTGTAACAAAGTCAGATGCCGTAGCTACCGTCAATTCCTTGTAGGTGCTGTCTGTTGCTGTTACGTGTCCTGTGTGCGTTACGATGGTGTTGTATGTCATCTTTTTCATTTCTGTGGTATCCATAAAGATGTTTTGGCTTATGGGTGCATTTGAGCACAAACAAAATGATTAGCGTGGTGAGAAATAACACGAGAAGTAGCACTGGAACCACGATTAGTTCTACTTCATAAAAAAGCACCTCTGCAAGGAAAATAGAAACACAATGAGATTAGAAAGCTGATTTGTTTTTGTTATATGCTGGCATTTTTTGGTCACAGATAGAGTTGAGGGTGTGTTATGTAATTAGACACCTAATCGCTCTCTCAAACTTGATTGCTCTAGTCTCCTCCCACTTCCTATACTTCTCTTACACTATACTTGATTGTAAACTTCCTATACAATCCTCATCACTGTGTTCATGGTTTGCAACTGCACTGGTGTAAATAACGAGTATTTCAGGCTAAGAGTGTTTACACAACAAATTGGAAATATTCACCTTTCACCTGCATTTTTCACGTACAAACGACATTGTGAAAAAAACATTTTCAGGGCCCTAAAATGCATTTTTTGTTGTTGTTGTTGAAAATGTCCGAAAAAAAAGTATCCTTGAAATATAAGTACAGTGAAGTATAAAGTGGAGTGTGACGTAGGTCCTTTTGGGCCCATTGAAGACAAGACATGCTGCAGAGTTCTGAATCATTTGTAGATGTTTGATTGCACATGATAGAAGTCCAGCCAGAAGAGCATTATAGTAATTTAGCCTAGAAATGAACAGGGTCTGGACAAAGGTTGTGTTTCATGCTCAGTTAGGGAATGCCTCTTTCTGATCTTTCTGATGTTGTGTAGTGCAAAACTGCATTACCAAGCTGTCATTCCAATGTAAACTTCTGAACTTCAACAGAAAAGGATCAAAGCAGAGATTGATGCACTCAGGTCAGATGGGTCTTTTGATTTGCTCCATTTTCTCTCTGCTGCCCTAAGTTCAGTATGGTGTTCACAAAGAACAACAGATAACCAGGGGTTAGAGGGAGGGGCAAGCATTGGCCTGGAGGAGAGTCGACAGATATTGTCTAGAGAAGACGTTAAAGTGGAACATAAAGTGTCCGTTGCGGTATTCACATCTGAAGACAGAGGGTGAAGACAGGATGAGGAAAGATGGGATGGAGAAAGTGAGCACAGGTTTCGCCTGAAAGTAACTGGTAGAGGGGTTGGTGGTGAACAAGTAGTAAGTTGTAGATTAAAAGTTGCACGAGTAAAATAGGTCAAGTTGGTTGCCTAATTTGTGAGTACCCATGGTGATGAGTCATTTGAGATCTAATGAGGCTAGGAGAGAAAGGAAGTCTGTAGCATAAAGCTTCTCCAAATGAATATTGAAATCACCAAAGACTACAAGTGGCCTGTCATTCTCAGTAAATAAGGACAGCAGCTCATTCAGCTCCTCTACAAGCTACCCAGTTGACATAGGAGTTGTAACTATAATAGCATGAATTTCAAACAAATTTGTTTTGTGAAAAAAGAGTGAGCTGAGTATTTCCAATTGTTAGAAATGAGAAAACTTGTTCCCAGACCCCTCCCTAGTGAGAAGTTGTTAGAGAGAAACACATTCTCACATGTGTTTGCCCCCAATATTGGTTTTCTGCGATCTACGTGAAGTTGTGTAGGGGATTTATAGTTAAGACCTGAGGACTAGATATTTTGAATGAAGACTGGGAGTCAGAAGTGCAGTCAATAGAAGAAAGGGAAGTTTAGTTTGCAGTTTCATCAGCAGAAATCAGCTTCAATTCTCACAAGGAGTTCGTAGGCCGCCCCACATACAATAACATTGTTACAGCAATTATACTCTAACAGAGGGTACTAACTACGTCAATGATGACGGTTAAATTAATGATTGGCAAAGAAAGAAAGAAAGATAAAACAAGTAATTTCCACACAAGAGCAGACAGTCTGAAGCATATCTTCGTTGATCACATGGTTGACGGGTTGAGTGACCTTCCACGAGGCTTGTCGAGAACAACAAGTCATTCGGTCTCCTTATGGTGTCAGTTAATCACCTCACCAATACAAGCCAAAGAAAGGCTTTAACTAATAAAAATCCCTAACTTGATTATAAATCAGTATTTACAAATCATTCAAATAAGAAAAAGAAAAGAGAAATATATACAAGCGGCAAAGGATTTCCGAATCGTCCCCACAGTTAGGTGTATCAGTACAATGTCCTCATCTTTGGGCTGTTTCTGGCTACCCACATATTTACCAAAGTTGTGGAGGCTGCCCCTGCCTTGCTAAGGGAAGTGGGCATTTGCATCCTAAGCTATCTCAACGACTGTCTCATTTTAGCTCACTAGAGAGAGAGGGTTCACGGGAGAGCTTTTGTCCAAACATAGGGACTAGTTGCTCAGAAACCTCAGCGATCTTAAACTTCAGCTCCCTGTGCAGAGCAGCTCTTTTCTTGGTAGGGAGTCAATATGATGGCACACCAACGAGCAAGATCTATAGTCGTTTCTGGGACACACAGGTAGACCTGTTGACCTCCCTGGAGTCCTTCCACTTCCAGTTATTTTACTCCCTGACTGAAGCACCCCTCGGCATGGACATTCTGACACACAGCTGACCCAGGGCCTGTGTAAGGTCAGGGAGGACGAGGACCAGTTCTTGATAGTTGTACCTTGCTGGCCTACCTGGACCTGGTTTTGGGACCTGATGCTCCTAACGACAGCCTGGTGGATTCCGCGTGAAGAAGAAGGTATACCCATGTCCATATCCATATATGGCACCCATGTCCATGACATCTGGAACCTCCACGAGTATCTTCTGGACAGTATGCAGAGGATTTAAGTAGCCTACCACCAGCAGTAGTAGACACCATCACTCAAACAAGAGCTCCCTCTACTATACTTGCTTATGCTGTTTGTTCGCTGAGTGGTGCTCTTCTTGACAAAAATGGAAATGTTAATGCCCGATAAGCTCTGTTCTTTCCTTCCTGCAAGAGATGTTGGAGTGGTGACTAAATCTTCCCAGGCCAGAGCATCTCTTCTCTAGCTTCATCCCCTCCTGGGATCTTTCTGTGGTCCTCACTGGACTGCACAGAGCTCCCTTTGAGCCGCTGGAGTAAGTTGAGCTTAAGATCCTATCTCTAAAGAGGGCAAGGGACCTGCAGGCATTTTGCCCCCTGCATATTTATGTTGACCGTATGTAGTGCTTCAGAAGCTCTGAGCAGCTCTGTCTGCAGAGGTTGGCCCACTAGATACCAATCCCAAGATGTGCCATGCCCCTCAGAGTGAGGGCCTATTCAACACTGAGTGTTGCCTCCTCCTGGGGGGCACAGCACCTCTTTGGTAGACATCTGCTGGCCGACACCAAATACATTTGCGAGATCCTACAATCTCTTGGTGGAGCTAGTTTCTTCCCATGTGTTGGGTACAACGTGTAGGTAATGTGTGGTAATTCCCCTCTGGGGAATATGAGCACCTTCTTTGCTCTCCATGTGAGTTCCCTGAAGCAAACCCTGAACTGAGTTTCATCTGAGCATTCCCCATATACTGTGATCACCCTCTTGGCAATTCCAAATGTGTATTCTTCCATAGTACTGTTTCCCTGTCGGTAAACTCATGTCTTTCCCCAGACTTTAATGCACCCTTCCCTATCTGTCAGTCCCTATCTGTCAGTGATCAATTGAACGCACCCTTGCTAAATAAGCATTCATTTCTTAAAAAAAAAAAAAATGTTACTGACACCAAATAAATGGGTGTATAGAGAAAGACCAAATATAATAATTGGACTTACCACAAATAGTGCCTGGTTTACATGGATATGTTGAATTAGACATACTGTAAAAAGAAAATAAATTATTAATACATTTGTATATAACCACCATTAATAAGAGCACAAACTTCAAAACACGTTTGAACTGATATTCAGCAATTCAAGTGCAACGCTGTTCACCTGCATAAGCTTATGGGTTTTATGAGCATAAGGATACCATCTTTGACATAGTCATGCAGTGTATGTGTGCAGTTTGGCAGCTCTCTTTGAAAGTCATAAAACTAGACTATAAATTTTCAACATTAATTACCCATGTGGTTTGCAAAAAAAGTTCCATATTGCTAGTGTGTATATATTGTAAGTCATTTGTATGTTTTCCCAATGGTTTTTATTATCAGTCTTAAAGCAAAATATGGACACATCTTACATTTATTCATCAATTAAACATGTAAGCAGTTATGGAATCCCATCCTATTTGATAAACAGCTAAACATTTCTTATTCCGTAATTAAATCATGGCAATGATAAAGCTTTTGTCTCTATGTAAATAACATTGACATGAAAAGAAAATAGGATCAACACTGGTTGTCACAGCACTAAAATCTGTGATCAGTGGTTTGGATTAGCTTTAAATTGATCAAGGTAAACCCTCCCGAGACGCGCAGAACATAAATCTATGTACCTGTACAGTTTAAAAAAACATTGTGACAAGGTCATGCCTTGAACACTCCTTCTATTTATCATCTTGTGTCAGCACATTCTTTCAGTGGCATCTTAAGCTTGTGTATGAGACTACTAAACTGTCACTCAACCTGTTCCTCTGCATTGTTGTCTTTACATCATAGACACACCACAAAGTTGGTCACACCCAAGAGACAATGTGAGGTCAGTAAAATGTAAATATCAGCTTGTGAATTTCAAATGTTGGTTTAACTGCACTAGAATTAAGCCAGTTAAAATGTTGATAAGCTTAATTTACTGACCAGTCAATCCTCTAACTATAACCTCTTAATGCAGCATATTGTAAAATAATTGAGACATATACATGTCATTGAACTTACATGTCATCTGTGTTTGAAGAAAGATGAAGAATTGCTCATTTTTCAAACATGGTTATTTCCTTCTTGTCAGAGGTTGTTTTTTGCCATATTTTATTCCCAAAGTATCATCTTCTCTGTCCCATCTCTCCGTATTCTACAAGTGCTAGTCATCTTGCTGTCAGTCATCTGCTTAAGCTCTTGCTGTCACACCCACATCCTACAGCTGTTTTTGTAAACTCCACCTTCACCTGAGTTTCTGCCATGCATCACAACCACATAGACAGCTTATGAAACATGAGACTGGCTCAGCTGTCATTTGTTAGTAACGTATATGTTTGCTTAGAAGGGTTAATTTATGTGTTGTTTATGAGTTGCTTAGTTCATAGAATTTTATTAAAATTAAAAATTAATTAAAACTAAAGTGATACCATTTTAGGAACTCCGAAAAAGGTCTATATACAAACCGCCAAACAGATTTTTTTAAAGATTTTATATATAACTTCTTCTAAGTGTAATAATTTTGTATACCAATTGGAAAATGTGAAAATGTAAAAACTACAAAGTTTTAAAAATGTATTTATTGATTTCCTTGAAAAATATGCATTTTTACTTGAGTGGCAAATATGGTATTTTGTAAAATGTTTTAAAAACTTTTTTTAAACTCTTTAAAAATGTTTTTAAACTATTATGGACAGTATGATTCGTAATCTTTCAAGAAAAGTTAATTACAAAGAACACATTTAATTAAATGTGGAATTTGTAAAATGTGAAAACTGAAGGAGTATTTTCTGCTCCAAAAATGTACAGCACATTTACATAATCAACAAGATAATTTGAAGTTTTTGTGGCAGTAATATCCAATTCCATAACAATTTTGATGGTAACAGTTCTATAAACGTTATATTCTTCTTGCCCTCTTATCCTCTTGATTTATAGCTAAAACTGTCTCCTTCTGTCATTACCTGCATTGCTTAACGTTCTGTTGAACATCACCGATGTAAAGGGCGAATTGGAGCTGGTATTGGCTGAATCGGTCCTCCCTGTCCTCCCCTCATCATGTTTCATGGGGGACGGGGAGTTCCCTCTGCTACTCAAACCCTTACTGTGCCCCTTTCCAAACGAACAGGTGATCATAGTCTTAGTTTGTTGCCTAGGGTGACCGGATCAGCCACTATTAAACAAACTAGCCTCACTAATGAAAGGGTGGATGGGTTTAGTTTGGCATCTCTCTTTGTAACTCCTCTCACTAACATATGTACGTGCCCCAAGCTCATGCACACCCTCATAAACCCATGTATGCATATGGGGCTTAGCTAGGCAACTGGACTGCTGTGTTGCACCACATGAGAAGGTGTGGGAGAGAGAGATGGCTGTGCATGTGTAAAGCCTGAAAAGAAATATCGAGCGAGAGAACTTCCATGTGCCCTCTCTCCCTCAGTCCGTGCCACCCCAGGGTGGGAATGCTAAGACAGACAGGCGGGTTATTTTTGGGTCAGTGACAGTGTGTCAATGGCCGCGGATGCGTCGCAAAGGAAGGCTCTGAGATACCAGCAGACTGTGGTCAGTCACCGTCTCTGTCTCTGCTCTCTCTCTTTTTCTCTCTCGCTCTCTCTCACCCTTTCTTCTTTCTGGTTACTCTTTAGACAGATGTGAATTGCTGTTCTTCTATCATTTGAAATTGTATGATCTTAAGATGTTGCACAATTTCTGCATGACTTGTATATTTCTATCAGTATGACTGAGTCACTGAGCTGCTGCAGAACTCGCGGGAAAGTGCAGCTGTTTACTCAATCTCTCGTTTATCTGATGAGGTCTGTAGTCTGTACTACCTTTTTGTTTTTTTGCAGTGCAACTTTTAGCTTAATACTAAAATACAGTCCATAATGTGACTTTAATTATGAGGTTAAATGAGTATGATACATTTAGAATGTTTTATAATCATAGTATATTTTACAGTAATTTAACAAATATTTAAAGTTTTCTGTTTCAATTCCTATTCTTGACTTTTAATTTCCCTGCATAAAAGTATCAAAATCAAGGAAAGTCTAAGTTACACTTTTCTATGTTGACTAAAACCAGGATCAGATGTTTATTTCAATGTGAATTGAATGTAAATGTTTTAACATAGATGACAAATGGAAGAATCTCAGTGAATGAAATATTAAATTTAAAAAATCTTTATACGTATTTAAAGGGCCAGTCACACAGCGAAAATCACGTACGAATTACGTTTTATTACATTATGAATTAAGAATTTTCGTTTCTGCGCGGAGCGTGCGTCGTATGTGTAATTCGTCGGTGGAACGAACGTGGACCGTCAGTGATTGTAATTGGATGTGTGTCGAAGGCGGTTTGTGCGTGATTTTGAGTTTTGAACTGTTCAAAATTTTTCTCATTAATTTTTGCGTTATTCATGAGTCGGCGTGCGTAGTCTATGCGCGGGACACGCGTCGGCCGTCAGTGCTTATGCGTCGGAACTGGTTCGAAACCGCTCACTTCCACGTCCGTCCACTGACGCCCCACCTTCATATCGCGCACGTATCATGATTTAAGCAATTTTGAGCGTAGCATGTTTGTTGGTGCCAGACGGGCCGCTCTGAGTATTTCACAATCTGCTCAGTTACTGGGATTTTCCACAAAACCATTTCTAGGGTTTACAAAGAATGATGTAAATAGGGAAAGACATCCAGAATGCGGCAGTCCTGTGGGCGAAAATGCCTTGTTGATGCTAGAGGTCAGAGGAGAATGGGCCGACTGATTCAAGCTGATAGAAGAGCAACTTTGACTGAAATAACCACTCGTTATAACCGAGGTATGCAGCAACGCATTTGTGAAGTCACAACACACACAACCTTGAGGCGGATGGGCTACAACAGCAGGTACCACACCGGGTACCACTCATCTCCACTACAAATAGGAAAAAGAAGTTACAATTTGCACGAGCTCACCAAAATTGGACAGTTAAAGACTGGAAAAATGTTGCCTGGTCTGATGAGTCTCGATTTCTGTTGAGACATTCCGATGGTAGAGTCAGAATTTGGGGGATGTTTTCTTGGCACACTTTAGGCCCCTTAGTGCCAATTGGGCATCGTTTAAATGCCACGGCCTACCTGAGCATTGTTTCTGATCATGTCCATCCCTTCATGACCACCATGTACCCATCTTCTGATGGCTACTTCCAGCAGGATAGTGCACCATGTCACAAAGCTCGAATCATTTCAAATTGGTTTCTTGAACATGACAATGAGTTCACTGCACTAAAATGGCCCCACAGTCACCAGATCTCAACTCAATAGAGCATCTTTGGGATGTGGTGGAATGGGAGCTTCGTGTCCTGGATGTGCATCCCACAAATCTCCATCAACTGCAAGATGCTCCTATCAATATGGGCCAACATTTCTAAAGAATGCTTTCAGCACCTTGTTGAATCAATGCTACGTAGAATTAAGGCAGTTCTGAAGGCGAAAGGGGGTCAAACACATTATTAGTATGGTGTTCCTAATAATCCTTTAGGTAAGTGTATATATATATACACTTACCTAAAATATAGAAATATATATATATATATATATATATATATTCTATAATTCGTTAAGAACAAAATTATGTGACAACAATTGATGGAAAACAAAACCATCAGCACACTGAAGACTGGATTCAAAATCATATCAAAAATCTTTAAAAACAAAATTAAGTTACAGGCTGATCCAACTTGCATGAGGTTCATCACAGCAACTCATAATGCAAGTTAGTAGTGTGTATGGCCACCACATGCCTGTATGCACTCATGACAGTGTCTGGACATCTGATGAGATGAAGGATGGTGGCCTAGGCCTAGGGGATCTTCTCCCAGACCTGGATCAGGGCATCAGTAGCTCCTGGGCAGTCTATGGTTCTACTTGGTGGCTTCTGATGCTCCGATACATAATGTCCCAGAGATTCTGAATTAGATTCAGGCTTGGGGAATGTGAGGGCCACTCACTGGCATCAATGCCTTTGTCATCTAAAAACTGCCTACACACTCTAGCCACATGAGGCCGAGTATTATCATGCACCAGGAAGAATCCAGGACCCACTGCACCAGCATAAGGTCTGACAATGGCTCTGAGGATTGTATCCCAATACCTAACAGCAGTTAGGCAGTTTTTTAACTTATATGCTGTTTAATGTTCAATGATCATGTTATTTTATATTTGGTAAGCAATCACTTATTTCTGCTTCAACCTCACTTACCTGATCCGGAGATTCTGTACTATTTCAAAAGATGCCTAATATTGCCCCATACCATATAACAGTGAAAACATGAATAGACAAAAAAATCAGTCAGTGGCGGGGGAAGAGTAAAGGAGATTTAAGGTAAATTCTTATGCACACTACTAGTGGACTAGCCTACACAAAAATTAAGATACCTAGAATTAGAAACATAATTCAAAAGTTTTCTTTATAAATCAGTATTTTCAAATAATTAAAGTTTATAAGACAGTATGTAAAACTATGTAAAAAAAAAAAAAAAGTAATTTACACAATCAAAAGAGTAAACACAACTACAAACCAAGTATGCTTATAATACTTTATAAGTACTAGCAAAGTTAGTAGTTCACAGACGAATGCAGAAGCCAGCGAACGTTTAACACATTAATATATAAATAAACACAAAACGAAAGTAAAGCGCCAGCCCCTCATGGACAACTACTACACAAACATAAACGAAACAACTTAAAGGCCAGACCTGGTCCTCCCTCCTTTTTCATTGATGTCGCTTTTATGCTCCCGAAGCTCCTCTGTGAGAAATCGAGATCGATGCAACGATCAGTAACTCTCATGCCACTGGTCTCACTCCATTCTCATGTATTTTGGCTTCGTCCTGCTTGTCACAATATACTTTACTTTCTTTTTTTAGATTAAAAGAAGTATAATATACACTTGAATAATCTTTATGAATATGACAATGTTGATGTTTGGTCTTGGCAGAATAGATTTGCTTTACTTCTACTGCTGTTATGGCTGTTGTGTTAGCAAGTACAGGACATGCTACTGCCGATACATACCCGACACGTTGCTGTGAGCAATTAAGACAGGCTGCTGCCACACAAAAGCATAGGCCCATATGAATTACCCATAGCAGATCTATACAGGTGGGGAAAGTGGAGGGTTCTGAAAGTGCGCTGCACTACAGCAAATGCTAACCAGGTTTTAGCAGCGAGCTCATTGGCTACTAATACAGCAGGAACCAATCAGCTTGAGCATGACTTGACTCCAAGCAGATTGAGTTAAGGACCAATCAGCCTGTGCTTAATAGAGTCTCATTTCAGACCTTTTATATTTGTGCTGCCATGATACTTTTTTTCAAGACTCTTTGATTTAAAAAAAAAAAATTATTTTAATGTTTATTTATTTATTTGCAGCCACTTTTGATTTAATTTGATGCATCTTTGCTGAATAAATAGGTTAGTTTTTTTCTTACTGACTCCAATCTTTTAAATGGTAGTGTAAGTGGAACCCCAATCATAAATTATAAATGTATTCCTTGATCCCAGGCTGTCTGAGCTCCAGTGTCTGGTGTGATTGACTGTCTGGTGTGATTTCTGCTTTGGCTAAAGGGGAGAACATATGTTTTTTTACAAGGTTGAACATTTGAGCGTTTGAAATTGAAATGGTGATACGTCTTAGTTAAAGTTTAATATAAATAAGGTAGTATTGCTTTCTATGTAAGCAGCTGAGGTCATCTTGTGTGAGTCACTGTATCACTGTGATTTACTGAGCGGTATGTAGGATTGATTGAATGAACGTGTGTAAATGTTATATCAATAAGTGTATTTTGGGTTTTGGGTCACCTAGACACTTCACAATGACAGTGATTTACAGCAACACAAAACTGAAGTTATTTATTTTTGTTTGATCTCTTGATTTCTGAGTTCAACCTTATGAGATTCTATGCAGAGACAACTAGTGGGAGTATAGACTTTGATTACATGATACATGACAGTTACATAATACAGTTGGATACTACGATAGAAATGGCTGCTGTAGCAAACAACATCACAGAAACGTCTCAAGCTGTTTATTCACAGTCAGTGCAAACAAGGCTTTAGCTGTATTTCCAGTGATAAGTTATTTTAGAGCACACTTTTGGTTTCATTTGTTTTATTTCGCTATTATATTCTTGTTACCGAATCTCAATTATTTCCATTTTTTATTATTTTAGTATTTATAAATATTTTGATTCAGCTTTGATTTTTATATGTTCAGTTTTTTAAGTTTTAGTAATTTTGTGATGTCCTTTTAATGTGTGTTTGTTTTTTGTTTTTTTTCGTTTCTGTTTCTAAGAAATTTATTTTTATTTCTGTTTTGGTTTTAGTAATTCACCTTTAAACTTATGTATTTCAGTTAATAGCAAAGGCATGTTTAAATTTAATTTTATTTCTGCTTAATTTCTGGTAACTGTAATATTTCTTTATAGTTTTAGCTTCAGTCTTGTTTCACACATGCGGGCATTCTTTTTGTAATTATTTTTTCCTATTTTACTTTTTTATTTTACATTGTATTGTTGAAGTGTACATTTAGCAAAGTTACTGAATGAAAGAGCCTCAACGGAATGGCCAGGCATATTGGGATATGGTGACAAGTGTAGTCATCACAGCATGGGAAGAACATCTATTTTAGAAGACCTTCAACAGAATTACATACGACTTTACATAACATCACGTGACGACACCATGACAATATTGCCTCAATATTCTTCCCATAGAGCCATCAACATGACCAAAATCACGCCATCAAACACCCCTTCCAACATGCTTTAGCTTGATTACATTAGCACGTTCAGATAGGAATTAATTATTTGTGGATATGTTCTTTGAATTTTTATTAAAATTCTAAAATCTTTGACAGGGATTTACATACATGAGCACTACATTTGCTGTTAGTGCTCCAGTGCATGACATTGTGGTCAGATAATAGGTTTCCAACTTTTCCTTGGGAGTCCTTGAGTAATAGATGAACAAATTGGAAGAAAGAAAGATCCACACAGAGGTGTGTGGGGAAGTGTGACTGTGATCATTGGGTCACACCAAAGCTATTATTAACCCAGCGGCTAGTATTACAGGCCCTGGGTGGAAAGGGGGTAGTTCCAATCTATGGCGGATAGGGGGTCAGGGTTGGGGGGTGGGGTTTGTAGAAGCCTGTAGGTGTAGAAGCAGACTGGGAAGGAGGGGGTAAAGTATGGAGAAAGCAAGGGATTACGTGTACTGTGGGAACGGGTGAAAGTAACGTAATAGATACGGATAGATGCGTAAAATGAGAGTGAGAGAGATGTTTTATGAGGAAGAGAGATACTCGATAGACCTATCATCTGCTTGGGCCCATTCAGAATGCATCTAACTTTCATTTGTTTACTTCATTACATTTCTAAAATTAGATTCATTCATCAGCAGTATAAGATTTAGCATGTGGAAAAACTGTATTTGTTGCTGTCAGCAAATACATGGTTCTGTTGGATTAAAATGACTGTGTATGAGATCTTGCTTAAGCATTAATGAATAAACTGAATTAAAACAGACATAGACATGTCTTAACTTTTTTCTCATTTTATTCACTTCATTACTTCAAATAATGTTCATTAGTTCATAGACATTGCAACTTGCATTAGATTATGTACGAGTCAGAGTTGAGCGCATAAAAGTTGTTTTATATTAAGTTAAAAGCTAGTAAATATATGAATCATGACACCATTGTTATGCTCACAAGCACACAGGTTCGGCCTATAGTTTTCTGTCCCTGTCATGAGGAATTTTGTTACATAGTTTATGGAATAAAATTGTCATATATCTGTCTCATGCAATAAATGTATGTGAGAGTTGTTGTCGTTCAGTGCAAATTAGTGTGTGTGTGTGTGTGTGTTATAAAAAGCAGTGGGAATGAAGACACGGGAAATGTTTTTTCCAGATGTCTGGATCTTATCCGAATGGTTATAAATCTAAATGTAGACTACTGTTCTTCCGCCGGTGAACTTTAAGCATGTCAAGAAGATTTTCCTCTATTTTTGGACTCCCTCTACTCTGTCACCTTTTGGGTGCATCATGTTTTTTTTTTTAAGATTAGAGCACACTATTGAGGAAAATCAAAAGCACAAACAAATATTTTTTTATGGACAAGTGATGACACATGGTTTTTCTTGCATATGTGCACTGAAGAGGCATGTGTGTGTGTGTGGGTCATTGAGGTACTATTTTATTCCATTTAACATTTAGGCTATTTTACGTCATTTTTGTTTTAGTTAAAGGAATAGTTTACCCGAAATATAAAACATACTCATCATTTACTCACCTTCAAGTTGTTGTAAAACCAAGCATTTGGGCCCCATAATATTGGAAGAAAAAATGCTATGGAAATCAATGGGACCCATCAACAGTTTGGTTACTGACGTTCTTCAAAATTATTTTTGTTCAACAGAAGAAAGAATTTTAATAAGAATAAATTATGACAGAATTAAAATTTTGGGGTGAACTAACCCTTTAACTATATTAACCCTGCTGAAAACTTGAAGGTCCAAATGTGCAGTCTATCAATATAGTCCCACCTTAGGTTGATCCAGGGAGATTATCCATGCAAGATGCTTCAGATAAATGTGTCTGCTATTTATCTATTTGTCCCTTGGGTAAAAAAAATAGTTTTTTTTTTTTTTTTCTGTGATCAGCTATATGGAGAGTACAGAGAGCACCCTGGTGGGTCCCAGCGGAGAGAAGCCACTCGCCTTCTGATGGAGAGACAGCGGAAAAAACATGGACATCACCACCATGGACATCATCACCATGGATACCACCATCGCAGTCACCATGGGCGGAGTCACAGCCGAAGTCGCCATCACAGCCACCATCACCTGGAGATGGGGAGCATTCATGACCGACAGGAGGAGGAGCAGGGCCACACCTCCTCGTTCAAGAAACGCCGCTCCTACTCCAAGTGCAGAGGTCAATAATAATGAGCTTTGGAAAAGCAGATATTAAATATGTTTGAGGTTTGGAATCTGATATGAGTTGTAATGTTTTCCCAGACTGCGTGGCTCGAGTACAGAAGTTCCTTGTCTCTAAATTGGGAGAAGACTGGATCTTTCTGGTGTTGTTGGGTATTACCATGGCATTAGTTAGCTGGACCATGGATTACGCTAGTGCCAAGAGTCTACAAGGTACTACACTACCCACAATTCCCCACGTACCTTATTCTTCTGTTGATGGATTTTGCTTATATGTTGTCAAATTTATTTTCTGTCTAGCAAAAGTTCTAACTTGTAAAACTTCTGTCTTGATAAATTCTAGCAAAATATATTTAGTAAATAATTGAAATATTTGACACATTAATATTTATTTCGCAGTGTCTTTTATAGAAGAGACTGTATGTGTCTTATATAGAAACTTTGTGTGTAGTATTTCTTAATTACACACACACACACACATGTATTTCCAAAATTATAAAATAGTTTATATATTTTATATATAAAATGGGTATTATTTCCATATATACATATATATATATATATATATATACAGTATATTTTTTTCTGTATATATTTCTGTCCCTCTGAAGGAGATATTGAGATATGGTCCATGTTGAAACATGAAAATCCCTGTTCTATTTTGCTATTTTGCCCGCTGTTATATCCCATATTCTTTTGCCACTTTTTCATGTGTTTCCCAGTTGTCGTTTCTAAAGTCTTTCTCTTTCTCTGCCTCATGTGCTCCATCACTTCTGTCCTTCTCTCTGTTTCTCAGCCTATAAGTGGTTTTATGGGGAGTTGAAGGGAAACATCCCTCTGCAGTACCTGGTCTGGGTTTTCTATCCCATGATGCTCATCTTGTTTGCCTCCCTCTTCTGCCACCTGGTCGCTCCTCAGGCCATTGGTGTGTAGTCTCACTGTTCCCCTTTTTTAATTTTATATTTTGTTTATTCTTTTTCATACACCTTCTGCTTTTGGTTACTTTTTTTTTCTATATATGCTATTTATATTCTTTGTAGATTTTCTATCTTTACCCAGAGTTTAAAATTACACTTTTGCCTCGCCTGTTGAGACAAAATGTATAAATGTATAGTTTTATCCTTATAACTAAGGAATCACTTGGCACGTCTTAGTGTACTAAGTTCTTTTCTGACTTTAGGTGCTTGGTGAGTTAATTTTGCCCAACCCTTGCTTCCTGATATTGCCTCTTTATATAATCTACGTTTTTCATTAAGGTGTCTACATGCGTCTCTTGGAAGCACCCTTACAATATTCTATGCCCCTCAAACAAACCCGCCACAAATTTGACTTTTTCTACTGTAATGGTTTCACACTGTTTACTACTCAACAATGCCACCTGCTGGTTTTCTCAAATGCAATCACTTTAACTGTAGTGAAAATCAAGTTTGTAATCTTGTTTATATGTCTGTGAGGTGTTTTTAATATGCTTTAAGACACACCATGTTCAAATTCATTAGTCAAGACCATTGCTGAGTATTTTCTTCGTAAAACTCCAGTAATCCAAAGTCAGTCTCAAAAACGCATCACCAATATGTTTTACGTTACAAACTACCTTGTGACCAATCACATCAATTTGCAGGCAGACATTAACATATCATTACTACAACTCAAGAGAACCAGGTTTTCCCTGTAAATTTTTCAGTTGATGTGAAAAATCAGGTAGATTTGCAAAATCTGGTTCAGGTTGCTTTATTTCAGGGCCATCCAATCCTGCTTCTGGAGAGCTACTATCTTCCAGAGTTTAGCTCCAACCCCAATTAAGCACACCTAAACCAGTTAATCAGGGTCTTGCCAGACATACTGGAAACTTCCAGTAAGGTGTGTTGAGGCCAGTTAGAACTGAACTCTGCAGGAGCACCCCTGCTTTATTTGTACCCTTTGGTACAAGTCCAGGGGCCTCATGTACTAAGACTTGCGTTGAATTCATACTGAAACATCACTTACGGACAAAGCTGTGAATGTGCAAACGCACAAAAAAATCCAGATTTATCAATCTCTGCGTTCGAAGGATCCCGCGCATATTCTCTTCGTACATCCCGATTCACGTGAAATTGAGCGCACATGCACGAGCACAACACTCCACCCAGTCTCCTCCCTTAATTAAACTGATTTAAATATGGTAATGAGTCCACTTGGGAAAAGGAAGCGGCACGAAAACGAAAGTGAAAGTACAGAAAGTGAATTGGAGGTGCTACTATCGGAGGTAGAAATTAGAAAAAAAAAATATTTGGAACTTTGTCCTCCGGAATTAATAACAAAAGGAAAAAAAATATGAAAATATGGGGGAGTTTAGCTGATGCCGTCAATGCGGTTGGATCTGAAAGTTGCACTGTAAATGATCCTAAAAATAAATGGTCTTATAATTGTCTTTAGTGGATAACCACGGTCTTCTGAAGGGTTGTTGTATAATTAAATACAATTATTATATATAATTGTTGTATAATTAATTTAATTAAATGCAAATAAATAAAAATAAAAAGTACTATTAGATAGAACCATAACTTTAAATGCATCACTCATCAAGAAGCCATCGCGCACTCTGCCAGCTACCAGCTGTCACCCAACCAAGCTTTTTGTAAGGATGTATGAATCATGGGTTGACCCAGGCCACCTTGCCACAATATTTTTTAGGCGTATTTGCGCATCACATATAATCTGCACATTTATTGAATGGAAATGTTTCCGATTCTCGTATGCAAATTCATCTTCAGATGGTGCCTTATATGTGTGTGCAGTCGATCGCTCCGATTACATTAGGGAAACCGACTATCGCTGTAAATTGCATTTTAATGTTTGGCTGGTCAACTGCATCATGTGGGGACAGCTGGTTTTGCGCGGCTCAAAGACGACTCGCTGATTCCTGAGCGGTCGGTCAGTTCCCTTTGGAAAGAATCAGTTGCCAGGAAACCAAGCGTTGTCGGCACCTGTAACGGAACGGGTATCACGTGTTTCCTCGCTGTCTC
Organism: Rhodeus uyekii; assembly: GCA_037043235.1. Lineage (NCBI taxonomy): Eukaryota > Metazoa > Chordata > Actinopteri > Cypriniformes > Acheilognathidae > Rhodeus > Rhodeus uyekii. The sequence continues at coordinate 1,478,670 of JAWRVZ010000124.1, read as the reverse complement.
TCTCTCTAGATTCGGACCCAACTAGATTCGGAGGATAGCCCTTGGAAATCTGAAATGGCTGATAAGGCAGTCATCCTGGGCCAGAAAATTATTGTGGTCCCTAAAAACTCGTTCTCTTCGGATTCTGCCATTAGCAATGTCCTCTAATATTGCCAAAGCTGCCATTGCCATAGACTAATTGTTCATTTTACCCTTCAATTTGCACGTGTTTTTATATGTTCTTACTTAATTGCATAATTTATAGAATATTACCATAAGGCTTATGTGACAAATATATATATATATAAATGATTTTATACATTGCAAATAAATAGCAATGCTTCACACAGACTTATAGAAAAATTCGTTGTAGCAGCTTCACTTCATTGCCTGTAGTAGTCGCCAATGGACAAAACAATGAGATATGTACTTACGCCTGACATGAACTTGCCGTGGAGAAACGCACATTGTCACGTTAGTTTCACTTTTAGTACATCCGACCGTGAGCGTGAAAGCTGGCGAACGCAATGTTTTTGTGCGTAAGTAGTGTTGATACATGAGGCCCCAGGTCTTTATCATACAAATATTAAAAGTACTTCAAAATACCACAATAAACAACAACAAAGCACATGTTGCTCCAAAATCATTGCTCCATCATATTCATTTGAGTAATGGCTGTTTATTCTTTACACATATTTGTGTAAAGAATAAACAGTTGGGGGGAAAGCACACATCCTTGCGGGGACCCGGATCTTCATTCTCTTTGTCCTGTTAATCAAAAATTATTATGCAGCTTGAACTGTTCTAAAAGCCTGCTGATTAAAGAATAAGGTTGAATTGTATTAAAAGGAGAGGGGGAAAAAATCAACAAATAAAAGTCTGGCATGAGACCGCTTTCCCTCCAAATGTTTGAGCAAATGGATCAAAATAACTGTGGCATCTTCAACGCCTCTATGTAGTCTGTAAGCAAACAGCATAGGACCTAATGCACACTCAGTTTTCTGCACTAACTCTGATCTCACCAATCTTTCATTAAAATGTATGAGCCAGTTAGATTTCGGGACATGAACTATCATTGCATCTTGTGATGCAAGTCCTGAGTTCCCTTTATTAAACACAGATGAATCAAAACGATTATAAAACCATTCAAGTTATTCGCAAATTCCAAATCTGAATTATAACCATCCAGTTTTATCCGATTTCTGTTCTATAAATAAATAAAAAAATCAGTGGATTATCTTTGTCTAAACACAACATAGGGGGTGAATTATGTATATTATGATTTTATGCATATATGTTATAATGCCTTTATGCCTTATTGACTTTCTCCACTGACGTTTTATGATGTTGAAAGCGTTTCTAAGGATGCTAATATTTAGAAGGCAGGTGATGGCGAACGGGAACATGATTTGTGCAACATTAGCTACACATTATTAGCCATTTGATAACGTAGCCTTGCAAAAGGCTAATCATATTAATTACTGGTATGTGTCCGAGGTTATAAACAGCGATACCATTGTGGAGTGTTTACTACAGTAAAGTTGACTGACAGTAAAGTGGATCTCTGCTAAATTGTAACAAATGTGCAATGTTTAACCACAATAAAGAAATACAAAGACAAAAATTAACCCACATACTGAAACCAGCCATAATCAGAAAAGAAACCGAAAAGTCTTTTTTATGGAGTGCAGTAGAAGTTGGAACACATCTTTGGTTTAGTCTCAAAAAAGTTTGGAAAACAAGGGTGCGAATTACATTTATGATCAGTTTCAGATCAGTTTCTTTTCTATATACAGTAGCGTATACGATTCATTAGTTTACAGATCTTTCACCTTGATTTTTTCAGAATTAATTTGATTGCATTGATTGTAAACTCAATTTTTTTTCCTCAGGATCTGGTATTCCAGAGCTGAAGACCATACTCCGAGGTGTTGTGCTGAAGGAGTATTTGACACTAAAGGCATTTATTGCGAAGGTGGTGGGACTCACTGCTGGCTTGGGCAGTGGTATGCCAGTTGGCAAAGAGGTGAGACACATTTACATGTAAAATACACAGGGCCACAATTCACCATTTCATATTTACAAAATGCACAGTCGATTGGTGGGCATGAGTGCCAGTTGGGTCAACTAGACTGGTCTCAGCCCCATCTGATGCTAACCTTTTGTGATATTTTCATGCATTAGGGTCCCTTTGTTCACATAGCCAGTATCTGTGCAGCTGTGCTCAGCAAGTTCATGTCTTTCTTCTCGGGAGTCTATCAGGTAAGCAGAAGTGCATGGAGATTCCTGCATTGCATACTTGGCAACACCATTTATAAAATACTGACTGGTTGTTTATCATCAGGGGGCAGGACAGTTTTTTTTATTGCACATTATTTATAAGACAGTGCTGATTTATCATTCTAGGCATTTATATTATCATGAATTATTTCCATCTTCCCTCACCTGTACCCTCAACTGTGTCTGCTTCCCTTTGTTTGTATGCCTCTGTGTCAGTAGAGTCCATATTGTTATACAGACATCCTCACAGTGGGTTGTGCCGTAGGGGTTGGATGCTGTTTTGGAACCCCTCTTGGAGGTAAAGGACTTGGAACTGCTAATAGATACACAGACAAGCTGCTGTGAGCATCTAAGATATGTTGCTGCTGCATAAATAGACATACATAAATCCCGTAGTAAATCTAGGCAGGTTTTGGAGCAACTCTGATAGCACACCGCAGGACTAGCTTATAGCAAACAACTGAGCAAGCAAGTTCATTGGCTGCAGGATTAGCATTTGTTTTAATTATAAATCTAAAAAAGATTAAACAACTGAAGTAAATTAATATAAAATATTAAGTGTATTACTAAAATATAGGCCTACTACCATTCAAAATGTGGGGGTCAGTGAGTTTTTTATTTCTATTTTTGTTTGTTTTTTTCCAAGAAATGAATACAGTGTTCGCTTAGTGTTCACAAGACTATTATGTCGATGTTTTTGAAGTGGAACCGCCAAACTCCCTATTTGTCTCAGTATTTTCTTGTGGGTTATGTCGATTCTGTTATGTTGCCGAATCCTAGTATCTCGAGCAAAAACGAGGGACATATACGCCACTTCACATGGTTATCTCGTGACTGATTGTTCACTGCGCATGCGCTGAGTTCGCGTTGCACGTGGATCGCGGTCCTCGCGCAGCAGATCCGCCCAGATGCAGGCAGAGCAGATATTCACTCCTCCACGTGCAAATGAATCGCGCATGGCCGGAGAGCCGCCGCTGGCTGATTACGCAATGGCAGTACGGGATGTCAAATGTTTTTTGTCTAAAAAATAATTAAATCACTGCACAAATATAAATCGCGGCATTTGTTTGACTCACACAGTCTCAGTCACATACACTCGTCCACTGTGTGTGTGAGCTTGTCTGTGACAAAAGCTAACTAGCTGACTTGCTTATCATGTCTCTGTCAAAACTGTACACACAAAAATACAGGAAGGAGTGGGAATCAAACCCTGAATTCCAAGGCTGGTTAAAGCCATTTAATGGTGATAATACGCGGGCATATTTGTTAGACAGACAGAACGCAAGAAAGTATGCAATCTCGTACAGCCACGCAACGCGCACGCACACAAACACATCCCTGCTTCTGTTCTGACGTGACTGCTCAGCGGCGCTGCGGATTGAAGAGCCGAGGTTGTTAGGCGGGACGAAGATGAATTTGTTGAGAAAGCACATTAGACGAACGCAAGAAAGAAGGCAATCTAGTACAGCGTGATGACCTCACGAATATGTTATGTTTACGCTGTGAGCGAAATTGTGTTTGCAATGGTGGACAATATAATTAAAGGTTTGTATCGAGAGTCGAAGGTGTTTTTTATTGTATACTGGTAAACCTCTGCTGTTAGTTGGTGCACATATGCCTTTTGTTGTTAGCAAACATATACAGTGTATGTACATTTTTATAGCATGCCGATCGCTTCATCAAATAAATCGCCATATTGGGTGTTGGTTATCTCGCTAAACGGTTATGTCGACACTATTTTGCAACCCCCGAGGCCGTCAACATAACCGAACTCCACTGTACTTTTATTCTGCAAGGATGCCTTCAATCTTTTTAAATGACTTTTACTTTGGTACAAAATATGTCTATTTGAAAAAAAAATTTGCTGTTTTTTAACTGTCTATTTACCAAAGAATCCTAGAAATAATAATAAAAAATATTACTTAAGCACTAAATCAGCATATTAGAATGATTGCTGAAGGATCATGTGACATTGAAGACTAGCGTAATGACGCTTATCACAGTGTCACGTTGTCAAGTTGTGTGGTTGCAACTTGACAACATTGCAACCACAAGCACACAACTATATATAATCCAAAAATAATCCATCTTTATTAAATCACGTGGAAAAAATAAGAAACACAGCCACATTACAATACAGGACAAAGAGCTAAGGAGAACTCACACAAATTGAGGATTTATATACAAGTTGGGTAATCAAGGTAGAACACACAGGTGAGGGGAACTAATTAACAACCATAGAAATAAAGTTGTGGCAGGAAAATTAGAAAACAGGAATTAGAATTAATCCAAAATAGAACATACACATGACACACAGGAATACCGTATTTTCCTGCATATAACCCGCAGACGCAGATAATCCGTATCCTCATATAGCCCGCGGGGGTTGGGGTTTTACTGTCAGAGTGATAGTACAAGTGCAAGAGACAACAACCCTCACAAAAAAGAAAAACAGAAAGAAAATACTGCATAAAACCCTTACGTCCTTAGAGACGTAACAAATACGTATATTGAAATATTATTACGTGTAAAAAAATTGTGATATAGCCCGCACCCTTATTTAACCTCACCGCGGGGTTTGTAAAATCTGATATAACCCACTGGTTATATACGGGAAAATACAGTAAATTACTTTAAATATGTTACAAAATAGAAAAATCATAATATAACCTTGGTGGGCATAAACCTTTGAATGGTTCATAAAAAGAAGAAAATCCTTGCTGTAGATTTTGGCAAACCCATCTAAAGTTTTATTTTTTTTATCCAGGTGTTTTGTTCAGCATTGAAGTTACATCAACCTATTTTGCTGTGAGAAACTACTGGAGGGGCTACTTTGCTGCCACATTCAGTGCTTTTATTTTCAGAGTCCTGTCAGTGTTCAATAAGGATGCAGGTGGGATACTAAATAATATTCCTCAATGAAGGTCTTAGCAGCCTTGAGATGATCATATGCCAGATAAGATGACGTTTCTCTTCCATTGATATTGTTTCAGTCACCATCACTGCTCTCTTCCGCACCAACTTTCGCATGGATTTTCCTTTTGACCTACAGGAGCTCCCAGCGTTCGCCATTATTGGGTGAGAGCGCGGGGGTGAAAACGTGCCGTTCGTGGTGAGGGCACAATCCTGAAGCTGTGTGTGTGTGTGTGTGCCATACTGTAACCCTTGACACACTCGTAGACCTGAGCACACAGCATTTTAACCTCTGTATTATTGTCAGTTGACCAAAGTAACCAGATGTTGGTATTATTTGATTTGTTGAAACATCATCTTTTGCTAAACGTTGTTGATTAAGTTATTCTGTTATACTGCATTATATTCATGTTAATTGCCAGCAATCTCTTAAGTGTATCAGTTTATTTCATTATCTTGGCTTATTATAAAATTGAAAAGGCCCTAATGAAAAAAAATCGCTAAATCGCTTTGGATCGCTAAAATGATGTGACAGTTTTTGACTTTGTTCCTTTTTTTTCCTGCAGGATTTCTTGTGGGTTTCTAGGAGCTTTCTTTGTTTACCTGAACCGTCAAGTTGTCCTGTTCATGAGAAGACCTAACATTCTCACACGATTCTTAACCAAACAGTAAGAGAAAACAGACAATATTAGCTTTAGCATTATAATAGGGGTATGCAGTACCAGCTTGAGAGTTAATTTGTCGTAATCACAATCTTTAAAATGAGCCTAAAAAACAAAATACTTGCAATATGTGTCATATTTTCTCTCTCAGCCGACTGATTTTCCCTGCTGTTGTGACATTAGTGATTACGACACTGACATTCCCTCCAGGATTTGGGCAGTTCATGGCTGGAGAGGTCAGATTAGAAACAATTGTTAACAATTAACAGTACAATTTTTTTCATTCTTGTAACAAAAAATAAGGATCATCCTGTAATGCATTGGTTCTCAACCCAGGGCCTCACCAAACTTCCAAAGGGGCCTCAAGATTATTTAAAATGAGGCAAAACACGCATAAAATGATGATAATAAAACATCTAAAATCATAATAAAACATAATGATAATAAAACATCAAAAAATCAAGATATTTCATATTTTAATTTACTCCCTCAACAACAGTTTAAAGAACATCTGTTTTACCTATGTAACCTGGTTCCCTGAGATAGGAATGAGACGCTGCCTCATGGTGTTGACGCTGTGACGCTGTGTTGATGAGACTGTGTATAGGCAAAGATGTCTGTTAAATGCAGATTGGACTTGTGTCAACCTGATGAATATGTACGGAGAGGACCATCTTGTCGCAGCACACATATCCTATATAAGAACACCCCTCAAAGTGCTTTGGAGGACCTAAGAGGTGGAGCCATTTTGTGAAACTCAAACGAGATCTGAAATCCAGTGCCACAAATGTTGCTTGGTGTCCATATTACCTCTTTTGCGACCCTCAAAGCATACCAGAAGCTGAGAAGATCTACATCACTGGCCTGAGAAGTGGACATAGATCCTCAGAGCGGGGACCAAACAGAGCGTGTCATGAGGCGGAGGAAAGAAAGCCTGCAAAGTGACTGGTACTTTTGGAATATAGTCTGGTCTGGGGTACAAAATAACTTCCATCACCTGGTGCAAAGTCTAAGCAGGAGGAGGCTACTGAAAGGGCCTGGAGGCCTTCTACTCTCTTGAGTGATGTTAATGTTAATAACAGAGATCAACGTGTTTTATGAGACCTAGTCCAAGGGCTCAAATGGGGTTTCCGTTAAGGCTTCTCAATACCAGGTACCAGGAGGGAACTCGCGACTAGTAGATTGGGCTCAACTGTCTGACACCATGCAAGAACCAGGACACCAGGGGTTGCCTCCCAATTGAGGGCAATTGTCCAAAGAAATGTGGATAAAGGAAATAGCAGCCACATGCATTTAATGTAGCTGGATCCAGTTGAGTAGAGATGCTCTTGAAAGCATTCCTGCACAAAAGCGTTCCTGTAGCTTTAACGCCGTGATGTTGTATGGAGTTCCACTTCAAAGGGAAGAGGGATTCTCATGGGTATGAGTATACATTATGTAAAGCTGTAGAATATTTTATCAGGTAAAATTTAGTAAAAATATATATTTTTAATCCTTATCCAATAAATCTGGAACAATTGGAAATTCATTGGTTAAAACAAGCGGTGACCCTAAAGAACTTTCAGGTCTTTCAACTTCTGGAAACTAGTGTCCACTAACTAAAATAAGTTTTAAAAACGAAACTTTGCCATATCTTCCATCAGATGTTGTTGTGGAGAATGGTGGGCCTTGGAGTCAGAAAGGTTGAGAACCACTGCGCTAATGTTTATGGCGTGTGATTTTCTTTCATTGTCAATCTTGGAATACTGTCAGTTTTAAATGTTTTGGTTTTAAATGTGAATTTGACTGTATTATCCCACAGCTGATGCCCAGGGAGTGCATAAACTCTCTGTTTGATAACTTCACCTGGACTAAAATATGGGGTTCCTCTCTCCCACCTGGTCTCGGCCGCTCTGCTGTGTGGTTTCACCCTGATGTCAGCATCTTTGTCATTCTTATTCTCTTCTTTATCATGAAGGTTGGTCCTTCTCAATCTCTTGATCACATTGTCCTCCATCAGTCCTATGCTATTTATCTTCACTGTCACAATGTCCTTCTGTTCTCTTTAACAGTTTTTTTTGTTGTTGTTTTTTTTACTTTATCTTTGTCCAGCATAACAACAAGCTTTAAGTAAAATAATGGTTGCATTTTATTTTACAGTATGTGTACTTAATATACTTACAGTGTACTTACACAAAAGTCCTGAGTAGTGTAAGGTAACTGCATGGGTTAAGTTAAGGTTTAAGTGTTGCTTCAGGGTTAGTACCTTGTTAGTGTAATTACTACAAATACAAGTGCTACCAAAGTAATTTTCTCTTTGAAACACTAGGAGAGTGCCATACATGGATATTGGCTTTAGTTATGTCAGTAGTCAGTAGATGGATTCAACAAAACCTGCTTTTATTCAGGACAGTCATTATCTGCCTCCATCTGTCAGGTCTGAAGCGGCTGAAGCAATAATTTTTCTCTTGAGTTAGGATCATACAAGTTGTGCTTGTGCTAACAGAGATTTTAGAATTAAGTCGATCATGTGAAAACATTATTATTCATCTCACAGTTCTGGATGTCTGCAGTTTCCACCACGATGCCCATCCCGTCTGGAGCTTTCATGCCTGTCTTTGTACTGGGTAGGTCTTAGGTATTATTCATTTATGAGTGACTGCCATTAATGGATTCAGTCTTATTTATTTTAGGATCACTTCAACATACTGTAGGGTCTAAAAAAGAACATGCTGATCTGGGATTTGAAATTAAAATGTTAACTTAAAATAATAAGAATTTAAGATTGAAAATAAATGAATAATGTTTAAAACCAAATACACATTGTTACAAACAACGTATACAACATTTTGAAGTTTTTATCTACAGCATCAGGGAAAAAGACTGCTAATGAAAAAGACTTGCTAATGAAAAATACTTTTGTCTAACCGGGATACCTTTACATATACTGTAATGAATATTGATTAATGTACGTAGTCATATTTTAAATAAATATGACTTTTGGAACACAGTGTAAACATGTAAATTACTTTTACGCTTATAGAACTCAACCAACATTCCTCTTACAGGTGCTGCATTTGGTCGTTTAGTGGGTGAGATCATGGCAACTCTCTTTCCTCACGGTATCCTATTTGATGGAATACTGTACCGCATCATCCCTGGAGGGTACGCTGTCATTGGTCAGTCATTCTTTCCTCCTCTTCCGATCCACCACTATTACCTAATGTTTGCTCGTACTGTGTTAATGATGTCAGTCTTGTTCCTGTTCCATCTTCTATTAGTCTCTGATCTTCCACTGCATGTGTCCATACTCTCTCCATTCATTATATCACTCCTGTCATGACCCTGTCTCAGAGCGCTCCATCTTTCTGTCCTGTTACTCTATTGGTCTATTCTTTTCTCTTACCGTGAAGGTGCGGCGGCGCTGACGGGAGCTGTCACTCACACCGTTTCCACAGCAGTGATCTGCTTCGAGCTGACCGGTCAGATCTCTCACATCCTTCCCATGATGGTCGCCGTCATACTAGCCAACATGGTAGCCCAAGGTCTGCAACCGTCACTGTACGACTCCATCATCCAGGTCAAGAAGCTGCCCTATCTCCCTGAGCTGGGCTTCGGCCACATAAGGTGTGCAGACATTGCAAACGACACCGCTGTAGCCCCACGCATACGACAAACCTGCTTGGCTCACAGCGCAGCCAGGTTCCCTCACCCTTGTGTGCTGACAGCACCTCAAAGTCCTTGTGATTCATTAGCAGCGGGAGCTATTAGTAAATACACTTGTCAACAAGGGGCGGCAACATGAAGCCTTGGCACCCTTCCAACTAACACTGAGCCACTCTACACTCATTAGATTTGGGCTATTCATATCTCTTTATCAAGGACGCGCTCTGCGTCTTAATCCACCTTTTTGTGTTATAGAGTAGTGGTTCTGCTTCAGGACCCAGAGCTTAAATTGAAATCAAGTAGTGACGCAACAACTAAAACTGTTTATGGAGCAAAGAATCAAATGCTGAAGTCTATTAACATTTGTAACAGAGACAAGGGGCCTCAGATTGGTTTTGGTCCACAGCAGCACCCCTTTCTCTGAACGTACCCACGGATGGAGGCGTAAAAATGAAGCGACGTGATCTCACAATCAAAAATTTGTGTTTATCCAAAAAACAAAAAAAACAAAGGTCTTCCAATGGGGTATAAACGACATCTACAGAGAACATCCAAATTAAAGACAATTACACTGTTCCAAAAAGGAATAAGCAAACAAACATTTGGCTATGCCAATGAATTGACCCAAGCTACAACAGTCACGCTCACCCTTTCTCTTTTTCTCTTTTACAACTCTGAGAGACCCCTCCCCCTTGAAGGTCACCAAGAAGGTCCCCCTCATTCCTGAGAACAAATGAATTGTGTCTTCTATTGGCGGGAATTAAGCCCTTCAAAATGGTGGCACTTAATGACCAGGTTTATAAGATTTAAGTCCCATACCTGTAAGAGTATCTTCATAAAACAGTTACAGTCACAGTCTCCCTGTGACAACATTCATTTGAAGTGCATAGGCAATATGCTAATTTATTAATAGGCATGAAATAATTTTCCAAAAATTATTAATTTTTAAAAATTACTAGTCACTTTTCACTGGTCACAGTTTTGAAATCAATACCATCGGGGAAAACCGCCACATTTATAATTTTAATATTATTTCATAATTTGGCAGCAGGTATATTAGGATACTGTCACTTTAAGACCTGACGTACAGATCCTCGCCAAGACTACATTGCACTTAGTTTATTATTTCAGATGCCTTTTTAAAAGACTGTGACAGTTACTGCTGAAATCCACCCACATTTGCCGGGTTGGTGGGTGTTAATGTCAAGCCCTGTATACTGTACATACTAGAGCTATTAGTCCTTGGTTATTGACCATTTTTGAACCATGTCACCCTGTGGTCTTACCATACAGTGTTTTTTTTTCTGCAGCCAGTATAATATCTTTGTGGAGGATATCATGGTGAGAAAAGTGAAGTTTTTATGTTCCCAGTCTACATACAGAGAAGTACTGCATTTGTTGGACTCAACTTCTCTAAAAGCCTTCCCACTGGTTGACTCAAAAGGTAATGTCACGCAGGCTGTGTAGACAATTTCCTGACTCTAATTGAACCTCTCATTATCACATTTTTCCAGCTGCATGCAGCATACCTAGGTGAGCTATGTATTTTTATTTTGTTCAACTCAAAGAGTTTAAAGCTCTGTTCAGAAACCTAGCAAGCTATCGACCTCATGTTGTTAGCTCAGCAACATGAAGTTGCTACTTTGTGGATTTCAAATAAGTCACATACAATACAAGGTCTATCTTGACAGGTTTTGGAACAGAGCCCTAGTGTCTGAAATCCTTTTAATGCTCATATTTAATTGGATGCTGAACTCACTTCACCTTCAACAGACTCTATGATTCTATTGGGCAGCATTGAGAGGTCTGAGCTTCTTGCCCTCTGTGATTGGTGGCTGTCAGCAGAGAGGCGGCTCCTAATGGAAGGACAGAACTCGCAAGGTCAGGTGCCTTGTGCCAAAATCAGCTGGGAATCCTTTGCATTTGTTGATGAGGAAGAAGAAGAGAATGAAGATGATAAGGTATCTGCAAAAAGAGACACGCAGACATGCATACATACATAATGAAAATATATAAAAGAAGAATTAAGAATACATTTGTTCTGAAGTTGGAATTTTCAAAATGACAATTTTTACTTTGTGTTTTCTGTATGAATTATTAGACAATACCCGTTCAAGAGGAAAGAAACGGCCCTCTGCCTCCACCCAAACCTTCAGAGCCATCCACCAATCACACGTCTCCCGGTGAGAAACTCTCCAGCAAACATAACCAATTCTCCTTAAAACCTAAATAAACCTCAGGCAAGCACTTCTGTTGAACAAGCATCTTGAGGCAATATAAGTGGTACTCATCCTCTTATCCGCTTTCCATCCTTTTTGGCTTTTCCTTCTCTTTCCTCCTCTTCTTGCCTAGATAAGGGTCCTTCCCAGTCTTTTGGAAGAATTTTACGTAACTTCTTTTCATCCTCTTCAGAAAGACACACAGAAGGTCAGCAACAGGTACATTGTTTCTGCTTATACATCTCTTATGAAAACCTGTGTAAATGAAGTGCACTAAACAAATTATTGGCAACGTATATGACATTTTAATGAAAGGTTGATAAAATGAGAAGAACAAATATATTGCTAATGGTCTGCATTAATATTCATCATTGTTTTTCATGGATGTGCGGTTAAAGGGAAGTGAACGGCCTTTCATAGAATGTGTCTGTGCAAATGCTCATTTTAAAATATTAATGAGTTGATACTTGGAACAAATGCACCATGTCATGTATTATTAAATCATTTTACCATTTCTTCAACCTAGGAGCCTTATCCTCCACCTTTAACCGACACAATGATACCAGAACAGGTATAACCAATACTACAATTCAATAAATAATTTACTTCCTATTAGACGTTTAAGCATGAAGGTAAATTGTATTAATTTAGGATCTGCGTATAAAATAAGTTGAAAACTGGTTCACATAGATCAAAGCCTGGGAGGAGACCGAGATGGACAAACCTCTGGATATCGATCAGATCAGAATAGATCCCTCCCCCTTCCAGCTGGTAGAGAGAACGTCACTACATAAGGTGAGAAATGTACCAAGTTAACTCAAGTCACTGGTATTTATATAGCGCTTTATACAATAGAGATTGTTTCAAAGCATCTTCACAGTAATAAACAAGAAAAGATAATGTTGCAAATTCATCAATGTATACTATATATTATATTCATCGAATTCAGTTCAGCTATAAAAAGAGCCATACAGAAAACATTAGTTACCATTCAAGGGATTTCGCGATGCGTCAGACTGAGAACGCTTTAGCGTGATTATCGAGTGTGAATGCACATTGAGGAACGATGTTGTCATGAACATGGAGTATAAAGGTGCACCAGAAGTGGCAGCTTTAGTGTCTTCAGCAAGCGCCGTGAAACGTTGAGTGTGTTTGTGTTAGCTATATGTGTGTATATAGTCCCTAGTCTAGTTTAAAAGAAAAGGGCATCCTACATTTTTAAAAGAATGGCGAGTGAAAAAACTTTCAGATTGTGTGTTACTCCCTGTCCAAGCTATATTACGGGCAGGGACACACGCTCTCTCCGTTGTTTATTTGGGAGCGGAGCATGCATGGTCAGTGCTCGAGGGCGCTGGCTATGCACATTGCTGTCTGTGCACATTGTACACTCTGCCCCCACCTGGCGGTCTTCGAGGAGGATCACGGTCCCCTGGTTTTGGGTCTTACTGCTGCTGATGCACAGTAAAGATCCTTATCTTGGGGATCCCAAATAGATCTGTCGGAGTGGTAAGAGATGGGCTCTGCCTTATCTCTGTCTTTACCCGGCAGGTCTGATTTCCCCTCTCAGGACCCAGAAGCCCACCCTGTGGCGGTTACTTCCGACCAGACAGAGGCATCGGTACTACGACTATCCATTTCCGATGAGTCAAGTCACCTTTATTTATATAGCGCTTTTTACAATACAGATTGTTTCAATGCAGCTTTGCAGTGGTCACAGGAAAACAATAAAAACAAAGTTTGTTTTCTCTGAACCGCAGTTCTAATAGAGGAGCTGGATGTTGTTAGTTTAGAGGCTGGAGAGGAAGACTCGCCACCTTCCTCTCCAGCTTATGAGGAGTTCATTGAGGTTGTGATTCACACAGTCTACAGACTCAGCCTCGATTGGCCGCCTGAGAGAAGAGATGCTCGTACTAAGAGTAAGCTTGACGAGCATTACCTCCCAGCCTAAGCGCAACCTCTCTGTTGAGGCTTGCCTTTCTTCCCAGATCTTCACACCGAGGTGCCGAGGTCGTGGAAAAGGCCCGCATCCTACTGGGTGCATAGTGCCCAGAGCATGCACTATGCTTCCCTCATAGGGAAAAAATTAGTACGGTTATGGGGCAATGCCGAAGGTGTAGGAGGCGCTTGTGAGCCACCTCGCTCCCCAATAGGTATCGTCCCTTAAAGCCCTGGTGCTGCCCACCAAACCACTAAGAGTTACTTGTATTGGTGGGCTGACATATTCCTATTCGGGCATATTCATATTGCTCTAGGACAGAGGTTTTCAAAGTCTGTGACAGTGGGCCTCCCTTTTGAGACAACCCACCCAACGCCCCTGTATCTGTACTCGGGCTGGGCGGGGCATAACCCGGAAGTGGGTGGGTTTTAACCCGGAAGTGGGCGGGGCTTTAGCCAGTATGTTATTTTTAACCATGCAATTGATTGTTATATTTATTGCTGATTAGAAAACTATTTACATGACAACATCAGCATTGAGCTTCAGATCAATGGTTTTGATCACAAACGAACTATATAGAGAACAAGTTTTGCAACAATTAATCCAACTCATGCGGTTGCAATTATGAAGAAAACTGTAATGAACAAGAGTTTTCATTTAAACATAACTCTCTATTTTTAACTTAAAATTTTTTTATGATCAGAGTAATTTTTATTTATTTATTTCCACACCAGGTATGCGTGTGTGTGAGTGAGTGAGTGAGTGAGTGAGAGAGAGAGAGAGGGGGGGGGGGGACTGTGTGTTCTATGGATCAAATAGTCTGACGCTGTTTTTAAGATCTGCATTCCTTTATTTTGTATGAAAAACAGCAAGAAAGCGTCAGACACTCAGTGCGCGAAGTTAAACAACTGAATAGAAGAGCAGACAGTTAAATAAAAATTTAACGAGAGACGCAACGCTAGTCGCATTCTTTGAAGAACCACGTCTGAACAAAAACCCCACGTTTACCAGAACTATACTGGTTAATAAGTACAAAACAAACCGAAATAAAAAACAAAGCTGAAGAAACCCTAAACGTTAACGGAAGAACCTGAGTGATAGAGAGAGAAAAAGACACCGTCTCAGTGTTCTGCGCGTGAATGAGCAGGGTGGAGCCGCGCGAGACGAATTAAATCTGTAGGGGAGGCGCGCTGTGACTAGCCTATCACAGAACACAGAACACAGACACAGTCAGCTACCCAATGAGGATTTTTATTCAATCTGAGCACAGATAATGACTCTTATTGCTCCTATGATACTCGTACTCGGCAAAAGTGCTTTATCCGTACCGGATTCTCGTTTCAGCCGAGTATCCGGCTTAACTCTAGTTATTAGACTATCTTTTTTTACAACTCTCCGCGCCTCCCCTGGCATGCTCTGGCGCCCCCCAGGGGAGGCGCGCCCCACACTTTGAAAACCCCTGCTCTAGGACGTTGATGAAGACGGGGGTATCGGTCCTGGGGCAGTGGTAGAATTAATGAAAAGGACAAAAACTTCCTTGTGGATGCCACGCTTTCCCCTCTTTGCAGTAAAACTGTTATTGAGAGGTGACAGCATTGAAAAAGCTTCAAGAGGCGAACAAGAGGCGGCATTGAAAAAGCTTCTCCTTCACCGCTCTCAGGTCCCAGAGGCTGCAAGCCAGCCTCAGAGCTCCTCCCACCGTGCCATCCAGAGGCAGCGTCACCTCCCGCATGCCCCCTCAGAGAAAAGGGGGGTCGGGACGGCACTCCCAGCCTCAGAGTTCTAGAAAGAGGATAGATCTGAGAACCGTCCTCCAGTCTAAGAAGGCTACCAGTTAGAGGCCCTGAACACAGGGCCTTGCAAGGCAGCTCCCTCCATCAGGACATGGGGTGCCCATTTCTCTTCTGTGCACTCTATGGACCCATGTGCCTCCCCCTGTGTCCCAAGGGGGCCAAGGCACACAGGTCTGAGGCAAGCTTCTGCTTCTGGTGGCACTGGGGAGGTCACCCCCTCCAAGGAGGGTCCTAGAGCACTCACTCTAGGTTTCCCCTGCAGGTCAGGGCCCTAGAATGGATGTTCAGGAAAATACCAGAGGCCAGCCTTGAGAGGATTGTTCCCCTTGTAGAGTTCCTGACAATGTGGACATGTTTGCCAGACATCTCTCAGTGGGTCCTGCACACCATCACAAAGGGCTATTCTATTGTTCGGGTCTCACCTGCCCAGGTTCAGCAGGGTCTTGCCCATCGTGGTGGACCTTGAGCAGGCTCTGGCCTTGGAATAAGAAGTGAATTTACTGCTTGGAAAAGGGGCCATAGAATATGTACCCCTCTCAGCCAGATAATCCAGGTTTTACAGCTGGTACTTCATAGTTCCAAAAAAAGGATGGAGTGCCTCCCATTCTTGATTTAAGCTTTCTAAGCTAAAAATGCAGCTAAAATTCTAAATGTTAACTCTGAGGCAAACAGTGACACAAATCAGATCCGAGGGCTGGTAGCGTTCCGACAGGAAACGTCTCGTTACGTATAGTGGGTATGGAAATAATTCAGATACCCTTAAATTTTTCACCTATTTGTTATATTACAGCTATATCCTAAAATCATTTAAGTTGTGACAGAATTATTGACAGAAAAACACAGAATTGTTGACATTTTTACAGATTAATAAAAAATAAAAAATAAATAAAAATATCACATGATCCAAATATTCAGACCCTTTGCTCACTATTTAGTACAGTGCTTCTCAATTATTTTCTGTCGCGCCCCCCCCTAGGAAGAAGTAAACATTTCGCGCGCCCCCCCTCCCCCTATTTTGGGACTTTCGCTTTATTGTTTCCATGGCAACGCGTAATGCTTGTCATGTGACAGACCGCAGTAGCAAAAAGCGCTGTTTGATAGATGTTTCACATTTATTTAGTTTTTTCTTTTTTATTCAAAATAGTCACTAACTTGTTGGCTCTGTTATCAACTACCTGATATTCAGATTCTCAGATATGTGGAAGTGAATGTTTGTCGCTTAAAAACCTTTAGAATGATCAAGTTCTCTGAGCGCGTCTTTTTTGGATCAGTGCCAGATATCGCGTGAAAACACGTGTGAATTTAACGATTGATCACGTGACATGAACACCAGTGTGATCGTACACATCAACGGGTGAAGGGTTTGTTATCTGAACTTCATATCTGCTGCTCTTGTTCAGTGCAAGAAAACCTACTCCCTGACAAAAAAAAGCATGTTCCCCACGGTCACGCGCGCCCCACTATTTGAGAACCACTGATTTAGTAGAAGCACCCTTTTGCTCTAATACAGCCATGAGTCTTTTTGGGAAAGTTTTTTACACCTAGATTTGGGGATGCTCTGCTATTCCTCCTTGCAGATCCTCTCCAGTTCTGTCAGGTTGGATGGTAAACGTTGGTGGACAGCAATTTTTAGGTCTCTCCATAGATGCTCAATTGTTTTTAAATCAGGGCTCTGGGTGGGCCATTCAAGAACAGTCACGGAGTTTTTGTGAAGCCACTCCTTCGCTATTTTAGCTGTGTGCTTAGGGTCATTGTCTTGTTAGAAGGTAAACCTTCGGCCCAGTCTGAGGTCCTGAGCACTCTGGAGAACGTTTTCGTCCAGGATATCCCTGTACTTGGTAAATTCATCTTTCCCTCTATTGCAACCAGTCGTCCTGTCCCTGCAGCTGAAAAACACCCACACAGCATGATGCTGCCACCACTATGCTTCACTGTTGTGACTGTATTGGACAGGTGATTGATGAGCAGTGCCTGGTTTTCTCCACACATACCGCTTAGATATAAGGCCAAAAAGTTCTATCTTGGTCTCAGCAGACCAGAGAAACTTATTTCTCAGCATCTTGGAGTCCTTCAGGTGTTTTTTAGAAAACTCCATGCAGGCTTTCATGTGTCTTGCACTGAGGAGAGGCTTCCGTCGGGCCACTCTGGCATAAAGCCCTGACTGGTGGAGGGCTGCAGTGATGGTTGACTTTCTACAACTGTCTCACATCTCCCGACTTTGGAGCTCAGCCACCGTGAGCTTTGGGTTCTTCTTTACCTCTCTCCCAGGTTCTTCTCCCCCAATAGCTTAGTTTGGCCGGACGGCCAGCTCTAGGAAGGGTTCTGGTCATGCCAAACATTTTCAATCAAAGGATTATGGAGGCCACTGTGCTCTTAGGAACCTTAAGTGCAGCAGAAATATTTTTGTAACCTTGGCCAGATCTGTGCCTTGCCACAATTCTGTCTCTGAGCTCTTCAGGCAGTTCCTTTGACCTCATGATTCTCATTTGCTCTGACATGCACTGTGAGCTGTAAGGTCTTATAGTGTGTGGCTTTCCTAATCAAGTCCAATCAGTATAATCAAACACAGCTGGACTCAAATGAAGGTGTAGAACCATCTCAAGAATGATCAGAAGAAATGGACAGCACCTGATTTAAATATATGAGTGTCACAGCAAAGAGTCTGAATACTTAGGACCATGTGATATTTCTGTTTTTCTTTTTTAATAAATCTTCAAAAATGTCAACAATTCTGTGTTTTTCTGTCAATATGGGGTGCTGTGTGTATATTAATGAGGGAACAAAAATAACTGAAATGCTTTTAGCAAATGGCTGCAATATAACAAAGAGTGAACAATTTAAAGAGTCTACTTACTTTCCGTACCCACTGTATGTAACCCTAGTTCCCTGAAGAGAGAATGAGACGCTTTATCGTTCTGCTAAACCTCCTACGTGCCTTCTGGCCTCTTTTGACTTTCCCTTTGTGTTCCGATGCAGTGTCTCGTTCCCTCTTCAGGGAACTAGGGTTATATACATAACCTAAAACGTTTCATTATTCAAGTCTTCAGTGTTGATTCATCAATTATGAAACCAGTTCAATTTACCTATAAGCAGAAGACAACATAATGCATGAAAACCATACTGGTTTTAAATCCTATATTAGATTTTTAAAATGTATAAATATCAACTGATATTGGAAATATAATTTTTAATGCTTTTCCCCTCTATTTTTTACATTTACCATTATGTTACTCACAAAGAAATTCTTTAAAAGCACTGATAATTTGATATTATTGTTAAATCTCAAAATTTATATCCATTTTCAGGTTCTTTGATGTTCATTAATGACCACATGATATATATTTTTTTAATAAATTATTTTATTTAAAAATTAGGTATTTATTGTATATTTAGATTTGTTATGACTTTATTCATCATTAGCTTTATTCATCAACTTACAATCCTCAGCCTGGGAAACTCTGGTGTAAATGAAACAATTTGTTGATAAAAAAAATATTTATCCAGACTATAAAGATGATTCAGATGAAGGTCAAAGGATTAAAAATTTCACCTTTTTTTCCCAGACTCATACCCTTTTCTCTTTACTGGGCCTCAGTCATGCCTATGTAACCAATACTGGAAAGCTGGTGGGAGTTGTGGCACTGAAAGAGGTAGTAGCTTTTCTGTTCTTATGGCTAGTTATTTGTCTTTATATAGACTGTTTGATCCATCTTTCTTTTTCATCAGCTCCAAAAAGCCATTGAGGGCTCAACACGCAGTGGTGTGCGTTTGCGGCCCCCCTTGGCCAGTTTTCGTGATACCATTCGCAAAGCTGCGAAGCCCCCTCAGGCCTCTTCCCCTCCATCCTCGCCCAGCTCCACCACAGCTCCCTCCTCGCCACTGTCCGCACCCATGGTCCCTCACGCCCAATCCCCCAGCCCAGCGGCGCCAGTGAAGGAAGAGAAGGGTGAGATGGAGGTATGGATTGAGGGCGTGAAACGGGAGGTGATTGTGGGGAACAGCAGTAGCACGACAACAGTGAGCAGCACCAGGAGCAGCAGTAGCAGTAGCAGTACAGAAAGTAGTGAAGCAGGAAGTGGCGATAGCAGCCCAAACCTGCCTTCCTCCTCCTCACCACCCTCCATCCCTCTCTCCACCTTGCAGCCCGTTGCCGAAAACAAAGAGGGTGAAGAAAACGAGGACGAGGAGCGCCTTTAGAACAAGTAAAGTATGTTTTTCTTTTATTTGAGGTGTGATCGGTATACTTTTTTCACTTTTTTTTTTTGAGATTTCATGTTTTTTATTAATTTCTCATTTAAAAGGTTTTAAAACATCTGTGCTTTTCTCCCACTTTTTCTTCTTCCTCTTCTAAAAAATTCAGAACATTTTCTTCTCTATTTCTTATTTTCCCCCTTGATATTGTTCTTCTTTCTCTGAAAAGTTCTGTAAATGTTCTGCCTTTTTTCCTACTTGGACTTTTTCTTCAACTTTTTTTTCTTCTACTTACACCTCCTCTGTTTATTTCTATTTCCTCTATACATTTCTGTAAATAAATGTTTTCTCTTCCACTCGCTCTTCCACATTTTTCCTCCTTCTAAAATAATTCTGTAAAAAATAAATGGAAACTGTCCCAGTAGAAATATGTATCATGTATCATGAGATTTGTTATTGACATTATGGTCAGATTGGTGCTCGACTTTTTTTTCTCCTCAATACTGCATCAAATATTCCTTCCATGTCTTTTCAGAAGGAATCTGTAAACAGATGGTTGAGAATTTTATGGAAAGCCAAAACATGAACATTTCATCATAAATTTACTTTTCATTTGCACCCTTTATTAAAGTGTGCAAAAGTGGACAACAAATTCAAGACGTTTTCAATAGAAGTTTTCATAAATATCTGAATCAAAACGTCGCCAGCAGGTGGCACATTATGAACCTTTTTAAAATCTGAATCTTCTTCTCACCTGAAACATATTACCCTCTTGCCATTTTCTAGCTGTACATTTTTAAGCTATTAAAATTCAGGATGTGCACACTATCATCTCTTTTTGAAACCTTCATGTCCTGCTATCATCTCTCAATCTTTTTCTCTTAAAACTCTCTCTCTCTCTCAGGTGTCTCTCATGTCTTTAAAACCAAGGCTGTTTATGAACAATCCATGTTAATCCATGTTATC
This sequence comes from Rhodeus uyekii, assembly GCA_037043235.1. Taxonomy (NCBI): domain Eukaryota; kingdom Metazoa; phylum Chordata; class Actinopteri; order Cypriniformes; family Acheilognathidae; genus Rhodeus; species Rhodeus uyekii. Next base: position 1,458,086 of record JAWRVZ010000124.1, on the reverse strand, counting down.
TACTGTCCTCGTTTAAATGTTTCAGTTAATTTAATGTGATTTTGTGTCTGTTAAGTCAGTGAGCAATCACTTTATTGCCTTTGTTTGTTTTTGTCATATTTATTAATTTATTTTTTCATTCATCTCTTTCCCTCTTGACGTGATGAGCAATCGACAGAAAATGCATTATAAAGTAATTTTCGAAAGGTTAATGATGTTGTTTTTGTCTCATTGTTTTTCAGATTTGTAGTTTACCTTTGTAGGAAGTGCATTTATATATCTAAAACCATTCAATTTTGGTATCTTTCAGGAATTAGTAACAATTCAATAAACAATGTCAAATTTGAAATAAAAAAAAACTTTTATGGCACATACTTTTTATTTTACTGTCACGATATGGAATAACAAATGTCCTGTTCCCTGGATGATAGGGGCTCAATGCTAAGGATTTTTTTTGGCCAGGTCAAAAAATGAATAAATGAATAAAATATGCCTACTTGTTGCCTTGACCTATAATCATAATAATTAAGGTTGTGACACCAAAAACGACTAACCTAACGAATATATATTTTACATATTGTTACGACAAGTAAACTGCTTGTAATAAAATGAGAACAGATTACAAATAATCAAATTACAACCAATAGTACAAACACAATAGAACAAATAAAATAAGTTAGCAGTTCAGTTTTCAAGTAGAGATAACAATCAAGTGTAAAATTTACAAAAGAGTCAAGAGCAGTAAGCAATTTTTTAGTTTTGTTTGATGAACATTTAAAACAAAGACAGACAGTTTATTAAGTTTCTGTCACTTTAAGAGCTCCATGGATCCAATATACTGTTACACATGCATTTTCTTTGTCAACTGTTTATGTTCGCTTAAGATTTATCAGGCTTTAGTTTGTTTAGTAAGTTTACTAGGATACTCACCAAGACTGGCATTTTTTAAATGTAATTTTGTGTGAATATGTCTGTTCAAGAGCAAGAAGACATGAGAGAGAGCTCAATTCAACGTTAGCATGGTGTCTGTAAAGCGGCTTTCTTTGGCCCATGTTTCAAATGAGTGTGCACACAAAACTTCTCACATTATTTAATTGAGTTCTCTTTCGTATCTACTTGCACTTAAATATTAAAATTGGCAAGTCTTAAAAACATGCAAGTGATGAACTTTCATGATGCGGCACTGGCCTGATCGGTGACTACAACTGTCCAGAGTGACATTTACGCCGGTCCCGGTATTGTTGAGCCCTGTATCATAAATATCTTCATCACACTCACCTGGCTTCATTATCCTTGTGTCCTTTTAAAGGATTTTTATTAATAAAGCTATATTTATCTGTATTGAATCTGCTCAAAATAATTTATGGAATACTTAATCATCACAGTATAACACCAAGTCAGTTAAAACTTCAGGGATAACAATCTGTCTAATTAGGAAGCATAAATGATCGGTGAATCGGTTTCACCTGCTTTGGTGCAAATGAAAGTGACGACAGGTGCACTGGAGAAGCAATTGAGATGTCTCCTATTGAGATCCAACATGTGATTTAATAATAATAATACATTTTATTTTAGGCGCCTTTCAGATCACCCAAGGTCACCATACATCAACAAGAAGGAACAACAACAATATTAATGAATAACAGTAAACAACAATGGCAATAAACCAAAAATAAGTAGAAAACAGCAAATACAAACATGACCACTGTAAGAATAACAAAAACAAAGTGCTAGACTTGAGGGAAAACAATAATCATGAAGCATAAGCCATTCTAAATAAATGAGTCTTTAGTTTAATTTTGAATTGAGATAATGAGTCTGAATCACGGATGTTGACTGGGAGAGAATTCAAGAGGCGTGGAGAACCACGGCTAAAGGCCCTATGGCCCATGGTGGTTAAACAAGCAGAGGGTGTATGGAGGAGACCCAAGGAAGAAGAGCGGAGGGTGCGAGAAAGAATATAGGGCTGTAAGAGATCAGAAAGGTAAGGTGGAGAGAGGTTATGAAGAGATTTGTAAGTGAGGAGAAGAATTTTTAAATCAATAAGAAATTTGATAGGAAGCCAATGTAGCTGTTGAAGCGATGGGGTAATAAATTGTATAGAGTCCGGGTTATAATACGAGCAGCGGAATTCTGAATCAATTGGACTTTATGAAGAGATTTGTGCGATAAGCCAATTAAGAGAGAGTTACAGTAGTCAATGCGAGAGGTGACAAGCGAATGAACAAGAATAGTAGAACTGCGTGGAGTGAGAAATGGACAGATATTGCGGAGATGAAAATAACAAGACTTAGTTATATTGTTAATGTGAGCTTTGAAAGAAAGGGTGCTGTCAAAGATGACGCCCAAGTTCCTGATCTGCCGGGAAGGGAAAACAGAAGAACCATCAATAGATAAAGAAAAACTGCAAGACCTTGAGAGAACTGAATTTGTGCCAATAAGAAGTACTTCAGTCTTACTGCCATTAAGTTTGAGAAAATTGTTAGAAAACCAAACTTTTAATTCGTGAAGGCAGTTGGTAAGACAGGCAAGTGCAAAAGTGGACTCAGGCTTTGTGGAAACGTAAATCTGCTTATCATCAGCGTAACAGTGGCATTTAATACCAAATTTGGAGAAAATTTTACCAAGTGGGAGAAGGTAGATTAGGAACAATAAAGGACCGAGGACAGAACCTTGGGGGACACCACAGCTAACAGAAGGTGGTAGGGATTGAAAAAAAATTTGTTGGACAAACTGTGTATGGTTTGAAAGATATGAAGTGAACCAGGTGTGAGGAATACCAGTGATACCAGTAGGGGACAGACGGTTCAACAGAATATTGTGTGAGATGGTGTCAAAAGCAGCACTCAAATCAAGCAAAACAAGAATGGATAAGGATCCGCCATCAGCAGCCATTAGCAGATCATTAGTCACTCTCAGTAACGCAGTTTCCGTACTATGCTTCGGACGAAACCCTGACTGAAAACACTCATATAACTTATTATGACTAAGGTGAGCATGGACCTGTGCTGCCACTACTTTTTCAAGAACTTTAGAAATAAAAGGAAGATTTGAGATGGGACGGAAATTATTTAAATTGTTGGGGTCTGTGCCAGGTTTCTTGAGAGTTGGGGTAATAGCAGCTATTTTCAAGGATGATGGAACAATACCGGAGCTAAGTGAAATGTGAATAATATGAGTTATAAGAGAAGAAAGAGAAGGAAAACAGGTCTTTACCAAGTGAGTAGGTATGGGATCAAGTAAACATGTGGAAGAATTAGATTAGTGAATGAGATGAGAAATTTCTTTGTCAGATGGCATGTCAAAAGAAGAAAGAAAAGTAAGTGGTAAATCAGTTGAATCACTGTTAGGTGAACTACAGTTAGCGATAGCCAAAGAGGCCAACTGTTGGTGGCTGGTGGTTATTTTATCATTGAAAAAAGACATGAATGTATTACATTGAGCAGTACAGTACAGGTGGGCAGGGAGTATGTCAGGGGGTTTCAGAATACGATTTACAGTGGAAAATAAGGCCTTTGAATTACCCTCTCCAGACTCAATTAAATGTGAATAAAAATCATTTTTTGCAGCAGAAAGAGCATCCTTATAAAGATGTACATGGTCACTATGCAACTCTTTATGCACCGTAAGTCCAGTACGCTTATAAAGACGTTCTAAGCGCCAGCCTCTAGTTTTGAGCTGGCGAAGTTCAGGAGTAAACCATGGAGCAGAGTGAGTAAATGATACAGTCCGAACTTTAGAAGGTGCGAAAGTGTCAAGGAGCTGCCGTAATTCAGAGTTATAAAAGGAGACCAGATCCTCAGGAGAAGTGAGATGATCACTATGAGGAAGATCAGGAATTGCAGCAGTAAATACTGAAGGGTTGATCTTTTTTATATTCCGAAATGTCATCAGGCGCTGTTGTTTGGAATTAGAGAGTGTAACATTAGCATTAAACGAAAGCAATTTATGGTCAGATATGGGTATTGCAGCTGCAGTACAGTTCATGGGAGTAACACCTGAACAACAGACGAGGTCCAGAGTGTGGCCTTTAGAGTGAGTTGGAAAGTCCACATATTGCTGGAGACCAAAACTGTCCAGGCAAGAAATGAAATCTTTCGTGAATGGATTACTGACATTGTCCACATGAATGTTAAAATCACCCAGTAAAATAATATTAGGTGATATGATACACAGAGAGGTTAAAAATGCAGAAAATTCATCTAAAAAGGTATTATTGTATTTCGGTGGCCGATAAATAACAGCCAACACTGTAGGTGTTGGACCGCTGATCAGTAACGGAGACGATTCTAATGAGGAAAAAGGTTGTAGAGTCAGAGATGCTTTATAGATCGAGTTGTGAAGTATCACGATGCCTCCCCCGCGTCTCGAGATACGAGGTTGTGAAGTATAAACAAACCCGGGAGGACATGCGTGATTTAATTCTAAAAAGTCATTTTCTTGCTGCCATGTCTCAACCAAGAAGAAGTCGTCAAACTCACTATCATTGATGATGATCCTTACTGAGTTACTGATGAGGAGAAAGTGAACGAATGTTAAGAAGTCCAATTTTGAACTCATTTCCACCCGGCGAAGAGCCAGCGGACTTGGCCACGTCAATTAGCGCGCTCTGATCCACAGACCGCTGTATTTTCCTTGTTGCTGTTAAGTGTTCCCTTGATTTTTTTTAAAAAAAATTTAGCAGTACTATTTCTCTTTACTGATTTTTTTATTATTCTCTAAAGCCATTAACAAATGAGACCGTGCTTCACAATAAGGATTTTATTTACATCACATTAAAATGTACATGATTTTGAATGAGATTACATGATGACATTGAATGGAGTTGAAGAAACTGCAAGATCACTACTTACCTAGCTTGGTTTTTAATCCCTTAATAATCAAGAAACCCCTTTCTGATTTCACCACATTTTTTTTTCATTTTGAACTAAAGAGTATGACAGAATTATGCCTTTGTGACATAATTGCTGTCAGCTATTAACACTGTCATCCTTTGGACATTTCATCCATTGGACATTTCATAAAGAGCTCTTACATCGAAGATGCTAAGAGTGTATTTCGGAATGAAGAATGTAATTTTCTTCACTGAATACAAGAGATTATTCACTTAATATTTCAATTTTTTATCCAAATACAACAATTAGACTCCCCTTCAGCAGATACTATTCCTACGATGTTAGAAATATCACAAGGAATGACAACTCGCAGGCCTTGTTAGTATAGAAAAATAAGTGTTGCCTCAGCATTGCATAACAGCGTTAATCAAAACTCTCAAAATCATCAAAGAATAGAAATCATTGCTAAAACAAACAGCCTCTAAGTCTACATCAGTGTTAATGTTGCCACTTTTTTCTCTTTTGAAACGTATACAAGTATCGACAAAGATTTGAGATGTGCACGCTAGTAGTCGAGGGCACTTCTTTCTGCAGCGGGTGTTTAAATTACAGCTCATTAAATAATTAGTGGAAAGCCTGCAAGCACAAATCAGAAAAGCACCTTCTTTTCTCCTCTTTCCACAGTCATACGGCCTGTCGTGACAAAAACATACTGTGACCAAACGTCAATTAGCCCATTACCACATCATTTTACTGAGGTAATGAGTTTATCTCTTTGCATTATGTCAGATACAAGCTACGACAAAAAATAACATGGATAATACGCATGAAGCAAATGGCTCCTTCATATTAGTTCGTCAAAAGTGAAAATGATTGATCCATAAGTTGTCTTCAGGATTCCCAATTTGGTTTCCCGTAGTCTCAGACTCAACGGATTTAAAGTTTCCAGAGTTTACTCCTCTTTTTGCATGTGAAGATTGATGGAATTTCCCGGAATGACAATGATGACTCTTCAGTTTTTCTTTTGTTGTTCAGTGCAAATCAATATTGAGCAGCTCAGCCAGGCAGTACAGAAACAGAGAAACACAGATAACAATGAAAAAGTACAAATGAAAAAAAGATAAATTTAGGACAGGGCTGTCGCTAAAGAAGATGGGCAATACATTCGTTTATGTCCATAGTAGTGCATAAGTCTTAGTAACAATACAGTTAGGATGTTTAAAAGGGCAGCACTGTTTCCAACTGGGCAGTATTGTGCTTGGTTATATTAAGAGCAAGAATATGTTTTCAAAGGTGTGTACATGTGTGCACACCAGTGTGAGTGTGTGTGTGTGTGTGTGTGTGTGTGTGTGTGTGTGTGTGTGTGTGTGTGTGTGTGTGTGTGTGTGTGTGTGTGTGTGTGTGTGTGTGTGTGTGTGTGTGTGTGTGTGTGTGTGTGTGTGTGTGTGTGTGTGTGTGTGTGTGTGTGTGTGTGTGTGTGTGTGTGTGTGTGTGTGTGTGTGTGTGTGTGTGTGTGTGTGTGTGGAGGTAAATAGGGGACACTTCACGCAAACAGCAAATTCGTAATGTTTTTTTTTCTTCAGAATATACCTTTAAAGACATACATTCATACATCCGTACTAACATACATACAGTACATACATGTTATATACATACAAATACATTTTGTTTCATTGGCTTTTCGTTTTATTACAAAAATCAATATATACATATATATATATATATATATATATATATATATTATTACTATGTTGATACTGTTAATTCAAATACTCAAAAAAAATGCATGCACTTTCTTTTGGTTGTATTGATTTCTCAGTATTGCACTCTTTGTTTTCATCCGCAAGTGGCCTTGGATTTCAGCACTCCCGCCATAAAACAGCAGCAGCTCATATAATGCATCATCCTGGCTTTGACGCTCTCTCACGTTTGGTCTCTATATGCACCTGGCGTTCTGAGAGAGCATTCTTTCAGTGTTTCATAATGAATAAATCTGTTCCTGATGAGTACACATCTGGGGTAAAAGGGCATATACAATATCTTAATTGGTGATTATTTCACAGAGAGTTTCGTTTATTTTATGTTCCTCGCTCCGTCCTTTCAGCTGGCCCTCAAATTTAACCATCAGTTGGTTGCCACAACCAGCACAGCCCCGTCCTCCACCTCTTCTTCCTTCTCCTCCAGCGATTGGACAACACAGGATGTGACATCATAGGTCATGTGCTCAGCCATTGGCTCTGCTGGTACTCTTCCTGGGCTCATGACCCCAGGTGGGGTGGAGTCCTCTCTCTGAGGCAGAGGTGTCAGGATGGGAGTTACGGATGTCATCTCGGGTTCAAGAGTGAGGGTTATGTCATCCTCCTTGAGAAGGGAAGAAACATGTTTATGAAACATGAAACATGATGTTATCATAAAAAAGTGGTGAAGGATGTAGAAATCAATACCCTACCCTGACTTCCTCCTCTTCTTGCTGCTCCGGAATGCATTCGGTCTCCAGGACAGATTCCTCTCCGTACATTTCCGCCATGCCCATGTCAGCCGGGGACACACCCATGTGTCCCATCAATTCCACCTGATGGGGCTCCACCTGAGCCGCCGCCCACAAGTCAGCTAGTCTGGGATGAGTGGGCAGGCCCAAACTGTGAATAGTGCTGTTGGGCGTAGCTTGTAAGGAATGGGAGGCGCTGTGCATTCGATGTTCCAGTGACTTCAAGAGAACAGAATGAAAAAGAATTGGGAATGTTTTCAGGTAAACAAACAAAACAAAGTTAGATTTGACAAACTACAATTAGATTTCAAGGACTACAATCCCATGAAGCTTTGCAAATGGTGTCAATCATTTTTATTTAAAACTGTTTATTTAAATTGGTTTATAATAAGAACATATTCTAAGTTTATTTATTGATGAAAAGTTTGGGGACTACACCATGTCTACACCAAAACTACATTTATTTGATCAAACACAAAGTAAAACAGTAATATTTTGAAATATAATTACAATTTAAATTAGCTGTTTACTATTTACAAATATATTCAAATGTTTTTTTTCCTGTAATGGCAAAGCTAAAATTTTGGCAGCCATTATTCCAGAACTGATTGTAATATGCTAATATGCTGATTTTGTGTTTAAGTTTTTTTTATCATTATCAAAGTTGAAAACAATAAGACTGATTAATATTTCAGGATTTTTAATTACGGGTAAAATAATTTAAAAGAATTTATTTGAAATGGAATATTTTTGTGACAACTTTTGTTTGTCAATATAAAAAAAAAATGTTATCTTGCTGACCCCAAATTTTTGACTGATAATATTTGCAAACTTCAAGCTAACTGAAGAAGCAAAATGACAAATGTTTAATTTGACTATTTGCATCTTGTTGCAACTGTTTCATAATAATATGTGACATATCGTTTTAATGAGATTAATTGTTATTTTACATATAATTACATTATAAAGTGAATCTGTATAAAGTGAATCTGAATCTGAATCTGTATTTATAACCAGAAACGGAATAAACTACCCATTAAAATGCAAAATTACGTGTTTTAAATGCATATAGTTCTCCTACAGTACAAGGCTCCAGATTCATCACATTTTATTTAGAATAAAACCTCAACATAAAGAGTTTTTCACTCATGGGCAGTGCTGGTCTCAATACAGCAAGACCACCTACAGCTCCACTCTGTAGACCAGGGATTTTCTAACCTAACCTTTACATTTGGCAGACGCTTTTATCCAGGGTACATATTAACTTTTTTTTTTTTTATCAGTTCTACAGTTCTTGCTTTCCCTGGGAATTGAACCCATGACCTTGGCATTCCAAGCACCAACGCTCTACTGCTTGAGCTACAGGAAAGCTATATTACATTTATTTTCAATCCTGGCCCTGGGGACCCAACGCTCTACACATTTTGTAGGTCTCTCTAATCTTACACACTCAGTTCAGTACATGAAGCTCTTTCCTGATGAGCTGATAATCAGGTGTGTTTACTAAGGGAGACATACAAAATGTGCAGAATGGTCTGTCCCCAGAACCAGGATTTAAAAGCTTTTGACAACACCTGACTACAAAAGGTCAAGTAGTAATCCCACACACAACTCTGTAGTGTTTCTCTGAGCTTGTAAACATGGCGTGTGGGCATCAAACCGTGTGCTTTCTGACCTGTTGGTACTGCAGGAGCTGCTGCTGCTGGTACTGCTGATACTGTTGAAACTGCTGTAGGTTGTTCTGCTGTTGCAATGTCAACTGCTGCTGTGTCAGATAGTGGGAGGATCCATCAAAACCCTCACCCGATGTCCCGCCCGCCATGATATAAGAGCCGGCAGCGGGAGAGGCCATGCCTGAGGGCTCGTTGCTGATTGGCTCCCACGCATCAGAGGAGGAGAGACAGTAAAGGCCTTGGGAGACGTAAGTGTGAGGCCACACATCTGCAGATGAATGATGCAGCGGCTGGTCTGAAGAACAGACAGGAAAATGAAGGAGAGACAAACAAAAGCGTGTAAGGTAGAGAGGAGAATTCAAACGTTGATGGAACCAAAATAGTTTCTGAGAACTAACTTTTTTTTATCTTTTTTGAGTAAGTACAATTAAACTATGTCTCCTTAAAATAAATTCTAACCCTGTTAGATGTAACATATTTATTTGAAGTGCCTCCTTATATATTTGATATATTACTGTATATACGTATGTAGATGTAGATATAGTGGTGAGCAAAGTTACTTTTAAAAGTAATGTGTTACAATATAGTGTTACTCCCTAAAAGTAACTAATTCCATTATTTAGTTACTTTTTATGTAAAGTAATGTTACATTATTTTTGTTACTTTTTCTCACCGTGCGTGTTTGTTTTTTAATAAAAAAAGAGAAAAGTTCTATTTTTGGAAAAATGCAGGCTCTTTTGCCTTTTATCTCCTATTGGATTCTCTGTCGGTTACTGGTCCTGACAGACCGTTTCACACCAAAAATAAAATTAATAGGACTGCAATAGAAATGCAAACTCACGCTTCAAACAAACGTTATGCTGTCATTCTGAATTTTAGAAGAACACAGAAAAAGACTAAAACCCCAAAATTAAACACAAATGATAGTGATTTCTGTCATTTTTGCTTAATAGTATGGTTGAATAATATTATTAATAATTAGTTTTTTAATATATTTAACAGTTTAGTTGTAATGCTTTATAGTAAGTATGCTTCTGCATCATTGACGCTCACTATGAGAAATTAGAAATCCTGCCAGATACAAGTGAAGTGATACAAATTGCAAATTGTGTGATATTAATAGAAATATTGCATGGCAGGAAAAGGCTCTGAGCCAATCGGATTCAAAAATCAGAACTAACTGTGTGTGTGTGTGTGTGTGTGTGTGTGTGTGTGTGTGTGTGTGTGTGTGTGTGTGTGTGTGTGTGTGTGTGTGTGTGTGTGTGTGTGTGTGTGTGTGTGTGTGTGTGTGTGTGTGTGTGTGTGTGTGTGTGTGTGTGTGTGTGTGTGTGTGTGTGTGTGTGTGTGTGTGTGTGTCATCATTCTATAATGATATCATGTACATTCAGAACTGAAAACTTCCTTGTTAGTCCAAAAACAGCTATTATGCTAACCAATCCCAGTGAATAACTCATTGTGGAATGTGCGTATCTATGATGCAATAGTGCAAATAAAGACCGCCTCTACAGAAGAAGATCAACGCCTACTTCATCATCGCAACTTTAGCTGGCATGATTGTGAGAAAACAAGGAGAGTATTCACTAATGCACTAAAAATAACATTACCTTCTAAAGATCCTAAAGCTAGGAATGTGGTTCTTTGCACAAAATTACTCTAAAGAACATTTTTGTTCAGCGTTCCTTGCTGGTTCCTTGCACACACACACACACACACAGACACCCTTTTTCCTTCCTTGCTTTCACTTTTCTTTAGACCTTCCATTCTCCAAGCTTATACTACTTCAAGCAATGTTCGAAACATTGTATTGTGAGCACTCTTGTCTAATTTTGCCTCTTCAAAGTGAATAGTTTTGTGTATTCCTCAAGTCGTAAGTTGCTTTGGATAAAAGCATCTGCTACATGAATAAATGTAAATGTTATTTATTTTCAAACGAATTACCGAATTCACACGCCACTTCGTGGTTCAAGTTTCGCGGCCTCAGTGTGGCGCGGATTTTTCAAAAATATTCATCGAAAAATAAAAATTCAAAAATATCGCCATATCAGCAGCCGTGTTGTAGAAAGCAGCGTTGCTTCATGATGCGAGAGAAACCGTTTCCCAGGATGCCAGACAAAGAGAGAAACTCTCTCAGAGGCTTTGTACAGACCCACGGGCACTCAGACAGGCACGTGATCTACGAATGAGAGCACGAGTGGAGTGGGAGCCTCTTCGCCTCTCTCAAAAGCAAATGTTGACGATCCAGTGCCGATATCTGACGATGAGGCGCTTCCCGAACTGATTTATTTATTTATAACTGATAATTTTAATTATAATTTTAAATTTAATTAAAATATATTTAAAGTATAAATATACATATTTTAAACATTCTGGTACCTACACACATATATACAGAAATTCCTAGGGGGCAATCCTACTTCGCAGATTTTCACCTATCGCAGGGGGATCACTGTATTTATTTGTATTAAATAAATTTCATTGTGGATTCTTTAGTAAATCGGTCAGCAATTTCGGCGCAGGCTTTACAAATCTACATTTACGATATAGACTTGACTGTATTGTCACAACAACATATGTAGTGTAAGTGTTAATTCCAATTCATTCGAATGATCAGTGATTTATGATATGTAATGATTCATGTACAGCCACATGTACTTTGTCTACGTGTCAGTAAATCAAACACAGTGACGAAACTGTCATATTTTGACATAATCAGGCCAAAGAGATCCCTTTTGTTTTGTGTTACACTGCAACCTGGCTTCTTATAGCTCTGATAGCAGAACCTCAGGAAAACTGCTGCTCCGCGATTCTCCCCCACTGCCTTTGGGCCTGCAGCTGCCACTGTGGCATCTCTGACACATTTACACACACTAAATAAAGTGGTGGCAATGCGCTCTAGACCTGTCAAACGGACTGCAAGGCACATCAGTCAAGGCTAGGTAAACAATATAAATCAAATCTGCAGAAATATCCAAGCGCCAACATCAGTGAAACAAAGAGGTTTGGATATGAGATTCCTGTCAAAAGATGCAAACAGTGCTTACTGAAAGAACAATTGAATAGTCACAAGGTTTTGAGCTGCCAGTGAAATAATTATGCAGGTATGAGCTTAAGAAGTGTGCGCTTGTAATATCTGATCTGTGGCTTAACAAAATATTGTTCTAATGTGGTCAAAATGACAAAACATAGATGTAACATAAGAGAAAATGTGCCTTATTAAAACAATGTCTGTGTTTTGATGTGGTAAAGTTGTTTGTGACCCTCACCTCTGCTAGTGATGCTCTCCTGGTTGACTTCACTGAGGTGGGCCACGCTGCCCTGGTTGGAGTCTGCACAGAAACTGTCTCCATCCATTGAGGTCCAGGCTAAGAGTGTGGCCTCAGAGATGGCAAACTGCTGCAAAATTCCTGCAAAGGTAGGATTACGGTTTTGATATTTGAAAGATGAAATGGTTCTGGTTCGAGTCAGGAGTCCTTTATGTGTGTTTACCCTCCAGGTGCTCAGGTTTCCAGTCCAAAAGCATGCTATATAGGGGCACCAGGGGGTCCCTTGCACTTAGAGATTATTTAATAACTAGGGATGCAATTATTTAAAACGTAGCTTTCTTTTGATTTTGGCTTCCAACAGTTATGAAAACACATTCTTTTAAAATGGTAACCTTTCCTACGTAACATCCAAATCAGTCTCATCATGTAACGCGAATGTGGTAATAAACAGGCTTCAGCCAGATGATATAAAAAGAGAAAGAATCTTTCAATGCTCTTCACTGAATAACTTTAGTAACTTTAATAAGAATCAATACATAATGTATACAGTTTTATTACATTTGATTACTTCAATTTCTGTATATTATTATTAAACTGTTTTCATTTGTATTTTTTAAATTATGTTTGTATTTTATTTGTGTTTTTTAAAGTTCAGCTTGGTTTATTGAGCGTTGTATTTATTATACATTGCCACCGTGACAATATCAGTTTCCACAAAAAATATTAAGCAGCTGTTACGTTCGAGGACATGTGCGATGCGGAGGCAGGACGAGGAAGCACAGGATCAACTTAAATACTCTTTATTCAAAACCACGGAAAACCAAAAGACTGAGAAACAAACCAAAAATGGCACTTAATGCAAAACTCGGAATATTTGGAGGGACAAGGAAACACAGAGACCGGCATCCACACACTCGTAACTTCCACATAACAACATCAACAAGAGACAAAGACATGGGAACATAGTAGGGTATATATTGACAAACACGGGATTAGGAACAGCTGACGAGACTTAGGCAGTGATTAGGCACAGATTGGAGCATGCAGGACCTGGAAGATACATAAAGGGACCTGGAAGGGAACAACGTGAGACAAGACCGTGACAGCAGCACACCTATTTTTTATATTGATAATAATAAATTTTTTGAGACGCAAATCAGCATCTGAAACTTCTTGTTAGTAAAATATATAATATTACAATTTAATATCAAATATTGCACATATTTTAATCCCTTTTATTGAGCTATTTATTTACTTTAAATACATCTTTAAATGTTGTGCTAATAATACAGACAATTTTCTTTGTCTTTGACCTGAGAAGCTAAACTGCATGAGATTGAATATTATTGAATATTATTACTATTGATTACTAGCACTGCATATTTTATAAGGTATTTGATATGATCTTAATGAGCAATATGCATTTTTTTGTCATCTCAAGATCTTCAGTCAAACATCTCACCCGCAGCCATTCGTGCCTCTTTTTCTCCATCACTCAAGTCGCTATAGGCGTCATTTTCAAGCCGTCTCTCCCTCTCGCGGTTCAGGTTGGAGCGGCCCGCTCCTCCTTCTGGCCCTGCGGATGGTACACCCCAGCTCTGCCACTCAATCATATGGGCCACGCGACCCTGAGCCATGGCAGTGGGCTTGGTCACTTTATCCTTCATTGATCTAGTAACCCCTAAAGTCAGAGAGAAACACAAATCAGCATCTGTACAGATTCTACATGCAGCTGCAGAGAGGGGCGAAATGAAGGCGGCCAGGCAGTGCATTATGGGATATGTGTCTTTTGTTTTGTCGTCTATTAGGCATCCTATAGTTAACTAGTGCAAGGCACTGTGGATGATAACAACTGAATGAGTGATTATGAATGAGCTACAGCCTGTTGATTTGATCGATCACAAGGCGTGAGAGAGATGCGATTGGTTGACCATCTTTAGAAATACATTATTCACAAAACGAATGAATTACACAAGATTCATAAGCTTTTATGCGTGTGTGAATAATTAGAGGCAAAAAAGAAACGTCTAAACATTTCCTTTAAACAAAATGGCTCATTATCATGCAAATTTCTCATCTGAACGAGACGCATTAGTTTAAAGCATAAGGCTCTGAATGCTAAAGAGAGCTCATAAACAAGGTAGCCAACCTCGGTTGTGTGATTTTTCTCTTGAGGCTGCTGACAATGATAAAAACCCCATCTGATAAAGTGACTGCCTCTCTTTAAATACTTTGATAAATCACCTCCATTTGTTCCCAGGGAAAAACAATCTAATAGTATCACTTGGGCACTTCACCCCATTTTCGAGCATTTACGGAAAACAAGAGAAATACAAAAGATACAGGACATGAAACCGAGAGATATTCAGATACCTACGTTTCCAGAAACCTGTTGTGACAATGAGCAGTATCCATCAAAAAACAACACCACAGCACACTACTGACCAACAATTTACTTCACAAGAGAGCACTACACCTCACGTAACCACAAAACACACTACAATACACAGCTGACGTCACACAGAACATCAGACGTCACTATATTTCCCAGCAGCAAGCTTGTGGAGATGAATAGTGCACTTACGTCAGGCTTTTTTTTTTTTGTGAACTCTTGTTGGATCTGACTTGGGATTTCATCAATGGCTAAAGAGGCCATTGACATGCACTAATTAATGGAGGAGGCAGGTGGTGAAACTGGAAAGGGAGAGGGGGGGGACCCACAGGGGCAGCCATGTTGGCTCCAATCACCATCTCCTCCTCCTGGAGCCAACATGGGGTCGGTTACCAGCTACCGGGACAGACACACACCTGACACACCTGTCAGAGAGGACTTAGCCAGAGCTCCAATCCCATAGGCGTTGGAGTTCCGCTTCAGGCGGGGCAAAATGGAGGTGGTGTCCTCCATGGACAACTGGTGAAAGAAAGAAAGAAAGAAAGAAAGAAAGAAAGAAAGAAAGAAAGAAAGAAAGAAAGAAAGAAAGAAAGAAAGAAAGAAAGAAAGAAAGAAAGAAAGAACACCAAGACCAAGGCTCAATAAATAATAACATTTATTCATAAAATGTATCATAACTGATAATAAACAATCCTCCTTCCATTTAACACAGTTCATTAGATTAACTGTGACTGTTTACGATTGCTGGCAGCAACTAACAAAAGGGTTAGTTCACCAAAAAAAGGATAATTTTGTCATCATTTGCTCACACCCATGTCACATATTGGTCACCATTTTCAATACAATGAAATTTACGGAAAATTGGAGCTTTGAAACCATAAATAAACCATCAGATATTCAATAACTTTGCGTGGAAACAGACTCAAAGTCAGCTTGAAACAGAAGATGTGTCTTTTCTACCTTATTGTGATGTATATCAGAGTACAACAGCTTCTCGAACAAGAAAAAATGAAGGGCGGGACTTGATTTTGTCTATCTGGAATTGATTGGATGGTGGTGGTTTGTTATTGGTTGATCTCATGTGATTGACAGGTTGTCCCGCCCTCACACCAGAAAATATGTCATCAGAGAAGAGAAGAGATGTCGCTGCAAGAGGGAAGGGAAGTTATTTTGATTGTCAATTTTGATTCATGGTGAAGTTACCATGCCATGACATTTTGTGCACACACAGTGTTAGTCACAGCGTCTCACACGGCATTTTTAAGACACTTTTATTGTCTTTTTATGTATTTTTTGTAAGCTTGAAATGCAAATGTTTTCCTTTTGTGTTCAACGGAAGAAAAAAAGGTTAAGGTTTCGTTTAAGGTTGGTTACATGTAATTATAATTGACTGCCATTACTATAGTAACTAAATGTAAAATGTGTAACAGGGGCATGGTAAAATAAAGTATTACTAAAAGGTCATACAGATCTGTAATTAAACATTTTAATTTGCTGCAGGAATGAAGCTTAAAATTCATAATCAAAATAGCATTTTTGAACTTCCATTGCCCCAAAGTCAATGTTTTTTATTATTATTAATATTATTATTATTAAATAATAAATACCCTACTTTAAACTTTATATGTCTTGAAAAGTTTGTATGTGTCTGAACAGGTACACTCATCCACACACAAATCCGAATTTACAGCCTTTATAGATTTGTTGAAATGTTAGTGGTGGTTATGTTAAAGTGCGACAGTCATGTAATTTATTCTTTTCTTTTTTTTCTAGCGATTGTATTTAGGTCTCAAAATTTATAAAAGCTTAATGAACAAAATGTGTAAGAAAGATTATTGTTGCTATTGTTAACAAAAAACAGCAAAATTCAGTTAAACATAAGCGTGTGTGTGTGTTTGTGTGTGTGTGTGTGTGTGTGTGTGTGTGTGTGTGTGTGTGTGTGTGTGTGTGTGTGTGTGTGTGTGTGTGTGTGTGTGTGTGTGTGTGTGTGTGTGTGTGTGTGTGTGTGTGTGTGTGTGTGTGTGTGTGTGTGTGTGTGTGTGTGTGTGTGTGTGTGTTAAAATTCATAAAAGCTTGATGAACAAAACGTTCAAGAAAGAGTGTTTGTTTAAATCGTGGCCAAATTGTAAACCAAAGGTCATCGTCGCAGCACTCTATTCAGCTAATATTATCTGTTTTAAAACTGCTTCAAATGTGTCTCATTCAGAATTATTCATGACCGCATTTCTAGTTTCAAAGATAGTGTAACAGTACAGTAAATACATATTTTGATTTGATAAACCTCCTGGTTTATCTCTAAATGTAGCATTGACTGTCCTTTTTTCATTTTAGAATGAGAGCAGATGTCACTCTGAAGAAGTCATCTCTCACATCCAGTGCCACCTACAATTCACAAAATGGGCCAAATCTCAGGCAACATGACGTAGCCTATCGAAGACAGCTGGCGGACAGCTCAACCCCCCAGAGAAACATATCAGAGACAAAACACTTGTGGAGTCACAGCAGACATTTAAGGTCAGTCTGTTATTTGTATTAATACAAACCTATGAGTACTTTTCAAGCATCAAACTATTATGGCATTTATCTACACAACATCAGCGTCATACCAACATCATAGCATAATATCATCAATGTTTTTTTGAGCATTTGTTAAAAACATTTGCTGTATACACCCTTTCACTCAAAATGGAACATTCTCAGAACTTTGGCTAACATTCTGGCAACATTAGCATTGTTAGCATTATTAGCATTATTCCAGTAACATTAATAAAGTGTTCGTTCAAAGTTACTTGGTCTGTAATAAAGTTTAGTAAAAAAGTGATTTATACATTGCCCATGGAACGTTTTCTTTTTCTGAAACATTTAATTTGGATGCTCATCTAGCAATTATTTTAAATGTTATTACTTGTTTCAGAATGATTAGAGAACATTCAAAAGTAACATTCCCATAATGTTTGCAAAATGATCAAATGCAATGTTACCTTAATGTTCATACAACGCTTTTTAAATATTTATATTGTTAGTTATTTCAAATAAATATAATTTTTATATCTTTATGGGAATGTTATCAAAATGTTTTTACAACATTTTTGTTAGCTGGGCAGAGAGTAAAATAATATAAAGTAGATTGTTATATGAATAAAAACAAAAAGAGGCAGAGAATGATTAGTATGAAACGCAAAAGGGTCAATATCAGACTTACATTGATTCCTTCCCAGGAAAACTCGGCACGTCCTTGCTAGAAGAAAACAATCGAAGAATAGATGGGAAAGATACAGTAAAAGAGAAGAAAAGGCATGATTTCAGTTAGCAGGAAACAGCAGAAGGCTGAACATCAAGCCAAGCACAGAACACTAGATCTGGAAGAGCAACAGATAAACAGAAAGCAGGAGAAGGAGAAGGAGGCGAGACGCTGATGTCTCGAACTGTTGTGCAGACCAAATATACCTTCGTATGAACCCTTGTCGTGAAAGCAGCGAACATGATGTCAAATATTCATGAATGAAGTACCACCTAGTGTCTCCATGTTGATATCTGCCTTAGAAGGCTCTACAGTGGATGAGGAAAACAGCAAGAGGAGATGGAGACGACTTTGATGAGTAGCACTGGAGTAAGTAATCCTACCCAACCCAAACATACAGCGAGCGATCGATCGCATTTACACCGCACCCAGCGCAGCGAGACAAACACTGGTGCCAGTGCGAACAGCAGCAGCCGCTCATTGTTCATTAAGAGAGGAATCGATATGAAAGGTCAAATGGAGGTCAGTGTCAGAAAGACATTGGCGTGGGGCAAATGTCTGCCCCTTGGAAACTCTGAACAAACTACCAACACGGTTCGGCGGTTCGCCGATTTTGTTTTCGCACCATCTTAGTCGTCTCTTACATAAACCATGGAGCTGGTTCCTAAAAATACATTTTTTGAGGCTGGCTTGCAATTACGGCAGCCACCTACCATTTTTCTGTGGAGGGCGAATACAGCTAGATGGAAATTAACAACACTGAATAAGTTTTCTTATCCACCCAGTGATAAGTAATTAATGTTTTGCCTCACATTTTAAGTGGGGGGGGGGATATGATTTCAGATGGGATATGAATTCGAAACAGCATTTTTTTACTAAAAAGTAGAGGTGTCTATGTGGATGTGACAGACATCACATGTTCTGGATGGATCTAGCAACCCATATAAATAAACACTACTATATATGTAATGAAGTTAAAAATGTATCTAAATAATGAAGAGATGCTGCTACTATAATGAGCACTTTTATCAATCCGATATCGTACTTTCCATATTGATTTAATTCAGATTAAAATCAGATATGATGTCAACAATACTTAAACTGTTATTTCACAATTTTAGTGTCAAAAAAATAGTGGAAATAATCTAAGACTTAACTTCATTTTGTTCAAAATCCATAATGCCCTAAAATTTAACCAATTCAAGCACGTAAAATTCCGTCATTAACTTGAATTATTTTTAGTGAATTATTTGTTCCATTGGTTTTGCTTTAAAACACAAGCTCTGTCATATTCCACGATTGTTCTTTAAGAGCGTGAACTCTCGTGCTGTGTGAAATCCAGACTACACGGAACGTCAAAACATCCCACCGCTGAATGACCAGATGATATGCAAACTATATTTCTCGGCTGAATAAAACAAACCAGCATCTCACTAGTCAAGTTTTGATGTATGAGGATCGCAAACAAGGTAAAGACGATGGCGGTGACGTACAGAGCTTGTACTCGTGATTGAGTCCGCTGTATTGATGCGCAAACAAACCGTGTATGTACTGATCACACATTGCATTTATGCACATAAACATTTCGGTACATTCACATTGTTTCCACACACATTCAGTATAATATTTTAATTTGTAATGTGTGTGTTACTGTTTTTAGTAATTCTGAATGGATTGGTGTACTGTAGTAGGTATATGCTGTCAATCTAAGGTTGGTGGTTTATTTATTCAGTTATTTTTGATATCCACATGTGGTCCTGTCCTGTATCGCAACCTGACTTGTCTCAAAAGTAAACAAATTCTTTGCTGTTGTACTGCACACATACAGTATGTGTGGATGTGCATACATGGTATATGGAGTTCTTGTGTCATTGGGTTATTTGGTGTCCTTTTGGAGTTTCCATGTGTCGAAATTGAAGGAAAGACAGTTACATTTACCTTGAAAAAACGTGCATATAATACAGTTTTGTGAGAATCACCCATCAATCGGATGATTTACTTTTCTGGATGTAGCAAATGATGACAAAATGAACATGTTATTTCACCCAGAAAGATGTCAAAAAGGTCTAAATCCTTAATGAAAGTGCATTAGGCAGTATCAACAAGAAGGATTGTAAATAATAAACCATAATCCCATATATTCCTTTTAGATTAGATTTCTCAGAGGACATTAAGTTATCTTACATTAGCTTGGCAATTTGCTGCTTACTTTTTCAAATGATGTTTACGTGTTTGATTCAAACAGGTTTAAAACCACAAAAAAGTCTGAGAAATCCAAACTAATTCCCATCTATGGCTTTCCAATTCACCCTATAATGATTTATTTTGGTGAGATTTAAGCTAAATTTGAGAGCGATTTAAGCTAGTGCTAAGCTGGCTACTTAGCAACTAGCACCTGAGTTTTTCATTGCTAAGCAATATTTTATTACATTTTTCTGACATAATTACTGTTATTATTATTACTTTGGTAACTGGCAAGTGGCTTTTTGAATTAAGAGACATGTCTAATAATGATTCTGGTGAGGTTTTAGCTAAGTCTGAGGGCGATTTAGCCTGGAAGTAAGCTATGTCGCCTTGGTACTTGGTGACTAGCACCTGATTCTTTCGAGTTTTTCATTGCAAAGCAACATTTAATGAATGTATTTTGGAAACCGGAAAACGTATTTGTGTGTGGCTCTCTAAAACGAACACATACATGCACAGTACAGATACTGCTTCAGTTTGCTCCAGCTACAGTGAGATGACACCACCTCTTGGCTCAGCTTCCAAACTCTGTATTGAGATATAAAACATGCCATTTGGTTTTGGATGATACCAGAATACAAAACGGTAGAGCCAAATTCATCTGTGGATGAGTAGAGCAGCAAGCCCGGAGCTGCTGCCCTTGGATAGGACGTAAACACGGACAGCAAATAGGGAAGATGGATGAGGCTATGTCTTCCCAGGGGACAAAACTGTTATACGGCAATACTGTACGGTAATGGACGGTGTCTGGGGTCCGGCTCCCGTGGCCTTGGTGAGAAATCTAATATAGAGGCTTTCCAAATACACATTATACCATCACGCTTTCTCTGATTTTCAGCACTAGGGGATGGCAAGACACAGGGGGTCTTCACGTTAGCTAAAGACTTCATTAAAGTGTCATGAAGCACGAATGGCAGCACTTGGTAGGTATAATAGCTTTGGACAGAAATGCAGACTCCGCACAAGTATCATCTCAGCGAAGGATGTCATTTAGATGTGATCCTTAAAGCTTAAGCTCACAACATGAGACAGAGGTTTGGTGCAAAGCTAAACTTAAATATGCAAAGTGTTGTAGTTTTACTTACCTGCTCCCCATCTTTCCGAACGGGAACTGCCTCCGCCGCTGCAGGGAAAGAGAGAGACAGAGAGAGAGAAAGATAAGGGAATAGGCATGTGGCTTATGCAACCTTTACCGAATAAGCTAAGTCAAACTGACAGCTCCTCGCTACATTTTCTGCTGACATTCACACAAAGACCTAAAATTAGATTAATTATCCATCCAAAACCGCCAGCACTCTGTGGGGAAGAAGATTTGTTGCATCACGCTTTTATATTGCATCTTTCCAATAAAATGATAAATACGTTTAGTGATTGTGGTGTGTGACGCAATTATGCAAATTATTAGGAATTGTATTCCAATAATAGGTAGATTAACCCTTAAGCAAGCATTATTTTATTTTGTATTCTACTTCCTTTAAATTTGATTATGAAATATGTTGACAGTGTATGTTTACAATGACTCATTCAAAATGACAAACTAGAAATGACATGTAACCCAGTTTGAACTAACATTTTGAAAGATGCGCCTGAAAACAATCACCCTGAAACATTAGAGACTGCATAAAACACATCAACTTGTAGCATAATGACAGTATTTGTAAGACAAAGTAATAAATGGAGCAGCACAAGGCCAACCAGCGATCAAGCACATACATGTGCACAGACTGTACACCTATTTAAATGGTGCTTTTTGTGTTTCGACAGGTTTTGAGAATGGCACACTGGTTGCTTGTGCTCTCAGCTTTGGTGAGAGTGAGGATATGTTTGCTCGGAGTGATATATGGCTGTACAAGAGAAGTTGTGCATATGGCATATGGAGATGGTTTGGTTGTGTAAGTTAATTGCTAACTGTGGTGACATGCTCCCTCATGTACAATAATCTAGATTCATCAATTCATTGTAGAATGAGGGTAAAACCTGGTGCATGCTGTGCAGCATTGTTGCTTGTCAGATTGTATGATATGAGCAGAATAAGAGTTTGCATAAAGCTGTATTCATGTTGTGTGATTATGCCATCTGGGACAAATTTGGGCCATCGTGAAACAGCCTCTAAAATCAACAGCCTCTGACAGCTTAGTGTGATGTGACAAATCGTATCAAAAAAAGTTCTAGCTTTGTGAGAAATATGACTTTGAAAATATGATTGCTCCAACAAGAAGTCAAACCTTTTAAAATCATATAGTTTGCACAGTTAGAATAAACTTGAATCCCAGAATCTCACTTGGTCAGTGACTTGTTTAACATAAGTATTTAAATAGTATATTTAATGTATATGTATATGTCTATTTAAAGTATATGGTTAAAATGATTGTCTTGAATTTTATCTCAAAAGATGGATGTCATTTTGAAATGTGGAAATTAGCGTGAATAAGTTAGCACAGTTACTTGATTCACTAGTAAAATTATTAGTCAGGCAAACCCTGATTAAATAAATCTATATAATACCAATATACTAATATATTTTAAAATATTAGTGTCTACCCATTGCTTTCATAATAATGGCTTATTTCAAATTTTTTGTTCCTGACTTTTGTTTCCTTTTTTCTTTTTTTTCTTAACTTTACACTTTACTTTATAGTGAAGCAGTGACATAGTATTATTTTTGTAAACTTTATCCAACATTTCAAAAATATAAGTAAAAATGAGTTTTTAAAATGCCTGTATACAAAATATGTCACACTAAAAGATCCAAGTCTGATGATTTTCCCATGTGACAAAATAAATATTTTATGTTTCCAAAAAGTGTCAGACAGCAAAATTGTGTTGTGAATCTTGTGAATCTCAGACATTCTGTGCAAGAACCTTCAGTGTGTACATTTACATAATTATTAGTGAATGAGACTATGTCTAACTGCTATTTTTTCTCTCACTCACATCTCTCTCTATTCAATTTAGTTCTTTTTAATTCAGCCCAATATCAGTGAAACTGAGTTGAGTATTGGTTTGATTTGTTAAACTCATTTACGACAATCCTAAACCGTTGACGCAATAGAATAACAATATTGTGATGGGGTTAATCACATCAAAACAGAATGTACCAGTCCTTATTCTATCTGCATCTGAATTTTTTAATTTTTTTTTTCACTCCAGACTGATTTGGATCTCAGAATGCATTAATTGCATCCTGTGCATGTGTGTGTGAGCGTGTGCCTGTTAATTGCTGGTCTCTCTCTCTGTAAGTACAGCAGAGCCTTTGGGCCTCAGGGCCATTTCCTCAATCAATCTAACCCACTCTGGAGAGATGGATAGAGCCATGCAGAGCAGCACAGCTCTGGAGGAGAACCAATGAACCAGAGTGAAGAGTAAACAGAGAACTACAGATAAAGTGAGTTAAGGTAAAGCAGATCTACTCAGAATCAATTAGAAAGAAAGAAAGACAGACAGACAGACAGACAGACATAGATAGATAGATAGATAGATAGATAGATAGATAGATAGATAGATAGATAGATAGATAGATAGATAGATAGATAGATAGATAGATAGATAGATAGTGTCTGTCTAAATAGATAGATAGTGTCTGTCTAGATAGATAGATAGATAGATAGTGTCTGTCTAGATAGATAGATAGATAGATAGATAGATAGATAGATAGATAGATAGATAGATAGATAGATAGATAGATAGATAGTGTCTAGATAGATAGATAGATAGATAGATAGATAGATAGATAGATAGTGTCTGTCTAGATAGATAGATAGATAGTGTCTGTCTAGATAGATAGATAGATAGATAGAGAGATAGTGTCTGTCTAGATAGATAGATAGTGTCTGTCTAGATAGATAGATAGATAGATAGATAGTGTTTGTCTAGATAGATAGATAGATAGATAGATAGTGTCTGTCTAAATAGATAGTGTCTGTCTAGATAGATAGATAGATAGATAGATAGATAGATAGATAGATAGATAGTGTCTGTATAGGTAGATAGATAGATAGATAGATAGATAGATAGATAGATAGATAGATAGATAGATAGATAGTGTCTGTCTAGATAGATAGATAGATAGATAGTGTCTGTCTAGATAGATAGATAGATAGTGTCTGTCTAGATAGATAGATAGATAGATAGATAGATAGATAGATAGATAGTGTCTGTCTAGATAGATAGATAGTGTCTGTCTAGATAGATAGATAGATAGATAGATAGTGTCTGTCTAGATAGATAGATAGTGTCTGTCTAGATAGATAGATAGATAGATAGATAGTGTCTGTCTAGATAGATAGATAGTGTCTGTCTAGATAGATAGATAGATAGATAGTGTCTGTCTAGATAGATAGATAGATAGATAGATAGATAGTGTCTGTCTAGATAGATAGATAGATAGATAGATAGATAGATAGATAGATAGATAGATAGATAGATAGATAGATAGATAGATAGATAGATAGATAGATAGATAGATAGATACAATTATTGAGAGAGAGAGAGAGAGAGAGAGATGAATCCCTGCACATCCCTGCTGTCAGGCCTCATAACTTTCCAACTGTTTGTTCCACCATGATGTTGTTATGGACAAAACACTTCCACTCATGCAGGAAAACACATTGAGAAAATCCCAAGAGACATGAAGGATAAGCCATCACATCCAAGGTCGCTAAGCGCCACATGGCCGCTGCACTGTTTACCCTGCCCATCTACATTTATGTCTGAATCTGACACTGGGCATTATGAGGGCTGGAGCTTCAGGGGAAAGGAAAGCGAGAGCGAGAGAGACGGAGAAAGAAGCAGTCAGACGAGATGAATATGCATGTGACGAGGATAAAAGCTAACGTCAATGCACATTGAACGATGAGGAACAGGAAGGAAGATTCCTAGACACCCGGCGTAAGCCTGACGGTCTCACAGAGAGAAGCCGCAGAAGATCTGCATCGCCAAGAACCAGATGGAGGAACAACTGGACCATGGACGATCTGGCTTGACAGATCTCATGGCCTAGGGAACGTCTTTAAGATTTTAATCTACAGCAAAAGGAAGAGGTAGAGTGAAGAAGTAGGAGAGAGGAAGAAAAAGGGACAAATAAAGGAATGCAAGCTGGAACTCTGACACACGGTGATGCTCACAGTGACTCTGATTAGGAGCGAAGTCCAAGAGGCTGACTCACCTCCAGTACTGAGCCAAAAACACACGGAGAGGGGGAGGGAACAGAAAGACAGAGACAAAGAGGATGAGAGAAAGACCAAGACGCTATGCAATACGGTAACAAAGTAAAAAGGAGGACAAAAGGGGTATAGGCGTAAAGAGATTCAAATGACACTGAGTTAAAAGACACAGAGAGAGAGACTGAGAATGAGAACTGAGTCACAGAGAGAGCACAAACTTACAGACCATCACAAAACTGGCCATCAGGGTGAAGAAGGGAGGACAGTAAGGCACAAAACGGGTATTTAGGCTTTATGATTGGATTTGTGTCTACGCAAAATGTATGTAAATCAAATCTACTGTTCCCAGGCTGTATGGATGCTTACGCAGAGCAGGGAAATTTTCGGTTGAATGCTTTCTGCGACTGAAATGGGAATTTTGTGTTTGAGTTCGCAGTAAATTTTAACCACTTCATGAGGGGACATCTCAAATGTCTTGAAGGGCATTTAAACCTTTTCATGATCAGTCATAGCAATAGAAATGAAGTGACCAAGTGTAAATACCTCTAAAGAGCCCAAAAAATTAAAAACAGTAAGGGACAGTACGGGATATATGAAGATTATTAGACACTTTACAATCAGTTACAACCTAATGAACAGCAGTGATTACTGTTTAGATGAGTCAGCTGGTTATTAAAGTAGAACAAATCTGAAAAAATGTTGTGCTATGCAAAGCTGCATAATGAATTTGAGCAAATAAATTACTATAAGGGCAAGGACTTGATTTGAACGTGATCTTTTTTTTTTTGGTAGAAACTGTGTAAACCATGATACATAATAAATTAATGTTTTTTATATATATGTGTTTCATTTGTCTATATGTTATGCCAGTAGGACTATATTTCCAACAACATTTTCCCAGTTACAAATGAAGTTATAAAGGAGAGAAAAAGAATGAGAGAACCTTTTATTCCATTTCATTACGGTATTGACTTGTGAGGCTGAACATTCCTTCACATGGGAGTTAAAACTCACATCTTAATGATCGGTTTATGAAGTGACCTTCAACCTAATAATAATGGAAATCTGTAAAAGAAGGAACTGCTTCTTCTGTCTCCAATTTAGTTTGAAGGAACAGACAGGTGAAACTGAATGTCAGTGGCTTAAAATAAGGAAAGTAAAAGAAAAACTGAAAGTGTACCAAGAACCAGTTCAGTTAATGGACAAATGAGTAACGCAATATGAACATTCTAGTAATTGCTATTAACTAACCAGAAAATCTGATTAACTAATTAGTAAGTGCTAGCACTCAGTTGATTGAAGTAGTTCACTATTAGCAACTATTTTTACCTACCAGGTTCATAAGATCATGGTAACCCACTAGTAATGACTCAAATATTACCAAATCCATCAGAAGGAATTACTAATTATTGAAAAGCATGATAACTCCCTAGTTAATGACAGAAGTCATTGTAAGCTTTTGAGGTTTTTGGATAGTAATTCCTTTGATGGATTTGGTAACACTTGAGTCATAACTAGTGAATTACCATAATTTTCAAATATGATTTTCAATAATTAGGAATTCCATATAACAGGGGTCGGGAACCTATGGCTCGCGAGCCATATATGGCTCTTTTGATGGCTGCATATGGCTCTTTTGACGCCGCCGCCCGTCGACAGATACTTCCGCGTTCGGAGGACAGGCAGATCGCGCCGCCGCACCCGCGTTACTTTCGCGTTTGGAGGACAGAGACATCGCGCCGCACACCCCAACTCCCCCCCCCCCCCCCCCCCCCCCTCAGTAAACTCAAAATTACTGCTTAAGTATTAGTAAGTACGGTAAGGTACCGTAGTTGTTAAGTTTAGGTATTGGGTAGGATTAAGGGTTGAAGAATAGGCATTAATATGTGCTTCATAAGTACTAATAAACAGCCAATATTGTAGTAATATGTTCACAGTGAGAATTGAATCCTTAGCTAAAGTGTTACTGAATTACCAACAGTAATAGGTGTAATTAATTACTATAATTTAATTACTTTTCCTTTGAAAAAGGAAAGTTACTCTTAGGGATTACTCTTACTTTTTCTGTTATTTAACTAAAGTTACTTCCGATGTACTTGCATTAAATACTGTATAAACAACAGAACAAATATAGATAGATAGATAGATAGATAGATAGATAGATAGATAGATAGATAGATAGATAGATAGATAGATAGACAGATAGATAGATAGATAGATAGATAGATAGATAGATAGATAGATAGATAGATAGATAGATAGATAGATAGATAGATAGATAGATAGATAGATAGATAGATAGATAGATAGATAGATTCATTTTTAACCTTCTCCCTTTAAATGCGTTGGTCAGTTCAAAAATAATTATTGCAATTTTATATTCTTTATTTGAAAGAGTTAAAAGAGCAATTTCATGTGGGCATGGGATTTAGAAAGTAATTAGTAATAAGTAATGTATTACTTTTTAAAGAGAGTAATTAGTACAGTAATCAAATTACACCACTGAAGGTTACATTTTTAGAGTAACTTACCCAACACTGTTACCATGATGTTCACTTTAGAATTCTGTTTTAAATGACCAGTAATTCCTTTTGAAGAATGTAATAACACTATCCAAAACCTTACAAAAAAAACCTTAAAAGCTTGAAATGACTTCCATCATTACTAGGGAGTTATGATGCTTTCCCTTTCGAACACTGTTCCAAATAATTAGTAGTCACTCATTATTCATGTTCCTGTGTAGTTTCATTAATGAGGGAAGAGTATTCTAAAGTGTTACCACAGTGATACGAGGTACAAATTCATGTTACACATTTTTGAGAATTTCCTGTCTGTCATTTCCTGTACCTCAATCGCCCTTTCTCTGGCTCCCTTCCTCCATCTGATTCTTTGAGGTCTTCTCTCTCTCTCTCTCTCTCTTTGTGATTCCTCGTAAACCTTTCAATCACACTGATCCAGTAACCTTGGACCGTGTCTGTCACCACACAAGCTGGATCATGCAATCACATGCAAACGGCACACACACACAGGAGCATGAGATTGAGTGTGTGTGAGAGAGACAAAAAGGAGAGAGACCATCTGTATGTCAGCTTGTCTGTCCCTCTTTCAGAGCTTGAAATCAAATCAATACAAAGAGGCATCCCTGAGTAACGCAATAGCTCCGAACAGAAAAAACACGTACAGAGAGCGACCCAGTGCAAACATCGGCATTAGTGCCAAGAGCTGAGCCATCCACCTGATGCCCTCCAAAACACACCCACACAATGTTTCTCACCTACAGTCCTGTGACAAACAAATCATGTGCCGTTTTACGATCTATAGCAGACACTTTTCAAAGTGACCTCGAAACACACAAGCATAAAAGAGTCAACAATATATGATTTCAATAGTAAACCAGAAGACAACACAGCCAGTCTAGACCAGTCTTTTATTACACACAAGTGTGTGATTCCACTTTCAAGCTTGCCAACACACACTTCTTTCAACTTATTGCTTTTATGACTCACTCCTGAGACACCTGCTTGGGAACTACATATTTTTGTATAGCAATTAATTCTGACTGCTAACGATACATTGTATGGTATATAAGTACATCTAGCAGAAGATATGTTATATAAAGTTGTATGTATTACGGAATATAAAGAAAAACATAGGCAATCTATAAAGGAATTTTATACATATTATATTAAAGTCGAATCCCTTACCTGCTATAAAATTATGAATATATACTAGCTTAATCCATGATAATGTGCTAATACTTAAAGCTGACTCTCACACAGCTGAAGTACAGAAGAATATAATTACAGAACAACCTATCTAACATAACTTTAATGAGGAAAGCCTGTGAAGTGTCATTTCATGTTTGTTTACCGAAAGCTGCAAGAGGGCCTTTCTAGTTTAATATTTTGATTAGTAAATTGCAATTGCCCTTTACAATCTGTCACCAGATTCAGGCATTTCAGTAGTGCCCTTTAAAGGCTGTGTATGATTCATTACACAATATTGTGAGAGGAACAATAGCTGCGTAAGTGCTTCTGTACAGGACTCCGATTTAAAAAATCCAATCCTCATATAAAAAAAAGTTTGTAAATAGAGTGGAATCCGGCTATGTCGACGGCCTCGGGGGTTGCAAAAAGGTATCGAGATAACCAACCGCCAATATGGCGATTTATTTGATGAAGCGATCGGCATGCTATAAAATGTACATACACTGTATATGTTTGCTAACAACAAAAGGCATATGTGCACAAACTAACAGCAGAGATTTACCAGTATACAATAAAAAACACCTTAGATTCTCAATACAAACCTTTAATTATATTCTCCAACATTGCAAACACAATTTCGCTCAACGTAAACATAGTCACAACACACATAAACACATTCGCTCAAAACACAGTCATTTCGCTCTGACACAGTTCTGAAAGTATTGCACACGCGGTTACTATGGTTTCTTTACAAACTCTAAAATGCTTTGTTGCCTTTTGCCTTTAACGGTCTGCTTGAAAACAAATGCTTCTATCAGTAACAACGTCTTTGTCGATGTCAATGTAATCTGGGAATTCCTGGACATTGATGCTTACTCCTGCACCTCCTCTTCCAAGATAGCATCTAGAAGGCTTTATTTTTCCGCCACTTCCGCGAGTTCTTCTGCGGCTGCGCGACACTGTACGTGCAACGGGAACTCAGCGTATGTGCAGTGAACTAGGTACGATCATTAGTCACGAGATAACCATGTGAAGTGGCGAATTTGTCCCTCTTTTGTGCTCTAGATATTAGTGTTCGGCGACATAAAAGAATCGACATAACCCACAAGAAAATGCTAAGACAAATAGGGAGTTTGGCGGTTCCACTTCAAAAACCTCGACATAATAGGCTTGGCGAGTTAACCAAGGTCGAGATAAGTGAACTCCACTGTATAACACAAATGTAATGCATTTTACTGTTAGCACTGACTCTCTAAAGGATTGGTGTTGATTAATGTAGACTAAGAATGTTCCTATTTCTGGCTGTAGGAACAATTTGCTTTGTGAGCTCATGAAGTCAAGAATAACAAAGAAATCGATAACAGGGCCTTGGTTGAGCCATTAAAAGCGTCAGTGCAACATGTCAACAGCACATACGTTTCCTCAGCTTTCATGAAAAGTGTTTGCATCACTCAAAATAAGGGGGTGAACAACCACAGGCCCATATCAAGCACTTGACCCATATTATTTAGTATGCATCTTGTCCTCTCTCCTCTCCTTTTCGGTCACTGTAAAGTAGACACTATTTATAGCCAAACACACTAAATATGCCATCCACGCTCCTCTCCAGAGCACATATCAGATAGCCAGCTAAATTCAGTGCAACAACTTAAAGATGCAAGAATTTTTAATCTATAAGAGGTGATTAAATTTAGTTCGCTCAGGAGGATATAAATACAGCTTCACTATATATCCAATATGTCCCATTCTGACACTTCTTGCGATAGCTTTTTACATGATACAAACCTAGACACCGTGTTCCTGTGACATCACAGCTCAATGACAATCAAAGGTCAAATACAGCAGCATTTATTTTTTATCACTCCATCAGAAACCTTTGTTTGTTTTTATACTGCGCCCTTGTCTTAATAGATGAGGAACATCTTAAAGAGGAAACAATTCAGTGTCCTCTCTCTGGGGTTGCCTACTTGCCGTCTCATTATTACAACGGAATATTAAGCATACCAAAACACCCGCAATTTGTCATTGACTGCTGTGTTAATGCGTACCCATTTGGCGGGAACAGGTGCCCACCAGTGTCGTTGACTTTGCAGAATTTGACCTATATGCGAGGCGCATCCAGCTCCACGTCACACCTGAGCGCTTTTGCGCGTGAGCGTGTGGACCCTGCACCTCTGATCCTGAAAAACACCCTCTTCTGTTAACCTCTTCGGGCAACACGCGCTCAAGTGCAAGCGCTCAAACCTGTGAACTGCTGCTATTTTCAGACAAACAGCTCCTGACGTGACCTTAGCACTGTGTCAGATGTGGCGAGTCTTTGAGATCGTACATTGTGGATATGCATCAAATTGCAACCATGCGCTCCTAAAATTCCACTTCAGATCTTTAAAACCGCCGGGTGAAGACCTACCGCATGCAGGCAGACACATACGGATATCAATTCCAGACGCACTAACGGCTCTCAAAAGCAGACACCTCAATCCCGGCTTCCCACGAGCAGCGTGCCGAATCACAGTCGGAGCCTGGAGGACAAATGGCCTTTAACCAAAAGGTTTCCATAGAAACACACGTTTTCCCAGAGAGGGGGGATGCTTGCAATCTCTCCTCTACCCCTGACTGGTCTCCTTTCAACCTGGAAAAGAAAGGCAAGCAAAACGGAGAGGGTCTTACTGATGGTGCGGGAGCCGATACAGCCCATGGTGTCTCAGCGAGGGCCGGTTTGTGAACGAGGAACGAGAGCCACCCTCTCAGCAGACATTCTCTCCTTCTCCTATCTCTCTCTCTCACTCCTCTTCTTCTTCTCCACGTCTCTGACTCTCCCCTCCTGTCTCTGTAAGGCTGTATGCGAGAGCGAGTGTGTGTGTGTGCCTCCAACACGCTCTCGCCGTCATCCACCCTCCCTCCCTCCCTCCTTGCCTCACTGCAACCCCCTCAGTACTCTCTGGTGAGCCGAGATATAAGAGTTAGTCAGTCACTAAGTCAGTGTGTCTGTAAAACTGGAGA
The DNA here is from genome assembly GCA_037043235.1 of Rhodeus uyekii. Classification (NCBI taxonomy): domain Eukaryota; kingdom Metazoa; phylum Chordata; class Actinopteri; order Cypriniformes; family Acheilognathidae; genus Rhodeus; species Rhodeus uyekii. The sequence goes on along the minus strand of JAWRVZ010000124.1, from coordinate 1,426,099 downwards.
GATCGGTGTGAAATCTCTCACAGGCCACTTATGTTCCCTTAATTTCATTTGTAATCAATAAAAATGATTGTGGGATCAAACAGCTGCCAGTGACATTGAGAAATGTCAATGACAACAAGAGGAAAGAGCGTTGATCAGAAGTTACACACAATTCCCTGGAGTTCCTGGACTTGGAGGATCAATATCTTGACTAATCGCTCGGGACATCTCTTTTCTTTGGTTCTCTCCATTATCATTTGACAATGCAGTGCATCTGTCTCCCCACCCAACTCTGCTGCCCCTCCCTTGCTCCATTTTTTCCTGTTGCGCTTACACTCTCCAAAGCAGGCACAAACATCTATTCATTCCTCATGATACCTCCGATTCCCTCTTTGCTTCCTTTCTCACCCCTCACGCTCAAATCGAAGAGTTTCATACACCTATATAAAACCAGCTCATCATGATTGCTTGGCATGTCCAGTGTGTCCGTGGAGATCCGTAACCTTGAATATACCCACACACGCTGCCAGACTGTTCATGCGTACACTCCCTGCCTCAAGCATGCAAGGATCCTTCTTTTTCTTTTTTCCCCTAAAACAAATTTTGTCACTGCATTCAGCAGCACTGCCAGAAGAAGAAGAAGCTTTGAAGAGGAATGGAGAGGGCTAACCCAGGAGGTGTGCTTTGAATCATATTAAGGAGCATGAGGCTGTGCAGTTTGAATTAGTATTCAGGAGGAGGAGAGAGAGAGAGAGTGCAAGAGTGATGAGGAGAGGAAAGAAGGGATGACAGCGATGGGAGGAGGGAAAGAACTCCCTGTAATTTTACAGGGAACTGTCCAGACAGATGCCGAGGTTGACTGCTTTTCAAATGTACTACAATTCTCTCACTTGGTGTTGTCATGTTTGAAATCAAATCTACTCATATGTTTTCTTTTCTAAAATCAACGTTTAATTGAGGGCATTTTGTTTACACTTTAAAATACATGCCTTGTGACCATATATTTATTCACATTTAGTTATTTGAAAACTTACAATTAAATATTTTATATGTTTTGTGAAAGAAATTAATACTTTTATTCAATTATTCAATTTATCAAAAATGTCAGTAAAGACAATTGTTACACACATTTCTGTTTCGTATAAATGCTGTTCCTTCAAACTTTTTGTTCATAAAAGAATCCTAAAAAAACAGCATAACTGTTTTAAACATGTTAACACTGTTTTTAAATATTTCTTAAGCATCAAATCATAGATTTTTGGTATACTTCATGTTTCGTGTTCCGCTCTGTCTCACGCACTTTTCAAAATATACTCCTTTGGCCATAAATAGGATATTACAAATTTGTTGCCGTCACCTGTTTTCTCCGTGTACTGTTCCTGTTTTGCCTGTGTTCCCATTGCAAGTTTGTTTGCACGATTTCCTAAGTTATGTTAATCATCTCCTGTCTGCTTAAACCCTGAGATCTTTTCAGTTCTTTGTCCTGTATCGTCAATGTTAAAGTCTTGAGCAAAGCACCTAATCCCCAATTACTCCCAGAGTACCACAGCAAAAATGGCTGCTGTGTGTGCCCTTGGAAGGGTGAAATGCTGAGCAGAAATTCAAAGTATGGGAAAAAATACTTGGCTACACATCACGTAACTTTCACTTCCAAAACTATTTCCTATGTAGTATGAATGTAATCCGGATGTACTACATTCACCATTCTGTAATTATCACATGATCTACCAGCGTCAGTTGTGTCGCTTCACTGCCATTCACAAATCCTTTCCCGTGGCATCATGGGATAGTACAGTGTTCATCGTATGCACACTTCAGAATCTCGCCAAATTTTGCCATACTATATATATAGCAGGGAAGTATGTGATGGACAGTGTACATCCACCGACCCTCCTAATGACAATTACGTCACGTGGACAAAGTATATATTTGGCTTAAAATTGAGCTATGCCATCAGAGAAATAAATTATATTTTTATTTCAAAAACATGTCCCATGAAAAATGAGGCAGTTTTACCTCTATCCCATATCTTAATGCCTACAGGACAACTTAAGCAAAAAAGCTTACTCCTCTTTCTTCCAACAATATCTTAATTTGCAACAACTCAGCCGTTATTTAGCAACAAACCTTGTTAGCAAGATGATTTAACACAGGTCAACTTATGCAACACCCAAAATATTGACATGTCGTACTATATAAATGACTCTACATGAATCAATGCCTCAGCTTTCCAAGCCTCAAAAAAGGAGGCGTATACCTGACACTGAGGGAGCTAAATAGAGAGGAAGAGAGAGGGCGAAGGCTCATCCTGACATCACAAAACCAACACTGGGACACCATATCATCATTTATTTATGCGCCCAACAGCTTGCCTGAAGTTACAGGAGGCTCTCTCAAAGGGTGAGTCATCTTTTCTCACTCTCTCTCTTTCTTATTCTCCACCCTATCTCTCATTTTCAAAGCAGCAACTGACATCAAATTCACTTTGAGACTGGGACTTCCTATATCTCTCCCTTACCTATTTGATTTGTGTTTAACAAGTCATCTTAACTGAATATATGCACCATCTATACATTTAAAGTTGCATCTTGCAATTTAACTTAATATTATTGCTGCATGCTTTTAGGCTACAGTATGTGCTTGCCACACACTGTCATGCTAATTGCATAACTATAAATAGCACTGAATATGTACTGACCTCCCAATGTTCTATAGAAGGCATGATGATGGGGGAAAATGCTCTTAACAATCCCCATATCAAACTGCAGTTCAGCCGCTGAAAATCCGATTTCTTTCCTTAACATTTGCTCAGTGTGAGTACTTCAGTCCTGCGCTATGCCGACAAAGCTCTAATTTAGACAGAGTGCCAGGCTCTGGCCCGGATCTACTGCCCTTGGCCATGATCAATAACTCCATGTTAGACCATGTTAGTAATTCAGCAGGGTTTTATTCACTTTGAATATTTCTTGGCCCACAGAGAATGTGAATCACCCAGAGCTCACAACTCTGTCACTACCTGTGTAATGGCTATATAGTTTATTTGATCTACAAATGGGCTTGCTCCCAAGGGTCAGTTTGAGTAAAGTGTTAATCTTCTGAAGTCTTATAACCTCTTGGGGAAATGGCTACCTGTTTCTAGCCATAAAACATGTTTGGTTGAATCACAGAAATGGAATGCTGTTACATTTTCTACTACAAATTTTTCTGCTGTTATTTATAAGAATTTATATGTAGAAGTTAGGACAAGAAATGAGAATGAGAGAATAGGGGGAATGGGACCAAGAGAACGACAATAGACAAAGTTAAAGTTTCATTGCCCACATGAGCGCCACAGTCCAATGCGAAAAAACACCATCCACCGCTTGTATAATTATAATTCACCAGATTGATTCCTTCAACCATCAACTATGCAAATCCAAACTCATTAAAATTATAAAAAATGTCTTAATCAGTATCTATCCATACATCAATCTGTCCTTTTTCTTAACCCAAGCATGCATGTTAGTGCTTAAAATATAATTTAATACACTCACCGGCCACTTTTACTGGCATGCAGCCCAACACCCTTTCTTCCTGGCTGGAAACATTCCTCAAAGATTTCAGTCCATATTAACATGATAGCAGCATGCGGTGATACAAATCGTCATGATACAAATCTCCAGTTCCACCACATCCCAAAAGTGCTCTATTGGATTGAGATCTGGTGACTGTGGAAGCCATTATAGTATAGTATAGTATAGTATAGTATAGTATAGTATAGTATAGTATAGTATAGTATAGTATAGTATAGTATAGTATAGTATAGTATAGTATAGTATTGTATTGTATTGTATTGTATTGTATTGTATTGTATAGTGTAGGGGATTTACGGTTAAGACCCAATGACCAGATATGTTGAATGAAGACCAGGAGTCAGAAGTGCAGTCAATAGAAGAAATTTTAGTGAAGTTTAGTTTGCAGTTTCACCAGCAGAAATCAGCTTCGGGTCTCACAAGGAGTTCGTAGGCCGCCCCACTTACAATAACATTGCAATTATACTCTAACAGAGGGTGCTAACTACGTCAATGATGACGGTTAAACGATTCTGATTGGCTAAGAAAGAAAGGAAAAACAAAACGAGTAATTTTCCACACAAGAGCAGACTGTCGGAAGGGTATCTACATTGATCACATGGGTGACAGGTTAGTGACGTGGCTTGTCGAGAACAACAAGTCATTCTGTCTCTTTATGGTTGCAGTTAATCACCTCACCAATACAGACCATATTAACACACACACAGATACACAGCTTCTCCAACGCTGAACCCGGCTCAGTCTCCAACTATCAATAGAGAGACTACTCAAAACATTCTGATAACATGTTCTATCTGGTGAGAAGTGCAGACAATATTCATCCTTACTCTATGGAAAAATACAGAAAAGTAAAGAAAGGCTTTAAGAAATAATTGGTTACATAGGTGATAGACTGAAGTGTAAGAAAAAGAAAAGAAATATATATATATACAAATAAAAATATATACAATATATACAAGCGGCAATAGATTTCCGAATCGTCCCTTTCAATAGTATAGTGTATCATAATGTTCAATAAACCAGTGTGATATTATTTGAGTTTTGTGGCATGGCACATTATCCAGCTGGAAGTAGACATCAGAAGATGGGTAAACTGTGGTCATTAAGGGACGAACATGGTCAGCTAAATATACTGTGATGATTAAGTGTTCCCTTCATTTTTTGACCAGTGTATAATGAACAATGTGAGCAAAATGGCTGAATCTGTGAGTTAATTTTAAACTTTTTTTTTAAATATACCTGCTAATGTAATTTCTACTTGAGGTACTTTGAATACTTGTACATATAAATACATACCAGCATATTTCATGGTTCAGCTTGTTCAATTCAACTGGCTTTGGATCTTAATTTTCCAACTCAGGAGGGGGAAAAAAACAATCACAATATAAAGTATTTCTGGTAACCAATGTTTTGCATCCCCTGATAGGCTCAAGCAGTAATAACGGTGGAAATCAAGTCACTCAAATAATATGATGGCATGCTACCCTAAATGAGTGCCAAGGGCATTGCGATTACTATGTCTAGGAAGAGTGCTTGTCTTCTCCTTTCTTAATTTGCTCAAGGGAGCATAAATGCTTATTAGCATTGCCACAGTAATTTCTCCTTGAGGGAGACCACTGACAACACTTACTAAACAGAGTCCTCCCTTAATACTTCATATGATATGTGGGTGTTAGTAAGACAAAATTACCAGTCCGAGCTAGAGGAAACTTTGTGAGCTGCTTTATCTGAACCAACAGATTTTCTTCTGCGCCTGTTTAGGTTAAAAAAGTGGTTTTAAAAACGGAAAGTGCTTCAAGAAAAAAAAAGGAAAATAAATCAGCATGCAAATAACGGTGTCTTGAATTATACTTTGCAAGTGATTATCTCACTAGATCTTAATTATGGTTCATCTACAGCTATTTTAGAAAATATGATTCAACAGCACAGCTGATTCACAGTGGCATACTTATCAGACAAAATCCTGAACATATGTGAATACAAGGCCAAGCAATTTTTAAATAAAGAAGAAGCCTGTTTAGACATGCATCTCGATTGGGAAAGGAGCAGAAATGATGTTCTTTTGGCAGGCCTGATGTATTGTGCCTGCTCTTGCTTAAATGAGATTGAGTATATGCTCTCCATTCTGCACAACACAATATCAAATCTTAACTGCTGTACTGTAGTCTGGCTGTCACCTTCACTTCTGTTATGTGTTTATTGGGATAATGACTGCATTGGGAGAGTCTGGCTATAAAGACACTCCCTGGAGCTCAATCTCCAGGTTCTCTTGTTAAACAGTTAGAAGGCTATTGAATATTGCCCTCTTCTGGTGAAAACTACAGACTACATGCTAGGAAAAGCTATTATTACACCGATAGCTCTCTAGTCTAGATGATACTGGTAAGATCATGAACAACACTAAAACAATCTGATTTTGAAAAATGATTCTGGCCCTATGATGACCCATTAAAGTCCTGTGTGTCTTAAAAATGTTGTACTGAACCCATTACAATTTTGGGTATACACTACAGTCGTAAAGGACTGTGTTCAGATTGGAATATTAGCATACTGCTTGCTACATATACTGTGTATTATAAACTGGATACTGCATACATTTTTTTAAATAGCCTAGAATGTTAAACTATTAAACTATAGCAGTTGTCAGCAGCCATATCACCCTGTAGCCTAAGACTGGTTGCCCACTGAAGCTAAGTGGGGTTGAGCCTGGTTAGTACCTGGATGGGAGACCTGGGAAAAACTAGGTTGCTGCTGGAAGTGGTGTTAGGAGGCCAGCAGGGGGTGCTCACCCTGCGGTCTGTGTGGGTCCTAACGCCCCAGTATAGTGATGGGGACACTGTACTGCAACAAGCACCGTCTTTCGGATGAGACGTTAAACCGAGGTCCTGACTCTCTGTGGTCATAAAAAAATTCCAGGATGTCCTTCGCAAGAGTAGGGGTGTCAAAACATTGGCCTTGGTCCATCATGGCCATACTCTAATTGGCTTCATCACTCCTCTCCACCAATAAGCTAATGTGTGGTGAGCGCTCTGGTGCAATATGGCTGCCGTCGCATCATCCAAGTGGATGCTGCACATTGGTGGTGGTTGAGGAGATTCCCTCCTACTATGTGAAGCGCTTTGAGCTCTGGAAAAGCGCTATATAAATGTAAAAAAAAATGTAACATTTCTTAGCAGTATTCTACATGCTGACAGGTGACCATAGTTGGGAAAAATTAGGAAAGATGCTCCCCTTAACAACGTGCAATTTCTTTTAGATAAGAGCTTGTGATGCATCAGTCAATGTGCTATTGAGGGAATAAATAGATTTGCTAATTTAGTTCTCATTTTATTTATTTTTTAGATGGCCACTACCTGAATAATTGATGATTGAATAACTGATGACAGAAAAAGTAATGAAATATCAAAATAAAAGGGAAAAGTTTATAGATCAAGTAGCAGGTGAATTGGTATTAGGTGAGGGTATCGTGTTTGGGTATAAACAGACGACCCAACGAAAGTTTTTCGGAGGTCTTTGTAAGCAGAGATGGGTCATGGCTCATGGCTCACCACTTTGTGCCAAATTTCACGAAAGGATTGTCAAAAAATTTAAAAAGCGCATTTCTCGATACAAAAAAGAGCAGTTACTAGAGTTTTCTTACTGTAGTACTTCTACCAAGCAAAAGGAGGCTCTCCGGAGTGCAACCCCTCTGACATAAAGGTCAGAGTAAAGTAGAGGAAGGGGATGTTTGGTTAGAGAGAAGCATGGCCTTCTCAGGGACTAACTTTGTCTCTATAGTCCAGGTTGGGAAACTGTAATTTTAAGCCCATCCAAAAAGGACTTCATGAGTATCCATCTTCCTTCATGTGGGTCTTTGTGATTCTTATGTCTTTAATGACGCTTTCAAAACCATCAGTGGATAAAACGTATCCACTGATAAAGGGATTTGGCAGGGATACTTTTGCATCGTACTCTACCATGAATGTGAGATCTATGCAACCCAATGTATGATGGGAGAAACGTTGTGACATTATCTACTGGACAATCGGTTTGACTCTTAGTTCACAACTTCTCACCTTCTTTTCACCTCTACACGAAGAACTCTAGAGGACTGTTCAAGCAATATCCTTTTTATGTTATTTTCTTTGGGTTGTATACATGATGGTTGTGTGTAGGTTATTTAATATAAACACTTTTTGCATATATTTTGTTGATTGGGTTTTTGGTTTGATTTCCTGGTCTGTACATCTATTCTAGTCAGAGTCCTCCTCCTAAATATATATGTGTATTTGGTCAGCTGGGAGTTCTCAGTTGAGCAGTCACAGCAAGATAGTAAAGAATTTAGGTCTTTCACCATCTACTATGCATAATATTTTAAAAGATTCAAGGAATCCAGAGAAATCTCAGTCTATGTAGGCAAGGCAGGAATCCTCTGTTTAATGTGCATGACCTTCAACTCCTCAGATGGCATTACATGTGAAACATCCGGAGTCTTTTGTAAAATTGTTGTCACTTAACCGAGCATACCGCTCCATCAAGAAATGCAAACTGAATCTGTTACTCGAGGAGATATACATAAAATCTATGCAGAAAGGCTGCAGAATTATCTGGGCCAAAGAGATGTATGGTATAAAAGAGGAGTGGAAATGTGTCATGTTTCAGCTTGTTTTGGGAAAAAATGCACATCAAGTTATCAGTCCCACAGACGAAAGGGACCATCCAGACTTTAATCAGCGTTAGGTACAAAAGCAAACATCTGCCATGGTATGGGAGAGCATCAGTGCAAATGCCATGGGTGAGGGAGAGTTGTGGTCAGAATTATTGGCATCCCTGGTAAATATGATCAAAGATGGCTGGAAAAATAAATCTGCATTTGTTTATCCTTTTGATCTTTCATTCAAAATTCAGATTGTGAAATTGAAGGAGGGAATAAATCTCATCATGAAATTAATATTTTTCTCCAAAACACAGTGGCCACATTTATTAATACTTTTCATAACCTCCTTGAATCCATGATGCCATGCATCTGAAAAAAAAAGTCCAGGACCTCCAACAAAGAAATAGACCCACAACCTTAAAGATCCAGCTGTGTATTTAACTGGCCACGGGGGACTTTTTATCCCTTTGTACCAAACCCATTTGGAGGGTTTGCTGCCAAAAAGCTCTTCTTTTAGTTTCATCTTACCATAGAACCAGCCACGTTTGAAGTTCCAGCCATGTCTGACAACTGAATATGTTGGAGTTTATCTTTGGATGAGCGAGGAGGATCTTTCTGGTGATGTAGGGTTGATTGTTTTGTTTTTTATGACCCCAAGACTCAACTAATCTCTGCAATTCTCCATCTGTGGTCCTTGGAGAGTCTTTGGCCACTCAAACTTCAAATATGTTTTACTCATACAAATTCTAGGGGTGCCAATAATTGTGTCCAGTGTGTTTTAGAGAAAAACCTTTATTTCATAATGTAATTCCCCTCCCACTGTCGATTTTTTTACTATTGAAATTTTTTTTTTTTTTTTTTTTGCTTCTTTTCTTTTATGAGAGATAAAAAGGACACAAAAATGCAGATTTATACTGCTATCAAAATGACATCTTTCCTGGATAACAAGAAAATGGCAAACCTCATTTTCTTTGTAGCCTACTTTTGTATTTTTCTAGTAACTTACCCAACACTGCCTCTGACTAACAAATGTTGATGTTCCGATAAAATAACATAGCCTTTCATCAAATGCATCAAGACCATTTGTGGTCAAGAGGAGGAACATCTCACTGTGTGTGCCCTCAAAAAAAGTTCAAAATGATTAAAACGTCTCATGCATGATGCCATTTAGTTTTGGTATCATTTCGATTTAACTATTTACCAGTACACACCTCTGAACATCCAAAGCGGATTTTTATCATTCTGTTTCAACGTACTTTCAAGTAGATGAAAGAGGTCAACAAACACCCCCATCCTCACGACCCCCTCCCAGCCCGTGGACTTCCGGTCAAACCGGAAGAACCTTTGTTTGTGTTTGTCAAGATGGCGGCTGGAATGTATCTAGAGCACTATTTGGACAGTAAGACTATTGTCTTTGTTTCGATATTCATCCCCATAAATAAAAATCTTCCGTGTTCACCGTGTCCAGCATGTCTCTCCGTTTCACTCACACACACAATTTACAATAAAACGGTCGCGCAACGACACAAAACAGCGCTAGTAAAGACATTAATACGGTTATTGGGCTCTGTAGCTAACGGGCTAATGTAAACAGTGTAGTGTTGTGAACGATGGTTTTGTAGATTTGTTCGGTGGGTGCGGTGCCGATAAATGTAACAAGACCACTGCTATTAAAACAATTAAGCAATGTAAAGAAATACCCGAGAACATTAAAGCTCAGTGTCAAGCATTAAATGCGGTGTTTCGGCACCATCGGGCGCGCTCCCGCTGTACAGATGGAGATCGTTTACTCTAGTGCTGGTTTATTAATCGCTTGACATTAATGTAGAATGTTCATGTCACTTGATCTGTTTAGGCATAGAGAATTTGCCCTTTGAACTGCAGAGGAACTTCCAGCTGATGCGAGATCTGGACCAGAGAACAGAGGGTGAGTGATATAGAATAATATCTTTATATTGATATTAGATGTTTATATTTCGTGACTGATTTTGTGGAATAGTAAACCTCTTCTGAAGTGTTTCTCTGCCATTACACGTCTTGCATTTATGTATTACAGTAACATCAGTAAATTGCATAATTGCAAGCAGCTAACCCTAAACAAAGCCTAATTATAAAGGAACTGGATGTTGTTAATTAATAATACTCAGTACTTATTTGTATAATTACAGTGTAACAGAAGCCTCTCAAAATGAAGCTACATTTCTTCTTTCTGTAGATCTGAAAGGACAGATTGATTCTCTGGCTCGTGAATACACAGCGAACGCTCGGACGTTGTCCTCCGAACAGAAGCTCTCGCTTTTAAGGCAAATCCAGCAGTCTTATGGGAAGTGCAAGGAGTTTGGAGATGACAAGGTCCAGCTTGCGATGCAAACCTATGAGATGGTTAGTGTGAATTTGCATTTGCTCCTTGCTAATGAACTATTATAACCGCTGCAAATTTCTGTTTAAAATATGTTAAAAGAGAAAACAATATTTTGTCCAAATAAACGCAGCCTTGGTGAGCACGAGAGACGTCTATTAAAAACATTTTCAAAATCGCATTGAAATACCTTATATATACCTTAAATACCTTATATTATAGTGAATATTAAATGTGTTGTAAAATTAATCTGTATTTAATTGCTTTATTACTCCATATGACGCATCACACTTATTCTATGCGTTTAGGTGGATAAACATATCCGAAGGTTGGATACAGACCTGGCTCGCTTTGAGGCTGACCTCAAGGAGAAACAGATAGAAAGCACCGATTATGACTCTACCTCCAGCAAGGGCAATAAAAGTGAGTGTTGTGCTTTGGATAGGTGCTGATGTCAATTAGTGCTGTTCTGGTACTTGCACATCTCATATGTAAATCTCGCAACATCAACAGTGTTTCTGATGGTTTATTGTTTGAAGGTGATCATCGAGGACCCAAGAAGAAGGAGGTGACTCGCACTAGATCAAAGGTGAAAAGCTCTGACGATGACTGCAGCTCCAAGAGCGGACAGAAGAAGGTCAAACTCACGCAAAGGTGAGAATTACACACATTCTCTGTGATGATTCTGTTTTTAAAGGTAACGTATTACATTTTTGTGCTGCTTATGACACCAAGCAGAATTGCTGACCCAATACTTTTCAAAGTGGTTTGACTTTGTAATTTTGTTTTTCATCATTTTGTTCAGAAAGGACAATTAAATTGATCTAAAGTGACCGTAACAGATCAAAAGTGACTTCAACAGATTTCTGTTACAAATAAAGTTTCTATTTGTCAGAGAATCCACCAAAATATTAAGCAGCTGTTGAAAATTCAGAAGCGAAGACCAGAATACTTGGTTGTATCTTCAGTACAGTAATACCTTGAGATATGAGCATAATCCGTTCCAGGGCCGAGCTCGTAACTCGAATTGCTCGTATCTCAAATAATTTTTTCCCATAAGAAATAATAGAAAAATATTTAATCTGTTCCGGCCCTCTAAAAGACTCCCTTATTAGTGCTAATAACAATAGAAAAAAACATGTTTTTAATTGCTATAGAGACATACACACACGCACAGAAAATTATAGTATATAAGGATTCTTGTGATATAAAATAAAATGTGATTTTAATTATGAGTTCTTTCCTTCGAGACAGACAATACAATGAGAGAGGAGGGAAGGATAGCGTAGATTATGTAGATAACGCAAACACAATACAGAAGTGTAGTGTTTCTTCCCGTGTAGTGTATTGGATAGACTACACGCACAATAGTGTATGCCTTAGAACCTCATATTTATTATTACTGAACATGCATAACTCATGTTGCTCCCAGGTAAATACTTGTGAATCACTCATCACACCCGGTAACTCCCACTGTAAAACCAAGATGGCCCTCTAGTGGAGATTATATGCAATTACCCCATAAATGTGTATAGCATACACCAGACTCGCGGGAGATGTGTACTGAAGTCAATGAACACGTGAAGTAAAGGAGTGAGGCGCGTGGGCTGCTTCAAGTGCTCGACCACCAGGCGTCCGCGTCTCTTAGCGTGCTCGGATCTCAAATATTTACTCGGATCTCAAAGCAAAAATGTATCGAAGGATTGCTCGTATGTCAGGATGCTCGTATCTCAAGGTATTGCTGTATCTTGGATTTTTTCATTGAAAATGTGCTGTTTAGTCGCTGCAGTCATCAAGTCCAAATAAGGCAGGCAAACATTGTATTTTTATAGGCCTTCAGTGGGCAGTGCTTAACCCTTTCACACGTAAGTTCTAAATATTCCCTCTGACCCCCCAGAGTGAGTTTTTTTTAGGCGACCGTTATTTTAGAATGTTTACCTTATTGTTTCCATGGCGACGCGTCATGCTTGTCACGTTGACACCGCAGCCTCAAAAGCGCTGTATAACATGTGCGTCGCATTTATTTAGTGTATGTCTTATTTATTCACACACTTGTTGGCTACCTATCAAGTACCTGATATTTCCATTCTCAAATATGTGGAAGTAAATGTGTTTTGTCGTTTACATTTTTTTATAATGACCATTTTAGCTGATCTATGATGTGCGAAGGGCGCCACCATGTTTGTTCGCAGTTCGGAGAATCTGATCGGTCTGATTTATAACGCAAATTCAGTCGCATCTCCTGAAAAACATGACAGTAAACGTGGGAGAAGAATACAGTGGACTTTATAGTTACTTATGCAATGTGTATCTGATTTATCTGATCAATTTATAATTGAACGATTGTAATTTCTGCTTTTATGGACGTCAGTGTGTATTTTTTCAAAGTATAGATGTATTGTTTTGCGAGTACTTATGAGTATTTAAATGTCTGAAACCGAAAATAAACCTTATGTGGTTGAAAACACTGAGCAGTTGTGATATATGACAAGCTCTGAGTGCGTCCATCTCTGAATCGGCGCCAGATGATGCGCGAAAACACGTTTGAATTTAGCAGTTGACGACGTGAAGCACGAACGTTCTAATCACACCGGTGTGATCGTACCCTCCAGGGCCCAGCCAAGACTGATCACACCGGTGTGATCGTACGCGCGAAAGGGTTAAAGGTGTTAACCTTACACACAGCCGTAAAAGTGACCGCTAAAACAAAAGTATCTATAGACAATACAGGCAATTACCCCCGACAGTAGGCTGAGGGAGCGGAGTCGAAGGGGCGACAACTCCGTTCCCTCACTGCCGGCAACCACCCCACCTCCTCCCAGCAGCACAGCACCGAGCTCACCGTCCCACATGATTTTTCAGTGCTGCAGCACCACTGCTTTGGGCAGCCAATGGCGGTCCTCCATTCTTCCCTGCTGCCTGACCTCCTCAGCAGCGACGGCTCTCGGACAGTGTGTCTTTCCTTCCTCCCAGGTTTCGCACCAATGTAACACAGTTCGTAGTTCAGGGAACCAGCGGACATTTAACAAACTTTAATTCCAAATAAACAAACAACAAAATGAAAGTAATGGCGGCAGTCGTCCGTGAGGGACGTTCATTTTGTTGTTCACACAAACACAATATAAAAGTCCAGGCCTGGTCCTCTCTTCTTCTTCATTGGCATCGCTCCTCCTTTTTTGCTTCCGCTCCTCCGTGAGATATGAGGCCACAAGTAAAACATGTAGCAGAAGTTTCCTTAAAAGTCCATAAAATTGCTCCAAATCAGATGGCTCTTTGTTCATCATGAGGCTTGTTCATGTGTATCTGAAGTGATTCTTTACACCAGGTTGGAATGGACATACCTGTATCATAAGAAAACAAACAGCAGTATTCTCGCATAGATTCATTCTTTCATACGTCTTTTGAACGTATAGCATAGATGTATATATAGTATAGATTTTACATCAATATTAACACAGTAGACTTCTGGTTTTCATATAGTGATATTGTTGAGCTAGTCTTCCATAATAGGACACCTATAGACCAGTAAGGTGGGGATAAATTACAGCAGGATTGTTTATTGAGCATATGCTGTTCAAGTCCAACTGAGGCAGGAAAACTTTTTATTTTATAGGCTTTCAGTGGGCAGTGCTTAAAGGTGCTAATACTGGCAGTTACCCCCAAATGTGAAGATAATGGCATTCCCAAGTGGCATGAATAGTACCTGTAACGAGAACTAAGACTGAACATTCACACACAGTTTGACTCTTAGTAGAAATCTTAGAAGTATCATGTGACTCTGAAGACTGGATTAATGATGATAAATTCAGTTTTACCGTAGCATGAATAAATAACCAGTTACTGTTAAAACATCTATTTTAAATTGTAATAATATTTCAAAATATGAATGCAGCTTTGGTTGAGCATAAGAGAACAATGGTCTCTAAAAAAGGGTTTTTCATATTTTTATAGAGATTTGCTAGAGACTGTAAATCATGACTCTTAGACTCTGTTATATGATGTTGAATAAATTTCAAATGAGAGGGGAACTGCAGTCTCATGTACATAAATATCTAAGAGGTTATTTTGAAATAAATATTTAATGTTTAGAAATACCAAAGGGTTAGCGGTTTGTCCTACAGTGTGGCAATAAAAGACAAATTCCAAAATATAACAAAATGGAATATTCAATTTACTAGTTCCTTTTACCTTCCAGCTCTGAGTTTTCAGCCCCGGCTGTGAACTTTGGAAACGTGCACCCCTCGGATGTGTTGGACATGCCAGTGGACCCCAACGAGCCCACCTATTGTCTCTGCCACCAGGTTTCATACGGGGAGATGATTGGCTGTGATAATACAGACGTGAGTCTTCTTCCTAATTTAATGCACTGTGACAGAAGCCGACATGCTCACAGCCTCTCATACCTTATTGATGTAGATATATTTATTTCATTATTTGATTATAATTATTTCCCCATTACAAGTTAAAATGGAGATTAAATATGTAGTCATGAACCAGGGCTCCAGATTATACAGCACATTACATTTGCGTGTAATGCCTGTTTTTTTAAACCTGCGTGTTCTCTAATGAGTAGCCTATCACAACCCTTGTGTTGACGTAATAAAATATATAATGCACATTAATGTTTCAGTGGGGGGGACAGGGAAAGCAGGGGTCAGATTTCAAACAACAACATTGACAGAACAATTGCTTGTAAAAAAATCAGGCTCCAGTTGTGCCAGCATGAGATATAGAAAACGACAGACACAAAGGATCATTTTTCCCTGTCAACAAATGCACACCCAAGTAAAAGTGCAGAAAGTCAGTGTCAAGTTCATGCACACATAGTGGATAGACTACAACAGGTAAACATTTTAACTGTGGATGCTACAATATCATTCACAGTTCTCGTTTTTAATCGACACTGATGTTGATTCATATTCTCAAGACCTTTAGTCTATGCTTTTTTCTGTTTCTGCATGAACGTTGCGTTATTTGTAGCGCACCTACCGTCCAATAATCGCTTCATGTTTCGATGCTTTTAGTATGTTTGTTACCTTTCAATAAATAATTCCTCAGATTTTAAATTCTCGCTCTTTAATGTGCCGTGACAGATCACTGTTGCTCTTCGGTTCACGTGAACCGATCATCTCTTCCTCTTTACTATAAGTTATAGCATGACATAAACATCAGAATAAACAAAGCATGCTGAAAGATACACTACAGCTTACTGAAATTTTGTATGTCTCAGACAATCACTCAGTCAGATGTCAATAAAACCTCTTGAGAACAGTTTTATGTAATTTATGTCAGTTTTATGTCACAGTAGCCATTCAATGTACATAAACGCGTTAGTCATATAGAAAATAATAACAATAGAAAGGAGTATTTTGTTATATTTTTGCTTAACGTGTTGTCTACATGATGAGAACGAATGTTAAATAAAATTCATTATATTCATGCGATTCATTATATTTTCCCGCATGTAACCTGCGGGTTATACCAGATTTTACAAACCCCACGGGGGGTGCGGGTTATATACGGGTGCGGGCTATATCACAAATTTATTGCGCGTAATAATATTTCAGTATATTTGTTACGTCCCTAAAGATATAAGTTTTTTTTTTTTTGCTGTATTTTCTGTTCTTCTTTCTTGCGAGGGTTGTTGTCTCTGGCGCTTGTACTATCACTCTCACAGCTGGCGCTGATAGGCTGTCTGACCTGTCAATCATACAAGAAGACGTGATTGGCTGTGCTGCCATGAAGGCGGGCTCTTCTCATCTCATCCGATGATCAACACCTGTAGAAACGCTAAAGGGACGTGCACAGCGGGAGAGATTGCTCTTTCATTTTTTTCTGATTCTGACTTGTGTTTGTTTTCTTATTGTTTGAATTTCGCGCACAAGCGCTGTGTACCGAGCCTGAACAGTTATGGGTAATTGACGTCATGCGAAATTCGAAATGTGAACTTACACAAAAAAGTTCATAAATCTATGGGTGCGGGTTATACCAACGATTTTTTACGCAAAACCCCAAAACCCGCGGGAAAATAAGGTTATTACCAATGAAGAAAGACATAACATTTATGTATTGAGGAGGACAAACTTCATTTAATGGCCAAGTGATGCTGACATAACTATTGAGAAAAAAAAACATTTGCCACCTTTTTTCTTATTGGAGCCAATGGCTCTTTTTTATTATTTTTTTTCTGGAGCCTTGTGTACTGTAAAACGTCATTCCTTGTTCACAATGTAACAGTAAATTCCTACACATTTATATTCAGAGTTGATATGCTCATGTTAAATATGTGTGTTTGTCTTTCTTAAGTGTTCTATCGAGTGGTTCCACTTTGCCTGTGTGGGTCTGACCACCAAGCCCAGGGGGAAATGGTTAGTAGTCATGTGATTTTGCTGAATTTAATCTGAATATACTAAATAAAGTTTTAGTGAGTATACTTGTGTATTTTTACATTGCCCTCATTTTCCTTCTACATCAGGTATTGCCCAAGATGTTCACAGGAGCGGAAGAAAAAATGAACATGCAAAGCAAAAGAATTCACGGAGAGGGCGGTAGAGGGTTGAAAGTGATTCGAAGGCCCTCCATAGACACTAATATAGATCCACTCTGCTTAATCTGGTGCTTGTCGTCCTCTTTTCCATCTTCACATCCCTCTCTCAGCCAGACAGTCAGAAGGGATGATGGGTGAAGATGAAGGAGGTGTAGTTTTTAACTTATGTGGTCAATAATGATGACTTTTGTTATGGAGTATTTCTCATTTGTTTTGGTTCTGCATTATTTTATATTCAAGGTTTGTTTATTTGGATTGTCTTTTTTAAAGCTAATTTGAAACTCAGCAGTCAACACAGTCAGGGAGCATATCAACACTCGATCTCACGGTTATTTTGGACGGTTTGACTTCCAGACTGTCAGTATCCTTCTCAGATGGTTTCTAATATGGGATCATTTTCTAATAGTCTCAGTTTTTGCCTTTTAAAAAGCGGAACAGGTCCCAGAACAGGCTTGAAACCCCAATCCCTCACCTAAGTTATTTTCTCATTTCAATATTCTTAAAAGGGCAAGAGTTATATCAACGTACCTCACCAGTTCTGAGCATTTACAAAAATAGCTGCTCACTGGGATTGTTTAACTTGATTTTTACGCACACTCAGTACAGAGCATTTCCACTGTTGTGTCTTTGTCTTACATTCACAAATCCTGCACTTGAACCTCTTCACTTCAGGTCCATTCCACACTTTAGATTTCAATGCATATGTTTTTTGGTGCTTATGGTCACACACTACTTGGATCATATTCCAGACTGTTGAAAAGCATTAACACAGCATGTAATGTTCAACTGAATCCCTCTGACACCCGGTCAATAAATGCATTTTCTTTTGAATTAACTCTAGTATTGCTGTGAGTTAAGCAGCGGGGTTCTTTGCGACTGGATTTTGGTGCTTATGAATATATTAAAGATGGCGTGTTTGGTTTGGTTAAATGCGTGGATTACACAGTACAGCTTACAATGGTTCTCGGTCATTGTGTTGATTGTGTCGTTAAAGCAGTCTGATACTTTTTGCGAGATGTCAGAATCAAATGTGTTGATATAAACTTGTATTTAAGATTTGGTTGTTTTAATAAAGCAATGTGTCAGACAATGCAAACAGTTTCAAAACCTGGTGCTACACAGTGTGCTTTGCCGGTTCTAATTGATTATATTGTCTGGTGTACGATGAAGGGTTTTGTGTCTCGTGTTTTTTGCCTTTGTGATGTTGCTTTGTGAGTTGATTGTTCCCGGTATTCTAGAGTACTGTACTAATGTCAGATATTGGATCTGGTGTCTTCCATGCTGAATGAACAATGCCTGAAACAATTCTGAAAGCGTCTTTGTGTCTGCTGGTCGTCATTTAATTCCATTTTTGAATGTTATGTTCATAAAGGTGTTATGAATGTAGAGTAAAATATTTCAAGTCGTCTCTAAAGTAGATGTTAGTAAATAATTTAAAATATTTAAAGTCAGATAGAACCCAAAAAACTATACACACACACATATGTATATGTATATATATATATATATATATATATATGATTATATATGATATATATATTATATATCTGACTTTAAATATATTAAATTATTTACATATATATATATATATATATACACACATGCATGCATGTATTTTTTAAATATGGATTGACTTAATTTTAGTTTAATTGTTACATTTAGTTTCTATACTAATAACTATGTTATGCATAGGTACATGCAATTAAACCAAACCTTAATCCTAACCATATACAGTACTACGTAAATATAGTTACTAAATATTGCTTGTAAATATTGCTTAAATGCATAATTATATTGTAAAAAAACACCTTAAAACAGTGTCACCAAATTGTTTAATGTTTTAAAGAAGTTTCAAGTCTATGTATTTCATAAAAAATTAAAATACAGCAAAAACAGTAATATTGGGAAATTTAATTTATGTATTTTAATAAATATTTAAAAACAATGATTTATTCATCTAATGCCAAAGCTAATTATTCTGCATTATTACTCTTCAGTGTTATGCAATCCTTCATAAATAAGTCTAATATAATGATTTGGTTTCAAGTAATATTTCTTATTATTATCAATCGTTGATGATTCTTTGATGACTAGATTGATAAAATAGCATTTATTTCAATTTTTGCAGCATTATAAATGTTTCAGTCATTTTTGACCAATTTAATGCATCACTGCTAAATAAAATGATTCATTTCTTTCAAAGAAAAACATATTTTGAACAGTAATGCACTAGCTTAGCCTCTGAAATGTCTATAAAGACATTGAACAGTTAAGGTAAGTGTAATAGTGTAATACTGCATTGCAGTTTTCATACTAACCACTAGAAGCGCCCTATCCCTTGTAAGAGATCCACATTGTGCAATGCTGCAGTGATGCCACCCTTATGGTCCTGATGCTGCTCAAGTGCCTCCATGGACTAAAGTCCTTTATTGTAAATCGTTTTGTAACACATACTGCTGAAAATAAAACAAATACATTACAACATTTGGAAATACATTGCATGAACAGCTAATGCAGCTTTAATAGGGTTGTGTCTGCCTGCAGAGAGCATCATTTAGTTGTTGTGGCTGCCTAGTGACACTCAAGGGAAAGTGCATTGTCATTATTAACTGCTACATATCAAATTTGGCCATTACTTTAACTAGCACTAAATAAATGAATGAAACAAGGCCTAAATATTTTCTGTATCTACACAGTACTTTCAGAAAGTCTTTTTTAGAAACATTTCTTCTTTTCATCCGTAAAGATGTGTGCTGGACATCTTTGGACAAAACAGTGCATTTCTTATTTATTGAGCTGTGGGGATGAGCAAGATGCCAGACAGTACATCATTCTAACCTCCACGAGGACTGCCAACGCTTTAAGCAAAGTCATCCAGAGCTCAGTGAGGATATGTGGACACTTTTAACAAATGGTGTGTAAATGGAACCAGTAGGCTACAATTTATGGAGGAACTGTCTTTCGAAGAATATTTATGATTATGTGCACTCCAGCTAACAGACAGAGAGATGAGTCAAACATTTGGAATAACTACAATGTTTTATTATTATTGATTTTGAAAGAAGTCTTTTATGCTCACCAGTACATTTATTTAATCAAAAATACAGTAAAAAAAATTGGAAAGAAAGAAATATTATTATGGAAGTGTTGCCAATTATTGTCCCCATTATTACACTTCTTTTTTTCATTGCACGTTGCCCAAAGTACACATTAAAATGCAAATTGGATACAGTCTTTGCACTGAAAGGGTTATGGCTATTTAACCCACATACTGCATGAAATAAAATGTGTCAACAGTTTTCATACAAAAAATCCTGAAACCTAAAATTTGGACGGTGAATGAAAAGAAATCCAATAGTTTTTTTGTATTTTTTAAACCACTGACAGTGGACAATATCATGTGAATAAAACGTTTTTTTTTTTTTGTATATGTATAGTTTTTTTTTCCATTTGTTTTAGATGCTCTAAAAAATGTAATGACATGAAAAAATGCTTAATTCCCAAAGTCTCAGGTGGATATTTCAAAGAAATGTTCTATTCTATTTATCAAAGAATCCTGTAAAACAAATGATCATGGTTTCCACAAAAATATGTTTTCAAAAACTGTTTTCAACATTATAAGAATCAATATTATTAAAGAAGCACTTAAAAAGTAACTGATCATATTTGAACAGCAAATCATCATATTAAAATGATTTCTGAAGGATCATGTGAGACTGAGTAATGCTGCAGAAAAATCAGCTTTGCATCACAGAAATAAATTACATTTTCTAATAAATTAAAATAGAAAACAGTTATTTGAAATTGCAAAACAATATATATATATATTTTTTTTTTTTCATCAAATAAAGGCTGCTTTGGTGAGCATAAAATACTTGTTTCAAAACCATTATAAAATCTTAATTATTCCTTTTCTTTTATCAGTACTGTAAATATATATAGGCCTATCACTTCTACTGAGTGATCCTGAGTGACTGGGACTCATTTATGTTTCTTTTCACATATATTTGAATACTTGCTAGCCTACCAACAGACATTATTGTCTCGCACTCCCATTTAGCAAATGCTATTCACTCCCCACAATAGTGATGATTCGTGTTTAACTTCTAATTGATTGCTTAACTATAATCTGACTCTTGATTTTCTTGATATTTGACATGATTGTAATGGAGCTGCCAGTGGACCTCCAAAAGCCTGTAATCATCCCTTCATCTCCCATCTTGTCATCCCAGATCACTTTTCCCAGATCACTTTACACAGCCTTTCATTGTGTGTAGGACTAGCGTGTGATTAGTCACTGTATCTGAATGACTTATTTTCCATCATAGAACTCACTTTAAACAGCATTTTTCTAATTTTGTCCTAAGAGCAAAAAGTCTGTCTTTTTAGCAACTTGTTTGCTCTTTCATTTCCTGACCTGCCTCTCTCCACACTCGGATGAGTGCGAGGAGGTTAAGAAGGTAAGGATAGCCAGCTGTCACTTTATAAAGGTGGTAGCAGATTGGCCATCTGGAGCACTGAGAGAATTCCCATTGGGCTGATCCACCGGTAAACCACGCCACTAATAGATATGTATTACATCTGTTTACATATTTAATGGCATTTGACTATGCTGGCCAAATAACTGTGAATTTTTTTTATTTTTTTTTGTGATATATTTTTCTTCAATGTTAATTTTTACAGAAACCATACGCATAAGCACGCCGATGATTTTAAACTGTTAGAAATAAAACTCAGTTTACTAATTATTGTTCAAGATGCATATGATAATGAGGATGAACTTGCAGTGGCACACAATGAAGTCCCTTGTTTGGCCTTTTCTGAGTCCCGCTTGTTCTATTCAACTGTAAATCACTTTGTAAACAGTGTTGAATAAAGCTTTACTGTCTACTTAATAGTAAATAATGTGCTTTGGATGTATTCTGTTGTAAAATTATATTTGGAGAACTTTTTCACTGACATGATACCGAAGACAGTAATGCTGTATATCATATTAAACATAGATTTATATAGTTGTAAACATTCAAGCTTTACCCTGCTACCAGAACCCAGAGTTTCCCGTTTATACTATGAAAATCTTTTATAAAAGTACCCTTTTTCTTTCATAAGTGTGCTTAGTTACCAAGAAGATAAAAGTGTCAGTGAAGACTACATTTGAGATGAAATGCGAGATGAAAATTCAGGTAGATGCTTTTGAGAGCAGATATGATTCAAATTTAATTTTCACAATCTATGGAAACATTGAGAAATCCATTCGATCAACATAATACTGCCAAACCATAATACATAATTCGATATGTTGTGGAAATAATCCAGTTAAAAGGGCTTAAAACAGCTACATTTTTGCTTTTATTTATTTTTTTACTTTTCGAAAGTGTCTATAGACGAAGCTCGTGTGCATAAATTGCCATATATTTTTATTATCGAAATGTGATATTCGTATATGCAAAAAACGTTGTTTTGGAACATTGCTTTGACCAACTGTAAGCACTTGAAATTTCTCTACTATTCTTATGAAGGTGTCTCGGCTTGTCGTGGTATTGGATCTTGTTAGTGTATAAACCTAATGTAAAAGTCGCAAGAATAACATGCTACTGTTTGTTTGAGATGTTGCACGCTCTCCGTCATGATTTGTATCACCCTGTTGTTACCAATCACAGCTAGTGGCGTTAAGACTACACTTTCGCTACCGTAAACCCCAGAAACTTACAAACGCACATTAAAAAATTACGAGTTTAAATATTGCGCAATAAAATATAACGTAACAAACACTGGGGTTAATTGTCGTACTTTACAGCATCGACTACTTAAACAAGTCAAAGCCTGCAAAACTGGACACACTGTCGCGATGCGCGCGAGTGATGCGCTTGTACTACATAATCACGGTACGAAGGAGCCGCAGTTGCTCGTTTCGTGTTTATCTCTGCTCTGGAGTCTGGCCGTTCCGCTATGAAGACACGTTTAATCCTCTCTAAGGAAACAATTCACGTCTGTTAAGGTATTGGCATAACAAATGCATGCAAATACGCGTAACGCGTCTTTATGTTACATTAATAGACTGTCATATAATTTAAAGGCTTCGGTTTGATCGGATTCATTCATTCTGTCCTACCGAATCGGACAAGTGTTCCTTCAGTTTATTAACTTCAGAGGATCCGCTTTGAAGGCACACGGTTAAATCAGTGTTCATGCCGGACTTTGAGCATTTTAGATTTTCTCATACCAGAATGAATCCAGTATTGGGGGAGAATGTGTATTCGTTCCATCAGAACCAGGTGACGGGCTTCGCGGACTCCGCGTCATCGGGCCACTGGACCGACCCGGCGGGCCTTTTCTTAAGCGAGCACACGGGTGGCTTCGGGCAAGATGGGTCGGACCTGGGCGCTTTACCACCTCCGGGGACACCGTATCTACACTTGGGTAACTATCTTCACCGGGTGTCTCCACCGCCTCCTGCCGCCACAGCCCTGCGTAACGACCTGGGATCCAACATCAGCGTCCTCAAAACTCTCAATTTGCGTTTCCGCTGCTTTTTAGCCAAAGTCCATGAACTGGAGCGTCGGAATAAAGTGTTAGAAAAACAACTGCAACAGGCTTTGGATGACAATGCGGAGTGTGTAGAAAATAAGAAGCCTTTAACGCGAGATGTTGGGGTTCAAACAGACTTGATTCCTGTTAGGCCAGACCTGATTCCCATTCAGAACGCGAACGACACCCCATATCTGTCCCGAACCTTGCTGTCACCTACCCTCAACCACACCATCCTCCCTCTCGAGTCCAATAACCGGATAACAGTAGAACACCTCAACCCATCCAATCTGACGGACTCTAATTTCAATCTCACCCCGAATTTCCCCCTCAGCCCAAATGATCCCGCTCCAAAGCCCATCAGCAATATTAACGGGAAGTATGTCAGTACCGGGATTGGTTGTACCGGCAATCCTCCACCCAGATTTCATCCTGGCTCTGCCTGGTCTTATAATCAGAGGTTCAGCAGCGGGCGGGACTCGCGAGTCCCGGGTACTGGTGTGTCCTCATGGGTGCCTCCAGACGGGGTGGGTGTCCAGATCGACACCATCACCCCAGAGATTCGGGCCCTGTATAATGTGCTCGCCAAGGTAAAGAGGGAGAGAGACGAATACAAAAGGAGGTTAGTATGTGTGCTATTTAATGTTCTTGTAATTTCAATGGAAACTTTCCATGTCAGTTTCACCTAGTCAGTATGATATATATATATATATATATATGTATGTGTGTGTGTGTGTGTTATTATTATTATTTTAAGAAATGTTTGAATGATTATTAGTGAATTTATAGGAATGTTGAAATGTAACATCTTTCTAAACATTTCAAATTTATTTTATTTTTATATTGTGATCTGAGAGTACCTTTGTTAGATATCATTAAAAAACACATGTTTAAAGAAATCTAATTCAAATTAATTCAATTCAGCTTGCTAACATTGTATTAGGTTCTATATATGGTATGTGTATATGTGTGTGTGTATATATATATATAATTTTATTTTATTATTTTTTTACTGAAAAACCTAATTACCATCATATGTCATTCTCAGAACACAAAATATTAATATCCACCACACATTATTCAAAGTCTGGTAATATAGACCAGTGAATTCTGACTTTATTATGCTTCTAAAATAATCTTTATTAACGAAAACAACACCCACTGAAACTGAAACATCTTCAGGTTTTACCTCTGTGAGGTGAGATTGCAGGTTAATAATAGTATGTCACTGAATATTCTTATAATAGATCCAACAGGGCTTTGCCTATTCAAGCACATGGGCCTCATAAAAATCTGCTGTAGTAGATGTGCTCAATGCAAATATAAAGCATTTTCATCATATCAGTTCATTAATTTGTTCTTTAGCCAGACAAAGCTATTAGGGCTGGTTCATACTGACTATTTAAAATATTCTTCTCTTGATGCTTGTGGAAGTATTGAAGTAGCCTGTAGAATTTCGCAAACAGATTTCACTTACTGTATATTACTCTTCTTACTGCATGATCACAGTAAAAAGTAATACAGTGCATATCATTGTCAAAATTAACTTTGTTGCTTTTTCTGGGGCTTTTTTAACATTACGGGGGCATATTTTTTTATATACATATGCTGTCATCCTTGTATCAGATACTTAATAAAATGAAAAATATTAATTTCATGAATACTATTTCTTGTTATGGTTTCTAGTGTCATTTTTGCCCTAGATCCCCATTAATTCATTCAATAGAGAAAGTGAAATATAGTGAAAATGCTGTAGGATTATCCTATGAGAAAGTCGTGGTTTTAATGCATTCAATAGTTAAAACCTAATAGCAAAGTTATTTTTTTTAAATTTGGTGTATTTCTTATTTAGTCCATTGTATTTTAAATATAATATGGACCGCTACCTGATTCTTTTTCATTTTTATGTAGTAGAATTTAAATGGGGATTGATTTAAGGCAGTCATATTATAACATATGAAAAATGCTAATTAGTGTGGTTTCAGTAAAATAACATAGAGTTGGAGTTATTCCCTTTATAACCCTTCCTCCGAATAAGTCTCTTGCTTCATCTCTCCATCTCTCATTTCAAGTTTAGCCGCCTCCCCTCTGCGCGGCTCAGCATCTGCAATGCAGTACTGAACTGAGTGCTGCTACTGCCAGGATGCCATTAGAGAATAATTCAACAATCTCTCTCTTACCTTCCCGTTCAGCCTCTCTAGACTACCACCAGCTGCCAAAGCCACTGAGTATCAGCCAAAGTAGCACAGTCAGGTTTATTTCTCAAGAACCCAGTTTTTCTCTCATATTTTCTCATTGTTTTTAGTTGTGTATGGGATTCAGTGCCACCTGGTTTCTGGTGATTTGCTGATTCAGCTGTCTGTATGTTCATTGGTGTGTTAAGAAGAAGGTTATGTGGATGTTATCTCAATGTTACACTAACGTAAATCACCTGCTCTAACACCTGCAGTGATACTGCAGTAATGGACTAAAATGGAAGGAGTGTGTGTGTACAGTCTGGTGACACGTTACGTAATGGCACAAGAAAAGGGATGATGTACTACATGAGCACAGTACTATCAACCCAAATTGTAGGGTCATGATACGCTGAGAGATGCCTGGAGATTTTTTTTGCTGGTGGTTGCATTTTAATGTCTGGAAGTGTAGAATTTGTCTAGAGTTTTTTTTTTTACACAAAGTAAATTTTTTTCCATGCCATTTTATATTTAAAGCTTTACATGTAAAATTTAACTAAGCCACCATTCTAGGTTTTTAAATAGTTTCTTGAATGATCAAAGCCAAGAAATGGACTTTAAATTAAATCTGGCTTTTCACCTGGTTAGATTAATTTCTGTTTGATTATGGCAGTGACAAAAATTACACACTTCTTCACTTTTTAAAGAACGTGCAGTGGAATACGGTTATGTCGACAGCCTCGGGGGTTGCAAAAAAGCATCGAGATATCTGATTATCGAGAAAACCAACAGCCAATATGGCGATTTATTTGATGAAGCGATCGGTATGCTATAAAAATGTACATATACTGTATATGTTTGCTAACAACAAAAGGCATATGTGCACCAACTAACAGCAGAGATTTAACAGTATACAATAAAAAACACCTTTGATTCTCGATACAAACCTTTAATTATATTCTCCAACATTGCAAACACAATTTCGCTCACAGCGTAAACAGTCATAACATATTCGTGAGGTCATCACGCTGTACTAGATTGTATACTTTCTTGCGTTCTGCCTGTCTAATGTGCTTTCTCAACAAATTCGGCTTCGTCCCGTCTTTTAACAACCGTGTTCTTCAATCCGCAGCGGCGCTGAGCAGAGCGTGCGTCATAACAAAGTATGAGGCTTAGATAAACGCACACAAACCTGCTTTTGTTCTGACGCGCGCTCTGCTCAGCGCGTAAGAACGATATGTGCCTTCACTTCAGAGAGTGCTGCGCGGCATGCGTAGTGAACTAGGTACGATCATTAATCACGAGATAACTATGTGAAGTGGCGAATTTGTCCCTCTTTTGTGCTCGAGATATTAGTGTTCGGCGACATTAAGGAATCAACATTACCGAAAAGAAAATGCTAAGACAAATAGGGAGTTTGGCGGTTCCACTTCAAAAACGTCGACATAATAGGATTGGAGAGTTAACCGTGAGTCGAGATAAGTGAACTCCACTGTAATTTATTAATTTATTACAATTTAAAATTGTAATAAAACACAGATAGATAGATAGATAGATAGATAGATAGATAGATAGATAGATGATTTTCATATCTGAGACCTGATACAGTGATATAATTGGTAATTTAATGATTGTTCACATTGTACTCTCATCTTGTTAATTATTCTAGATGGGAAGAGGAATACACAATGCGGATGGATCTAGAGGAAAAAGTTGGAGAGCTTGAAGAAGTAAAACCAAATCAATCTAATATGCTCTAATGAATTAAACTTAGAATCAACTCTTATTTTCCACTGTCTACACTTGCGGCACCTGATGACACTTGTTTGTGTTGCAGGACCTGCAGGAGAGCGAGGTGTGCCAGGATGAACTTGCTCTGAGGGTTAAGCAGCTTAAAGCAGAGCT
Organism: Rhodeus uyekii; assembly: GCA_037043235.1. Taxonomy (NCBI): domain Eukaryota; kingdom Metazoa; phylum Chordata; class Actinopteri; order Cypriniformes; family Acheilognathidae; genus Rhodeus; species Rhodeus uyekii. Next base: position 1,398,399 of record JAWRVZ010000124.1, on the reverse strand, counting down.
GGTTCTGTTCAAAGGCCTCATGAGCAATGTGAGTTAAGCACAATATTCTTGTGACCTGACCTCAGAAACACCTCAGTAAGTCTATATTGTTTATTTCAATAGAAGCACAAATAATGATGGGTCCAGTCTAACGGTGTCCCACAAATGTCTTAGAAGAGTAATTGATCCTCTTTACTTGTTTACCTCATTTCAGTTTGTCTCGTCACTCACTTTGTTTCCCCTCTTCTTTAGAATCACTCAGATTTGGACAGTAAGATCCAGGAGAAGGCCATGAAAGTGGACATGGATATCTGTCGCAGGATTGACATCACGGCTCGTCTGTGTGATGTAGCACAGCAGAGAAATTGTGAAGACATGATTCAGATCTTCCAGGTTTGTCTTTCATCTTCACTATTTGCAGTTACAGTTACATAAAGTACACCTTTGTTTGTTTGTCTGTGTGTTTCTTTACCATTCTTTACTTCCTGTCTTCATGAAATAATATTACATATTTTATGTTATACCAGATTTAAATTTTGATGTGTAATATATGTATTTTTTATTATTATTTTTAAATGTACACTATTGTTTAATAATTTAAATTAAAGTATTTAGTGATACTTTAAAAAAGGGGGTTCCAGTTGTTAACATTAGTTAACTATATTAGTTAACATGAACTAAAAACATAGTTATGAAACATAATTCTAAAGCATTTATTATTAATCTTAGTTCATGTTGATTTCAACATTTACTGATACATACTAAACTTAAAAGCATTTTTATTAACTAATATTAACAGAATTAGTAAATTCTGTTACAAATAAATTGCTCATTGTTTGTCCATTTTAGTTAATGCATAACTAATGTTAACTAATGGGACCTTATTGTAAAGTGTTAACAATAAATGAGGTTACACTTAATTTTAAGGTATTTTGTTACACTATAATTATGCATTTAAGTACCGAGTAATATTAAGTTACTACGTTTAATTACTATATGGTAATAGTAAAATAGTAAAAGTGAGCGTGAAGATTTATAGTGTTGCAAAATATTTTTATTTCAAATAAATGCTGTTCTTTTAAATGTTCTATTCATCAAAGAATCCTAACGTATCGTGGTTTCCACTAAGGATTATGTGCCACTGAAGATTTTTATTCACATTAATATTTTCTAGCAAGCAGCCACACCTCCATCAACCTTGTCCCGCCGTCCTCGAAAACCAGCACCACAGACAATCAGAGGAAACGAGAGTGATGAACCAATAAGCATCTCTGAAAGTGAAGAAAGCGGGAATAAGGAGGTGGAGCTGTGTTGTTCATCAGCCAATCAGATCAATGAGGAGATGCAGAGGATGCTCAACCAATTGTAAGTGGCAAACGTTTGAAATGTCAGAGAATGCTGTTAATGAGGTTTACACAAACATAAATCACTTCCTAAATAGTGAGATGATACACAAGTCATTTGTACTTCTAATGAAAAGAAATGGTCTTTATATTAATAAGATAGTTGATGCATTCAGGTTTATGTTGTTATTTTGAAGACCACACACACTTTTAATACAGAACGAATGTTTGTTTCTCTGCCCCAGGCGTGAATGCGAGTTTGAGGATGACTGTGACAGTCTTGCATGGGAAGAGACGGAGGAAACTCTGTTACTCTGGGAAGATTTTCCTGGATACACATTCAGTGTTGAGAACCAAGGAGAGGTACAGCCTTCTGTCATTAGTTTCTTCTATGATGGGGTTTGGAAATGACATTGGCATGATAGATTTATATATTTATTTTTACTACCTAAAGTACCTTTAAGTTGCTGCCTGAAATTTTTAAGTTCAATCAACTTGGCTATATAAGTAATTTCAACTTAAAAAGAGCTGAAACTTGCATAACTTTAAAAGTAATGTAATGTAAACCTTTTTTATTTTTATTTTTTTACAGTGCTTGAAATTAATCAAATTATAGCTGGAAAAAACAAAACATGCAGTTTTCATGTTGCATAATTATTTAAACTTATACTTATTAAATATTATACTTATATTTCAATAAAAAGCAGTTATCTCCTGGTGTCGCTTTTTAAAAAGATTTAAACATTATTCAGTCTAATATTTTATTAAATTTATCTAGCTTTATTTTTGTCCTATTGATTTGTTTTTTCATCCAAATGTTTTGAGCAAGCACACAAAAACCACCCACCATACAAGCACAATATAAAAATATAGTTTGCTAGTTTGCTATAATTGGCAAACAAAATAGAAAATCACTGAGTCACTATTTTAATACATTTTGTTTAGATTAAAATATTTCTATTATGAAGAGAAAGCTACAAGACATCTCAAATAAATAAATACATTTCTTTTACTAATGCACTCTGTCTCATACAGCAAGATGAGTCCATAGAGAAAGTGATAAAGGACACAGAGTGCCTTTTCAAGTCCCGCGAGAAGGAATATCAAGATACTATTGACCAAATTGAGGTAAAGAGATTGTGCTTGTGCCTCAAAAACCTAACTCTGCATGTCTTTCTGTTACTTTAAGTTTGTTTTGTATTTGTCTGTACCTGTAGTTGGAATTGGCAACTGCTAAGTCGGATATGAACAGGCATTTGCATGAGTATATGGAGATGTGCAGCATGAAGAGAGGGCTGGATGTTCAAATGGAGACCTGCAGAAGATTAATCACTCAGACTGGAGACAGGTACACACACACACACACACACATATATATATGTTTATGTGGTTTACATGAACTCTCCATCGAGATATTGTTTTTTGCTGTACAAACTATTAATTAAGCACAAATTAAGACATGTTTTTAAGACAATTTTAATACCCATGTCATTATATACTTTTATGTTTTCATAAACCACAAGAACATACACACACACTCTCACACATACTAACACACAGAAAAGGACTTTGAAAGAAGTGGGGTCTGAAGTGCATATAAATAACTAACGTATTTTCCGCACTTTAAGGCGCACCCAAGAGCCTTAAATTTTCTCAAAAATCTGTTGTGCGCCTAATAATCTGGTGCGCCTTGTGTGTGGACTGAGCTCCAAATCTGTAAAAATGTTGTTGTGCGACTTTGGTAAGCGCTCCGCTTGATTCACTGTCGGATCATTTCCCGCTGACACAAGGATGTAATACGTACGTTACGTACGCTTACCTCCACCACGCCTCCGTTATGTTTACCACTGCTGCTGAGAAGGAAACAGGTGTTGTAACGAAATCTGTTGCATGCATTCTTTAATACAGGCTTCCTTGAGCATATTCTCTTATCAGTTGATTTTTTTTTACACAATAAACACCCAGAATGTGCACAAAGTTTTGAGTACACTTAAATGAATACATAGAAAATTAAATAATATTTAAAAGGTGTTAAATAATAATTAAATAATAATAAAAGGTGTCATCCAACGGGAAAGAGTGTGATGCAGAAGCAGGACTCTAATAAGTTCCAAACGTAAGAGCTTTATTCAAGGAAACACAAAAACCAAAATACCTGAAATACAACACACAGTCGTCACGTAACACGAACCTAGAAACGTTCACAACTGACAAAGATGTAGAAGGTATATAGATAGAAGGTATATATCGACAAACACGGGAACAAGGGAATAGCTGAGGAGATTTAGGATCGGTATTAGACACAGACGGGAGTGTGCAGGACCTGGAAGATACATAAAGGGACCTGGAAGGGAACAACGCGAGACAAGACCGTGACAAAAGGATGCAAAAAATATGTCAGATGGATTGAAACTGTAAACTGCCTGAGCTTCGTCAGGATAAGAGATAAAGACACCAGCAAAACTGTTGATTTTTTTTCACATGACGGGTGCGTGTTTGCACATTCTGGGTGTTTGCTGTGTGGAAAAAAATATTGATTGATCAGCAAATATGCTCAAGGAAGCGTGGATTAATGAATGCACACGAAGGGGGAGTCAGATTTGTCCAGGGAGTACAAAACCGTATTTTTTGTAGACCATATGTTTTAGCGTTCACCTTATAATACGGTGCACCTTATGTGTGGGCTAAGTACAGAAATAGCCCTGTGGTCGAGACTGAGCCTTATAATCCAGTGCGCCTTATGGTGCGGAAAATACAGTACTTCAAATTGTCTTTTTTAGACATAAAAGTTCTTGTACACTCTACAAGTTTAAAATATTCCAGCTGACCCCCCCAGCGTGAGTTTTTTAAGGTCGACCGCTATTTTAGAATGTTTCCCTCTATCATTTCCATGGCGACGCATCATGTTTGTCACGTGACACTCCACAACCACAATAGCGCTATTTTTTTTTTTCCAAATATTCATATATTCATAATATTCCGGTTCTCAAATATTTGAAAGAGAATGTGTCTTGTCGTTTAAAAACCTTTATAACGGTCATATTAGTTGATCCATGATGTGCGACGGGCGCTGCCATGTTAGTTTGAGCCAGAGTTCAGAGAATCTGATCTGCCAGATTTACAACACTTCAATTCATTCAGTTCTCCCAAAATACATGACAGTAAGTGTCCGGTGAAGTGGGAGAAGAATAGAGTGGACTTTATAGTTGGCAATTCAATGTGTATAAATAAAACACCATGTCAATTTATAACTGAATGGATTGTTATTTCCAGTTCCATGGACACTGGTGTGCATTTTTTGTACAAATGTATTGTTTTTCCAGTACTTATGAGTATTTAAATGTCCGAAATAAAGTAAACATTATGTGGTTGAAAACACTGAATAGTTGTGATATATGACAAGCTCTGAGCGCGTCCGTCTCTGATTCAGCGCCAGATGACGCAAAACCACGTTTGAATCTAGCAGTTGATCACGTGACGCACCGAACGTTCTAATCACACTGGTGTGATCGTACCCTCCAGAGACCAGCAGAGACTGATCACACCGGTGTGATTGTACGTGTCAAAGGGTTAATTAATGGGCAGTTTTATCCCAAGAGTCTTTACTCTGTATCAGAACCTCTCATTCTGGACCACGCACCATAAATTTGCACAAATTTTGCCTCGTAATGTGAATTAAAAAGAATTACCCTCAAGCATGCTCTGGTTCAGTAAAGCTGCAAATATGTGGTTTAATAATGATTTTTAAACCCTTGTTTATGGTTATTGCTTATGTTGTACTATAAATTAGATTTGTTTTTCTAATAAAGTGCATTTAAGCACATTTTTTACATAGCCTGTTAATTGTTTTTAATGCCTTTTTACCCTATTATATATTTTAGTAGTTATCATTAAATAGATACCATTCGAAAGCGTAAACACAGTCCCCTTCCAGCTAATAATCTCATAAAACTCATCTTTGATAATCAAAATTGCATATTTAAACTTTTTTTCCCTGTGAAAATAATTTGTTTATGCCTTAAAAATAGCTTAAATGTAGCACCTACACCTCTGCTTCATTTATGCAGAGTCATGAATATGCAAATTAGTGATGCATTTTATGTATTGCTCTCTATGTCAGACACATAGCGGTAATTGACATGATTAGCCTTTGGCTTGATTACGTTCTCAAAAAGCTAATAATGTGTTGCTAATGTTACACAAACCATGTTCCCGTTTGCCATCTCAGAGTCAGACAGCTGCCTTCAAACAATCTTCATCCTTAGAACTGACATCACTGAAAGTCAATGGAGAAAATCCTCACTCTGCATGTTGATGGGAAATGGGGGCGGTTTCAAATTGTTTTTAGTACACAGCAAATTTTGAATGAATGAAGGAGTCATTTATATAGCACTTTATTATGTACAATGTCTTAAAGCATATTAAAAACACCACATAGACGGATAAACAACATTAAAAAGGTGATTTTCACCACAGGAGGTCTTTAAACCTTTTCTTTTGCTTCACACCCCTAAAAGTGTCAGGTTGCAGGAAGGGGATGAAGCGAGGACTCAGATGCAAAAGAATGGGGACTTTATTGTCATAAAAATTTTTTTTTGAAATACCCCGAGGGGGGGGGGGAGCAAGACTTGACTAGACTAGACAACTTGACATTAACTTGGACAGCAATGACACAACCATAAAACGACGACGAGACAGCAAACACGGAGGGATTAAATAGATACAATAGGACGGGTAGTCAAAATCAAAGTAAAATACTAGAACAAGGTGGGTGGGGTTCTCAATGACAAGACACGAACATGCAGCTAATGCGGACACGCGTCGCCACGTCTTCACAGGAACACAAAGACAGCGCGCAGCTGGTGAAAACCAAACGAAAACACAGCATGAAAGCACGTGGCCAATGTAAACACGAACCACGTGCTTAGAACGATGCACACAAACACGAGAGGACGCGGTTCAAGCAAAGCCCAAAACCGCGCCCACTCACATAACGTAGAAAGCGCGAGAACGAGGAACCACTCGTCTTGCGCGCTCACGACAAGGACGAACACACGAGTCATGAATGCCCGAATCCCGACACAAAACCGAAACTGAACGAGACCAAAGTATCGGGACAGGACTTCATAACCCGCACACAAGACGCTACACAGACAAGAGTCCGCGCGACTCGACACTCGAAGCTGCGCGTGCACACACATCACGAGACACTACGGTAGTGTCAGAGCTCTGCCACAAAACCAAGAAATGACTAGACCGAATGTTGCAGAACCCTGACAAAAAGGGATTATTAGAGATGCTAAAATTATGTTTAAAAATTATAATTTAGCTGCAACTGTAACAATGGCAGCATTGGCTTTAAAAGATGATGTGAAAGATGACTTAAAAGTGCGTTCTCAATGCTGTTTTTGACCCCTTCACCTTTTGTTGCTTACTATGGAGGGTGAAGTCAGACACCCACTGTTGTCACTCATTTACTTCACAGAAAATCACCTCTTCCCGTTTCGGCTGCTGTGGAGGAGGGAGAGAATGCAGAGAAGGAGAGGAAAAAAGCAACTGCGGCAAATTCTGACAGCGCTGAACCGTATTGTGACGTGCAGTCAAACTCTTCCGTCCCGGACCACACATGGAAGAAGGCTTGATAGCCTTTATTCCCCTCCAGCACTACAGTAATAGCTGCAATCATAACCATATGGCCGTGATCGTTTCATAATAGAGGCAGTGATGCTGCAGCAAGACTCAAAGTAAACAGGTTATAGTTACCTTCTGAAAGGCACGTAACCTTGTGTGGTTTCGCTAGTGCCCTCTATTGGAAAACAACGTTAATGGGCCTAAAATAAAGCATCTGTTGTGCAGTTTCAGCATGTAACACAGTATACAATTCTGGCCAAAAGCATGAGGGCTGATGTGACATCACTCTTTTCCAGATGACATCATTTTTGTATACAGATAAACACCTGAGTTATTCCTGCTGGAAGTTTTTTAATTAGTTTTATAAGAAATAGCTTTGGTTATACACAGGCACTATTAACTATATTTTGATTTTAGATGTAATTTCCATTCATGTTTTAAATTGAGACAAAACAGCTAAAAGCACCGAAAAAAATCCATTGGTTATATTTTTGCTTTTGTTTTTCCTGTTACAAAATGAAGTCGTGTCATGGAGAATGATGTCATTAATTAAGGAACTGGCTTTTTGTTAGAAAAACATGAACTGGTTCTTAATAATCATCATTATATAAGTTTTATTTAAAATTCACTCAGAACTGCATATGAATTTTATTAAATTAACTATTACTAAAATATTGCATAGTAGAAACGTCTCACCCCAGCATTAACCACAAGGCACATTTGACGAAAAAAAATGCTTTTGTCTTAAATATTTTTTTTCAATCAATCAAAATGGTTTTTAACCTTGGAATAATAAGAGCGAGTTATTAATCTCTGAACAAGCACTTAGGAATCTCTACATCAGCTACCAGTAATGCCAGCAGTACGATAAGTGATATTTATGACTTTTTGCAGCTCTGAGTGGAGATGGTTATTGGAGAATTTAGCACTGAACACTTTATCGTGAAGTGCACACTGAAGTGTGTGGGTGTCTGTTTTCATTTGCTTATTTAATCTGTGGTTTTTGTGCTGTGGGTGAAGGCCAGATGACTAATCATTAGGCTTGCTTTTTGATTGCGTTTCTAGGTTGAAGCCGTCTAAACCTAAGCGTTGAATCATTGCGAATTGTAACATGCCCTTGATCGCTTAGCTTCGGCGATTGTCTTTGGACATTCAGGTGCATTAGCATTAGAGATGCTCATATGATTTTCATTAGATTCACTCTGTAAGGGCCAGGGTTACAAAAACAGATTAGAAAGGTCATTCATAAAGGCTAAAAAAGGCGAAATGGCAACTAAATTCAGTGTAAATAAATGGTCGAAACAAATTAGTTAGTTAGGTCAAAAAAGTCAATATGCACTTATGCTTAAGTGATGACTGAACATGTTAAGTGCTTCTGGAGGCAATGCATTCCACATTATTCCTCTCTCCACGCTGAACTTCTCCGAAGCTATTTATCTACTTATTTATTTATTTGTTGTTTTATTGTTCATTTCAATAAGGAGGGTTCTCCATATCAGTCAGTACTTCTGAATTAGACCCAGAGAGTTCATTTCAGTTAAGTTTCATTTAAAAGAATAAACTAGATTCACCTTAAAAACATGATGTAATCCCCAACAAATCACTTCTTAATTATGAGTCAGTTAATTATGAGTCGGCGGGTTTTAAAGGTCTATTCTACTTGTACTTGAAGACTCTTGCTGAGGCATTTACTGGACCATAACTGCTTCAAAACCTTCATAATACTGATATTAATGTCTGTCTGCTTAACACTCTTAAATCTCAATAGCAGCAACATATAATAGATATGTTCTTGTAGATGTAAACCATGGAAACAATAGAGTTTCTTCTGTGATAATTCAGTCATAGCTTACGGTAAATTATCATGCCATTTCATGCTGCATTGTTCCTTTTAACATGAATGTATGTAAGGAAGTTCATACTGCAGTGTACAGAACAAAGTGATATTATGCCTTTTATTACAATCTAAGAACATGGGCTCACATGGTCTAAACTCTCAGTTTGTAATATGATGTTAAATGAAATGGTTAATATAAAAAGGAGAAATGTAATTAAAATGAACTTGATTATCGATGTGCAATGAATAGTATGTGGAAGAGGGGGATTTTATTACCAAAGGTACAGGAACAAATCAAAATTCATTGGTTCTGTGAGGCGATATTAGAAAAGGGCTTCTAAACTGTTCTGATGGTTTAGTAATGTTTTTCTGTAATAGAGTATTATTTATTTTAAAAACAAATGAAATTGTTCTCATTATAGATATCTGATGTCTTGAACAATGAAGTTTGTAAAGATGGTCTCAATCAAGAAAATGAAAAACTGTGTACAAATATAGAGGTGGACACGCTGAAAATAAATGATTTTAGTGCAAACGTTGCTCATTCGTTGATCTTATTTGTTTCTTACTCTAATCTTATTAAATCAGTCTTCGTATAATTGAAAGAATATTTTTTACTAAATTTGGAGTTTGTGCATGTTTAAGTGCATGTACTGCATGTTTCTGACCAAGCTGTCAGAAACAGACTTCATGAGCGCCCAACATCTTCTCAGCTCGATTAGTATTTTCCAGAGAACATCAGAATTGGCATGTCCGCCATTGGCGCCCTGTTCTCTTTACAGATGAGCAGCTTCGCACGGAGCACATGTGACAGGCATGAAAGAAGAGCGTTATGCAACATCATGCAGCGGGTTTTGCGGTAGGTCAATAATGGTCTGAGGAGGAATGTCCTTGGTGGGTCACACAGACCTCCACGTTTTAGCCAATGGTTCAGACCTTATTCTGGTGCAGTGGCCCCTGGCCGCATGTGGCTTGAGTGTGTAGGCAGTTTTTAGATGATGAAGGCCAACTGACGCCATTGACTGGCCCTCATGTTCCCCAGACCTGAATCCAATTGAGAATCTCTGTGAGATTATGTATGGGAGCATCCGAAACCACCAAGAAGCACCAAAAACTGTCCAGGTACTATCTACTGATGCGCTGATCCAGGTCTGGGAGGAGATCCCCCAGGACACCATCCTTCATCTCATCAGGAGCCCAGACGTTGTTGTGAGTGCATACAGGCACATGGAGGCCATACACACTACTGACTTACATTATGAGTTGCTGTGATGAACATCCATACATATATATGTGTGTGTGTGTGTGTGTGTGTGTGTGTGTGTACATATATATTTATTCCTCTGATGGCAAAGTTGTATTTTCAGCATCATTCAGAAGCATGATCCTTCTAAAATTAGAACTTCATGCTGTTAAGCATTATCAATGTTGAAAACAGCAATTCTGCTTACTATTTTTTCAGAAAATTTCAGTTTTCACTCCATTAGTCATGATGCTGTAAGGAATCCTGAATGCGGGAACAGTATTTCCTTGATTGTCCTAGAATCTGTTTCCAACTCATTATATTTGATGATTGTTTGAGTCACAGTTTTGCCATTAGCGGTCAGCTTTTTAGCCATAGTCTGGGCAGTGGGCTGAATAGTTCTCTCATTGATTGGTGCTGTGAGCTCAGCAGTCATTACAGTGATGCTGTTACCACAGCGACCGAATTGTCTGTAGCACTTTGCTGATGGCTGCACTGCTTCCATTTGCTACTTATGCTGCCAACACTAATACTTACTAACCTATATGTCGAGGCATTCAAATGGAGATTTTGAGGTATCTCATCTCACGTCACATCCATAAATGAATCAAGCATTGCACAAGTTGTCAGTGAACTGTACTCAGATGTGCAGATGTTGTTTAATGCGATCAGTGCATCACTTTGGTGGACTATTCTAAAGCATACACCCATTTTCCATTGCCTGTCCTCCCTTTTTTACAGTTAAAATCCCAGGCCTGTGAGGGGGTTGGAAGTGTAGCTACACTGTGCTCAACCACCGCAGTGCTGTCCCGTTAACGTTAGCGTGAGGGGCGGGTGGGGTGTGTGTGTGTGTAGGAGAGAGAGAGATTTCTCTCTCTCATCCCCTCCCCTCCTCTCTCACTCGGGCATACATACACTTTCATGCGGACACTGGAGGACTATTTTTCCCCCCGTCCAGGTCGTTTTAATCCGTTCTAGAGGAGCGTTTATCATGCTTATGTCTCTTGGTTTACTGCTATTTCCAACAGCCTAACAAAAGTTGAAGCCTGTCATTTGAATTAAGTCGTCACTTGACTGCGTATGTTTTTTCTATACGAGCTCTCAGGAGGATATACAGTCGCATCCCGTGTGGAAAACTGAAGGAAGCTCTTCATAGAGAAGATTGGATTTGTGTTTCGAGGCTTTGGTCGCCTGAGGCTCTTTCGGTAATGCAGCACTTTTTGTGATGACGCGGTGTAGACATCGATTCATGATTCTTCATGATTCATGGAATATTATATACAGCATTGGTTTAGAGTTTATTACGAGGAACATATAGGGGGTTGTTCTTCCTTGTGTATGTTTTTATCGCCAATATAGGAAGTTTGGCTTTTGACTACTAATCCTCTATCTCGCTCTCTCTCCCTCTCTCTCTCCGCACCCTTGCTGACGACGATCTGTTTTATTAAGCACCTGCCAACAAAATGTGAGTGCACTGTATTTCCACTGTTTTTATATAAATAAACCTAAAACAAAAACTCGGTATTTACTGAGTTGTTGTTTTTTTTTATCACTTTTTATACCTGAAATGTAGGCTACGAGTTTAGGTGTTGAAAAAAGCAATTTATCTGCATTACAATAAGCAAAAGTAATAAAGCGTCTAATGTTGTTTTTTTTCAAGACAGTTCTTTAAAAACACCGCAAAATCTCTCACGTTTTAGAGCTGATACATCACAATTTGCTTAGACTTTAGTTCTCTGCTCCATCTATCGGAATTTAGGGGAAACTGCATCCAGAATCCTATTAAATCTGGGTTTTACAGTAGGCCTATCTGCAGTAAACAGTGATAAAAATGAATAAAAAACTCTCGCGCAACCCAAATCGACGTGCTTAAAGGACATTTAGGCCCAATTCTTCTGATTTAAACTCAAATTTTAGTTTCTTTTTTTGTTGAGATTTGTATATTCAAAGATAAAACGTCGAGTGCTAATCCTACTAAAGTGCTTCAAGTGTTTATTTAGCATAATCTGGCTATCCATGACGAAACGTTCGACAACGTTTTCCTCTTTAAATAAAACAATACAACTTTTTTGTGTGTTTTTATTTCCTTTTGGGTGCCTCAGAAACCCTCACACCTTTTAATTTGCAAGCTTGGACTTATAAAGCTTATTTAATGCTAACTGTGATACAGGGAAGTGTGTACTTCAATAAAACTAAAATGAATCTGAATTAAACTTGTATATAATTTGTAAAAAGGCTTTTTATTGCAAATTTCATTCTTATCTTACATCTATCAGGCTTTTTAATGAGCTTTATTGGATCATGGCCTACTGAATTGAGGCCCGATTCAAATTCAGTTCTTCAAATGAATGGCATACGTTGTTGTTTGAAACTAACATTATTTAGCCTAATATTTGTTTAAAGAGACTGAACATTTTACATTTACGTTTCTGAGTCAGTAGTGCAGATAAAAGGCCCCAAAATATGCCTTCTCAAGCCCTGTCTCCTCTTCCGTCAGGTCTGCCCCAGATGCCAATGCAACCCCTGGAGCCCCAGAGGGTGAGGGGGGCGCACCTGCCGCACCTCCTAACCTCACCAGCAACCGTCGTCTCCAACAGACTCAGGCCCAAGTGGATGAGGTAAATCCTATCAATATATGATCTCAAATAAGGTACTGGAAAACAAGTCAGAGGAGGTCAGTCTTCAAAAAATGAGCATCATGTAGAAATAAAAAAGCAGACGTTATAATAAATGAATCTGTGACAGAAGAAGATAGAGAGATTCTGTGCAGTGGGCATAAACTTTGGACTTTGAGTACATGGAAATATACTAAAGATCTACTATTTCAAGTTTATATTACATCCTGATGTTGTTTATGTATTAAGCTATGTTATGTTGATTATAGCAGCTAGTTAGGGAGCCAAACCTTTAGAAGGACTTTCTTGGAACCACAAAACATTAATGAAATCTAATTGTAAGGTCTCTCATACAATATTCATCCTATATTGCTTTTGATGTTCAGTGTCTATGAATACATTAAGAAATATCCATTCCAACTGACTTTCATTGAAGCTCACTGATGCCATTTGATGACTGTCTTTTGTTAATGTGTTCAGGTGGTTGACATCATGCGTGTGAATGTGGACAAGGTTCTGGAAAGAGATCAGAAGCTCTCAGAACTGGACGACCGGGCAGACGCGCTGCAAGCCGGAGCATCACAGTTTGAGAGCAGCGCTGCTAAACTGAAAAACAAGTACTGGTGGAAGAATGCTAAGGTGCGCTCTGGGAAATTTAGCTACTTGGGCCTATTTACATCTGGAGTCTCTCGTCTCAAGTCCCATTTTAATTCTGTCATTTTAAGATACCTATATACATTCACTGTTAAATCTGGAATCACTAAATACAGATTTGACCTCATTCTTGAAACGTACGAGTAAGTAAAATGTATTTGTAAACTGTTATGTAAACCATCCCATTCACTTTAATGCTACAAACATAAGATTTACGTTTATGAAAGATCAGGGTTAGTATAGTTAAATGAAACTAAAACATAGAAGAATTTGTTGCTTGAAATTAAAGTCAACTGAAATAAAATAATAATATAAGACAACGTATTTTATTTCAGTAAGGCGCCAAGTCAACATTTCTCATTTCCATTTAATATAACTTAAAAATAGCTTACTAAAATAACTAAAACTATAACTGAAATAAAAATGAATAAAACTTTTTTTAAATTATAAAAATAACAAAAACAGAACAAAATTACTGAAACGTGAACTAAAATTAAAATGATAAAAGTCTAAATATTAATAAATAATAATATATAATAAAAAATTACATGATATAAAATAATATTAATGTTATGTTAGTTGGTTTAGTTCACTTGTAATACTTAATAATATTAAATGATTCTATTAGACTCTGTTTGAATGATAAATCTATGAATTTATGGGGTCTAGTATCAATAACTGGTATTAATATAAGCTAATAGAATAAATAGTGCATCCTTTGGTGTTTCCGTATTGCCAGCATGGTGCAAAGCTGACTCAACACTAAAGCGGGAGCATTCTCATTTAGATATAACCTGAATGCATAAGTCACAGCGCTGGCCAGCATTCGAGATATATTGGGCAAGTTGCAGTTGTGACGCAAGCTTAGGTACTGCAGTAGCACAATGAATCCAGCCACTCCTGAGACCATCAGGCTGTTTCCATCTTCCTCAATAATTCACCTGTATAATTCCATTGATCATCTATTAATAGAAAGAGTTTTTTCCACCATGACTTGGATATGAATATTTCAATATCTTTAGATTATAAATAGAGAAGTCATATTATAATTTAATTCACTAATTTCCTTCCTTGGAAAATGTCTTGTTTTAAAAGAAGACGTCACACTTGATATGTGTCACATCTCCTACAAGCCTGCATTGGTCGGTCTGGTCCTCTGACTGCCTCACTTTACATATTACATTTTTATCTCTCCATCCAGCTATCTGTCAATCCATCCCATCGGCGTAGATTTATAAGCTCTCCATCATTCTCCACCCCTTCAAATAGCATAAATTTATCGCTCCTTTCCACCAACCCCCCCCAACCGCCCCAGATGGCAGAACAGCTGCCCGTCCATTCGCATCTCTGAGTGGGGTGGGGGAAGGGGTTTCTCGTCCCAATCTGGATTACGGCATTTCTGGATTAAAACCCAGATGTGATTTGTGATGTAACCCGCTCTAATAATTTCGTCTCTCCTCTCTCTTTCGCTCCTCCTCTCTTTTTCCATATTACTTTTCTTGTTCCGTACCCACAGATCCTCTTTTATTGAAACGTCCCATGTTTCCATGTCCTTTGTGCATATCTTCCCTCTTACTGAAGCCTTTCATTTTATAACTTTCCTCTGTATTTTTAGTGGAGTACATCCTTGTGAGAGATTAATGTTGATTCACATTCGGATGAGTCGATTTGTATATCTTTATGTTTTATTGTTATATATATATTTTAAATAAAATTCTAAATAGACCTGCGGTGTGGCAAATGAAAGTTAAAAAGTCTAAATCATCTCTTAGTTCATCAAAACAGCTGCATGCAAAAACCTGTCATACCCTCTCCAAAAACAATTTTCTGTCTCTCTCTCTTTCTGTAAGAAATAGAAAAAGATATTTAAATATAAAATAAAACCAATTAAGGGTTCAATCAAAATGTGTCTATAATTCATGAACGGAAACTGATGGATAAGTAAAAGATTTATGATCTAATAACTTGTACATCACTGGTAAAGGGAAGTATTTTTAAATCTAAAGTGTTAAAATAATATTCTAATGAATGCCTTCAAATGAAAACAATCTAAATATTTTAGAGAAACGTAATGACGCGATGACACATAATATATAAATGTATATTACAATTCATTTTATTATTATTTCCTTATTGTTTATTTATTTATTTATTTTTCTACCGAATTATTGGGGTCATCCTTTTCAGTGAGTAAAAACTGTAATGTTATCACACAAACATCAATCTTACATGTAAATCAAACAGTAAAAATCTTTTTCTTTTATTCCCAGCATAATTTTGCCATTTTGTGTTTTGATCTGGGATTAAGAATTATTTATGGGTGTATAAACTCATACATGTAAATAATATTAGTAAGAAGGTCAAAGCATATGTAGAATTTTAATCTTTATTTTCTTATATTCCCAACATAGGATGTTTTGCCATTTTGAATAGATAGATAGATAGATAGATAGATAGATAGATAGATAGATAGATAGATAGATAGATAGATAGATAGATAGATAGAGGCATCTAAGTTTTAGCTAAAGTTAATCATTAAATTAAAAACATTTTATCGTATATAAATTATACCTTCACTTTATAATTCTGATGGATTAGATAACATTATTTTAGATTATTTAATGTTACATGCACTTTTAGTAATAACAGTAGATTATGCATAATTGCATGCAAGTAAACCAACGCCTGATCCTAACCATAACTCAATACAAGGTTTACTATAGTAAAATTATAATAATGCATAATTATCTTTAAAATAAAGTGTACCCTTCTAATGTCTTTGCCTCTCTACAATTACAGGGCTCGACAAATCCACTCGCCCGCTCGCATTTGCGAGTGAAAGCTCGGCTCGGGCGAGTAGAAATTTGATATAACTCGCCCTATCGGGCGAGTCCGTTTCCATTTATAAATCACAGTCTAACTGATAATTTGCATAGGAGAAAAACAAAAAATCGACATCCTATCGGGCGAGTTAGATTCTTCAGATTCCGATACAGTTTTTCTAATCATTCAACTGTTACTACATAGAAAAGACTTCAGACCGTATAACACTCGTAAAATTTGCCAAACAAGAGCAGAAAATCGACGACGGGCTAGTAGCGATCAGATATACGATTCAGTTCTAAAGTTTGAACCACAAATCACGAATGTAGTATTTACCTCAGGGGTCTCAAACATGCGGCCCATGAAACGATATTTTGTGGCCCGCGGGACCATATGAAAGTTTAATGTAAGTGTGGCCCGCGAGTTTTTAATGAATAGCGCTTTACCGCATTGTGTGTGTGCGTGTGTGAAAGGTTCCTTTTTCGTGCGAGCTGCAGCTGTGCAAGCCAACCAATCACAGTGGAGTACATGACTCCTGGGGGCCAATCATAGTAGAGTAAATGACTCCGGGGCCAATCACAGTGGAGTAAATGACTCCGGGGGCGGGGCATCAGCCGGGCTTGAGGCAGACAGAGAAACATAGCTGCCCGTGTAACATCACATTTGTCAAAGCCGTCATAGACATATTACTTCTTATTGTGTTTGAAATTGAGCATGTTTGACTTTGAGCTGGACGAAGTGAATGTTACTGTTATCGGCGTTGGATTTAGCGTCATGCGGATTGTATTTTGTTTTTCCATCATTTGAAATGGGCTGATTTGCGGGACATCGGTGTTATAATATAGAAAATAAAATCCAGTAAATAACGCCTCCGTGGCTGCATCCCATTGTTTGTATATAGTACATTTATTAAATTTATGTCCATAAAAATGATCTTCAGATTAATTATATTGTTTCTGGGTTCTTGTTGCATTCAACCAATAAATATTTGGTTTTGCAGTATATCATGTGTTTTTTACTTTAATAACTATTTTTGTCTGTTAAAATGCAGGGCGAGTGCTTTATGTGAAGGGCGAGTAAGTTTTTAGGGTCACTAGTCCTGCAGGGCGAGTGACCCTGGAATAATTCATCGAGGCCTGAATTATATTGTATTTATTCATGAACAATTTTGTTACTCAAACCGAATGGATTCATTAGCTTTTCATATTTAGATTTTAAATGTATTTCCCTCTTCTTCTTTTGCCTCTCTTTCACAGATGATGATCATGATGGGAATTATTGGGGTCATCTTGGTGGGCATCCTTTTCAGTGAGTAAAAACTGCAATGTTATCACACAAACACCAGTGTTACATGTAAATCAAACAGTAAAAATCTTTTTCCTTTTATTCCCAGCATAGTATGTTTTTGCCATTTTGCATTTTACTGATTTTATTAAGATAAGCTAAGGGGCCTCACTTATAAAATGCTGTACATTTGATCTTGATAATCAAATCATTTCTCAAATGTGCGTATGTGTGATTCAGAGTAACGCACAAAAAACATGCATACGCCTCTCTTCCAGATGTGAAGTCTATAAATCGCAAATGGTCTTGAAATTATGCGAAGCTGAATGATTTCAGATTTCCGCCTTGTAAAAACCCCCTAATGAATGTAATTTGCATATGAAAAAGCAGCAGTCAACGTCCAAATCTTTTACTTGAGAATCGCGAGCGGTAAGAATTAGGTTTCCAAATACCTGATCCCAGATATTACCACGAGGAAAAGTGTGTACACCTACTTAAAACCTGACGCGGCGTTAACAATTTGTGTCAATCTGAACATCGGCGGGCCTTTAGCATACGCACACGCTAAGATCAAATCCGCGTGTGCTGTATTCGCGTTTTATAAATGAGGCCCAAGGTCTAGCTGACTAAAAGCCTAATTTATTCCTGAATCAAGCTGGACAAACTCATTTCAATGATGTATTTCTCTTTTCTTGTCTTTTTCGACAGTGTACTTCTACTACTGAGCCTCTCGCGGGACACACAAGGACAGGAGACTGGCTTTGTGTGAACTCCACCCCTCCTTTTCCCCCCACCAATGCCTTTCATTGAATCCACCGTGTGTGCGTGTGTGTGTGCACGTGTGTGTGCAGTCATTGACGCAGTGCCTCTCCCTCCCTTTGTCCGTCACTGCATTTCTTTGTACCTCTTTTGAGTGCTTTGCAACAGTGCCCGAGCTTTCTCAAAAACTCCTTCAGTTAGGACGATCCATGTACGCTTTTTGATTGGAGATTGCGTTGGTCCTTTTCAGGGCGAAAACAATGGGTGATGCAATAATACAGATTTCTAGCGTTGTCCAAATGAACCCATGAATAGCTAAAGAGGGAGAATGAAACACAAAGATCAGTTTGAGTTTAGGATCAGGTCATGCATTTATGCATAGAGACAAAAGTGTACCAGTTTACCCCAAAAACAACTGTTGTGGTCCTATCATTACAGGGTTAGCGGGTTAACAAAGCGCAACTGCAATAAGAAATTGCAGGAAGTAAAAAAAAAACTAAAATCCATATAGATTCCAAACAGCAACTTGTTTCATTTCCTAACATACCTGGTGGGGCTTTAAAAACCTGAATGACTTTAAGTAGAGTTACCATGTGTATTAAATGTCTTAAAGTGACTATTGATTAGGATATTTCCTTCCATATCAATTCGTTCTAAAATTTCAAACGTTTAAAAAGTAGAAGAGGCGAGTTGTAGGACATTTTGTAGGAGTTTGCAGTCGATTTAAAGGGAACATCTCATCATAAATCAACACGTTTGCTCTTTGATGCATTGTTCATGTCAGCCAGAAGATCAGTGGATTCTGGAGGAACCAAGAGAAAATTGAGATATGGAGATGTACGATTTTAGCTGTGACCACAATAATGCGACTGGGATATGGTTTAAAGATTTTTCTATGTTCTATTTTTTAATATTTCTATATTTGAGATTAGTTGACAGTGTGGTCGCAATTCCACGGCTTAGCAAAATGTGACCGTTCAAAGAAACAATGGGTGAAATTAATGATAAACTTCTGACTTTACTGGCGCCATGATGTTTTAGGTTTGAATGAACAACTACTGATATGCAAACTGAAAGATAACTGATAATGTGAGTAATTTAATGTCTGTAAATATTTGGGATTCGGTGTGAGAGCGGATACGTAATCAGCACAGGAGACGGCAATGTTCAGGGATGTACCTCTGCATGTGTTTGTGTTAAATATACATGGGCACTTTAACAACCTTCGTAATAATGATTGTATGTTTGAGAGGACATTTTTTGGGTATTAAGGACATATTGTCCATCACCTAAATCTAAGAATATTTGCTCTTATTGATGTGTACCGTACCATTTGTGTGAATAACATCCCCCTACATTAAGCATTAACCCAAATTGCAAACCCAATGCAGGGCAGACAATGTCATTCCCTTAAAAAAAAGGAAAAAAAGAACTCGTGTTTTATGCAAACTGTTCATTTGTAAATATGTGCTGGAGATGCATAAAATAACATCCTGCCCCTGATCATTTGGAGCTAAGCTGCTAACTCGTGGTTCATTTTAAAGCATGTCTGCTTGCCCACCATGTGCTGATTCTAATAAAGTGCTGATGCTGTTACTTCCTCCTCCCCCTGTGTAGTTTTATTTGGGAGCGGGTTGGAAAACAGCAGGGAAGTTCTGAAACGAGCGTCGGATCAGTTGACACGCAAAACATAAGCGTCAAAACAAGGCTTGGTGAATATGGTATGATTTAATCGGTTATTAATCAGCAACAACGCTCATCCAAATCACAAAGTGAAATGATTCATACAAAGCGGCGATACAGAAATGTTTCGTACTACAGCACAGATGAGTAACCTAATTAAAAAGCATGTACATGAAATGCACAATGTCTATTGAACCATCATGTCAGAACAGTAACTGTTTTATTAACATTTCTAGATGCAAGTTTTCAGCTAAAACAATCAGCATCTACACGTACATACAGATTAAAACTAAATCATACATGAAAATTAAGACAAGATCTACATTTTAGAACGAGAAGTCGATACGGTTTTACACAAACTAAGCAAATCAAGGGGGGAAAAAACTGGTTAAATGAGAAAAGCTCAAAAAAGACAGAGCGACAAGAAATGTATATAAAAAGCCATACATGATATTAAAATTAAAAATCCGGACCAGAAGCAGTAAATGAATGTATTCACATTTTGAAAAACAAAGGCATGTCTTAAAAAAGACGCAATCACAATATTTGCGCAAAAATGAGGGGGTGCAGAAAACGAAGCACTCGACACCTATAAATGACCAAACTATCAGGCGACTCGGATGATAAAAAGCGTAAAATAAGACTTGCTTCACTATAAAACACTGAACTCAGCAGGGTTGAACTATGAACCAACCGGTGATGAGAAATAAAAAAAAAAAAATTAAAAAAAATTAAACTACAGCAAAGTAGTACTACTACTACTTTACCGTCTGTGAGATTTTAATTTTAAAAATTCGCCTCGAGGTTTTTTTTAAAGCCTGTGCACACAGACTACTGTACAGGCATGAAGATACTACATCTGAACAGTCTGGTTTGGTAGGTGCTTTGAAATTGTTGGCACAAGCTATTGGTAACGAAGAAGGTGTGCTTAAGCATGGTAACGCTTTCAATGGAACCGTTAATTGTGCATCTTTATGGGTTCCTTGATGTTAACAGGCTACATGTCCTTCGATTTGGCATGCTTAAAATTACGCAATTATTTGCTCCATGCAAAAAATAAAATAATCAATTGTGCTCGATCACATTGTGAGCAAACATTTCGGTTAATAATGAACTTAAAAATAAAAGAGAGCGAGAAACAATACAGTCTGGCATGGCAGGCAACACCAAAAGCACACTTATCAGATAAAAAAAAAAATTATTGACATAGCCTATTAAAACCCTTCGAAAAATATACCCACCAATTTTCATTGAAGCCCCCCTATCTTTTATTTCTTTTTTTTGAATTTGCCCACCATCTCGTTCTCGCTTGTGTTGTTCACTTTTGAACAATCAATGTTGCCTTCATCGTCTTCCGGGTCTGCGTCATTCTCACTCGCCCTGGTTTCCTCTTCCTCGTCGTTTTGATTTTGCGACGAATCGTCAGAGGTGCGGGACTGTTTGGGAGAAGGTGCGTCGGCCTCCTCTTCTTCCTCCGGGTACGCCGAGGGGAGTTTTTCGAGCACGACAGCCAGTCTGACTTTGCTTGGGCGACCTCTCTTTCGGCGGGGAGCGGTGCCATCTGCGTTCGCCCCTTCTGCATCTCCACCTTGAGCCTTGACTTTGCCTGTACCTGGTGGTCGGCCTCTCTTGCGCGGAGCATCTCCAGTTTTCTTTTCAACAATCTTGAGTTTCTTGCCAGAACCTGGAGGTCGTCCTCTCTTTCGAGGAGTTCCATCGGGGTTCCGTCGAATGATCTTCGGTTTGGTGCCAGAGCCTGGGGGTCGGCCTCTCTTTCGAGGAGTTCCGTCAGCCCGCTGAATGCTCTTCACCTTGTTGGCTGAGCCTGGAGGGCGGCCTCTCTTTCTTGGGGTCCCATCTGAGGACTTGACCATTGAAACCTTGGTAGAACCTGCAGGCCGACCCCTCTTTCTCTTCATTGAGCCCTGCGGCCTCCCTCTCTTTCGTGGAGAGCCATTAGCAACATCATGGTCAGTTTCGCCACCACCTTGTTTATGGTCTCCAGCATCGCCAGATTTGCGAGGTCTTCCTCTCCCCCTTTTTTCCTTGGGGCCTTCGGCGAGGGGATGAATGCGGGGTCTTCCGAGGGGCTTTGAAAGTTTCCGCTTGCGTTGTAAACTCAACCTGTGAAGTCTCTCTGATTCTTCCTCAGGCGTGAGAGGGATCTTTCTCGGCCTACCGGGCATTTTTATCTTCTTTGGTCGACCACGTTTCTTCACCTTGGTCTTTATGACTATGTCAGGAGAAAAGAAGTCCACCTTTTTCGATGGCCTGGCATTGTGTGTCGGTGCTTTCTCGGAAGTAAACTTCTTATTGAGAGACCCTCGTGGTCTGCCTCTTCCACGTTTGGGTGGATGGGTGCTGCCATTGGGCAGAGGACTCTCAGATCCTTCTTTATTCTCAACCTGCATCACGTCGCTGCTTCTCGCTCCCAACTTCAGGCGTATCAGTGCCACACTTGTCTATTTGGTACTGAGATTCTGAAAACAACAAGATTCACATGAAGATACAAAACATTTAAAGTAAGTGCTTGAATAGACAACTCTAGTAACACATTGTTTTCCCTCCAAATCCAGAATTTACCGTTTCCATTAAAAACAATATTTTTGTGCAAACATATCGCAACAAATGAAAGTGTCTGCGTACCCTGTAATTTCATGAGGAGAAAAAAAATCTAGTTTCTTACATAACTGCAATGGTCCTACTTTATTTTTTTAACTTTATTTTAGTAGAAAAATTTGTTTACTGCAGACCTGGCCAATGGAAAATTCCACAAACGATAAAATGAAAGACCAAAGGAATAAAGCAGTTTTGAAACCATAAATAAATTAAAATGAAACATTATTAGACTTCAAGGTACACACACAAATACATATTTACAATATTTAATATTAAAGATTATTTGGACAAAATTATAATGTCTGGTCATAAAATATAAAACTTCACTGAACGCATTTTAGTTAGTTTCATAACAGATGTGTTATAAATTCTGGGCATTTAAATTATACTCATAAACAATGTCAGGTAGTCATAATAAGAATAACTCAAGTTTCTCAGCAGAATTAAATGGAGTTCTTTGGCTGAGAATTAAAATCTGCACATTAATACTAAATATGCATAATTATTTAATTATTAAAAAAGTGCACTCAATGAAAACCATATTTATAAGAATGGAAGGGGTATGAGGTGCATGTGTTTTTTAATCATTTTGGAGCAGTTTATTTTAAAACTGATCGAATCGATTGTAGCTCTGTTTGAAAACAAGACAATAGAGAAGCATGTCGGTATTTAACAGAAGACGCATCAGCTACAGAAGTTCGAGCACGTTGCGAGCTTAACGGACGCAAATGGACATCTTTATCACAGCATGAAAAAAACTGCATCGTTTCATTCTGCGAGAACTCCCACATTACAAAAAATATTGACGATCATATTTCACGTGTTCGCAAAATTTTATAGAGCAATAATGTAAATTTAGTGAGAATAATTTCAGAATACACACGATTTCATGCAGTATGACACGCATAAAAGAGCGGATGCTGTAGACTGGCTGCCATCATGTACAGTGAAGCCCGCGAGCTTTTGTAGTTCCAGGTAAAATGTGAAGCACTGGCGATTTTTGTTAGCAGCCTGCTAACCCGACTAAGACAACTTTTCAATGGAAAAAGATACGGCTTTCATTCGTTCGATACAAAAAAGCGGCAAATATTCGAAACACAACGCACCTTACTCGTAAAGCGCTTTCACAACAGCAGAGATGATCTTTTTCATGCATTCGACAATATTTTCGATGCAAACAGCATCGGACAGTGGGCGGGCGACTGTGATTATTTGAAAGGCAATGCCAGTTCTTCCTCGCCTCTCGCTCGGTGGCGACGGTTGGCGGCGCAGCGCCGCCTGTTGTGTTGGAGGGTGACGCGCGAAGAACGACTAGACTTGGCGAATACAAGGTACGTGTGAATATGATAATAATAATAATAAATTTTATTTGTAGTGCGCCTTTCTTAAACCCAAAGCGCAATTACAATACAAAACAACAAGAAAATAATAACAAATAAAGTAAAAATGTCGTGAAACCTATATCCCTGTATAGCAAAAACAAAAGAAGGGTACACAAATTCCAGGTATGAGTTGCTGAGAAGTAACATGGAAACGTGTAAAAATTGTGTTTATTTAGGCCTATCTATTTAATAAATGCACCTATTGTCTGACATATACAACTAAATGGCTTGAGATTTCACATCTGTCTCTGTAAACGTACACACACACACACACACACATAGAGAGAGAGAGGATTGCCCGCCCTTTTTAGCCAATCAGAAACGCGTTTTTCTTTTCAATCATTTGCCGCGTTTGGTTTTGCTGACATCCGGTTTGCTGGCGTATCTTGGGGGCGGGACTTCAGAGAGAGGGTTCTGTTTGAAAGAAAATAACAAAACAGCTTAAACATTGTGAGAAAAAAAAAATCATAATAATGCTAGAAATGATATGCCTAATAAATATAGTGTTTAATCACTATCTTTTATGGAAAATAATGTGTCCACACACACACATACATATAGCTTATATTAACAAGTAAAAGTCTAAGTATATCTGCCATACTTGTCCTTAAACTTTTGATTGAAATATAAGAACGTCTTATATTTCAATAAGAAATATAGCTCAAACTGTAGAGTGTGGCGCTTGCAACGTCATGGTCATGGGTTCGATTCGCAGAGAAAGCAAGAACTGATTAGAATGTTAATGTGTATTTTGAATGCAATGTAAGTCGCTTGGGATAAAAACATATGCCAAATAGATAAATATCAAAAAGTGTAATTAAATACTCTAGTTCACTTGGTGTTTCCTCTTTTTAGCCTAAATGCTTTTTGAGGTAGTACTGCTCCATGTCTAACATACTATCTCATCTGACAAGTTTATACTAACAAATCAGCTTCAGGGTAGAAGAGCTTCCCTTCCAAAGCTAATTTTATTCAGTAAACTTACAAAAAGTTCAAGTATTATTGAACAACTATGCTAAATATAGTTGCAATTAAGCAGTTGCAATACTTAAAAAAAAAGAAGTGAAGACTATTAATTTAGTTACATACTTCTGACCCATTTTTGTTTATGAAACTACACTTAAAACTAAAGAATACTTTCAGTAAAACATATTAGTTTATTGGTTTAATAAGTTTTATTCCTGTATACTTGTAGGTTTTTTTTCTAAGTGAACTTAACATCATACAGTTTACCATATATCTAGTTTACATATATACACACACATATCAATACACACACACACACACATATATATATATATATATATACACACACACACACATACATTAAGCTAATGTCCAATAAGCCAAATATACTGAATATTAAGTTTAGTGCCAGGCCATGTTGAAATAGTATACAATACTAATTAACATAAAGTATACTTGGAAAATACAAATTAGCCTTTAAGGTTACACCTTAAAAACATTTCATCATTTGAATTATGCTCTTTTTTTGGTAGAAAAAAAAAAGAGAAGAAAAGAATTGTATGAGAATTATATAAGAATGAATAAATGGATTATTAATAAAGAATACATTTACCTCCATTTGAACTATGCTGTCAGTGGTTTTTAATGTCACTCTCTTGAATGTGTGGCAAGAAAGATTTAATCATTATTTTGAAAGGCAGCAAATATTGCAGCTGATCAGACACAAATGAAAAGCATTTTAGGAAAAAAAAAGACTCTATGGCAATAAAAGAAGAACATTTAATGTAATAAAAGCCAAATTTACATCTTAATTTTGATTGTATTTATTGAATTGTACAGCACTTCATTACCCATTCAAATATATGGAGATGATTGGGGCTGATATTCCATCAAATAATGTGACTGTCAAGACAAGAAGTCATGGGGACACAAATTATTTCCAGAGAATGACTATTCTCCATTAAACACATTCGCAGTGCAGAAAAGCACAAGAAAATTATTTTCGAAATGTATAAAGTGAAAATAGGCTCTGATGGGTGCTGAATTTCTCCATTATGCATGGTGAGATTCCCCATTATCAAACGCTAGGAAACCTCCTTCAGGCCGTAGGAAAGAACACGGTTTGCACATCTATCTTTGAATGATTTCTTCTGCACTTTTTTGTTCCCATCTTTCCAAACACCATGTGAAATTGTATATTTTCTCCGCCTTGTATATTAAAACAAGACATTTGGTAAGGAATCAATTACTTTCCGTAAAACACAGGCAAACACTCAAACCAGTTCATGCTTGATGGTGAGGGTCTTTCCAAATGAAACTGCTGTGGAAAAAATGGAAATTGGTACCCTGCATGGATCGGTCTGAAACATTTTAGAGACCACCTGCTGAATTCAAGGCTCAATCTCATCAGTTTCTCTGCATTGTTGTGAAACAGATTCGTGGTGTGTCTGTTAATTGAATCCACTGCATACCAGATGGTGAAAGTTGATGTTCCGTATCCGATGTCTCAAAGCACCAACAGAACGGAGTAGCGTCTCTTTGCCAGCTCAGATCCAGGGGACTTTTTGCAGAGAGCCTCTGCTTTGCGTATAACTTAATCATAACTGGTTTCATGGTTTGAGGCACTGAGTAGAACAAAAGACATGAACATATGGTTGGGAGAAAATGTGATGCAGATTATAGAATACGCTCCTAAAGTTATACACAGGTTTGCTTCGATTTTCAGGCCACTGCACAACATTTCAGACCAGATTCAACGGTTTATATTCAAGACAGACAACAACGGCAAACCAATGAATACATCAGATAAATGATTAAATATAAAGCTGCAATAGGATATTGCAGCATACGAAAAGATCTGAAATATGCTTAATGTGAAACATGCCAAGTACAAACATGACGCCAACACTCGAATCAAACTATATCTAATTGGGAAAAACCCAACGCATATGCATTCTCTTTATGTTCGTTCTGTCTCGCGCTGTAAAATACAATTATCTTCACTGCAGAAGAACACCATGTCTCGCATTAGCTGCTCCGGGGCAACATCCATCACCAAAGCGTTGGGCTATAATGAGCACAAGATGGCAGGCTAGCCCGTAAAATGGTTTCATGGAAGAGATTCGCATCGAAGCCTCAAGAGAAATGTATAGGGGTCGTGAACCTAGGCTGGCGTTGGATTGGTCGCTCCGAGTGGTCAGGGCACAAAGTCAGCCAATAGGTACCGTCCCCGACAGCTGCGTCAAAGTGGTCTGGAGCTGATATCACTGCTGTCTGGAAATCTGTGGTGCCGTTTCAGGTAAGGTGGAGTAGAATTCGCACAGCGAGTTTAAACAGTCACTCATGCTAATGGTGTGCCTGTGGTCACGTCCGTCACGACACAAGACGTGTTCATAGGAAAGACAAAATAGACGGGAATCTGAAGGTTACACACACTAGGAAACATGTATGAACTGATTAGAAGTTACCTAGGGTCATGTGTCAGTCAAATCCTAAAAATCGTGGCAAGATCAGACGCAAGATGTTGCGGACTTTGCACTGATGTGATCATATACAGCTGTGTTCCCAAGGACCTCACCTGTGACCTTTTAAGACATCACAGGTTAAGGGTCTCAGGGACACAGATGTGCACTGGTTCAAATGCAAAGTATTCAAAATTGTGGGTGAAATTCCCGCTCTGGGTTCGTTTGAATGAAGCATTACTTAAAGGTTCATTAAAAGAATCTCAGCAAAGTTTTTCCACAAATTGCATGCCATAGACTAGGAAGATTTTATTGTACAATCTCAAGTAGATATACAGAAATAATTCAAACCACAGATTTATGACACAGCTTTTTATTATTTTTATAAAAAATAAATAAAATAAAAATCTACCACCTTATGATATACTGATATATATATATATGTATATATATATATATATATATATATATATATATATATAATTTGGGGTCTGTAAGCATAAGTTTTTTGTAATATCTATTAAACTGAGCAAAAGTGACAGTAAAGTATTGCTTTCTATTTATCGAACAACACTGGAAAAACAATTATTAAGCGGAACAACTGTTTTCAACATTGATAAAAATGTCTTTCTTGAACAGCAAATCCAGATATTAGAATGATTTCTGAAGAATCGTGTGACACTGAATTACTTTTGAAAATATAATAAAATACAAAACAGTAACTTAATTGTTAAATTATTCACAATACTTCTGTTTTACTGTATTTTTGATCAAATAAACGGTTAGCATTGGTTAGAATAAGAAACAAACATGACTGAATCTTACTGAGTCCAAACTATTTAACGGTAGTAATAATAATAATAGATCCGGGATGAGGACACTTAATTACCGTCCGACGTACCTTTGTCAGATTTTCCAAAAGAAAAAGTAAATGCATCGACCTCACGATCAATGACGGTTTCTTCTCCAAATCGAGTGATGTCTCTGGATGTCCCGAGTCGACAGCCTGTGGCAAACAGTAACAAGTTTTAACATATTAAACTTATTTCAACCCTCAAAAATTGACAGCAACAGCTTAAGGAACATTGAAAAGAAGGCTTAGCATCTTTGCAGCACCATAAACGAGTGCGCAGTTTGTTCTGCCCGGCCCCCTGGTGGCAGACACTGAACACAACGCTTGAACTGAATGAACCCAAAGACAGATATGCACTGCCAGCAAACTGTCTCTGCCCTCTCTCTCTGGCTGCCCTCCTTTTCTGCGAAGCCACAAACACAGAGGCATCAGTGTGTGTGTGTAAGCGACACACACATAGGTGATATATCTATAAACGTGTGATGCACATCATAAACCGTCCGGCCTTTGTGCGATAGATCGTGCGACAAAGGCGGCACGTTGAGGGTCGAAGATGTATAGAAATCACGCAGTACCAGAAAACAGCAAACGCTGCTCTCCCTTCTTCTGCCTCTCTCGCTCTGTCTTGTAGTGCCCCAGTTTTAAGGCTCTTTCGAAAGAAGAGTGGAGAGGGAAAAAGCAGACAAAAAGGCAGATTTGGAAAGGCATGCAGGGAAAAACAAGTTTGCAAGGTTATAAGGCAACGTCAAACGCTTTAAGCCGAACATAGAAGTCGAAACCACTGCTTCTTCTTCTGCAGTCTTTGTTCACTATTCCTGCTCGTCACAACCTAATTTACGGCCAAACACGCACTCGCGGACATGCACGGTACGCCACATATGCTATACACCTAAAGAGTTGTCACGAAATCCGCTATAGTGTCTCTCGAGCGCGATCCGACGTTCGCTTCCTTGGAGCCACGCGATAAACTAGTTTCCTTCATCCCTGTTTGACTTCTATCTCCCCACGGTCCCCCTGCGCTCTCCTCTCTTCTTCTCCCTCCTAGCGTGGCGCTGATGCTGTGACACTCGTGGCGATCATGAGATAGGTGCGCTTTGAGCAGCCCACCATTATCTGATGCCGTCCCCTCTTCTCTTCCCTTTCTCTCGGTTTCTCCCTCCCTTCCTCTCATTTCTCCTTCCTCCCGCCCCAACGGAAACCATGTCTAATCCCCCCAGCATCATAAATCAGTGTCACCTAAACACTAACGCACCCAACCAGCGTGTGCCGTGGACGTTCAGACCTAGTCCTGCTCCCTGTCGTCACTGTCCCTGCCTCCGCGTCTCGCTCCGCTTCCTCTAACCAACCCCCCCCCCCCTTTTTTTCTTCTCCTACTCTCCTGCATTTTGTCCATAGAATATCTGCTGTTCTCTCTCTCTTTTCTCCCCCCCACAGCGTTGTCTGGCACTCGAACGCAAGAACAGTCATAACACCTTGTGATTGATCTCAAGGCTCGGAAGGGTGCTTTGTGTGTGAAATGGAACAGATGAGACAATATGGGATAGATGAGGAGACTGTGAGTTAAAGATCATTTCGGAGATGGAGAGAAAGAGAGATTCCTCTCCCAGACAACAAAAGCTCTGAGGTGATTACCCTGCAGTAATAAAAAGTGTCACCAGCCATCGTGCTGAATTATACTAAACTCCTTCCTTTGACAGAACAATCTGATCTAATGACAGGTTGGAGTAACTCAATTAAGCCTGTTTGAGGAAACTGTGCATAAATGTTAAGTTACACAATTCCAGTTCAGACTGCATGTTATACGATACATTTATATGCGCTAGTAGGTTACATAATAATCTAAAGACATATACTTAGTTTTTAATAATATACACTGGGGATGAAAATCTGAGACCGCACTGCACATACATAAGCACATTTTAAAAGGATGATAAAATAATAATTAACACAAGTTATGACTTAAAATGAGAAAAAAAGGTATAATTTGAGACTGTGTACTATTTCTAGGTCATTCAGCAAAAAACACATTTGTAAAATTCATGTGACTCCTTTGTACAAAATATTTATCTTTTTATTATAATCATAAAGGTAAAAAACTGAAACTGAAACGAAGGAAAAATTAATATTTAAAACAATGACAAGAATAAAATTAGCAAATTAAAAAGCAGTGAAAATGCGGGAAAATAATAATAACAACAACTTGACACTTTTATTGGTTTCCTTTTGTTTTTTGCAATCACTTTTTATATTCTTACATATGAAGCCCCTTCAGCACATTTATCTATGATATACATGCGAATACAACTAATTAATAATATGATTGTGGCGAGCAGGGCGAGTCCGAGGGCCGTGAGAACAGCGCGAAAACTGTCCCCGTATCTCACGGAGGAGCGGAAGCATAAAAGTAGGAGCGACGACAGTGATGGACGAAGAGGCCTGGACATTTTAGTTATGCTGTGTGTTTGTGTGAAAGGATTCCTTTTACTTTTGTGTTGTGGTTCATTTTTATACTAAAGTTGTTGAATGTTTGCCGGTTCCTCCACCTCCTTCCCTGAACTACTTACTGTGTTACAATCATTTGAAAAAAAAACAACTAGCAAAGGGTGCACTGGTAAAACAGGAAATGAAACTAGACGTGACAGAGATGACTATATAATAGTCAGAGATGAATAGATAATAATACCTTGAGAAAGATCAGGATTCGCTGATTCCGATTCATCTCAAGGGCAAATGCTCAGCTGGCATAGGATTCCCAGATGTATGTGAGGCTGCCATCTTTGTTTCATGGACACTAAGTTCCAGAAACAGCTGGCAGCAGAAAATCTACAACAATATAAATGAAATACTTAAATTACAAGTTAATTTTTACTCTGACAATTTTGGTATAATATACACTTATTTATGAATAGCTATGTTTCCATCCATCTAATTTTATGTGTATTTAGGGGATAATCGCATACAAAAGATACTTGATGGAAACGACAAGATGCGCATAAATTCTAAAAATGTGCACAAAAAAAATCATATGCACTCAATTGAAGCGTTGTTTTTTTTTAAATCCGATAAGACGCGCAACATGAACTGCAAAAATCATTTGATGCGTAACAAAAAAACCTCCTATGACTTTATCTCAACAGACGATGTAATTGGACAACTGCACTAACCAGCGCATAAATATCTTCACACAGTATCTCAGATGTTGCTTTGATAATTCTGAAATTTCTTCAGAATGATTTGGTTTAATTCTCTCCCAAAAGTGTCTCATATGTCCCAAACACCAGCATCCGAACAGAAGATAAGACGACAATGTTTATAGCGTTTCATCTCCGTGCTCTGAGACGCAATTCATTTATGATGTACGAAAAAAAGCCACTATGGCTTCAACGACTGCAGCAAATTCCATTTTTATAATTTCATTTTTGCACCATTTCCCCAGGAAGCGATGATTTTGTTCTCTTGAATACATGAAAACATACTTTTACCATGGAAACATGTTGAAACGTAACCAACAACATCAATACAGAAAGATTCTTTTTGTACCCAGATGGTGTAGTTATGACATCTACCAGCAGGGGTTAACTAAGTAATGCTAACCAGTCAATTCATCACCAGTCAATTCTGGTTTCACCTAAAATACACAGTGAGTCTATAATCTTCAGGATCTGAATACCAACAGCCTGTGCACTATATATATTCATGATCCACATTGTGAATTCACCAAACAGACACTGATGATGGAGCCGAATAAACAAACAAACAAACAAAGTAGTTATACAACCAATCATGGACATATTGAAAAGAGAAACAAACAATTAGACGGATTAATCAAAAGATAACGAGCCAAAACAACAGAGACAGACAGTGTGTGGGGAAAATCAAGTGAACAAGAATCATGTGATAATGACAGAAAGTTTGATGCTGTTTTATACTGTGAAAGTACATGGGGGTCAAGGTGATGCTTTCGAATTTCAATAAAGTAGCTTTTATTATGATGCGAGATATTACTGGGGGGAAAATCATCCCTTGAGACGCCTTTTCTAACATGAAATCAAATGAATGCATCAAGATCTATGGTGCATTTGTTTACGCCACTCAAATAATGCTCATTATATAATCAAACATTTGAAAAAGCTGAAATTTTCCATCAAGTCAGTTTTCTCACATGGGAGGGCTTTTATTTGTGCAAGTTTTTTCACGCACAGGACCATTTCTTTGTTCTCAAGTCTGTCTCGATCCAGTCTCTCCTATGTGTGATTCCTCTGTTTCTTGTAATGTGGAGCTGAACGTCTTGTTGCGCATTGATGTGTCTGGAAAATAACAACGACAGGCACAGATTGCTGATATGTGCTCTTTTTATCTCTTAGAGGAGAAGGGCAACGCAATGCGGATCCTGGCAGACCGTGTGAGCGGCCAGACAGTCAGCGGGACAGACAGAGGAGGAGGAGACTGTAATCATTCATAAGAGTGCTGGAGAGATGATTGAGGGGCTATTTGCAAACACACACTGACCACACAACTTAAAACACATCCTATATCCTGCTATTATAATTTGTGTGTTTGAGAAGAAAAGAACAGCTGTTTGCACCTGAAAACAGTGTAAAATGAGCTAATTTGAAGAGAATGGGTAATGGAAAATGGATAATGAAGTGCTGCCTGGTTTTGTCTAAAATACTCTCAGTGTTGAGGAAAATTGAGAGGAATGAGCGCCATAGCAGTGCATTTATCCATGCATTAAACCATAAATACATGTGTGAATGGAGTCATTTTATTTAATGGCAAAATACTTTCTCCTCTTCCAGTTTAGTCAGCTATTGTGTTTATCTTGACTACAGCTTGTGATCAAATGAAAAAGTGAGATGTTTTTTAATACTTTTTTATTTACTCCGCATGAAGTAAAACAGTAGAGTGTGGAGCTTGCAACGTCAAGGTCATGGGTTCGATTCCCAGGGAAAGCGAGAACTAATTAGAACGTCAATGTGTTGCCAAAGTCGATTTGGATAAAAGCGTCTGCCAAAATGTCAAGTCAAGTTATTTATATAGCGCTTTTTACAATACAGATTGTTTGAAAGCAGCTTTACAGTGGTCACCGGAAAACAATAAAAACAAAGTTTTTTTGGCTGAACAGAAGCTCTAAAAGCAGTCGAATCAATAAAATTCTGCCAAAATGCATAAATGAAAACTGATCATTTAATTTTGCAGTGACACAAAATATCCACCTTAATGTTTTCAACATAAATACATGATATTATGAAATAATTAATAATAATTTACCTAAAATGGGGCTATATGTTGAAATCAGAAACCTGTTTCATTAGCGACACCGGTGGCCGTTAAGTGAACTGCAGTCAACAACTTATTATTCATGCTCGTAACGTACAAGAGACTGAACGGGATACCAGACCCCGATATAGTCAGGGCAAAGCACTTTTTCGTTTTTTTTCTTAGAAGTAAAAAGAAGACGGTGGAATACCTTTACATGTCATTCTGAATCTGTAAGGCTTTAGTTCATCTTCTAAACACAGGTGAAGATATTTTAAATGAAATCTAAGAGCTTTCTGTCCCTTCATTGACAGCTACGCAACTACCATTATTGTACCATTACAAAGTTCATAATTGTGTGTTACACAGCACACTTAAGCTTTTTGAGGTATTTAAAATGACACTTAAGTGAGACAATAGTTTGAATTAATACTTTCTCTTTGCATGACACACTGACATTACAGTACAGAATGACTCATTCGGTAACATCTTGGACATAAGCATTCGTTTCATGTGTCAGACCAGAAGAGAGGCTCTTAGAAATCAGACGCATGCGTAAACGTCAAATCCTTTTTATCTTCCCGACAAAAATGTCCTGAGTACTTCACATAAAAATCAGTCTATACGGTCAGGAAAGGTCTCGTTTTTTTAAATTTCATTACAAGATGTTCACATGTTACATATAACCATTTATTTGAAAATTTAAATTAAAACTTAATTAAGCGGGGGTTTTTTTACAATAAAAATTATAAATAAGTTTCCAAATATAATGCAAAACATAAATTGAATAAAAAATGTTATGTGTCATTTTATACATTTATTATTAATATCATCATAGTTTACCAAATTCCTAATATGATGTTATCAGTAATTCACGCTAAAAACTTGAAATTTATTACAATACAACTACATTGACAGGAGTTGAATGCATTCAAGATACACAATGATATTCTAATCAGTCACTGGGAATCAACCCTATGACTTTGGCGTTGCAAGCGCAATGCTCTACTGACTGAGCTAGAGGAAAGCCACTTTTAATCCAAAGTGATTTAAATTGCATTCAACTGAAATTTTAACAGTTCATGCATTCCATGGGAACTGAACCCAATACTTAGTGTTGCTAGCAGTGCCGTCCTCTATAGCCAACTGATTGAACAACCCTATTAGGTTCACAAAACACATTTAACCTCTTGTATATTTTTCATGTCAATCTGTTATCTCCACCGTTTCGTTTTTAATTAGGAATTTACTAGACTTCATGGATCTGTTGGAACCCTCTTGTGGATGGGGGCATTTGGGCACTCACCCAAACTGTCCATACGGTAGATAGGGGCAACTAACAGCCTGTTAATGAGCACAATAAACACAGAAACTACAAAAACAACAACAATGCCAGAGCTGCTGTGCTGATTCACACCATATGTACCGTTTTGTTTTCAACCTTGCATCTCAGTTTTAGGGCAAAGACGATTGAAAGGCTTTATCTATAAGCAGTCGATGTTCATTCATACTCACCTCGATGTAATGGTGACACCGCAGGGAAAGCTAGAAGGTTGTACAGTTAACTCCAGGCTGATTATGATGCAAAACCATACAACCAACTACCTCAGCCTGCAGCGCACTGACTCTCAGTCAGGTGTCAAGATATTTCATGCATAATGTCTTCCCCTACTGGACAACTTATGTGAAGCAACATCATGCATTTTTGAAAAAATGTATTTGTGAATACACTGACACACAAAATAAAATCACACAGAAAAAGTCCAATAAAAAAAAAAGAAAAGAAAAAAAAGAGTATTAACATTATTAAAATGTATATCAATTTTTGGAAAAAATTATATTACTGTTATGCACAATATTTTTGAATACACCGACATACAAAATAAAGTCACACACAAATACTCCTAAAATAAAATATTGACATTATTAAAATGTAAATCAATAAATGAACAAATAACTATTTAAGAGAAGTTTGCCCCTATCCAAACCTATAATACTTTAGTTTGTCTTCAAAACACAAATGAAAGTATTTTTGATGAAACCTGAGAGATTTCTATCGTAAAGTTCATGATACATCGTGAAAATGACAGCATATTTGGTTTAGTCCAAATCTTCTGAAGAAGCACAATTGCTGAAATAAAAATAAAAATGTACTTTGTTGGCGTGCAAAAACCTATGAGGTTTGTTCTTATGTGTTAAGTATGACTGAGCTTCTCCTAAAAATATTTGATATAAATATATATGTGAATAAAAGCCTATATCAAACCTGTCCATCATATAAACCCATTGTCTCTCTTCAGAAGACTTGGATTAAACCTTTCGATTTCTTTTATGATTTCTGTATGGTCTTTTTGAATGGGCTTTCAATAGAGAGAGCGAAATCTCGTCAGTTTCATTAAAAATATCTTCATTTGTGTTTTGAAGATAAAAGAAAGTCTGATAGGTTTGAAATGACATGAGGGTTAGTAACTTGACCTTTAAGGAGCGCACTATGGGAATGTATTATTTTCTTATAGCCAGACATACACATCTTTATTGTTTTCATAGCCTTGAAGTCTGGAAAACATTCTACAGTCCTTCATTCTACAGTGTTTTTGTGAACATGGAGCATTTTGTCAAGGGACATGATTGATCTCTACTATTATTTACTATTAATTTAATAATAATTGAGTTTTTAAGAGTTCAAATTCTGACGATCTTTCCATGTGTGAGATGAATCTTCAAATCAAATCAAACTATAGAGATAAAAAAAAGACCTTCTAAAAGAGGGAATTGGTATTAAATGAATGAAGTTCTCGTGAAATTGAAAACACTACAAATAAAAAAAGAAATCAGGATGGATCAAGCCATCATGAATAGTCCTGTTGTTCAAAGGTCTTACTTATTGCACTACCGAAAACAACTAAAAAGAAAGTCAGATTTGGGGCGTTTGAAGTACTTGGAAATTGCCCATGCTTAGCGAGGTGACTTCAATCAATATCATATGCGGTTCAAACAAGAAAAAGGCCCTTCATCTGTTTCGT
Source organism: Rhodeus uyekii (assembly GCA_037043235.1). NCBI lineage: Eukaryota > Metazoa > Chordata > Actinopteri > Cypriniformes > Acheilognathidae > Rhodeus > Rhodeus uyekii. Next base: position 1,361,984 of record JAWRVZ010000124.1, on the reverse strand, counting down.
TTTGAACTTCTGTGCATCTGAAATTCTGGAAAATGAATCCAGCCTGTGGAGTCTACTTTCGCTTCCCTAGAATGAAGATTCTCTCATTTGTTAACTCAAAAGTTAGATTATCTGCAAATAATTACCAGATACTTGGCACCAGCATTGAAAAAACAAGTCATTATTTACTTACCCGCATGTGGTTCCAAACCCTTACGAAGGACAGTCATTCTGTGCAAAACAAAAGGAGAAATGTTTTCAGTTTTACAACAATTCCTATGATTGAGAATGAAAAAAATGACATAAAACCACCACTTAATCATAGATGTACAACTTGTGCATTATATTGCAGTAGTGTATTTTATTTTAAGTGTCCCGTTAATGAAAATCTCGTTTGTTTTGGTTTCATTGTCATTCTGTTCCTGTTTGCCAGTGTTCCCTGTGATTATTAGGGTACGTCTCATTTGGTCCCTAGTTAGTAGTCAGCCATTTTAAGGGCTGTCTCAATCACAAAATCTTTCCTGTGCACTGAAACGTTAGCATCTTATAAAATGTCCCACAATGCATTGTGAAAACCAGGGAGCGCCAATGCTCAGCACAAACATAGATCTCTATACAGGTAATGAACATAATCTAGCTAGTATTTATCCTTTATTTACAGCTGAAATGTTACGCGTAGCAAGCAAAGTATTTAATATAATGTCAGAAAGATTTACGTTCTGCTATTCTTCATAAATACCAAATGTTGCTAGGTCACCGGAAATAGTTATTAGTGTTCCAATGTGAGCAAGGGTGCTTAATGTCCTTACCAGTCCCCGAATTTATGCACAAAATATAATGATTCATGACCTAGGACGAAGCTGATTGAGAATGACTTTAGTGTCCTTGGTTGCTGATTTGAGTTCCTCACCTGTTCGGTGTTACGTTGATTGTTTCTTGTGTTTATAAGCCCTTGGTTTTCTCAGGCCTTGTCCACACCAATACGTTTTTGTTTGAAAACTCTTTCCCAAGTGGATCATTTTGGTGAATCATTGTATTCGCATTATAGAGTGGACTGTGAAAACTGAAGTATTTGAAAATAATGACACATTCAGTCAAGTGGCGCATATTGAGCCGACAGATATGTCTGTTTATACCGCTATTGTGCCTGTTACTGTACCTTGCTTGGTTTTCTCCTACGTATTCCTGAGCAATCAAAAGACTTTCAATTAAGTTGTGCGTGTTATACTACACGTAGCCGTTTCATGCACAAAACATTTGTTTGTTTCTTTTCAATGAACAACAAGACTCAATCCCTCAATGATCCGTCTGCAACTCACTAGAGGGAACAATGATCAGATATTGTGATTTTTGAGTGAACCATTCCTTTAACACTGTTGCAGACACATATCTTGGACAGCTCTGTTCCTCTGACAATGACAGAGATCTCCAGGGTGAGATGTGAAAGCGTCCAAACAGTAACTGAGCAGTCTATTCAGCTCTTTTCTCATTCTCTGTCCTTTTCACAGTCAAATGCATTCATTTTCCTGATGCAAACCTAACTGTTGACAACTTGGCCTATGGATTTGTGCCTTCTGCTCTTAATTTTGCTGTTGTTTAGGTCACTTTTGCAGTTTAACATCCTTTAAGACTTTTGTCCTTCTCTTTCTGGCTCGGCTCCACCCTATCTTCCTCCCTCTTTCTTTTTCATTCTCTCACTGCCACATTTACAGTCCAATCACGTGCGAATGCGGCACGGTGGTGCCAGTGCCAGCTTTTTGCCAACCTGAATGCGTGTGTATGTGTGTGTGTCTTTGCCAGCACGAATCACTGAGACATAAGTTCAAGCACACTTGTCATGATCTTAATTATCAGACCACATAGCGATGAAGCTGGCACAAATCTTTGGGAGTTTTGAAGAGTTTTTTAGTTTTACATTTCAAATTGTTGATATTAAAACAATCTGATTTAGTTTAGTGGCATTGAGAAGGATTATGTTTGATTTTCTAGAAAGTAAACGGAATGTGAAAAAGATTCAAAGTTTACTGCATTCATTTAAGTTCAATTTAGGGCCAGTTAATAAAGGTCTTTCTCCTTACCGCCAACTATCTCTTTTTACTCACTTTATTTGATCACTTTCCTACTACAACTATTTCCATCTACTACCATTTCATCTACTCTCCACCTCATTCAAACCCCTCTGTCTCCCCAAAAGCCTGAGTGTCTGTCTGCCGATACCTTATTCAAAAAGCCAGGGAATGGCAGGTTGCTATGGGAACTCGCTGGCTTGGCGACGTGCCCATCGGTTGCCAGGGCAGTGTTGTCAGTGGCAGAGAGTGTCATGCCAGCTGTGTGCGTCTGGATGTGTATCTATGTGTTCATTTTGTTCGAGTCTATACCTGTAAATTATATGTGCTGTACATATGTAAAAGTAAATATTTATTTTGCGGAGTTTGATGAAGGAAAATGCATAAAATCCAAAACTAGGCGAGAACATCACGAAGTGCTCTATGTCTGCCAATGTCATGCCGTGAATCTCACTAAACCACGTCAAAAACACATTTCCAGTTAATATTTAACACATAACAATCAATGGAAAAAATAAGAAATATCATTTGTTTTGTATAGAAATGTAAGCATATTATAATGATTTAGATTTTTTTTGGCATTATTCTCATAAAATCGAAAAAGGAGTGTGCTTAAATTGTAAAGAATTTATACATTACAGTAGTACTCTTGGCTCAGCAGTTAATTTATGCAATACAAATATTTGTATTACAGCACAGCATTAGATTAATAAAAAAGTGTCACTATTGAAAATATGGGGATTTTTTTTAAAATGTCAAACATCCAAAGAAGTTGCCAGAAGGATGGATTAACTTAATGAAAATAGGATCAAACATTAGGCTTCATTTTCTTTATGCAAATACATTTTTCCCCTCTGATTTTGGGATAAAATATACCCATGTTTTTCGCAGGATTTATCTCTCACACATTTAAATTATTAGACCAAAACATCAAAAGATACATGAAATTCACTTCAGTCACAATGTATAACAGAGAGTTCAAGATATACAAGCAAAGAAAGAGAAAGTCTGTAATTTCCATTATTACCGTACATGCTGAAATTCTTTGTGTCATTCCAGTCTTGGAGAAACATTCCAAACTGCCGTTCCACAGCATTCCTGCCATCAGAAAAGATATGAAATATTGATGAATATCTGTATGGAAAGGTTACACGTTCACAGGTTTTATTTTATTTGCCTTAAAAGGATTCACCTACCAAATAAGCAATAAAATGCAAAAGTGAAATTACACATTGCAGCCAGTTTAGATCTAATGATTTAAACGTTTGAGAGATCTAAATTACTCATCTATGTTCATGGAAATTATATGCAACAGGATTTACTTATAAGATGCCATTATCAGCATACACTGTCAGGTAACATTTCCATTGTATATACATAAGTGCTTCTCAACTAGAGAGGCATATTCAGCAAGCAGAAATTTGATGAAAACGTCTTTAAGTTAAGAGTAGCACTTATATTGAATTAATAAAAACATCTATATGCCACGCAAACATTGTCCATTCTTACTCTGAACAATGCAAGCAAATAAATTCAGACTAGGAATGGTAGGAAAGAACGCAGATGATATTACCGATGAAAAAATGTTTTTGCTAAATTCATTAAACTCCACAGAAAGGAAAAATAATAATAATAATAATAAAGCCAAATGAATATCTGCCAATCAATTCTAGTAGATTTCACAATGCACACAGAATGCATTCAAAGCAGCTTTACAAAGAATAGCCCCACAGTGAGCAAGCCAAAGGTGACAGTGACAAGGAAAAACTCTTCGAGATGCATGTAGAGAAAAGGCAATGTACAGAAGAGGAATTTGGAGTATTTATCATACTATTTGTACCTTGAAAATATACTAAAGTCTTCAAAGCACTATTGAAACGAATGATGTGACGTGTTGAAAGTTTTTACAAGTGAAAAAATAGCTAGAGCTAGAATAAAAATCTGATGTGCAACATGAAATTACAAGAATTAATTTAACTGATTCATTTTCAGACTATATACTATACAAAGTAAAAAAAAATAATTGTGAAATTTACAAGCAGTTTCTGAGTGAAAATAGTTTCCACATCATTTGTGTGTGTGTATTGCAACTATTACAATTGCATCTATCAACCATAATATTATTTTCATTAATTTAATGAATTGGTGTTGAACAAAAATAATACAGTAAAAATTAGGGATGAGCGAGTACAGCATTATCTGTATCTGTACTCGGACTAGGCGGGGCCTTACCCGGAAGTGGGCGGGGCTTTGTTATTTTTAATCATGCAATTGATATGGGTTAATCAGAAATTGTTATATTTATTGTTGATTAGAAAACTATTTACATGACAGCATCAGCATTGAGCTTCAGATCAATGGTTTTGATCACGATAACAAACGAACTATATACAGAACAAGGTTTGTAACAATGAATACAACACATGCGGTTGCAATTATGAAGAAATAATTATTTTTAATCATTATTTTTTGCGTGAAATAAAAAAACTGGTTAGAGCCAGCAGATGGTTAAAAAAAGAAAAAAAATCCGACAGACAGAGACGCAACGCTAGTCGCATTATACCAAGCACCACGTTTACCAGAACTATACTGGTTAATAAGTACTACAAACAAACCGAAATAAAAAACAAACCTGAAGCTGAAGAAGCCCTAAACGTTAACGGAAAAGACCCACGAACCTGATTGACTGAGGGAGAGACAGAGAGAGACAGAGAGCTTCTCAGTGTTCTGTGTGTGAATGAGCAGGGCGGAGCCGCGGGATGCAGCAAATCTGCATGTGTAGGGGAGGGGCGCTGTGACTAGCCTATTACAGAACGCAGACACAGTCAGCTACCCAATGAGGATTTTTATTCAATCAGAGCGCAGATATTGACTCGTATTACTTGTATAATACTCGTACTCGGCAGAAGTGCTTTATCCGTACCGGATACTCGTGGCCAATTGCTTTCAAATTTGGTTTTTCTGAGGTGCACTCATACATTTCTCTCTAAGAAGACTCTCTAAGACATTGTGTCACTTAATTGTGTCACCACTCAGGTCCTCTTCAAATCTTTCCTTCAGGACAGTGATCAATACGGCATCTGCGCCTCCGGTCTACATCATTGCACGTCTGATGGAGGAACCTGGTGCAAGTGGGTGTTTCACCATCTAAACTTCTAGTGCTGATTTGAGTAAAAAACAAAAGTATGTTTAAGGAGGAAAGCTCTCTGATGGGGTAAAATAAAGATCATTTTTGAGAGCATGCATTGACGTGCGCTGAAGAAGTTGAGTGGTTTATGGTGTGTGAGTCTGAGTGCATTGGCAGGGGTCTGAGCAGTCCGTGTGTCCTTGTGTTTGCACAATGCGGCAGAGGGCGGAGAACTAAATCAATAAGAAACAAATGAATTCAGATCAATATTGAGTCGAGTGATGGATAAAAGGGTATGAAGGAGAGAAAGACTGACAGAGGGAGAGAGAAAACAAAAGAGAGGGGGAAACATACAAGAGCCTCTTAGACTTACTAATGCACTTGAACCTTCAAACTAGACTTTTGTGGCGCTATGAGTTTTATTCATTTTAATGGTTTGCTTTGCAAGTATTTATGGGCTGAAATATTTCATATACATGAATATCTAAATCTGTAACTTTGGTAATAATAATGGAAATGCCAAGAGCTTATTCTCTTTGGTCTCACCCTTACAAAATAATTCACCATGGTAACCATATTTTCCATAAAATGCCCTAGTAACAAGTTATCATTAGTTATGTAAAGCATATTAATAAAAAATATAAAACAATCACTAAAATCTGTTGCATACTCAAAAGCAATTCTAAACAGTTACTCTGGCAATACCATGGAATCAGATGATAACATCATTGTACTTTGATTTGATAGTACTGAATTACCATGATTTTTATGTTCATATTCAAATACTTTGATTTACCAGTGTAAACACCCTAAATTCAAGTTCTCTTGGTTCTTTTGGTCCAGACCAAAAAAAAGAAATGAAATGGGCCTATATAAGGGTGCGGACTATATCGCAAATTTTTAACACATAATAATATTTCAATATATTTATTACGTCCCTAAGGACGTACGTTTTTTTGGGGTATTTTCTTTCAACAACAAGGGTTGTTGTCTCTGGCGCTTGTACTGACCTGTCAATCATGCAAGAAGATGTGAATGGCTGTGCTGCCATGAGGGCATGTATCGAGCCTGTGTACCAAGCCTGAACAGTTATGGATAATTGATGTCATGCGAGCAACATTCGAAATTCGAAATGTGAACTTACACAAAAAAAGTTCATCAATCTATGGATGCGGGTTATGCCAACGATTTTTCACACAAAACCTCAAAACCGGCGGGCTATATGAGGGTGCGGATAATCTGTGTCTGCGGGTTATATACGGTAATGCATTACTTTGTGTAGTATTCTGATTTCGCGTTTGACAGATTTTCTTCCTTTTGAGGAACATTGAATCTGTTTTTGTGCAAGTGAGATTACTAAATGATCACATTTAGTCTAGAACTACAATAACCATCATGTTCACACACACACTCCTCTACACTTATGATTTTTCTCAACATGGGGACAAGGCAGCGCTCAGTAAAAAAAATAGGGAAACAAAGTAACTAAATAAAGTATACTTTTTTGAAAAAGTAACTCAATATTTTGTAACTCAAGTTACTTGTAATGCGTTACCCCCGACACTGATGGTGACAAAGTTTGAGTTGTTTTTGAATTTGAATTATTTATTTTTCTCAGGGCTCTACAATTAAAAGAAAGTTCAAAGAGCAACATATATTTGAAAAAGAATTCCTCTGCACAAATGTAAAAACTCTCTACTTTTACTTTTGACCAATTTAATATGTCCTGGATAAATAAAGGTACCGGTATTACGTTTGGAAGAGTAGTGTATTCAAGAACACATAAAAAAATTAAAAAATTTTTTTTTTACAAATGATCTCAAATAACCTCAATTTTAATAAATGCAGCATTCTTTTTTGAAACACAAAGCCTGAATCCATATATGCCTCCCTCACTTCCTCTTTTACACCCCTCACTTAACAAAACCACCTCATCTGTTTGAAATCCCCACAGACTCATCACATAGTCAGCCAGTTAAACAAATATCTATAGGTCTCAATTTAACTCCACGTCACTTACATTATGGTACTGACACATTCTGTTTCGATTTTATCATCTACTTTAATCATTCATTTGTTGTCACAGACACTAATTATGTTCAATTATGTTATCAGCTGTATATAATATTCGGTACTGTTTCAGTTCGTCTATTGTATGGTTGTTACATTGTTGTTCTGCGGATTTATTAAAAGACTGCGTTTTGTCTTCATTTTCGTGTCCGTGTGCATTTACATAGCACAACTCGTGACAGATACATTATTCACAGCCACAGCTAAATGCTATATATTTCCCCATGAATTTGGATGGGGGGAATGAATGGATCACTCCGTAAGACTGGTCACATATCAAACCATTATTTATTTATTTGCTTGCTGCATTAAGTGATACAGAGTGAGTGAGTGAGTGAGTGTGTGTGTGTGTGTGTGTGTGTGTGTGTGTGTGTGTGTGTGTGTGTGTGTGTGTGTGTGTGTGTGTGTGTGTGTGTGTGTGTGTGTGTGTGTGTGTGTGTGTGTAAGAGAACATTAAAGGAGGAGGGCAGAAATGGATAAAGGGATGGAAATCTATAGTAATTGAACTATTCTGCAATCAACATTCAGTTAAACGAGTGACTCATGCAGCGGAGGGTGAAAGAGAGAGAACAATGCAGGACGAAGAGAGAGACAAGAAGAGGGGCATGTATACAGTGACAGCAGATTCGGTGGAAGCCTGCATTTTTAAATGTCTTAGAGCCTTGAACCTGAACTTAACTATATATGCACTTAATTAATTTCTTAGTCTGTGTGTTATTTCTATGGCATTTTGAAGGTTTTGTGTATTAAAGAGATAGTTTGGCTGTACACAAGTAATGCAGCTGTTCTGTTTAATTGTGTGGTATCAACTTTTCTTTATCTATTATAGTGGGCAAGCCAATTTGCAATGCAGTGTGTACTTGGCCTTGGCACCGAACGCGTGTTATCAAGGTGTAAATGGAGTGCATAACAACTATGACAAAGACTATATGTAACAAAGACATTATGTACAGAAAGACAGTGCGCTCGTATTACTATGAATAGGAGAAAGTGCAATTGGCAAAATGAAGGAATAAGCCCCACCTTCTAGAGAAAAGAGCCATTCGCCAAATGGTAAAGTCATTGTGTCATGGAAGAGCCGTTAGAAGCTCCAGTTCCTATGGAAAATTTTCTGAAAAATTTGCAAACGCAGTAGCTTGGTCTAGGACAAATTTAGTTTTTTTAAATGCCAAAAGAGAGATTTACTGTTAGTAAATCTGGCCCCTTATCTATTAATTGTATCCATCTGCTCTGTGGACAACTGCTGTATTTATGGCTGTATTATAAAAGATGTTGAGATGGCTGAAGCGAAAATTGATTATATAACAAAGTCACTTTAAGACAAGTAATTTCACTCGCCGGCCATCTTTGAAATGCCTTTTTGCGTCTTCTCTTGGAATGGGGAAACATTACATTCTCTAAGACATTCACCAATCAAATCTGACAACAACTGTCATAAAATCTTGTTTCTAAACACTCGAATCATGACAAAAAACTACAATCAGGATTTACTAAAGACATGCAGTGAAAATTTATTCTTGCGGCTTTTCTTCTTGTATATGCATTTGTAGTAGTTTCCCTTTCAGACACAAAATTTATGGAAGGAGAGAATTTAAATGAATCATGTAAAGTGATTTTCTAAGCTTTACACTAGTCAATTTACTGGTATTTGTGCCATTATGTACGGCTTAAAAAAGCAAGTCTTAAACTAGGCTCTAATTTGCGCTGCTCTTGGTAGATTGCAATGGTCTTTATTCCATCTGCACTTTTATTGGATTATATTGGACTCTCACACTAATTTGCCCTGTTTAGTAAATCTGGCCCAAAGTATTCATTAAAAATACCATGCACTTTTAAACTTTAGCCTACTTACTTTCTTATGTAACTGGCATTTCTTCTAGTAGAAAGAGAACCGTGGTCTGAAAAAAATAAATAGAGAGAAAATAAAGTGTGGTATAAAAATCTGACTCATGTATCAAGGTCTATTAAATCTACATTCAAGCCATTCAGCCTTGATAATAACAAAATTGGGAAAATTGAATCATTAGCATCGCAATCCTGAATATGAATCAAATACATTAGGAATAATTAACCTATTCATGCACAAAACATTTTACACATCCGCCCAGCATTCATATGCATGGATGAATGGGTGTGGAATGACAGACACATTCAGAAACGTCTGAGACGTCTCTGTGAGGTCCTCGTAGAATCAAATCAAATTAAATGGACCCTGACATCTTAAAATATGTTATTCGGGTTAAAAGCCGAGTGTCTTGTCTCTAATGCTTGAATTGAATTTCTATGAGTGTCCCAGAGCTCTCTTGAGGGTCTGTTTAGCTACTCAGATCAATACAACTTCAGAGACTGTTTGCACAAAATGAGTGTGAAAAGCGTGTTGTGTGAAGATGGGTTGTTAAAGGGATAGTTCAGCCACAAATGAAAATTCTACCATCATCTACTTACCCTCAGGTCATTCGAAAACCTGCATGACTTTCTTCTTTTGTGTTCCAAAGAATAAAGAAAATCACACTGGTTTGGAACGACATTAGTGTAGTATTTTCATTTTTGCCTTAGCAATCTCTTTAACAAGTTACAATTGCGTATTACAATAACAAAAAGTGTTAATGAAAAGACCACGACTGAACGCCAGATCCCCTTTGCACTGTTACACAAAATTGGCCAATCAAATTGTAAGAGACAGATGTGCAGCCCAATTACTGCAGCCCTTTGAGAACGAGAGCTACAAATCAGACAAGACCAACAGTACCAGGCACTCTAATGCACCGATAACAGACACTGTCTCTGTTTCTTTGTCTCTCATGACACACACACAAACACACGCTTGCATGTATATGAACATACTGAAGTATATGCATTAAGATACTCATACTCTATGCATGAAGACACACACACACTTCAACTCGTTCACACACATACAGTCTCTCTTCTTGTCTCGCTATCGCTCACACCCAACCCCCCAGCACCTCAGGGTTTGAAATTCATGTGCGAAATAAATAGAGAGAGAGAGAGACAGACAGAGAGAGAACACATGGGGTAACGCAGGAGGCTGGTGAGGGAAGGAGAGAGGAAAGGGGGGGAGGGGAGAATCGAGCAGGAAGACAGTGACATGTGAGGACAATAGAGGCAAAAAAGAAAGTCAAAATCGAAAACGAAGCATGGCATCTAATGAAAGAGAAGGTCTCGTCAAAGGTATGACTTTGGCGGGGAATTCTCTGCATCAACCTGGAAACATTCCAACACACGCACACACAACATGTGGACACATTCCAGCAAGCTGCAGCTATTAACCCTTACACCACAACTGTACTTCCGTAATTACTGCTTCTCCAAAGAAACGTATGTTCAGACAGACCGCTGCTGCTCCTCTCTAGAGTTTAAGTGCAGTATATTATGGCCCGATCACCAGATTCTTCCTACACAGTGAAATGTCATTGCCTCCAACAGTGATATTCTCAATGTCATGACAACTCGCATGCAAACAATACCAAATAGCTTTAAAACTCAGACAATAATACCCCAAAGCTGTTCACACAAACACATCGCCCCAGCATTCAGAATAAGGGTCAAGGTTTTTCAATGACAAATTAATAAACTTTGGAGCCCAATGCATAATTTCATCTGCTATTGTTTCTGCATTATGTGAAATTAATTTTTTTATATAATTTACTCATTATAAATACATTCGACAGACAGATATCTGGCAGATGATTCTTATTGAAAGAAGCTGTCTGTATAAGATTAGAGAAATTACTATTAATGGAAGCAATAGCAACAGAAAACATACTATAAATTGCTTAAGATGTATTTAGCTTCGTACATTTTCATATTACATAACATGAAAATGTAAAATATAGTTATATTATACACAAGAACATGACAAAAGCATGCACATTATATAACTTGCCAATCAATTAAAAGCTGGTGAGTCGCTATACTGGAGAACGAAGCGGCAAATGCAAGATAATATGGAAATCAGGCTGAGGGTATTTAATAAAATAAGTGCTGATTCCAGCTCCAAACTCTCACTGCAAGCATATTTTAGCCTATCAACTAAAACTTGAGAATTGTGTTATTCTCTGCTTCTAAAATAGATTGTTCACTGTCAATTTAAGTACGAAAAAAATAAAGCTGGCCATCACATTACATGCATCAGTCCAACATTTAGTTATTGTTTGCAATTTGCAAAGTTGATACCTCATTAATGCAGATTTAGTGCTCTAGTTTGAAGCGGCGGATTACACAACAAAGATACATTTCTATGAGCCTTGCCTTTGGTAAAGCGGCATATTCAGAGTTTTTCAAATATTCCTCCCTATCAAATTAGTGGTAACAATGAACCTAATACTTTAAACTGGTAAACAGCCTTTTTCATGTTTTCCAAATGCATTGTTTTATGCAACTGACTAGAAATCGTAACATTCAGCTAATTGAGACATCTGGCTGAATCACACGCCACTGTGAGTTTGTACTGAGTGTGTGTGCGTCTGAATGAAGAGCTATGTGCGGCTGCGGTCCCCCGGCACAGCTCTGAGATGCAGGGGAGGATGATATGAACACGACTGAAAGATCCTTGCCGAAATAAAACAAGAGCCAATGCTCTCAAAACATCTACATTCTGACCTCTGTCTAATAATGAATCGCATTGGCACTGACATATTTTCCTAAAGGATGCATCCTAAGAAATGTCATGGAACAAACAACTGATCGGTCTAAGTTTCTGGGAAATGTGTTTCAAGAACATGGCAGGTTCTCTTCTTCAGTATTTTGTTCACCCAGAGTTCCAGAGAAGCTAGCATTAAAGCTTTGGCTTTCCTGTAGCTCAAACAATAGAGTGTAGAGCTTGCAACGCCAAGGTCATGGGTTCAGTTCCCAGGGAAATCAAGAACTGATTAGAATGTCAATGTGTATCTTCAATGCAATGTCAGGGCTCGTATAAACGATAAAAATTTTTATCGTATTGGCGTTTCGTCCACACGGATCCGCCGTTTTGGGAGACTGAAACTGCTATTTTTTTAAACCGGGTCCTAAAGTGGATAAATCTGAAAACGACACCCTTGCAGTTTCGTGTGTACAGCCAATCCGTATATTTTGTGAAACGATGATGTCATCACATCACGTGTCGGCTGTGTCACACGTAACAGGCATGGTTGTGCGCATGCTCAAGTCTTCTTCTCCGTGTATAGTGTATATCTGTGGCAGAATTACAGCGCCCCATACTGGTCTGGCATATATACTACACTGTTTTCAGTCGGTTTTAGTGGTTTCGTGTGGACGCTGATATTTCTTGAGATGACGCTGTTTACGGAATTTTTTTTTTAGAACGAGGAAAAAAAAATGAGCGGATAGGGAATGCACCGGCTTCGTGTGGACGTGGCCAGTCGCTTTGGATAAAAGCGTCTGCCAAACACATAAATTTAAATATAAAAATGTCCCTGAAAGCACAGTTATCCTAAACATATGGATGGCTCTCCACCATCCTCTCAAAAATGTTAAGTTAGACATCCTTAACTCTCGACACAAATTTTCTAAATAATTGAGAACATTATGCCTGAGTGTAACTTTATTTCTCAACGCTCCACATTTTTTACACATTTCTTTAAATCATTGCTTTTCCTTTCACAAATAACTGGCTAACTATGCTAATTGGTGCTAATTACTTCTCAAAACTGTAATGACGGGAACCTCGCGGAAAGTCTTTCAAGCTAGATCTGACCCCTTCTATATTCAATTCCTGCCATAGATACCGAATTACTATAAATTAAACTAGATACCTAACGATCATTCATGTCAAATTGCCACTCTAATTGATAAAAAAATGCATCACCTTCAGTATTTTGTAAATGTGCCTCATTGCATTTGTTCCACTGCTTTCTTTAACCATATTGTGAAGTCAAGATAGCTAGAGAAATCTGAAATATGTTCATAGTTCATTCTTTCTAAGAAACTTTTCCCATGCATGGGTATCATCAAGAGGTCAAGAGTAAGTGAAATTTCCCGCACAAGACATTTCACTTTCGAGTGTTTCATCCATCTCTCTTAACAGGAAAATCCAGAACAGTCTAGTGACTGGGGATATTCTGAGGTGTATGCAATCCATTACAGTATGGTATGTGGTTGAATTTCATACATTATGAATGAGAAATACATGAGATGGAGCGAATGGAGGGAGGGAGTAAAAAAGGAATGGGAGAGAAAGACAGACAATTAAATGTTCTACAGCCTTATCTCGACATGGAAAATAATCCAGATAAGGAAAGTTGAGACTGGACAAGAAAAGGAATGGTATATAAAATATTGTGGATGTAATTGTAAATAAAAACTGAACATCAAATCAATTTAAAGATGAATTTCCACAAGCATCAGAAACAGACCAAACTAAAACTATTGGTTGAGTTAATGTTGCTATATCACAGGGTGTTGCAGTTTAAATTGCATGTGTGTCCAGACATAACAGTATATGTGATGCGGCTTTCAAAACGAATACAGGAATATTAACACGATAATATTATCGTTTTTCTTTTCTTTAATTTGCTGTCTATACTTTCAAAAACCTATCTAGACAAAATATGGATATGCAAAAAAAAAATATTTCCTGGGAGGAATATTTTAGAATATACCACATAAAAAAAAGTTTTTTTCTTCCATCCTCAACAAGATTGCGTTAACTCTCCAGATCTTACGCAACTCTCATTGAAATGAAAGTAGTCTCTTCATTTTCTTGGCTAAAATATTTAGTGAAAGCATTTTAAAAGTTCTGTAAAAGCATTTGTAAAAGTTACTAAACTGAATAGCTATTCACTTTCAGATTAATTCAATCATTCTGAATTGATTTTTGAACTGAATTGAATGAGGCAAGAATGTCGTGGAACAAGTATTGAAGCTTCTATAGATAGTTGATATGCAATACCTATGGGGCTTTGACATGAACAAACATGGATAAGACTGATGAAGTTTCTGACCTTGATATTGGGACAAGGCTGATGCTAATTTACACTGTTCTGTTACAGAGAACCATGGGAAACATTCCACAATGACAACTTTGTAAGAGTGATGAACCTTAAACAAGGCCACATGGTCTGCTACGCTGAGAGACTGGAAATTCAAAATATGAATTAAAAAAGAATAAAGCTAACCAATAAAATGGCGTGGTCAAAAAATAAGCTTAAATATTTGGAGATATCAATTTCATATTATTCAATAATGATTAAAAATCTGAGACCACACTGAAAATCTGCTGTACAAAATCGAATTTAAACAGAAAGTTTTAGGACTTTGAAAAATATTAAACAAAGAAACGTTATAATGTAAAAAGAATAAACAATATTCAATCTATTCAAATATAACTGACTGACCGTGAAGAAAAAAATCTGATTTCCTTGCTTCCACTGAAAATTCTTAAGCAGTAAAAATGACAACTGGATAGTTTGACTGCATGTTGAATTACAGGAATTATTTGACAAGTATATTCTAAAGCATGCTGCTTTTCTAGCAACAAATTGACTTTTTAAATGGAGAAAAACGAATGTTGGGAAGGTGCATAGTTACAATGACTGTGGTTCCATACACGTCTTAAATTATCCACCAAAGGACTTCTTTAGCTCCAATCCATAAGTTTCAAATATCCTCTTGATCACAAGTTGAGCTCCAATAACAGAGTTACCACGGAAGCCTGGGTTATGTAACGTTACATAACAGACAGGCGGTATGAGTAATATTTCATAACACTAGAGACCCTGACACCATGGCATCATCTCTCCTTTGCTCTTTTCTCTCACTTCATCTCTCCTCTGATGTTGAAATCAATGGCGTTATTTTCTGGAAAGTCCCCTTGCCGGCCATTGATGGCTCAGTATCAAACAGAGCGCGTCGATGCGGAGCGGCCGTGTTTTGTTTTCTTCTCTCTGTCTGTCTGTCTAGCACCGGACTAGACACTTTCCTCATCCAAATTTTGATATCAAAGAGTCATCAAATTCATCCCCCACCCTCGACTCCGTTCGCCCTGATTTCTCTCTCCCTTCAGTCCCCTTGAGTGCTAACAGGGTCAGGCTAGGGTCACGGCACAGATGCACGCCATCCACCAACAGGCCATGTCAAGCAACCAATCACAGACAGCAGACTGCAAAAAAACCATCAGGATGCTTTTCTGAATATAATAGTTTTCATATTCCTGCGGATTAATGAATATTAAAAACAAGCTCTTTGTTAGATCAGTCGTGATAAATATGAAAGATAAAAACTATAGACACATAACAGGAACACAGAGGAGAAATATATTCGACCACATCCTTTTTTATATATATTTTTTCTCACCTCAATAATATAAAAGGGAAATATAAATATGGGAAAATGGGAAACAAATCACAAATAATTATTTCATAGTAATGTGTTGCTGTTATTGCTTAATTGTTAAGGCCACTCTAAAGTGCCATTGGGGTTTAAAAGTCAAACCAAGTGTAAAGAATTGAAAAATTAACATGAATAAAACATTTCTACAAAGGAATTCATATGGTCAGCATCACTAATTAGATTTTTTATTATTAAAAAAAAAAATCCCAAATATTCAATGTGGTGTCAGTGTTTTGAAACCAAATTTTTGCACAGTACATGATTTTAAAATTAAGGTTGTTTTTGGCACAGAAAAAAAGCATTAACACTTCAACATCAGACTGGACATACACACTCAAAATTAATGTTTTTAAGCGTTACACCTACCAGATCCAGGTGCATTATTGAGCAAATGCAGAGAACTAAGAATGATCTAAACCAGGCACTCCCCTCGGTACAAAAATGTGGAGAGATACCACATAATACACCACAAAAATCTCATCCAGAATGAGAGGAGGGAGAGATTATTCCGATGAAACGGAGGGAAGAACATCACGACACACACAGCCAGAGCCGGGGCATTTGGCTTTTGTGCATTTCAACAACAATGTCTCTTATTTAATGCCTCAACGCACCGAGCAAACCCCTGGATGAGATGTGCACTTTACCACATGTGTCCGCGAGCTCAGTCGCTTTTCGTTAGCGGATCCGAAGATATATCGTCCAAGCTTTCGACACAAAAACGGTTTTCATTTACACTTTTTCGGAAGTCAAAAACTGAGCGTGCTTTTTTGCCTATAGTGCCAATTGTACAAATCGACTATGGCACAAATACAGGCCTGAGATCTGTGGCCATTGTCTCTGAGCTAGCGGTCGACCGGATGGATGGACAGTTGTAGGGGTTCCCGGATGAAAGGAGGAATGATGGGCAGAGGAAGTTAGGGGCATATTGGGAACGGCATGTGAGACAGAAACAGGGAAAGAGAACGACCCCCACAATTCCAAGCACGGTTTACCCTCCTGCATGTTCAAGCATGCATGGTGACATACACACACGCACTCACGACACATGCACATGCAGAATCACTTACAGACAAAACCTACCGTGCAAACTAACAGAATCTCTGCAGCACAAGCATTAGACAAGAAAAAGTGAAGGAATGAAGAAACGGTAATAGTCTGTTCTCAACACACATTTCACACGTGCTTTGATTCTTCGCTCCACCGATGCCTGAATGCTGCACATCCCCAATATCAGCCCCGAAAAATTGAAACAAGGAAATCCAGAGAGAACTACGGGATTTCAACATGACGAAATTGCAGGAAACAAAAACTGTAAAAAAAAAAACAATTTTCATTTTTTTTTAAAAGTGAACAATAGCAGGAGAGAACGAACAGAGAGATAAAGTTGCAAGACACGGGTGGACAGAATGGGATAGTGACTGATGAAAAAGAGAGAACTAGAGGGTTAAAACAGAAATACGAGAGTACCAGTCTGGTCGTTCCTCCTCCTTTTCCCGCTGTTTCGTTGATCCCGTGTTCGGCTTTCTCTCGTTGCTCCGGGTCCTTCCTCCTCTCCGCTATCCCAGCGGCAGTCACTTCTCTCCTCTTAGTGTTTCCTCCCAAACCACGTTTTTCCTACAACCCATCCCCTCAACCTATCTTCTACTGTTCATTCAGCACTCTGAACTGCTTTTACACAATTAATACGAGATTTTGGTGGGATAGGGCTGGAAAATTATTCAACAAAAAGCAGAAATAAAAAAAATAGGAATGTAAGTGAAGTGCAAAGGAGAGCGGACGGTGACCAGGCACCGACCGAGACAAGTAGGAAAAGGAGCTGTTGAAGGGGCATGGTTTTTTAGGGAGGCACGCAGAGGGGTGGGGGGACCATTAGAAAGGCTGCGCGTGTTTCTCCGTCCAGGAGGGAGGAACACGGATGAAGCTGCCAGGCTGCGAGGATGACAAGAGAAGCACTGCAGTCACCGGAGAGAAAGGAAGAGAGAGAAAGAGAGCAAAATCGTAAGGGCGCATGTGTACGCGAGCGACCGCATGAGGAGGTGGGAGGGGAGAGACTGACAGAGAGGGAACGATAGATAAAAAAAACGAGGCTAAGGGGTTCACAGGAGGGAGGGAAGAAGGAGGAGTGAGCCATAGCTGAGAGTTCAGGGGAGGGGGCCGGAATACATTTTCTTGTCCTCCGCTCCCGTCTCCTGGCGTTCGATTTTCTTTCATTTGCTCTTGTGTGTGTGTGTGTGTGCTTGCTTTTCCAATCTCACCTTCTTGATTCCAGGGCAAAGATCTGTACCTGGAAAAGGAGAGGATTTTCCAGACTGTGCTTTCCCATTCTGCTCTCCGTCTCACTGTCTTCCAGGTCATTTTCTCCACATGCACTTGAACTCCAAATCCTGTCTGCCAGCCCCTCCCCCCGACCTCTGTGACTTGCTCTCCTTCGTTCCTTCTGATGGAGGCTTGAAATAGTGCTCGCAGGCAGTAAGTGAGAGTGAGAGCGAGGGGAGGACGAGGGGGACAGAAAGGGAGAGAGACGTGGGGGGAAGGGGAGAAGGTTTATATGAACAGACTCTGTGCCGAGAGTGTGTGTGCGTGTGTGCGAGAGAGAGAGAAAATGAGAGGAAGAAACCCTGCGCACATACATGTGTTCGTGACTCTGATTCTCAGAAATTACAGTGTGCTGCACATAAGTTCTTGGAACCAGTTTTAAACAGGGGAATCTATTGTCTTTGAGGGGCCACCAGTGGCAGTCCTTGCTCACTCGATACCCTAGGTGAGATATGATATGAGCAAATGAAAACACTTTTTAACAACTTAGTAACTCTTTACATATGTTCATGACTTTTTCTTATTAGCTGTTTCTATGGGCCGCTATCCATAATACGATGGATATATTAGAACCCACTCCGTGAACATTCAGGAGCAAGTTGACTGTGCATCTACAACCGTAGTTAGACGCATGTATTAATATCTATATCTGCAATAGACGTCAGCAGATGATTGTGCTAAACTAACACAACAAGACAAAGGTGTCAGCTAACATCACATTAAAAAGTTAGCATAGCAAAACTAAACATTAAAAAGTACCGTGATAAGAACCTGTAATATTGAGTGGATACATATAAAACACAAACCAACACATTCTCACCTGTGAAGGGTTATCACATTTCTTCAGAAATTAAAATCAAGGTTATTTCACAATAAGAAGTTGCGCAATGAGACATCTACAAATACATATGAAGATAATCAAGTTGATTTTTAAAACAGCAAAGTCAAGAGTGATCAGGTGCTGCAAAAATACAACTTATTTAAGTGTTGGGTGTTAAGTTTTTGGAGTGAAAATAGTGATTTCATACTAGGCAGACTAATCGCAAAAAACTAGGATAGTGATATTGAAAAAAAATTCACTAAAGAGCCCCATCTATGAGGTATCAACTAGACAAACCATTTTAGGTATTAAAATACAGTGCAAATTTACTATACTAGAATAATGGGCCAGAAAGCATTTGAATAGTAACCTGTTCTTCACAAATCTTTCTCATGAAAGCTTTCTCTCCTTCCATTAACAGCTACACAACTACCACTTTGACGCTTCAAAAAGTTCATAAGTTCATAAAATGACCGTAAAACTAATCCATATGAATTGAGTGGTTTGGACCAAATTTTCTGAAGAGAAACTATCACTTGAACAGATTTAATTTAGGCTTTTATTCACATGCAAACATTCATTAACTCATCAGTTGTGGCAAACCAATGTTCAAGCATGTTTGCTTGAGTTGCAAGAAACAGTCAGGTTCATTCTCATGTGTTGCAGCACTTTGAGCTTCTGCGAGAGGTTTCTGAAGCGTCAAGGAGGTTCGGTTGAGCTTCTGTTTATGTTTGCTGATCACTTGGCTTTTTTTATATTTATATATTTTTTTATAAAAACTTAAATTAAATCTGCTCATCATATAAAGCCATCGTGTCTCTTAAGAAGATTTGGACTAAACCACTCGATTCATATCTCGAATTAGTATTAGTTATCTTAGTTATTTTAGTCTTATGGGCAGTCTCTATTCTGCAATTCTGTACACAAAATGTAATGCAAAATTACACTAAATCAACTTCGCAATATCCCATTTTTCTAAATTTCCTCAGATTTTGGATTTTAAGATTTTAAATTTGAATCGACCGATAAACTTTAGTTCAGGCTGTTGCTTCGACAAAATCCCTTGCTCTTGCTCTCTCTCTCTCTCTCTCTCACACACACACACACACACACACACACACACACACACACACACACACACACACACACACACACACACACACACACACACACACATCGTTTCCATTAATCGGTTCGGTCTATCAACAGCACGTTGTAAACAAAAAACATAATTGATTGGTCAAGGAATCGGTTATCAGTGGCGGTTAAGCGGGGAAAAAAACGTTATTTTCTACATCATTTCAAAGGCAGGAGGAAAATCCTGGGAAACTTACATTTTAGACACAGGTCCTCTTCTTCTTTTGCTCCACCAACAAAATTAGTTTCAAATCAAAGGAAAGCCTTGCGCTTCTCTGAGCAACACCACAGAAACACACAGCAGGCGGAATGAATCAGTTCCTGAACTAATCAGTTGAGCAAATGATTCAGTGACTCACTAGTGGATAAAGTTGAATCTTCTGACTAAATGATTCAAAACAGTCTGTGTTAGACATCGTCCCCTTTACTCTAATTCACTATATTCCCTACATTACTCCACCAATACAGTCCACTTGAAGTGAATGAAAATGAGTGAGTAAATTCGGACACTGCCCTGATAGCTCATGTATATATCAGAGACGTCTATTTGATGTACGTGTTTACAGTGCCGGCCCGAAGGGTTGTGGGGCCCTAGGCGAGATAAAAAAATTGAGCCCACTGGTGTAAAAACAGCGAGAAGAGAGCACAAAAAATACAATTTCAATGTTTAAGTGTATACATTGTTATAAAACTTTAATTAAGTTTGATTTAAATAAGTTTTCAAGTGTGATTCGGACATGGCTGAGAGGTTAAGGCGATGAACTATGGATCCACTGGGGTTTCTCTGCGCAGCTTCGAATACTGCCGACGACAACAATTTTGCATTTTAATGGGGTGTTTTTGGAGGGCTTGGAACGGATTAGACATTTTACATGTAAAATGTGTTCCAAGAAACGAAAAACTCATTATACGAAGTCCGCCTCGGAACGGATTAATTTCGTATCTCGAGGTAACACTGTACCTCGATCAAAATAGCAACCAGACTTATGACGTTATATAAGACTTATTTAAGACACTTTCTTGAGTATATATCGAAAGGAATTTACAGAGATATGTGGCTAAGTGGAAAATGTGGAATCTCTACTAGGAATACGTTACTACATTCTAGTTCATCCAATAGCCTATTGCGGGAGGTGTTATGCTAAATAGAGTGTGGTGCTGCTGTGTATGTTTCTAATCTTTTTTCCGCTTTTATTTAGACAGTTTTTTTATTTTTATTATTATCGTTTTCAGCTATTTGTCATGTATGAATTATTCAGAGATATTCTTTTAATAAAATATGTTTTATATTTTGCTCACCGTCATTGTGAATTGTATGGTGTTTGATCGGGTCTGTGCACTTCTAAATGGTTTTAATTGACATATGACAACTCCTACTATGAGTGGACGTTTGAAAAAAATAAAACTTCTACAAATGTGTGACATCATGTGCGGGTCGCGGGGCCCTCAAATCAAAGCGGGGCCCCAGGCGACCGCCTGTATCGCCTGTTGGACGGGCCGGCTCTGCGTGTTTACATCTGGAAGATGCATTTTTTGTGTTTGCTCATCTGCAATAGAGGATGTTTCCTGTCAGATGTTACATAGACATTTAAAAAAAAAACGTTTTTGAGATGTTTCTGATTTATAATGTGTGTAAAACTGACATCTTAAAGACGTTTGTACACAGCAGATACTTCCAGATGAAGCGCTCTTTAACAGACGTCTTGCAGACGTGTGTGCTATCTGGGTGAGTGCGCTGGTGTTTCATAATCATTTGAAACATAGCAAACTGGCACCTCCGGTAGTAAGGAAAAGTAGCTATATTGGACCAGCAGTTTGTAAAATGAATGGATGGATGATTCATTTTAAGCGCAACCCTCACAGCTTATTATAAGTATTTTCTAGCCGTTAAGCAAACGCTCATTATTGCGGTGCATTGTGGGATTGAATGAGTGCACTCGATAATGTCCACTAAAAATGTCTGTCCCTTCAAATAGTGTCCCATTTAAAGGTATAGGTGGCGATCTCTTCTGAATGAATCGTTTTTTTAACAAATTGGATGAATGAATGATTCAACGTCTCCCTCTTCGCTACGTACAGTTATATGTATATCTACGTACACATATTGACCCAAAATGTTAATAATAACCAACTGTAGAACCACATGTCCACCTTGTAGTCTGCATCAAGATGATGCTATTTGTTGCAGCATTAGGCAATCAGCACTGTGACGATATTAATAAAATCTTTAGAATAATGCTGCAGGGCAGAGTTTGTCAAACATAGACAAGCAAGGTGATAAAAACAATCCCAATGATTATTAAAAGAATGTTAAGGAAAATAATTGTGTGACTAGTTAATTACTTCAGTAACTGTTCAAATATCAAGGCAATTGTGTTTTTAACAATGTAAATAAATGCAACTTCTTAAGGTCTCATATTTTATAAAGGCTGCAGTGAGCCCTAATTAAAGCCTAGAGTAATATGTAAAGACCTGATAAGCCAGGTGAAATGTCAGTGAGATAACCCTGCTGCAACACCACTGTGCCCTTCAACAAGACACTCAACCTCAATCTGCTCCAGGGGGAATCGTCCCTGCAATTAGTGTCCTCTAATTCACCATAGATGAAAAACAACCACTGAATCTCACAAAACAGGTCCGGTTATGTCCTACTGTGTTTAAACCAACCAGTAACAATTACTGGTGCTTGCTAAGGCTCATATTGTTATTTCTTATTGTTGAAAGGTTTGTTGCTCTGGAAAGAAGGAGGGGGGAACAAGCAAACCTTCAACCACATCAATCATCATAAAATTATTGATCTGCCGCACAGATATAACAAATCCCCAACATAAATGTCCCAAGCCTGGTCCTCTCTCGTCCTTCACTGTCGTAGCTCTTCCATGAGAAACTCACTCCATTCCCACCGCTCTCGGACTCGTCCTGCTTGCCATACTTATCTGCATTTTGGCCTAAACAAACATACATGATAAACAAACATGATAAATATCAATCTGCTTCATACCTTTTGGCGTCTGATTGACAGTTTATACTTTTGTAGTTAATAAAAGAACTTCATTGTATAGTTCTAAAAACATCCAGCTTAAGATTGTGGTACATGACTTTTTGCGGTGAAATCGTTTATGGTTTTTTAATAAAGTAAATGTATATTGTTAATAATATACATTTAATGATTATCCGTTAATTATTTAAAAAAATATATATATATATATATATTTTTTTATTTTTTATTTTTTTTTATGTATTAAATAGGATGTAACAGGCTTTAAAACACAATCATTTATTTGTATTTGTATTGGACTGCATTATATGTTTTGAATGAAAAGTACAGAGCTTAAATCATAAATATAAGAATTACAAGAATTTTTCTAAGACATATTATAGAATAGAATTATAAAAAAGATATGTATTTTTTTGCAATTGAACTGCTATAAGGTTATAAAGATATAATTTGTTTATATTACAATCCATCATATTTCATTTTATGTCCAGATACATAAATAACAAGTTGGACCAAATTGCACAAATGGTTTTAGTCCATTTAGAGGTGTGTTTTTTCTCCTCAATTGTGAGCTCCATATTATATTGTAACATATGAGCCATAAAAGCCTGATTTTTCAAATATGATTAAAAAAACACAAATGCAAACTTTTAGACTTCAGATCTGTATATCTTATAAAAAAGTTTAATAAACTGTTCCAATGAACTATTATTTCATATATCAGGTACAAAGATTATTTACTTTTTTTATTATTGTTTTGGACAGGCTTTTTTCTGAATCAAGTAAACAACCACCTCACAAACATCTAACAGTGCACTAAAGACATCTCAAAACACTCTAGTAAGCTCCTAGCAACACCCTGACAACCACCACCAACACACTAAGGCTATCCCAATATTACCACAGTCAGTCGAATCTGATCTGTATCCAGACCAGTTGGTAGACCTGCACCTGGAGATTAAACCACAACAGATCCTCCTAAATTACGTCAATCGACAATCCGCCTTGTGGTGTTTGTTCATCTGGCCAGAGAAGAACTGGCCCCCGACTGAGCCTGTTGTTTTTATCCACCATTTCTATTCCTGATTGAGTTTGGGTTCCTTGACATTGTCATCGTTGGCTTGATTTCTTGGGGACACTAAATATTCATCAATATGATTGATTTGGCTGCAGAACTGAACTGACTGGATTGAACTCAATTCATAATTGATGACCTCATCACAGTTATTGAACAGAACTGAATCAACACTGAAGTGACTTTAGCTGAACAATGGCGCTATGTTTTTTTTAGAGCTGTTTAATCCTAATGGCATTATTTACTTTAATTCATTATTGCATTATTGAATTTCATTTAGCATTATTTTGACTTTTTATCACTGTAAAGCTGCTTTGAGAAAAACTGTTTTGTATGAAGCTCTATATAGAGTAAGTGACTAAAGAATTAGCATTGGCTTAATCCTTGTGAGGATCAAACCAGCAACTTTTGGTTCATTTAGTTCATTAATTATTAAACAAAGCTTTCATTGACAATAACAATATGTTCTGGGTTCCACTCGAGTACTGCATTCCAACTCTTTTGTTTCCTCCAGCATCCAGGTGCACACATGCATCACCCCAGAGTGCTGATAAAGCTTCATTTTTTTCATTTCAAAATGCTTGTACATCTATCTTTTGTTGCCTTAATGCTCATTTTCTCACCACTTCTACTTCCCCCTTGGTCTCCAAACAAATCAGTCACTGTGACAGTATTGCAAACAGAGGTGAGCTGATGCAATAGAGAGAGCCTGCTCCAGACCGAATGCTTCTGCTGCTTGGGAGCTTCACGTGTCTGAAATCCAGCAACACAGATCTAAAGCCGACATCAAAATAAGACATTATTTCAAATCATATCAACTAACTACAGAAGATCAGGTCAAATGGTATGGCATCATTTTTTATTTGTCTATCATGGCGGCAAAAGAAAGTGGTTCTGGTTCATGTCCACATGCAGGTTGTGCAAGCAGACTTTCAGCGTCCTCTGCTGGTTGATGATGGCTCATGAAATAAGATGAGGAAGAAACTAACCCCCCACCATCCCACCCCGTTCCTTTTATTAGCAAAATGAATACTTCTTCTTTGAGTGACATCAAAGATAATAATTATAAATCTTTTACTAATTATTATTGTTCCCTTTAAAACCAGTTTCAACTGATGAAATCCTCAAAGAACAACCACAAATTTCATGCACACTCAAAGTAAAACCAAGGGCAGTCAAGGGTTGATGCATGTTGCCTTTTTCTCTTTTTTGCTGACTTGGCAGACTCACAAACAGATGTTAGCCACTCTTTCTCAGACTCCCTGCTGCCATCTTATGCCACCATCTTTGCAGGGTGCTTCGGTGGACTAGAACTGCATTCTGATTACACTTTTTTTAATATATTTGTTTATTTTATAGTCATGTAAGGGAAAGCAAGAACAGATCAGAATGTCAATGTGTACCTTGAATGCAATGTAAGTCACTGAAATATATATAATATATGTAGTTATTATTTATATATACAGTGGAGTTCACTTATCTCGACTCACGGTTAACTTGCCAATATTATTATGTCGACGTTTTTGAAGTGGAACCACCAAACTCCCCATTTGTCTTAGCATTTTCTATTCTTTAATGTTGATTCCTTAATGTCACCGAACACTAATATCTTGAGCAAAAAAGAGGGACAAAGTTGTCACTTCACATGGTTATATTGTGAGTCATGAGCATTCCTAGTTCACTGCGCATGCGCTGAGTTTGCGTTGCACGTTGAATGCACATAAAGCCCGCATTCTCTGATTTGATTGGACTTCTCAAATATTTTGACATTGGTCAGTAACGAGCGGT
Organism: Rhodeus uyekii; assembly: GCA_037043235.1. Classification (NCBI taxonomy): domain Eukaryota; kingdom Metazoa; phylum Chordata; class Actinopteri; order Cypriniformes; family Acheilognathidae; genus Rhodeus; species Rhodeus uyekii. The sequence continues at coordinate 1,336,256 of JAWRVZ010000124.1, read as the reverse complement.
AACGACCAATGAGTATGAAGCTTAGATGAACTAACACACAAACACGTCCTGCTTTTGTTCTGAAGTGCGCTCTGCTCAGCGCCACTGTAGGAACACAGTTGTTAAAAGACGGGACGAAGCTTCATTTGTTGAGAAAGCACATTAGACAGGCAGAATGCAAGAAAGTTTGCAGTCTAGTACAGTGTGATGACCTCAACGAATATGTTATGACTGTTTACGCTGTAAGCGAAATTGTGTTTGCAATGTTGGAGAATATAATTAAAGGTTTGTATGGAAAATGGAATGTGTTTTTTATTGTATACTGGTAAATCTCTGCTGTTAGTTGGTGCACATATGCCTTTTGTTGTTAGCAAACATATACAGTGTTTGTACATTTTTATAGCATGCCGATCGCTTCATCAAATAAATCGCCATATTGGGTGTTGGTTTTCTCGCTAAACGGTTATCTCGACGCCTTTTTGCAACCCCCGAGGCCGTCGACATAACCGAACTCCACTGTATATATATATATATATATATATACACACTGGTTAGCAATACAGACGGCATATAATCTGAACACCGTGAATGCATCTCTATACAGTCAAACAGCATCAGATGCATCCTGACAGTGAAAGAGAAGTTCTCCAGTCAGAACATCATTCATCAGGGCTGATTTCAGCAAAATGACTCCAAACTCTTGTAGAGGTATAAAAAAGGTAAGGAAGGGTCTACACTACTAGCATTCCAGTCAACAACTTCAGGGATTGAGCACTGGCAATTATACTAGAAAGAGAAGAGAGAAAGGTACAAGGACACAAAATGGCAGAAGCATTGAGAATAGAATTTATTTCTTGTCTTGAGAGAGATTAATCAGACAGCAGAAAAACCAGACTATTAACCAGGACAGTATTTGTGGCAGAAAAAGTCTTCAGCATCAATTTGCCAAGAGTTCTGGAATAACAAAATGGAAAAGCCATTTAAGTTTGTGGATTTTATGCTACTTTATTTGACATTTTATTTTAGTAACATATTTCAGAAATGTTAAAAAGAAGCATAAGTTCTTACTCGGTAGAAGCATTGATCCTTTCCTCCAGACCATCGACCATTTTTACATATTTGTCGAAGACCATTTGTGTGATACTATTAAAGGTTCTGTATAGCCATTAAGAAAAAAGAGAAAGTGTTATTTAGTTCATTAATAGCATAATTGTAAAAGTAATATGATCTAATTTTCAGACTTTTCGGAAGCAGACATGTGTAGCCGACATGTGTAGCCGACATGTGACATTTCTTACTTTTGTGCTTCATCAAGCTTCTGTTGAGTTAATTCTCCACTGTCAGTTAATTCCTTAATGAAAATGCTCTTCACTTCATCCCAGTGTCTATGAAATGTGAGGTAAAAATTTCACTTGCATTCAATTTGTCTGAATATTTATTTCACAATCTTTCTTTATTATAGCATTTATTGAGGTTAAATGTTCACAGATGTTGTAAAATTGTTTAAAAAAATCTTGCTGTGTCATAACATGTTGTTTGGAAATATCAGGATTTTCATTTAGTAGTTTGAGCACATAAATATTTCTGTTACGCTTTACCTTGCTGATTGTTCAAGTCCGTAGTTATTAATATTTCTGTTTATCTCGATGAGAACTCTGTCCCAGATGTCAAAGCACGTTGCTTTAATTTTACTATTGTGAACAAGAGAGAAAATGGTTAGGTTCAGTTTTATATTAGAACAAATTATTACATTTTATTTTGATGGTCCACTTTAGACATTTTGCTAACTATAAGTAACTTTGCAACTACATGTCAACTAACTCTCAAGGTATTAGTAGAGTGTTCGTAGACTATTGGGTTAGGATTTGAGTTAGCAGAAGTTAGCATGTAGTTGCAAAGTTACTTATAGTCAGAAAAATGTATGTTGGGGAGCATGGAAATAAAGAGTTATTAAGTTTTAAGCAGACAGTCTACTCTTCAATGAGAGTGAATTGACATGTTGCAAAGTTACTTATCGTTAACAAAATGTCTAAAGTGGACCATCTAAATAATTTGCTTTGAACAGATTCTTCATAAATGTTTTGGCATCTCAACCAAAGTAGGCTATACAGTAATACCTTGAGATATGAGCGCCCCGACATACGAGTATTCCGAGATATGAGCAAGCCTTCGAGCAAATTTTTTGCTTTGAAATACGAGTAAAGATTTGAGATACGAGCACGCTTACAGACTACGACACTAGGTGGGGATCGAGCACTCGGAGCAGCCCATGCTGCCTCACTCCTTCAATTCATGTGTTCGTTGACTTCCTTAAGCATCCCCCACGAGTCTTCCTGTGGTGTATGCCAGTGGTCCCCAACCCCCGGTTACCCTGGTTCCGCGGCCCGGTACCATTTCATCCAGGGACCAGAACGATTTCGCGGACCGGTCCGTGGATGAAATGGTACCGGGCCGCGGATCGAATTCGTGGACCGGTCCGTGAGCAGCTACAAGCGGCTGTGACACTGCTGCTTTGGCGATGAGGAGGTGTGCTTAATCTCGCGTGGACTCACCATCCATCTCGCTCGCAACACATTTTATTTTATATCACAGGAATCCTCATATACTATAATTTTTGTGTGTGTGTATGTCTCAATAGAAATTAAATGTATGTTTTTTCCATTGTTATTAGCACTAATAAGGAAGTTTGAGGGCTGGAATGGATTAATTTTTTTTTGTTATTTCTTACGGGAGAAATAATTTGACATACCAGCAATTCGAGTCACAAGCTTGGTACACACCTACATATACACACCTACAAGCATCAAGGATTTATTGTATCTTACTGTAAATGTCGCAGTGGGTCCTCATATTCCCCATCTGATGTCATTTGGTTTTTCTTGTTTATGGAGACATGCAAAATTTCATTGCTAAAAATATTCCATAATTCATTAAGCAGACCCCTGGAAGACAGAAGAGGAAAGCATTTAATTTACGATCAAATGATGATAATGAATTATCATATATTCATAAATTTAGTTTACGTGTCCATTATTGTCTTTGCACATGTGCGATATGCTGAAGTTCCTTTTGTATTTGGGCCTCTTTAACAAACATTTATTTTGCCCAGATTGATATAGTGTATATTTAAACACGTGTGTTCTTACTTCAAATTGTACAAGACGTCCTCGCCTACCAATTCGGTGAGTGTGTCATCAGTGTCGATAAAAAAATCATTGACTTCAGACATCCCAAGGCCACTTTCAGACAATCTTTCAAATATTGGAAGAGGGTATACTGTCGCCATCTTCATAACAGCCCTGTGAAATTAAAGAACAGACTGAATGGGCATACATTTATGCAACTATAATTAAAGGATGTGCAAACAGAGTAATAAAATGTAATGCAACACATTCATAAACCATAGCTTATGCTTTTATAACCACGCAAACAGCATTATGAATGATTAATGGATTTTAGACCATGCATATTTACCATACTTGAATCATGCCTTGGGGACTGTGGTTTCAGTTAGTTATTAGTCATACAAAGTTATTAATTCACAGTCATTTATTATGCACAATGAAAAGTACTGTCATACTAACCAATTGGATTGATTGAATCTGTCATCTCCAAAAATCCCACTACCCCATCGATCATATTCAAGGGCAGCATTGTCATAAAGATTATCAAAACGCTCATCTGCCCAACTAGATAACAAAGAGGAGAGTCATAGACATTACAAGACAAAAACAGTGTCATTTCTCTGATACAGTTCTTGGTTCAGATGTGATGATATTTACACAGAGAGAAAAGCTCAGCTTCCTTAAATCTTGAGAAAAGGTATTATAACTTAATTGAAATGATGAGATGTATATAATGTTTTCTTACGTCCAGGCTTGAAGTCCTGTCTGTGGGTTAGTAATCATGTGATATTTTTCAGTGTCTTTCAACATTCTTAAGTCCTTCCATTTCCTGCAACAGACGGCTCAAAACTCAGTTTATTATGTTGTATCATTTATTTTGTATATTCACCATTTCACCGTATCAGTTGAATTCTAATATGAATCATATGAACCGTATAATATGATCATAGACTTACTGTAAAGCAGCTAAATACTTGTTATGGAAGGGCTGGCTCTCAGTGTATTCCAAAAGTTTATCCCAATAAAATGCAAGAACTCCTGAGGCAGTTCTATGAAGCAGACAGTCCGCAAATTAAAGACAGGTCACATTCTATTATTATAAATACATTTCAAACCTTGATGGAAAATGTTGCTCCCATAACATAGGCTATACCAAGAACACACACACACACACAGTCTAACTGAATGTCCTTACCTCAATGTTATTAGAAACTCATTCTTCTCTGTCTGCTTCTCTAAGGCGGAAATTTCCATGGCCTTCTCTTTGACCAGATGTATAGCCGTTTGTGCTCTAAAAAGCATAATTGAGAATTAAACGATAACCTAAATAAATTTAAATTCGTCATCTGAATGTATTTGCATGTTTTACTCTACAAGAAAAAGGACCTGCATGAAAGAAATTATTTAAATGCTAAAGGTGTCACTGATTTTGTGGAGGACAAAGCAGGTCTTACTCCTCAAAAAGTTGAACGACGTCTATCTTCCCAACTTCAGAAGCAGCTTTTAGGATTTCAACCACACGAGGCTGTGCCATCCTGACAACACAGAAACCAATTTCCCATCAGCATGAAAAATAACTCCTTGGCAAACAATACATTTGTTACAGTATTTATTAATCTGTCAACATTAAAAGTCAACATGTTCCAAGTTAGTGAAGACATTTAAAAATAGAATGTTTTAGAATTTTTTATACAAACACCCTAACTTTAATTTAGCACCATTAAATATTTTTCTCATATATATTGTTTGATTTTTCCTAATGGGAAAGAAACAGTGGGAAAGAAGCTTGGGGTCATACATCTTGGACAGAAGGTGACCGAGGAACCCCACAGGATCGCTGTAGATCGGTGGAGCTCCAGGAAGGTAGCGTGACTCCACATATCTGCATTAAACAATATTGATGAGCTATGTTTATCAACGATTGAAAATAAATCAGGAGAATCTTAATCTCCATGTTAGAGGTAATGGAAACATGCATACTTCCAGAGGTCCACCATTGTCTCGTTTTTGATGATCCCTTTAAACATCTTCAATTCTCTGTAGAACATCAGCACCATATTAATCAGGCTTTTGTGACATGAGACCGGTCAAGATTTTTCAATAAAAATACATTCTTCAACCTCATACATTATCAGCTTGCTTTATGTTAATTCATTTGCATTCTTTGAATGTTGAAAAAAGAACATAGATGTAATATACTAATGAATGGGCTGCATGGTCCTCTTACCGAGAAAACTCTGTGTCTGACCTCTCACTATTATAGGTAAAGAACAGGCGATACAAACCGTCTGCATAAAGGTTACACAATCTATGAAAAGTGCTGTTAAAGACAAAAGGAAAAAAAACTGATGTTATCAGGATGGTTTGAAATAGTTCAGAAGTAGAAAATATAACAAGAGCACCATAAATCTGAATTGATGATGTTGTGCCTTACTAATCAGTATTTAAATGTTCAAGTTCAGTATATAATTATAAAGTTCAAATAGTTTTTGTATCAAATGGATAAAGATCTACTTACTGCAGTGCCACAATGAAATCATCTTGTCCTTTAACTCTTTCCTCAACACTGATTCTCTCAACCATCTCCTTCACAGAAATCCACAAGTCTTGCATATCAGTGCTGTACAACACCGGAAACAAGGGCTGTGTTAACGTAGGAGGTATTGAATTTACAGTTAAGAAAAGTATATTTATAATATTTATGATATTTTAGATTAAGAGAGCAATATATGCTATTTTCATAAAGGTTTAGGTTTAAATTATATATATATATTTGCTAAACCTAATATATATATATAGTTAGGATTCTTTTTCTTTATTTTCTGTTTAATAATTTTAGTGCTTAAACTTAATCGTATTTCAGTTTATTGTTAAGGCAAGTTTTCAAATTTTTCTGATGTTTATATTTTTATTTATTCCAACCTTATTTTTTAGTTAACAATACCCTTTTAGTTTTTTAGTTTTACCCTGTTTTGTTGATCTTATTTTCTTCCATAACCACCTCTGCTGCCCTTTTAAAATTGTCCAAGTATTTCAAAAACCCTTCAGCTCCAAATGTGAAGAGTTTGTCTGCCATTTCATAGTCTTCCTCTGTTAGGCTCACACTCTCCACACCTGTACAACAAATCAAATCAGAATCAGATAAATTATAATAAGCAATAGTAATAGCGCTGAATATGGCGGCAAATTTTTTGTTTGTTTGTTTTTCACAAAGAAATTGGGAGATTTACATGATCTCTTTTAAGAGGGCTGCACTGTCTAATGAGAGATAAAATATCCTGATAAAAACCTGATTACAATGAATTTAAAAATATATGAAAAGAACCGTTACCTTACCTTTAGAGAGAAGAACACCTAAGATTAAGATAGCCAGTGACTTATTCATGCTGTTTCTTTTCTCAGAACAAAAAACTGAATAAGAGAAAAGATCACAACATGTCCATTGTGGGCTGTCCCACAGCGTCAAGTCAAAACCTAACTTTATCTCCATTGATATGAACTTTCATCTGTGCAAATACTTCCTAAAATTACATTGCAATCATGGGAATCAGTTCAATGTAAACTCTTTTTAAGGTCACAGTAGAGCAGACAGTATGTGTTTACCTACCTCTTTTCATTTATATATTTTGGGAACGTTTTGGGTCAGGTTGAATATATAGGCCTATATATACACACACACACACACATATATATATATATATATATATATATGCTGTATATGGAATATTATGGAAACATTTTATTTCAATATTCCACTTCATTCCAATTTCATTATTTACTGATTTCTTGACACTTTATTTTGAAGGTCCCCCAATGGAAATTCTACTGACTGTAAGCAACTTTGCAACTACATGCTGACTTAAGGACAAGTTACACTGCACCAACAGACAACATTCACCAGATTACAGACATTCTAATGCAGATCCCGCATGTTCAATCAGTGGAAAAAATTGGTAACACACTATGTCGGCATCTGTCAGTGCTCTGTGAATTTGCCTTTATTCTACCAACCATAACCCTAACCTAAGTTTACTAATACTCTAATGAGAGTTAGTTGGCATATACTTATAGTTAGTAGAATGTAAAGTGAACTATTGAAATAAATGCGGTTCTGACCTTGTCAATGTGCAAGAAATGCAAACTGTCAATGTACACTGAATGTAGGCCATGAGTTCAATGCGCAATCAGTGTGAAAGTCCATGGTTATGTGTGCTCCAAATTTCTTCAGTCAACAGCAGTTTTTAGGGTCAGTAAAATACTCCTAGTTTTTTTTTTCCACTAGTGTTAATATTGTTTATAACCCTTTATTTTTTACATACTGATCGTGAAATAGACCTGATTAAGCTCCATCATGTCTAAGATTAATTTGCCTATGTTTTGATGATTTTTTTTTCATAAAATACCACATAAAAATGTGGTCAGTGAAGAAAAAAAAAGCCTTAACCAATATATACCCGTATAAAATCAATTTGATAGTTTTGTTGTTGTCGCTATTTTATAATTTCATACTCACACATTGCAGAGACACACAACTGATTGTATTTATCTTTTATTTTTATTTGCACTTTTGTAACAAAGACCAGCTGGTCAAATAGAACTGGAGGGTTGACCCGGATGGGAGTGAGGTTTTGGGGGATTGAGTGTAACTGAGGCCAGTTAGGAAGAGCTGAGTGAGTAAAACCTCATTTCACTTGGCCTGCGGCTTGAAGCATCTTTGTTAGTTCCCCCACCTCATGTAGAACCAGATAGGTTAAACTTGCTAAATGTAAGCTTTTTTTAACGTGTTCAGATGCTGGAAGATGAATAACAAATCTACACTCACCTAAAGGATTATTAGGAACACCATACTAATACTGTGTTTGACCTCCTTTCGCCTTCAGAATTGCCTTAATTCATTTAAACGATGGCCAATTGGCACCAAGGGGCCTAAAGTGTGCCTCTTTTTCCTATCTGTAGTGGAGATGAGTGGTACCCGGTGGGGTCTTCTGCTGTTGTAGCCCATCCGCCTCAAGGTTGTGCGTGTTGTGGCTTAACAAATGTTTTGCTGCATACCTCGGTTGTAACGAGTGGTTATTTCAGTCAAAGTTGCTCTTCTATCAGCTTGAATCAGTCGGCCCATTCTCCTCAGACCTCTAGCATCAAGGCATTTTCGCCCACAGGTCTGCCGGATACTGGATGTTTTCCATTTTGACACCATCCTTTGTAAACCCTAGAAATGGTTGTGCGTGAAAATCCCAGTAACTGAGCAGATTGTGAAATAGTCAGACCGGCCGTCTGGCACCGACAACTATGCCACGCTCAACATTGCTTAAATCACCTTTCTTTCCCATTCTGACATTCAGATTGGAGTTCAGCAGATTGTCTTGACCAGGACCAACCCCTAAATGCATTGAAGCAACTGCCATGTGATTGGTTGATTAGATAATTGCATTAACGAGAAATTGAACAGGTGTTCCTAATAATCCTTTAGGTGAGTGTATATAGACAGTTTGTATCAAGTAAAAAACAAAAGTGTACAGTGGAACGAACTTGTTTTATTCAGTATTTACTAATGTAATTATCCTAGCATTTTTTTTTCATTTCAATAAGAGCATATTAAGTACTCTTAACAATACATTGCTTGTATAATCTGACTTATTGATAGCATCTACCATCACATGAAAGCTTCTTGCCACCACAGAACCAAACATAAAATGGGTAAATGTGAATTCATCTCACAATTCTGACTTTTTTCTCGCAGTTTATGTCGTTAAGTTAAGTTTATGTCGCAATGTAAGAATAGTGAGATTACGTTTTTCTTGGGACTTTATAATAATTCGCAATAGCAAGTTTATGCTATAGAAATACGAGAAATTAACCTTTTTTAACTCTAAAAACATTATTCGAATTTATAACTCGCAATGGTACGTTCATATTTCACAATTTGTGAAAGAATTGTGAGATGTAAACTCTCAATTACGAGAATATTTCCAAATTAATTTTGTCTTTTTGTGTGTGTGTGTGGCAGAAGCAAGTCTCAATACAATCCTGACATTTCATTCATGGAGAGAGTTTACTCCACTAGGATATCCCAGTCATCATGGAATATTATGTTTGTGCGATGCAGTAAATTCTTGAAGGCTCTGAGGGGGAAAAAAAATTGTGAAGCTGGGCTGTACTTGATATTAGCAATATAAATATATATATATATATATATATATATATATATATATATGGCTTTTTTTCAATTGCAAATATAAATTTTTTTAAATAAATAAATAATAAAAATATGAATCTTACGAAGCAGTTGGATCAATCAATTCATCAAAGCCATCAACCAGATCAGTATATTCCTTTAGTTTCTCCAGGATCCGATGAATGGCTTGAATAAAGTTCCTTTATGATTCAAACAAAACAAAAATCTTGTCAAATATGAATTAATTTTAAAAAGATGAGAAACTTAAATCAAAAAGAAAATGTCTGCCACACAATCTTCATATTATTAGATTAAGAACAAAGCCTTCAAACATAAATCATTGTTCCTAAAATAACACTTGATCTTTTCTCTTACTTTGGTGCTTCTTCAAGCTGCTTTCGAGTAAATGCTTTACTTTTCAACAGCTCATTAATGACGACGCGCTCCACATGTTTCCATTCACTGTAAAACAATGACTGCTCACTTCATAAACTAACAAAAATCATACCCAAGAACATGCTAAATTTCAGCCAATAAAGTTTATCTGAATCCAGCAGTTTTAACCAGATTTCCATGGATATATAAAGAATAAAAAAGATAAAAGTGCATTTCTTACTTCACTGATCGTTGGAGTTTAGTCTCATCAAAATGTCTGTGTTTTTCAAATGTGACTAAACCGCTCCAAATATTGACGAACAAGTTCCTAAACACACTATAGCAAACAAAGGAAGAGTATGAGTATATTATATATGCATTACACACAGAGCATGAAGCAATAATCGTAAATGTACCAAGAAGATACAACTTGTCTTTACATTTTACATTGTCTTACCGCAAAGGCAGTAATAGTTGATTATCTTCACTCTTGGTTTTCTCCTGTTCAACAACTATACTAAGCACATACAAAATGCCCCGAATGACACTCTCCAAAACGGTCTGTCTGCAAGACAGAGAACAACAAATAAAAACAATATCTTACTTTATGATTTACATATTAATTCAATATGATATAATGTTTCATGTTCCTTACCTGTGAGTGTCCGATACATCGTTCCCTTCAACAATAAGTGTTATGTGATTAACTCTGTGGAGAAACCTGTTGATCTCATTGACCCCAAAGCCAACTTCAGACAGTTTTTCATAAACAGGACGAGAGTAAACAACAGCGCTTTTGCCAATAGCCCTGTGAAATGTGTAAAATAAAATGGAGGAATCGTATTTTCAACATTGTTATTTAGTCAGTAATATCGCTTTAAATTCTGACGTGTTTTATAAAGTAAATCTACATGTTCACCTGTTATTCATATCTCAAAACAACACATGAACAACTTTGAATCTCAATCCGCTATGTCCTAAAGTTCTTCACAAATAAAATCTAAAGTACCAGATAAGTGGTTTTATATTCATTCATTGTAAATTATGTTCAATTCATTTTATGCCAAATAGATTTACCAGTTAGACTGATTGAATCTGTCCAAACCAAGAGCTTCATTTCCACGGCTGTAATATTCCAGGGCCAAGGCGTCAAAGAATTCACCAAAATTAAGTTTAGTCCAGCTAGAAAAGAAAATTGGAATCAGTTACAAGAACAGTAAAAATAAACGTTCCAAACCTTAATTCTGATTGGTTGAGCCACTCAAGTGTCGTGTTCTGCTATTGAAACTGTCATCTGCTAATTTCCAAGAAATTTCAGTAGACTAAAAACTCTGAACAACATGAGCTCTGGAAAAGTAGAAGTGATCTGGGAGCTTCATAAAGGTTTTTCTTTTTTCTTCCAGTGGATGCCATTGAAAAGACGGTAAATCTCTCTCTCACAGCCTCAACATTCAACAGAATTCTACCGAAGCCCTGAATCACACGTGTCAAACTGTCCTGCAGAGAATAGCTCCAAAACACCTGCATGGAAGAGCTTGATTTGCTGGTTCAGGTTCGTTAAATTAGGTTTGGAGCAAAGCCCTAATTAAATACAAGGCACCGTTTCTATCCAGGACGGTTTGACACCCCTGCCCTAAATGGAAACGGTAGGAAAAAAATCCTTTTGTGTTCGCTTGCAAAACTTTTGCGTTCTCTCTCAAAAGTATTGCATTCCTCTGAAAAAAACTTTCACTAGTAAAAACTTTGCATTCGCTTTTTTGATGGAAAAGACATGAGGTGGGAGGAAAAACTATATTTCTTGGTGAACACAATAGAAGGATCATGACCTTCAAGAGGCTCTAATTATGAAACAGTTTTAGTTGCCTGAAATGACAAGAAATACCAAGGTATTAATTATGTAGTGGTTTAAATGGCATTTGTAATATTCAACATTTAAAATATCTTCCTTACTTCAAAAAACCATCCCTTGTTTTCGGGTCTAAAAGCACATGATAATTTTCACTTGTGTTTCTCAACTCAATCAGCTCTTCCCATCGCCTGTAACACAAAAATAAGGTATTACTCAACCTGTCAGTCAATATTTGCAGATTAAAGTTTAGCATTGTATGTATATTGCAATATTACTTCACAGAATCCAAGTAATTCGCATGGAACGACGGACTTTGAGTCTGTTCCAAAACTGTATCCCAATAAAAAACAATCAGTCCAGATACGGTTCTAGGAAACACACAGAACAAAAAAAATTATTTAGAGATGTCATAAAGATCAATATTGAAGTTTGGAATTAATATTAAGAAAGGTTCTTACCTTAATGATACAAGAAAATCATTCTTCTCTTTTTGCCTTTCCAAAATTGAAATTTCAAAGGCTTTCTTTCTAATCTGATCCATAACCATCTGCACACTTCAGAGGAGACGAGGGGTTAAAATGACACTTTATGAAATGTAATATATTTTTGTCATGGTTTATGTGTGCATTTTAGCTCAACACTTAAGTTTGGAGGACAATAGCATAAAATGCATACATTTTATTCCATCATTAATCCAAAGTATTTGCCGTAACAGCATGGCTTTAAAACAGTTCTTACTCCTCCTGAAGTTGGTTAAAATCAAATTTTCCAATGTCCACAACAGTTTCCACCCCAGCTTCGAGCATGTTCACCATCCGGGATCTCACCACCCTTTTAAATGTCAAAAATACAAAAAGCCATGTTTTATTACGCTACACTTTAAAACTATAAGTAGAATTAATTTGAAGAATGCATGTTTTAAGAACACTGTGTGAGTGACACGATGCGACACAACAAAAGACAATAGAACCTGTTACGAATCCCCAACAGAAAACCGATGCCTTGTTCTACCTACGAAATACTCTAAGCACTTTTTAGAGAAAGGACAAGGATTTGGAGGAAGGATTTGCAACAGTCGCTTTGTCGAGTCCCATGTAGACAACTTCTAGCTGTAGATGCGTAATATGTCTGATGTAGACACAATATAACCATCACAGAATCTTACAGAGCCACTAAAGGGACATGGTGATGGGAAAAAAATGTGAGGGGAGGAAAAAATATATAAATGCTTTTGCGATCCAGATACCTTTTTGCTCTGTTTTGCATTCCCCAGAGAAACTGCGTTCGCTCACAAAACCTTTCTGTTCCCTCGAGCGTTCCCCCTCAAGATAAATTTTGTTCTCCCAAGAAACTTTGCGTTCCCTTGAGAAACTTGGCATTTACTCACAAAAACTACGTTCCCTCACAACATTTACATTCCCTTCTGTTCCTTTAGGGCTTGTACAGAATGTGAATAATGTTTTAAATACAGCATTATACAAGTTCAAATAAAGTTATAGTGAGGTCATACGCCTTGGCCAGAAGGTAACTGAAGAACTCCATGGGTTTACTGTAGATAGGAGGGGCTCCTGGAAGATAGTATGACTCCACTTCTCTGCAATAAACAAGTCAGATGAATAAATCAAGCTACGAGCAAGACCTGAGAGGTGCATGGTTTGTAAAGCTATCATATTCAGTGCACAAACACAGCTTTGACAAGCACTCTGACAAAGGAACATTAGATCTTGTGTTCTCCACTCTCAATGAACACATGCTTACCTCCAGATCTCCACCATTGTCTCGTTTTTAAAGCTCTGACGGTAAATGTTCATATACCTGTAGAGCACATAATGGGTGTTATATTGGGTTTCAGAGAACTTGTCAGAAGTAAACAAGATCCTTTAATGTCTTAAGAATGTGTAAAAATAGCAAAGCTCTTACGGAAAGTAAAACTTGTCAAAGATCTCCCTGATCATTGCTCCAAATGAAGCACCAGCCATGAACGGAAAAAAAATCCTGTGAAGCAAAACACAAATATGAAAAAGTATTTTGTCTTCTGGGAATCAGGGTTAAAACAACTATTAATATTCAGTTAATGACCCCAACTCTGCGATATCTACACTGATATTGAACTTAATTGATATTAACTTGAGCTGAATAATGAAACCCTTGTCTTCTATAGAGATGCCAGTAGCTGAATTTAAATAGTTTCATAACTGATGAACTTTGCAGCATTGACACTATTAAAATTGACTTGAGGTGAATAACGAATTGATAGAGAAGATTTGGAAATCCATTGCCGCTTGTATATATATATTTTTTCCTTTTTTTCTTATTTGTACCCATGTTCTTTCCCTTTTCGTATTTGAATGATTTGTAAAGAGTGATTAATAATCAAGTTAGGGATGTTTATTAGTTAAAGCCTTTCTTTACTTTTCTGTATTTTTCCATAGAGTAAGGATGAATATTATCTACACTTCTCACCAGATAGAACATGTTATCAGAATGTTTTGAGAGTCTCTCTATTGATAGTGCAGAGTTCAGCCTTGGAGAAGCTGTGTATGTGTGTGTGCGTTGATATGGTCTGTATTGGTGAGGATGACTTGTGAGGATGGTGAATGACTTGTTCTCGACAAGCCCTGTGGAATGTCACTAACCCGTCAATCATGTGATCAACGAAGATATGCTTCAGACTGTCTGCTCTTGTTTATCTTTCTTTCTTAGCCAATCAGAATCATTTAACCGTCATCATTGACATAGTTAGTACCCTCTGTTAGAGTTTATTTGCTGTAACAATGTTATTGTATTTGGGGCGGCCTACGAACTCCTTGTGAGACTTGAAGCTGGCTTCTGCTGATGAAACTGCAAACTAAACTTCACTTTCTTCAATGTACTGCACTTCTTACTCCTGGTCTTCATTCAACATATCTGGTCCTCGGGTCTTAACTGTAATTTCCCTACAACATATTTTTAGAAGAGCTGCTTTTACAGCTGAAATTGAATTGGTTTTACTATTTATTATCTTTACGTTAACACTCTTATTTTTTTATTAACACTCTATGCTCCACACAAACATCCCCCGCTGGTAAAATCTGTCCTCTCACCTCCAGACCAGACTATGTAACGCCCTCCAGCCTCTGGCTCAAATATGCTTTCTGTGGTCATTGAACCAAGCTCAGAGATGCTGGGAGGAAATGGCCCAAGACTAAACACCCTGCTGACCTGGCCAAGTACCTTTCTCTCAGTCTTTCTCCGCTAGCATTTCTGCTGCCAAGATATCCCACTACCAAAACAAAATTAACAGAACCTCAGGCTCAGACACAGCAGGAGACTATTAAGAACACTCTCCTCTGCCCCCCTCCACGTCCTCCCACTTCTTCTCTGGCTGCTGATGACTTTTTGCCATCTATTTCAATGATAAGGTGGCAACCATCAACAACCAGTTCTCCACTCTACTCACCCACAGCCAACCTCCACCCACACATACTCCACTATTCTCTTCCTTCCTTCACTTACTGAGAACAAAGTCTCCAAAGTTCTCTGTACCAGCCGTCCTACAACCTATCCCTTAGACCTCTATCCCCTCCCACCTACTACAGGAGATTTCCCCAACATAGCTAACACTGATCTCACTCACATCATCAACCCTTGTATTCAACTGGAAAAGTTTGCACCACATTCATTCAGACTCCTCAAAAAACCAACACCCCACAGCCGTTGAAAATTACAGACCAGAAAATTACCTTTTCTGTCTAAAATACTTGAAAGAGTGGTGTTCAATCTGCCCTCACCTTTTCTTTCCCAGAACAATCTAGTTGATCACAACCAGTCAAGCTTCAAACATTGACACTCTTCAGCTGGCAAGAGTGAATTTAAAGTCACCTGCTCTTATTCTGCTGGACCTTTCTGCGGCCGTTGATCCACAAACAACCAGATTCTTTGGCATCAAAGGTACAGTACTTCTGTGGCTTCAGTCATGCCTCACTGGCTGACCTTTTAAGGTGTCATGGAAAGCAGAGGTGTCTGAGTTGGATCAGCTAATCATTAGGAGGTGCATCAAGGCTCAGTGCTAACTCCTCTTCTTTTCCTCATTTACACAACCTCACTTGGCATGATCATAAAGGCACACAGTATCTCCTACCACTGCTGTATATATGATACACAGCTCTATATTTCATTTAAACCTTTCATTTAGTTCATAATGTCTCAGCTCGTATATCTCTGCCTGCCTTCCAAACATCTCTGCTTGGATGAAGAAGTGTCTTCTGCAGCTCAACCTTGTGAAGAGTTTTGTTATAATCCCAACAGTTGACCACAACATCACTGGTCCACAACACTAATACCAACCAGGACAACAAGGAATCTGGAGGTTGTGTTTGACGACCAGCTGAGCTTTTCCACTCACATCTCAAAAACAGTCCGGTCATGTAGGTTTGCACTCCACAACATCAGAAAAAATCAGACCATTCCTCTCAGAATATGCAACACAGTTACTCATTCAAGCACTTGTAATTTCAAGACTGTTCTACTGCAATGCTTTACTTGCAGGCCTTACAAAACAGCACGACTAAGCCTCTGCAGATGATCCAGAGTGGGACAGATCATCTAGTTTTCAATCAGCCTAAGAAAACCTATGTCACACCCCTCCTGTTCTCACTCCACTGGCTCCCAGTTGTGGCCAGAATCAAATTTAAAGTTTTAATACTGGCATTCAGCCTTTCAGACTACCACTGGAAGAGCTCCCCCATCGGAATCACAGCATCACAGAATGATCTTGATTACGTGGCTGACGCCTAATTGGTAGATGAGTCTACATCAAAACTGGGAACATCCCTTCAGCATCTCTACAGGCTTCCCATCTTTGCCTACATGTATTATGGCAAAAAAACAAACTGCTGAGCCTGGGTAGCGGAACCAAGATTGGGAATATCATTGTCAGCAATCAGCAGGTGTAAAATGTCAGAGTTCACATATTTGGGTAGTGTACAAAGCTCTGTTGGAAAATGCACGGCTGATATCTTATGCTGAATCAGACTAGCTGCTTCAACAATGAATTCTTTTCAGAACCTTTGTTGTCAGAGAATCCAGCTTAGCAGAAAACTCTGATTCTATTCCATGTGTGTGCTGCCAATCCACCGGTACGGTTCTGAGACCTGGACTCTTCAATCGCAAGACAGCAAGACACATGCGTTGTCAGCGTCGAATCCTACGTTCAGTATATTGGTGATGGTTCCATTTCCTACTTTTTTTACACGAATGGAACCTCGCCATCGGTTATGGTCATTAATCTCGCTTGTTGAAATACAAGCCACCACTTCTCAGGGGAATTGATGGGGGTTTCCCCCTACCTCAACGCACAACTACAGATGCATGGTTCCCCCCCCGCAAGCACACACTTAAACCACCTACACACACACACACACACACACACTTACACATTCCTAATCTAGTTGTCTAATAAACCTAGTATGATGTACTACAACGACTGTTGGCTCTTTGATTAATGCTTTGTTCCTCTTTTGTAAATCGCTTTGGATAAAAGCATTTGCTAAACGCATAAATATAAATTAATAAAAAATGTGTAGCTGCTTTTGAGACATTCTTTAAAGCATTATACATAAATTACTTAATTAAATAAATATGAAATGATATCTTAAATGTCTTCTAAAGCTTCTTAAGGCCAGTACTAAAAAGATCTTTTAAAAAACACAAGCGATTCACACCAATGATTCTGTTCAAATGTTTACACCCCATTTTGCCTTCTTGGACATCCTTGAACACCTGCACCTCAAAATCATACAGTCATTGTTGAAAGGGGTTCAAATATGCATAAGACGCAGGGGGAAAAAACAAAGAACGTGCTGGATCTTTTCTGAAGCGCTGAAGGACAAAGGATTCATTATCCAATCTATCACAAAACATCCAGGTAACGACACAGTTAAGAATCATGTAAACATTTGAACAGGTTCATTTGTGATTTGCATTCATGACTTAGAATAAACATAACATTAATATAATTATAAATAGCTGTGACTATTGAACAGACTTACTGTGGTGATATGGCTGAATTGTCCTGGCTCCCTCTTGCATCCTCAGTATTTTTCATTGGTTTTACAAATTCTCTTAAGGATTTCATGAGTCTTTGGACAGTGATCCTGGAAAAAAACACAGAAAAAGATTATGATCAAGAAACTGCTGAATCGGCAATAGACAAATCAGGTACATTGTCCATTGCTGGGCTTACCTAGTTTTTCTGAACTGATCCTCTCTAACTATTTTCTCCGTAACATTTCTGACTTTCTCCAGAAAGTCTAAAAAGACTACAGTCCCAGAGTTGAGGATTTGTTCTCTTAAGTCATTATATGATTGTTCAGCACTCTGCACGCCTTCAAAACAAAGACAGAATCACTTTACACATTACAAAGAAAAAGAAGACTGTCAGTAGAAAAAATAGAATAGAATAAAATAGAAAATAGAATGTCAATAGTTGACAACATATCTAGAACATTATTCTTCGAGCTACCACATAACTTCTGCTTTTGTCTATTCAAGTTTAAAGTTTAATTTAAAAAAAGGAAAAAAACGTACCATGGCAGCAGAGAAATGCAGTTAAACTTACAATGGCTAAAACCTTAATCATGTTTCAGTCTTATGCTAAAAGAGAGGAAAAAGGCCATTAAGTAACAAAACCAATGAATGTCTACTTTGTACTGAATATTACTAACAACAAAAGAGACAAAGACTTACTTTTTGATCCGTGAGTCAGTGCACACACGAAATATCGTTCGCTGTCTGACTCTTGCTTAAATGGGTCATCACATGGTCAAACGTCCATTGCAAAGCAAATGTGTGTACTTTTCCGCACTGAGAAGGGCAGACGGTTACCAAGGTAGAACTAAACAAACATTTATCTGTTAATATTTGAGTGCTTTGTCAATTGGTTCTTACTAAGGGTGCCATTTGTTTTAATTTCCTAAGACCAAACTGGACAAAAATGGTACGTGTGAATTATTAATATTTAAATTGTAATATGGTTTGAGATTACTTTAGCATAGACAGGATGATGTTGCATTTAGTGATATTTCAGTATCATTGATGTTTTGTTAATATTTTGAATTGGTAATCGTTTTTGTCATTTTTTTATTGTTTGTTATTTGCCCTATGATTAAAGATATATTATTAAAACTCTCTTCACATCCTGATAGCAATCATAGACCTAGAAGTGGTCTAAATTTTAAAGTCTCGGGAAATGTTCATCCAATCATTGCATTAGTCTTCAGCGCGTTCCATAATGCTATGCTAAATACATTGTTCCCATATGAGGTCATCACGTACGTCACTGTACGGTCATCAGCCATTTTGTATGGCAATGCGTTTTTGCTTGAATACAATTTACAGTCACACAATGGTTAATACATGCTGGGTTAAAGATCGTACAAACCGTACAAACGATTCCGTTAAACGTAGTTTTTACACTAAACCTGTTGTGAGGACATTTGAAGTAGATCAAACGAAGATGTTAAGTGAAGAGCGATTAGGCTTACCTTGGCCTCGTATCTTTCGCGTACTACTTTCTCTAACCCATCTTTGTACTTTCCTGACTTTGATGCCATTTCTACTTATGATTTGATTAGGACCTGTTTCGGCGTTACGCATGGTAGGGCGCCTTCAACACAATGAGCTCGCCCTAGAACATGGCGACCGGAAGTTGCTTCCGCTTCACATTCCAATGCTATGGAAACCGGGCGCCATAAACAAACAGCAAGTACCTTTTACAGGTCCTCCTGAACCAATGAGATTACAGTGTGTTCACGCAACGTCATACCCGTAATTACGAGATGGCAATACGTGACATTCTACTCAAAGCTGATTCATATCCGCAAACTCATATTTTTGTGTTTCTATGTCCACACTATCAACGAAAAGAATCAAGTACAAGTAGCTCTTTAAGTAGTTTACGCTCATTTTTATTGCTATGTCATGTGCTTTGAGACCTGAGGTAATTTAACACCGTGTCTCGGCACGTTTGCAGACTCTGCCCGTCTTTTGAAGGAGGCATGGCTTTGGGAGCTCTCTGAAGGGAAGGTGAGATCGTATGCTTTTAAAGCTAGCTCGCTATAGGCCAATTTCACAATTATCAGAAATTGTGTCACACAGTGTAAAATTAGTTGATTCTTACCTTTTCTGCCTTGTCTGTTTTCCAAGCTGTTGTTAAATAACCTACAAATAAATTAATTTGTATTGTAGTTTATTGGGCCACTCAAACCATGCTCAAATTTACTGGAAGGTGGTTTGATTCACCGGCTTTCCTATCAAAGAAACATGAACTACTTCAGCAATTCCCCTATAATCATATAAAAATCTAAATTCCCAGTACATAAGCAATTATATGCAGATATACAAATATACATATACACATATATATATAGTCATGGTCAAAATTGTTGGCACCCCTAAAACTTTGTAACGGCCACTTTGTTTATGCTGGTAATATACCTTTAAAACGGTGTATGTTGTTGTGTGCACGCTGTTCTGGTGTGAGTGGGCGCAAACTGGGAAGAGTTTTTGTTTTGAGTGAGGAGAGAAATGACCGCTCTACTGCTGACTGTTATATAGCATAATCTACTGTTTTCATTTTCCTTCTTTTATTTGTGATGTTTGTCTGAGTGTTTTCTTTTACCCTGGTTTATACTTACCTCTTTCATGTGTGAGAAGAGTGTGCAGGTACGATACCATAACTATAAAAGCTTGTGTGACCAGTTTAATCGCCTCGAGTTTTCTTTGTTTTTATTTTCATGTGGGCAGACTTCAACCACTCTGACAGCCGTTACAACTTTTCCAGATCAAGTATTGCTCACAGAAAAGTATTGCATTAACATTTTTTGCTATACACATTTATTCCCTTTATGTGTATTGGAACAAAACAATAAAAGGAGGGGGGGGAAAAGCAAATTTGACAATTTCACACAAAACTCTAAAAATGGGCAGGGCAAAATTATTGGCACTTTCAAAATTGTTGATTAATGAGATTGTTTCAAGCATGTGATGCTCCTTTAAACTCGCCTGGGGAGTACACAAGTACCAGGTGTGGGCAACATAAAATTCACCCCTGAAAGCAGATTAAAAGGACAGAAGCTGACTTGGCCTTTTCTTTGTGTGTCTGTGTGTGCCACACTAAGCAACAGAAAGAGGTGAAGAGTACTGTCTGATGACTTAAAAATATCTGATAAATATCAACAACCTGAAGGTTACAAGTCCATCTCCAGAGACTCCTCTGGATGTTCCTTAGTCCACAGTGTGCAACATTATCAAGAAGGTTGCAACCCATGGCACTGAAGCTAATCTCCCTGGACGTGGGCGAAGACTAGTTTGCCAAAATGTACTTGAGCAGGACAGATGAGACCAAGATAGAGCTTTTTGGTAAAGCACATCTTTCTATTGTTTACAGAAAATGGAATGAGGCCCACAAAGAAAAGAATACAGTACCTCAAATATGGTGGAGGATCAAAGATGTTTTGGGGCTGTTTTGCATTTCATGATGCCTTTACTGTGTGCAAGGCATCATGAAATCTGAGGATTACCAAAGGATTGGGTTGTGATTGACATTGCGACTCAAGGACTTTGGGTTGCAATGTAGGGCCCAGTGTCAGAAAGCTAGGTTTGTGTCCGAGATCGTAGATCTTCCAGCAGGACAATGACCTGAAACATACTTCAAAAAGCACCCAGAAATAGATGGCAACAAAGAGCTGGAGAGTTCTGAAGTGGCCAACAATGAGTCCAGATCTAAATCACATTGAACACCTGTGGAGAGATATTAAAACTGCTGTTGGGAAAAGGAGCCCTTCCAGAATGAGACCTGGAGCAGTTTGCAAAGGAAGAGCGGTCCAAAATTTAGAGCTAGAGGTGTAAGCTTATTGATGGTTATTGGAAGCAACTGATTTCAGTTTTTTCCAAAGCGTGTGCCACCAAATATTAAGTCATTTTGTCCAGCCCATTTTTGGAGTTTTGTGTGAAATTGTCAAACTTTTGTTCCAATACACACAAAGGGAATAAACGTGTATAACAAAACATGTGTTAATGCAATAAGTTTCTGTGAGCAATACTTGATCTTCTGGAAATTTCAGGGGTGCCAACAATTTTTGTCATGACTGTATATACACACGATATCTTGGTTTCACCATTCTATTCCTTCAGGATTAATTACGCCATTACGTGAAATAATATTATGCCTATTTCAAGATATTAAGATAATGGCAAGAGCATATGTGACAGAATGAGATGTAATATCATTGAGACATGACAGAAGTGTTGCCATTGAGGATGCATCTAGAAACATATTCGTGTCCAGGATGCGAGCAGTCCTGCTTCTCATTATGAAACGGCGAATCAGGTCTGTGCAAGAAAGCAGCTGCCAGCCAATGACTTCCACAGCAAGTTGTGAAAAACACTGTTTTTACATGGAGTGTAATAATGCACAGCCACACCAAACACATACAGAAAGATATAACAAAATGAACTTAATTTGAGTTTAGTAGTCTCACCAATAAATCAACAAGACAGTTCAAACAGTTTCATATTTAATTCTTACAAAGACTTTGATTAACGAACTAGTTATTGTGCTCAGCCATCGCTGTTACAGAAAAAAAGTGAAATTGGCATATTACTAGTCTCTCTGAAATTGTCTACCCTACCTTTAAGAGAAATAAACAGAAATGATTTGATCGTTATATAAAAATGGCATGTTAAACTATAAATATATAGTCACCTTGACTGATTCCTATCAATTTACATATAGGTTGATGATGAATAAATAATTAAAAAAACTTGAAATGTAAATGTAATTAAATATCTATAAAAATTTAAACTTTACGGCCTGGTTTCACAGACAGGACTTAGATTAATCCAGGACTGGTGTTAAGACTTGTCTGTAAAACCGGGGCAAAATAAATAACTTTTGGCTAAAATTTTTCTCTCCAAAAAAAAACAAAAATTTGCACAAAAAACCCACTCAAGTCATTAAAAGATAACCAACATAATTAAGTATGCATGGATCACTATTAATCAATGTCAACAATTCGATAAACATACAAATAAATTAATAAACTAAAATGAACTAATTTGCAAGATTCTTAAAAGGTCAAATCCAGTTTTGTTCAGTCTATTGAAGGCAGAACAAAAGCCATTTCTTTCTTTGAAATAAAATGTTGTAAGAAACCAGATCAATTTTATCAACAAAATATTTTGAACAAAAACAAATTTCCAGAATGTACTGTTCAAATATCTTTGTGTCTTTATTACTTAAAGAACATCATAAATAAGAAAAAAAAGTGCGTAGAAAAATTTAACAGATTTAGAAACTCTTGTATACAACTATACACACAGTCTCACTTTGAGTTGGATCGCATTCAGTGATGGAATCAAGCCTCAGTCTTCATTTTTAATAAGCACACTTCAATTCTGTACAAAAGCTGGAATAGAGATCCAGGAATTCTCTGGAAAAACATGAAAAAAAAAATGAAACAAACCCCTACGGCCACGTTGCATAAAATCACTATAACTTTGTGTTTGTTTGCACTATAACTTCACTAGCTGTCACTGGTTTACTGAGCTACTGAGGTAGTCAACCAAAACGGAAACGAAAGTCAGCCTAAACGTGCTGTGTGAGGAAAGGTATGGAAAGAAAACACATGGCTATAAGAAGCAAGTCGGCTGTCAAGCTAAACCCGCGTTCATGAGTATGGTATTTTTCCGTAACGATCAGGATGGGAATTTTTGAATGTTTAACACGGCACAAGTAATCCTAATATGGAGAATAGTACAATACACCCCTCCAAAAGACTGGGCTTAAGATATAAAAGCGCATAAAAACAGAGGGTTCTTAAAACGAAAGTCAAAAATTGGGCTTTGGGTAAAGTTTCATGAAGAAAGGTAACTGTACGTGACCCAGAATGCAGCAAAACTGTCCGTACGTGCATTCAGAGCAAAGGTACTCTAACTTAGTGTGGCAATCAAGGGAATTTGTTTTATTAATTAAAAAAAAAAAGCATGTTCTAATGTTCTGATGCATTCATTTGTACCTACGTAAAAAAACGTTAAATGTACAACTGTAAATGTTCTGGAAACATACAAGCTTCTGTTTACAAACTATGTTGTGTGGCAAGATTGTTAAGATTGTTCAGTTTTACCAAAATGTACATCTGGTCAAGAGAATATGTACAGTGCAGGGGGGGGGGGGGACCCATCACAGGAACTTCTCTGATTCAGTAGCAAAAATAATCATACCCTTTCAAACTTCCACTATGACAAAACCTGTACATTAGCTAAAGGATCCTTCTAGAGTAGACCAGTGGTAAGATATGAAAGGCATGCTGGGAGAAAGTAGCATAAGGACAGATGAAGTAGTTAAATAAAGGGTATTTGTTTGAGGTCAAAATGTTTAATGGTTAAATCAAAGCACTCATCGGCCTCATCCAGTCCAGGACTTTCCAGGTTGTCGATGTTCGGGTAGGAAATACAGCTCGTTGGAGGTAACTAATCAAGATGTGCTGGTGGTCTAAAGACGCTACACCTAATCAATATGGAGCTTCCTTCATCTCCATACCCTCAAGCCCCTGTAACAAGTGTCTTCCTTCAAAAATTCCCCCATCACAAGCCTCCTTTTCCCACCCGGAGTAAAGCATGGCGACTTCAGTTCAGGAAGCGTCGGCAGCGCCGGGCCCCACAATTACAGTGCAATTTGTTGTTTGCATCTTCAATCGGGAACTTGTAGTCGTAGGTGAGCTCCTCTCCACGGTAAATCTTCCGCAGAGCGAAAATAACAATGTGCTTCTGGCTCTCCACGTTGATGACTCTCGAGTAACAGTTAGGGTCGCAAGAATGATTAATAAAGCGTGCCGCGTTTCCGTGCATGGTGGCGTCCACCACGTCGAAGTCGTCAATGCGGAACATGTAGCAGCCGATGCCCTTTGAGGAGAAAGAGGGTTAGGAAAGAAACAATTATATATGAGAGAAGACTGACTAAAACTACAAAAGGACAAATTGACGTTTTTAAGAAAAGGGCGAGAAATCACATTTACCTTGCCGTCGTAGTATTTCTCCCTTTTGTCTGTGAGAACGGAGCGGATGACATTGCCGGCATACTCGATCACCATCTCCCCTGCCTCAATGTTCCTCTTGCAGAAAAGACCACGACCATGTATTGCAGATCTATCACCGAGACAAGGAAAACGTGATTACTTTTCCTCTAATGTTAATTCGGTGTTTTACTTAATAATCTCAATCTGGCAACCAATCTACAATGAGAATAAAGTGCTGATGATCTGAAATCGCAAACAAGCTGGAGTTTATTAACCTTCACAAAGATATCCTGCTTAAATGAAAGTGTCTTTCAGCCAGTCTGTGCTCTGTGTCAGTTCTGTTTGCTAAATCTGCAATCAAACCTTTTGTGGTTGTGGAATAAATGCTCTTAAACAACCCCTGTGACAACTTTATTAAAAAAAGTCTTATTGCTGCCATTTTAATAGAAAAACATTAAAGATTTGCAACAGTAATTTGGAAATACTATTAGGAAATGAACCATTTTAAACTTAGAGAGCAGCTGTTTTCCAGTTTTCATAATGTAGAAATTGTGTTCATTTTTATGATAAATAGCCTATAAAAATTAAATAAATTGAAATAAAACATGCAAATGAGTCAACATTTTCTTGATTTATGCTTCTAGGTCAAAGTGCAATAATTCTGATGACGTAAAAATACATTTCTGAAATGACAACAATCATTCTGATTATAATTAAAATGCCCAGATATTTAGTCGATTAAAACTTGACAAGATATTGACAAAATATTATACAGTAGTACCTCAAGATACGAAAGGCTCAACTTACGAAAAATCAAAGTTACGAAAGCAAAGACGAAAAATTTTACTGCTCTACATACGAAAAGTTTTCAAGATACAAAAGGTTTCTGAAAGTCCGAGATTCGCCCCATAACAATTTTGAAACTCGCACCACACGCCGCCATCTTAGTTATAGTAGACTCGCCACCATCCTCCTGCTCTCCCATTGGTTCCTGATGCTAACCAAGCCATGAGATCCTTCTCTCTAATTGGACAGCATCCCACCCATCATGCATCTTCTATACGTACGTGCTGGCGTGCTTTAGCTCAGCCACTCCGCACCCGAAACTTTAAACTTTTTATGTGTTTTCGTAAAGTTATGTTTACGTACGTACGTTATCTGCCGTTTGTCCTCCTCCTCTGCCGCCACTTTCGGAGATAGCCTCACTCGAAAGGTAAGCTTCGACATTTTACGTTATTTCATTGTTTATAGGTCAATTTAGCTTTATTATGAAATTTAATGGGGTGTTTTTGGAGGGCTTGGAACAGATTAGCCATTTTACATGTAAAATGTGTTCCAAGATACGAAAAACTCATTATACGAAGGCCGCCTCGGAACGGATTATTTTCGTATCTCGAGGTACCACTGTACATTGAGACTAAGATTACATAAAAAAAAACAGTTTTCATTTTTAGAGATCAGATCTATTTTACTGACATGGGATGGTTTATGAGACATTTTACAGTTAGTTTTTGAGCTGCATCACTCGGGAAGAAATTACCTGTAAACTCCCACAGCCTCTTTGGAGGTTCTTTCCAAGTGTCTGAACCTCATAGCCACTGGCAACTCTGTGCTTGTGGCTCGTCTAAAGGGAAGTAAATGAAAGAATGAGAATATATACACACACACATACACTAATTACATACATATATTCCAAAGTATACATGGATCACATGATCCTTCAGAAATCATTCTAATATGCTAATGTGATAAAACAAACATTTCATGTTATTTTTAATGAAGAAAACCATTTTTGCTGATTATTAATTTGTGGAAACTGTGATAGAATTCAAAAGTTTGGGGTATGTAAATTTAATAATTTAAATGAATACTTTTATTCAGCAAAGATGAGAGAAGAATTGATTGAAGGGTAAAGAGATTTATAATGTTACAAAAGATGTCTGATTAAAATAAATACTATTCTTTTGAACGTTTAATGTTTAAATTGTACAAATTGAGCAGCAATACAGCATATTAGAATGATTTCTGAAGGATCATGTGACACTGAAGACTGGAGTAATGATGCTGAAAATTCAGCTTTGCATCACAGGAATAAATTACATTTTAAAAAACATTTAAACAAACAAAAAAAAATTATATTTGTTATAATATTTCAGAATATTACTGTTCTTAATGCAGCCTTGGTGATCAAAAAGATCAAAAACATCAAACAAAAGAACATCTTACCAAACCCTAACTTTTGAATGGCATTCTATTATATTCACGTTACGATTCACATGTTTTATTCAAATGTTACCATGCTGTTGAGCATCTAACCTGCTGGATTTGAGCATAACATCATCCTCTTCATCATCACATGGCCTAGACTGAGGAAGCTGCCGATGTTGTGACGCCAGGAAATTGAACATATCAAAGGTAGATTTTCTAGAGAGTAAAAGAAAGATCCTCATTTTTGATTTCCAACTATGAAAATAAACAAATTAAGTAACAACATGATTTTAGAAAGTCTTTACTTAAACTCACCGCACATAGACCTCTGCGCGGGCACAGCCACTGGGGTTGATAGGCAGCACTTCTTCTGGTACTTCATGCTGGTGGAAACGGAAACTGTGTTTCTGGCAAAGGGAAGCACCTTGCAGCTGCTCCAGCAGGAAGAGCACAGCATCGTGGAGTACACCCAGCACCCTGGCACCACTAACCCTGCCGATGGGCAAATGGTCCAGCCGACAGCCTATCCGTGCCTCCTGGACACCATCCATTACTGCCTTCCACGCCACTAAAGAAACAGTGGAGGAAACGTATTATAATGTGCCAAAGTATTATAGGAAGAAACCCAATTGATTTTTTTTATGGCACCAGTGCAAGATTCTCGAAACTGACCATCCATACTATCGGCTTCCACGCTGAAACCATCCTCGCTGGTAATTTGGAAACGCAGGTGGGGCTGATACTGACTTTCACATTTATCCTGCTTGGCAGGTGATGGAGAGTCCTCATCTGAACTCCAACCTGTAACAATTACACATGCAGCAAACATTCATTTAACCATTCATCAAATTAGTGTGAGCAACTATAACAAACGTATCTAACGTAATGGCAATGCCATATTTCATATTAACCTGCATAAGGGGCCCAGTCAGAGGAATCGCCATGCTTAGAGGTCATTTGTTGAGATTCATCATCATCTTGTGTCTCATTTCCCTGCACCGCAGTGGGCTTCAAATTATTTGGAGTAATTCTAAAAATAAGAAAAAGAAAATATGAGTTTCTGGGGTAAAACGTAACTACATTTAAATTTTAAAATCTCATTACTGACTTCTCTTGTTCAGCAACATTGGATTCCTCCTCCTTCAGCTGGTCAAGTGATCCAACATCATGGTCGTCAAAGTCGAGAACATCCTTTACACTAGGGGCCTTTATTCTAACACGATTTAATCTAAACATTAGAAAAAGAACATTATTATCATCACATGATGAAAATAGAAATAGACTAACATCCATTTTTATTTTAATACAGTGGAGTCCACTTATCTCGACCTCGGTTAACTCTGTTTTCTTTTGACATTGGTCGGTAACGAGCGGTGACTGGCCAATGAGTATGAGGCTTAGATGAACACACACACACACACACACCCTGCTTCTGTTCTGAAGCGCGCTCAGCGTACACGTGCTCAGCACCGCTGCGGAATGAAGAACCCGGTTGTTAAAAGACGGGACGAAGCCGAATTTGTTGAGAAAGCACATTAGAAATGCAAAAAAGTATGCAATCTAGTACAGTGTGATGACCTCACGAATATGTTATGACTGTTTACGCTGTGAGCGAAATTGTGCTTGCAATGTTGGAGAATATAATTAAAGGTTTGTATCGAGAATCGAAAGTGTTTTTATTGTATTCTGGTAAATCTCTGCTGTTAGTTGGTGCACATATGCCTTTTGTTGTTAGCAAACATATACAGTGTATGTACATTTTTATAACATGCCGATCGCTTCATCTAATAAATCGCCATATTGGCTTTTGGTCATCTCGATCCTCGGTTATCTCGATGCTTTTTTGCAACCCCTGAGGCCGTGACATAACCGGATTCCACTGTATATACATTTCGATTTGATTTATGATCAAGTCTATCAGGAAGCTGGTGACTTTGTCAATGAAAAGTCACTTTTGTGCAGTCATAGATTTAGGTTGAAGACCTGATGATATTCAGTATAATACATGTACAGTGGTACCTAGAGATACGAAAGGCTCAACTTACGAAAAATCCAAGTTACGAAAGCAAAGACGATGAATTTTACTGCTCTACATACGAAAAGTTTTTCTATCTTCCCCCTCATGTACATGTCCGGCCCCCTCAGATTTTCAATTGTTTAAAATCGCGACTGTGAAAACTAAAGTGAAAGCACCACCGCACAAGACGATTGCAATGCACCCGGTTCGTGAATGGCCCGCTGCGTGTTATAGCACAGGTTAAGGCGATGAACTTCAGATCCATTGGCGTTTTTCCTGCGCAGGTTCGAATCCTGCGAGAACGACTATTATGAAATTTAATGGGGTGTTTTTGGAGGGCTTGGAACGGATTAGCCATTTTACATGTAAAATCTGTTCCAAGATACGAAAAACTCATTATACGAAGGCCGCCTCAGAACGGATTAATTTCGTATCTCGAGGTACCACTGTATATGTAAATCCAGATCTAACTTTTTCACAGCACTTACCATAACATTTTATTGCACAAAAAGACAGCATAACATCTGATGGACTGTTTGCATGCTTAAAAAAACAACAGTAAATTGCCTGCCAAGATGCTGGGTCTCTAAAGTAATCTAAACCTAAACCTACAATTTGACAAAACATTCGTCCCTACCTGTTGTGTTCATCCTGGGAACAAGGATCCGTTTGATCCAAGAAGTCCGTCCTGCATCTTTTCACACCAATTCGATCAGTTAATGTAGACACTCTCTTGACCTTGACTTGAGGTCTGGAGTGGGACAAGATATTGGGTTGAGTTCGAAGACGACACTCAGTAGATGATTCCTTCGATTCAGGTGAGAGGCATTTATCAAGGCGGAGCTGAGAAGGGTTCATGCCAGTGGGACATGCCATTTCGCGGTGACTCGCCATTGCTTTGTCGATTATCGCCTGGGCCATTTCCTTCTGCCCACTTTCAGAAATTAAGTCAGGCGGACTGGTACCGTGAAATTGGCTTCCAGGATAACTCTGAGGAATCCTCCGGATAAGCACCTGGGTTGCTGGTGTTGCTCCATTGCTGCTGCTGTAAGATATGATACGAGTTGGTGTGGCTTTTCCGAGACTAGCCTGAGCCTGCTGCACTGGAATCACTGTAACCTTAGGGACAGGTCGCTGGAGAACGTTACTATTGTGGATTATCTTCGCAATCTGGCTGATTTGGGTATACGACTGGGAATTGGCACTAGGTACTTGGTAGGTATTTGTCTGCGGGTTTTTCACTAGAATCTGTCCAGCACGGTTGACCAGAAGGACCTGAGGTGCAGGGGGTGTACCGGGCAAACACTGGAGCAAAGAATGTCCAGTCAGTTGTTTTTGGGTGGCAATGCGTATGGCGAACGTACGACCCTTTGTGGGTTCCTTCTGCAGAGCTCCAAAACCATTTATTACAGCCTGGGAAGGAGCAAGTAGAGTTCCTTGTGATGCAACAGAAAAGGTAGGAGATGATGAGACAACACTGATGGGAATGGAGAGTGGAATGGAGGTGGCAGCAGGTATGGCCATTTGGAGAGTTTTGTGTTGGGATCCGGGTTGAATGGTCACGTAACGTCTTTTTGCGGGCATAGTTGGTGAAACAACATTAAATGTTCTAGTATCACTCATTGACTTGGCAACTGCCAGATTCTCAATAGGCAACAAACCTTTTTTTAAAACAGACTCATCCTTGTTTACTGGTGAGGAATCACTTGCGGCCTCAAGGGCAGCAGCATTTTCTGCAACGTCCAAAACTCTGCCGTCAACTGCCGATATAAAATTCCCACTGGTGTGGTCCAAGAACACTTCTTGCGAGCCGTCTGTTGATTCATTTTCCATCAAGACTACTTCTTGGGTCGTCACAAGATCACCACCTTTGTAAAGGATGGGGGTTGTTGCTTTCGCCCCTTCAGTGGAGAATGCTTCTTGTTGGTTGGATATGTCCGTGCTAGAGTCAGCAAGCAATGTTTCACTCTCTTGTAAAGTACTTCTTTCCTGCTCTTCACAAACCCCATCCATGCTTTGTGTCTCTGGCTGAGCATTCTGAACAAAAGTATCTGCTGCATGTGGATTTGCAATCAATGTTTGTGTACAAACTAGCTGCCCGTCACCAAGGGTTCCGCCCTTGTTTGGACCAGTGCATTTTAATGGCTCCGTATCCTGACTACAAAGACTACTCCCTACTTCCTGAGTATCATCATCTGTGTTGGCTTCACCTGTATCGCTCTCAGAGTCATTGTCAGCTCCATCTAGCTGCGATATGGACCCTGAGTTAGAAAGGAAAGCAAGACCTGCCTGTGTAGAGTCTTTGGCAGGCTCACGGACCACAACGGTGCGAGAGAAATTCAGATAATGGTTAGCAACATCATCATCTGTTTCCATCTGCATCTCTGAAGTCAAAGGAGATGACAGGTCATTCCTGCCAGAGATG
Organism: Rhodeus uyekii; assembly: GCA_037043235.1. Lineage (NCBI taxonomy): Eukaryota > Metazoa > Chordata > Actinopteri > Cypriniformes > Acheilognathidae > Rhodeus > Rhodeus uyekii. Next base: position 1,305,048 of record JAWRVZ010000124.1, on the reverse strand, counting down.
AATTTGCAGGCTCCTTCTTCCACATCTGCCTCACTACTTTGAGGGTCACAATCCAGAGCCACATTTTCATTGAGCAAAGCCTCATCAAATTCAAGCTTTGCATTCAATACTGAGGCCACCGCCACATCTGCATCTGGATCAAAATGCGCAGAAAGAAGTTCTTGATCAGACTTGTCAGATATGGTGGGAATTGTGTGGCTTTGTGTACCTGCAACCTCTTCTGGCTCTGACAAGCCAAAGAACTCCGGAACCACATCGTCAGTTTTATGCGTTGTGGTTTTGAAAGGCTGTTGAAGTCGTGAGGAGTGGAGTACAGATGAAGATACGGTCGAAGAGGGACTTCGGAGAGCTGCTTGAGGCGGAGAGGGTCCTGAGGTGATGCTAGATGGAGACAAAGAAGAAGGCCTCCCTCTTCGTCGAGGTGAAGTGGTGCTCATAAGGTTCTCAGTTGCACCAAGTGGTGAGACAGGGGGGCTGAATGAAAGCGACCTAGGGTGAAACGTGCCCCCTGGTCGTAGAGCCATTGGCCCCGAAAGTACCAAAGGGGGAGGAGATGCATTGCGGCTACGTGTGGAAAGTCTCCTTGTTGCACGCCGTGTCTCATCAAGATCACTGATGGTCAGAATGTGATGGGATGTGGAAACAGCATTTCCTGAGATGTTAATGAAAACAACAAAAGTTGGATTAATCTATATTTAATTTATAAAGTGAAGACTATTCAGTGTTGTTTTACATTTGTGTACTTGTCATTGATGATAACTGATATTATTATGTTAGATTTCTTAATATCTAAGCTGTTCCTAATCACCTCTAAGATAGGGAAACGATTATATTGCTTGCAAAAAAGAATTATGTCAGTTCATGATTCTCTTATTGTTACACTTGATCCACACGGATTTGTTATGGATTTAGAACAACATAAGGGGGAGTAAAAGATGACAACTTTCATTTTTGGGTGAACTATCCCTTTAAATCAATTATAATTTGAAGAAATGTATTTATTTGTTTAATAAATAAATAGAACTTCAAACTGATGGAAGAATCTTACCTGGTGAAGGTAATGGTCTGGACATTCCTCCTGCTGGTCTCCTACTGTGTAGATACCCAGGAGTCTTGCCTGCGACCCCTGAGTCTGGTTTAGTCTTGGAGGGGGTGATGGGAGGAAGCCCAGGTGAAAAAGTCTGGCTGTCTGTGCCATCCTCATCTACGAGACAGAAATACAATTTTGAAAAATGAACACCAATTTTGAAAGATTTCACACCATGCAGGCACAAAATAAATTGTACAGGCTCTAAATGAAATGCTTCAATACATACAATTTTTTTTTACTTAGATTTACTTAAATGCGTACCATTGTGAACTTTTGGGCTGTGTACAATTGTGTGATTTTCTCCCTGGTCCACCAGGGAACTAGGGGTTTTACACTGTGTTGAAGGTCGCACCTCTGTCACTTTACAAGTGTACCGGCATCGTCTGCGAGGATCAACAGTGCTCCAATACCATCTAGAACATCTGAGAACAGATCAAACTATGAGTATGGACTACTATGGAAAAACACCACCAAGCTGGAATAACTATTCCTTATTATAATTCATAGAGGGTGAATGTGCAGCCGATACTAGGTTACTGTCAACAATCAAAGTTCTGCTAAACCCTTTAATGCCATTTTTAATAATTTGGACAATGAATGTATTACAAAAAGAATTATGTGACTATGCTTTGATAACTGATCATCAGCAGTACCAAATAAAAGCAGAGTGATTTTAAACTGTTACTTACTGGTAACCAACTGGATACAATTTTCCAGAATTTGCAGACAACTCCGTCAGAACACCAAGTTTTTGAATGTGCAAAGACCCTGCATAGGTACATCATGAAAATGTTGAATTCTCTCTTATTTTTAAAGACCAAAAGAAACAAAGTAGCACCCGTTTACTCACCAATCATCACATTTATAGACTCTGGCTCCAAGCCTGTTAGAAACTTCCTTCGCAGACTGATTCCATCAAAATCTACATAGACCCTTCTGAGAACTTCAAACCCATTGCCTTGCTCAACCTACAAAAAGAAAAACTTGTTTACATTCAATTATACAGTAACTGTAAAACATGAAATATCAGTTTTGCCATGTGCCTGCTTAAACACACAAACCTTGTTATCTATGAGGTCACGGTGTTTGTAACAGTAGACTTTCTTATCACACTGAAAGACACAGTTGCTGGCACGAGCACACATGAAGTGGTAGTTACTCTGACACGAGTTGAGACAGCAGCCTACTGTCGCCCCAGTTTGGCCACAACGTTCACAGCGCTGGGGGGGAAAAGATATGTTTAATAAATTTAGTTCAACTAAATTATTTTCAGTTTTTTATGGCTATGGAAACCCTGAACTGTGCTTTAAATAATTAGTTTCTACTTTTTTTTATTCAGTTTCTAATGACACCATTCTTTATCAGTTGACACTTACCATGAAGCGGCCTCTAGCGACGGCACTATGAACATGCAGCAACGCTCCTTTGACGTCCTGCACTTCCGCAGACCACATGCAGCAGTTCACATGAGCCCATTCGTTCTGTCCGATATACAGCAGCCTACCAGCATCCTACACATACAATACAACTCAACTCAACCCAACATAATACTCTTTTCTGAACAAAGAACTGCTAGAGGCATCACCTACATTCGGTTTGGCATCTCCAAGTTGCTGGCAGAGGGAGCACTGTCTTTCATCCATAAAAGACTGAGAGTTCACATTCTGCAGATCTGTGGTTCATGGACACAAATTAACAAAACAAGATACAAACAAAAGGATATCATGAGCCATACAGATAAATTAAAAACAACGCATTTACCTTGAGATTTTGAGTAAGAGTTTTCTGGGTCCTGTGCTTTGAGCCATTGTGCATAACTGTGTTCATCGCTGGGGGGAATTACAGCCTCGGGGAGCATACCACTATGAAACAAAAGGGGCAAAATGGACCTTAACTTAAAAATATCACAAACAGATAAACAGTGGTTCTCAACCAGGGGGTCCTCAACAAAGCTCCCAGTGGGCCTTGAGATATTTTACATAATTTTAAGTCAAGACAAAATAAACATGAAAATAAGCTAAAACATCTTGCTAGTTATGCCGTGCTGTAAAATATTTTTGAAGAAATTGTGAAGGGGGGGGGGGGCGTTATTGTTGTGGACATTAATGTGTTATTAATATTGTTGTGGACAATTGGGGGAATATGCTACATCTATTGGGGTGTAACAGTCACTGCCTGCTACACTGTCACAAGTAATTTATTAGCGTAACGTTCATCCCAGCCACTAGGGGACACCAGTAGCGCTCCTCCATTTTAAATAAAAGGAATTAGAAAGAAGGGGATTCAGTTTCAATCACCATTGTCATTGTCACTACTCGATTAAATTACTTAAATTTGCTATGTTATGTTATTTTGCTATATTATTCAATATCTTATCACAAACAAAATTAATATATTTACAAATGATAAAAATTACAGGATAACATTTGAATAATTTTGTAAATTACTTTACTTTATTAGAAAAAACATATTTATATGGTAATGTTGTGCCAAAAGATATACAATGAGGTTTAAGCCATTTTAATTTACATGGAGGAATGGATACAATGTTAAAGGAATTTCTAATAAAATTGTTCTTAAACAGTTTATCAAAAAAGGAGAGACCATTTACAAAAAGTTGAGGACAGTAAAATCGGAATTAATTTATTAATAAATAAATAACTTTAACAAATATCTGCATTAAGAAACACAAGATAAAGTATACTTAAGTAAAACATATCTTTAGACAGCTAAATATTAAATGTAAACTAAAACATATCTTTAGACAGCTAAATATTAAAATGTAAACTTACACACAGTCTTACATACATATCTGTACTCCCCCAATTTTGATTTGTAAATGAGATGTTATTTTTTGTAGAGGATCTTGGACTATGACTTTGCACTGTGTGGTGGAGTGCTGAGACTTCGAACTTGCTTGGGTACTTACTGTATGTCAACTACCCAAAGACTTTAGTTGAAGGACTCCAGCCTATACCAACATGGATATCAACTACACTTTTCATCATTTCATCAAGCCCATCATCAACAGTAACGACTGCTCATTCTAGTGACAGAATCAACATCTTTATTGGACATTTTATACTCCTACACCCACACCACTATTTGTACATTGATTATTTTGTCTGAGTTGCCTTATGTCATGGGAATTTGTTTGGTTTGTGTTCAGTTGAAAGATGTTTAGATCATACATTGTAAATAACTCAATACAGTAGAACCCCGACTTACGAAATTAATCCGTTCCGAGGTTGGCTTCATAAGTCGATCTTTTCGTAAGTCGGTCAGGCTTTTACATGTTAATTGCCTAATCCGTTCCAAGCCTTACAAAAACACCACATTTAGCATGGGATGAAGCGCATCGCAGCTCCATACTTTTCAATTATCTCCCTTTTCAACGCAATGTAAAGCATCCTCTTCTTCGTTTTCACTTCAGCAACAATCTTCACATTCATGGTGAGTGATTAGAAAAAAAGTTTGTTAACTAGGCACAATGCTGACCAATAGGAGAGCAGGATTGTGAAAAGTGTCCCCCTTCTTACATGGACTATTCCAGCCATCCCTGTCATTCAGTGCGAAATGGATTATTCCAAAACTTTCCATCTGAGAGAGCTGACGGATGACTAAGGTAAAAAAGATCAGCTGAAGATTGTATATATAGTTTTTTGAGTGAAATACAGTGAATTAGTGCCATTCGTTGAATTTTTATCGATCATGTGTAAACACACATCTATGCACCTTTAATAAATACCAGTTTTGGATTATTCCCTGAGTGAGACATCATTGTTCTGACCGGACAAACTGTAGCCTTCATTCAACCCGAACCAAAATCAGTGCGAATTTCAAAACAAAACTCGGAAATGTTTTTTCGCATCTCGATCATTTTGTCGTTACTCGGGCGGAAAAAAAAACGAAATCTTTTATCGTATGTTGAATTTTTCGTACGTAGAGCGTTTCGTAAGTCGGGGTTCTACTGTATATTCTGGGAAAGGACTTTGTAGCCATGTGGTTATTTATTTATTAATTCACTGACCAACCTTGATTACCATGTTCAATAGGGTAAATTCACAAAAACTATTCCCTCTCTCCTTTTCTGTAACGGGGCTAGTTTAAAATAGCTGGGACAGGTATAGGGGGAACATGCTACATTGCTCAAAGGTTTATACTGACTTTAAGGAATTAATAATCATTAGTGCTGCAGCAAAAATACATGCTTGACATTTTGGTTTGTAAACCCCCTCAGAACAACAGCCTTATAAACTGTGATATACACATTTTTGTTGTTTTTTGACAACTCAAAGTTATTTTCTAGGGTAACCGGCAGTCTACAGAACACAAGTTGTGTTTTACCCGGAACACTTTATTACTTTAAAAATAAGAAACATGAGGTTCCTACCTTGGAAATTCTTGGATATGAGAGTTCCACGTTTTAGGATCCTGACTGTTGAACCAGCTAAATACTTGTTCTACTAGCTGCAAAGACGTAATGACAAAAAATGCATCAAAATGAACTATAGTTTGCAAATATCACTCATTACAATATGCATTGCTTTAATTTTCCTAGCTATTGTAGGCCTACAGAAAAAAAAGCATTACCTTTATGTAATACAACTTGGCTTGGCTTGTGGGCCTTTGCTCCACTGGAAGATATTCTTCTTTTCTCAGCCTTTCCACCATCACCATCACTACATCCTCGTGAAAGGCTTTCTGAAAGGGCAGATTAAACCACATTTAGTTATTATATAACAGATTGCACACCTCTAAACTGTAATTTCCGACTTAAATATATTGATAGACTAATTCAATAACTAACGCAAATGTGTAGGAAAGACTGCAATTGATTGTAAATTTGACAAAGTATTAAGGATATAGAAAGTTAGTTTGCACAGAATTTCCACAAAACGCAAGTATGTTGTCATTACTCGTTTCATATGTATAAAATTCTCACCAGTGAAGTGTACAGGTCATTCTCCAGCTTCTTCTCTACAGTTTGTAAACAACAGCCTGACCGTTTCTTTACAACCTCAATATCCGGACAGGCTTCACACTGTTCAGATACACACATAAAACACATTTGATTCATCGAGACACTACAAGAGGCTGAACAAATAAATCATTCAAATCATTCAAACCTCACCTGTGCACACATGAGGAGGTGACAGACGGTTGGAGAGCTCCTCAATCCATCCATGATCTTCTCTAGACCGTTCCTCAAAACTACCTGCACAACGTCCTGCCAGCCACTGCAGAATTTCTTACTGCAGGGCGCACAGGAAAACACCAGGCTCTTGCCCCGCAGACGACACATGATCTCATACAGATCATCTGAAGATGAATAAAACAGGAAGGAAATACAAGACAGAGCACTGTGTGTGGGATCAGTAAGGTATTGAAAATGGACACATCTTACCTGTGAGCCCCTCACATTTGGGATGGACCCAGTGAGCACATCGAGCACACTGCATCATGCTGCTGTCAAACTCATGTTCCTCGAAGCACTTTAGACACACAGTGCAAAAGTTCCCTGAGAAAACACATCACATTACAAAAATGCAAATGTTTTAAACAATCATGCAAAACCATGAATTAACTAATCTTATGCTTTAATGTAAACAATGCTATTGTTATTAAATTAACTTAATTAGCAATAAAATAAAAATATTAAATTACTATACAGTAATACCTCGAGATACGAGCGTCTCTACATACGAGTATTCCAAGATACGAGCAAGCCTTCGGGCAGATTTTTGCTTCTAGATACGAGTAAATATTCGAGATACGAGCACGTGTACTGACGCCGACGCACGTTCACCTGTTCGCATCGCCCACAAGTAGCTGATTTTCTCTCTATTTTGCACATTATTCTTCATTATAGCGATGAGTTCTAAGAAAGTGAGTGGTAAGGATGGTAGTGAGAAGAAGAAACGCATGAGGACCATGGAAATGAAGCAAGAAATTGAGGATAAATATGAGGGCAATGCCCGTGTTGAGTGATCAAGCAGCAGGAGCATCAGGAGGAACTGTCGACTGAGGAGCTGATCAAGCTGTAGACGATGAACATACGCAGGTGTTGTAAGAGCTCAGCAGTAGCGAGGAGGAGGAGGGTGAACCGGAGGAAAACATTTCTATAAGTGAAATTAAGGAAGTGATGGCCATGTGGCAGAAGGTTTCTGATCTCATTGAAAAGAAACACCCTGATAAATCGTCTACTGGTCGTGCTTTGGCGTTTTTTGACTACCCGTGCCTTGCTTATTTTTAAAGGGAGACAGAAACAAATCTCCCTCGATTAGCATTTGGTTAAAAGGTCTGCGCCAAGTGAAAGTAGTCAGGCAAGAAAAGGGAAGAAAACAAATCGAAAAAGCAAAACAATAATAGAAAATGGAAATGTAAAAAAAAAACAAAAAAACTTATGTTTACGCAAGTTGCGTAGTGTTCGTGTAAGCTACGATACGGAATCAAGTGTCTGCGTACCAACCCCCTTCCTTACTCCTCCACACCTGCTGCTACTGTCTGTTAAAACTTATAATTAAATGGAATTATAATCTGACAAGACGTTTGTATTGTCAAACCTTTACTATGAAGTTTGCTACAGTCAGGGCATAGATCCAGCTCAATGTTCCAGGAGATGTCCGAGGATTTCCCAGGAGTCACACCGCAGCTCTTACACCTGATACACAGCATACAAACCTGCAAAGAAACATAGCAAACATTATTGACGGACTTATCACTACATGAATAATCAAAAAGCAATGTCTGACAAACTAGGTGAGCGTTAAAATTATGACTTTAGGACATTACCCAATGGTTATGAGATAACTCACCCACGAGGTGTTCATTTTTACAGATTTGGGATAGGTGGGTCCTAAACATGATGGATGGTAGCAGTACATGCACCTCTTGCACTGCAAAACTGGCTAAATGAGGAACAACAACATCACTGCTGTTAAATATATGTACTTGAATGGCTCCGTCAATGTACATATACACTATTTTTCTCTTCTGCAGTGTCCAGACTGTAGGTTTGATTAGAAAAGTAACACGCATAACTATTCTATATTAATACTAAATTAAAAGCGTACTGCACCTTTGCTTGCTTGCTCTTGCGGCCACAAACATGGCAGAACTTGCAGCGTCTGCAGCACCAGTTCTCCTTGTTCTCCTCCTTTGGGCGGTCGTCTGGTGACAGGCAGAAACGGTGAAAAGGCTCACAGCACATCTGACAGTAGATCATCTGAGAAAACGAGCAATCAAACTCAAAATTAGATTAGCAACTTTTATTCTTCTGCAAATAATGAAATTTGACCCCTGACCCAAAGAATACGGATGATGATTCTGTGGCATTTAGTGATGTACTGAGAACTGGATCTTACATCATGTTGGCCTTTGCTTGCACAGAGCAGACACACAGACTGGGGCATGATGGGAACTGAAGTGAGAATACTTAATCCTCCCATCAACCACACATTCTGGATATGACAGTCTTCCTGCATAAATAAACATTAACAGATCAAAGAGGCAATTTTATAAACCGGCTTAATTTATGAAATCCCATCATTAGGATTTTTAGCCATAACTCAAACATTCTAAAAGGTACATACAACAAAAACAGGCGATGGTTATATATTATATATATACGCACGTTTACATAAACTTATTCAAAACCTTTATTCATTTTTATTGTTTAGAATGAAGAATCTTTATTCATCCAAAACACCTTAAAAAAACAGAGCTTTTGGTTTCATATAAAACTCAGAAATCCCAGCTCTGACCTTGAAGTCCACACGAATCTTGTTCATCGTCCCCTGTGACAACTTGCCCCTCTGGTTGCAGCCATTGGCCAGCGGAGTCAGGACACTAGAAGGCACGTGCTCCGCCGAACTCTGAGGAGGAGTAAGAGAGGAGCAATGAATAAAAGCTTGCTCCTCTTCCACCACTTCGCACATCACTTTCTGCGACTTTGTGGTGTTGCATTTGGTACGCGGGACTGCACAACACTGGACTTCCTGTGGGGGTGAAGGGATGGTGGGGTGGTGCTGGAGGACCCTATGATGATCAAGATGGTTCAGGTGGCTCCTGTGTGAATGTCAAAAATACCAAAAGAATTGGGGCAATACAAGGGAAGCAGCGTTATAGTTATAAGTTATAGGTTTTATAACCAATAAAACTGTGTGGGAGGAGAACTGTCACCAATGGAGGGAAGTACATATTTCCATCATCATCATCAGCAGAAGTTCAGAACAAAGGCAAGAGTACTACTAGTTTAACAGTGTCCTAGCCAGTCAGAATGTTATAAGAGGTTATAATTTAAGGAAAGGACAGAGAGAAAAAAAGCTTGTCACGTAACACCTGGTTAGGACACATTGTTACACTGTAGCTGTGGAGAGACAGGAAGAGCTGCATCCAAAAAAAGGGGAAGTGCAGTTTTATTTTAAAGAGTAAGACATAAAATGTCATCCTCTTGAATTCTGTTTAATTTAATGCATTTAGGAATTATCTTATTTCAGAGGTGATTCAGGAATTTTTTTAAAGCTATTATACGGTTTAATGTTTGTAACTGAAGAAATTAAGAGTCATTTTAAACTTGTACTGTAAAATAACTATTATTATATTTTTACTCTAACTCAATTTGTTTTATTTTACAAAGAAATATAACAAAATTAATATTTAATTTGGTTAATGTTTATTTAGTAGTGGTGGTACTACTAATGATTAGGGATGTGCTTTTCGACTAATTTGTTAGTCGTTTAAACGAAAATTTTGTAACCGACTAGTCTAAAAGTAATGCCGCTAGAAATAACTCTCAAAACTGCAGCTTTATGTAGCGATAGGTGTGTGTGTCGGTTTCCATGGTGATGCCCGTGACAATGAGTTCAATAAACAGGTAAAAAAAAAAAAAAAGTATATATATTTCTTTCAGCTGAACGTGATCACAGTGACGGACAGTTGTAGTAAATGATGCGATGATTTGGCTGTTTCGGCTCGTCTCTCCAAACATTTCCTTGTCTGTGATTAATATGGTTATGCTCGGATCCAGTGGAATCATTATATATCATTTGACATAACAGTTTATAAAACACTTTTCTGTCTCCTACTTTAAAATACTCCCACACCGCGCTCGTCTTTCAGTGGTCATTATTAAACCAGCCACGACTAATAAACAAACATCTGCGGTAAAGATTTAGTTTCTGCTTGGATGACAGACGCATCTCATTTATTTAGTTTTGCTTATTTATTCAAAATATTCACACACTTGTGAAATATCAATTACCTGATATTCCAATTCTCAAATATGTGGAAGTGAATGTGTTTTGTTGCTTAAAAGCCTTTATAATGATCATGTCAGCTGATGCGCAGTTCAGAGAATCTGATCCATCGGATTTACAACACGTAAATTCAGTCCCTTCTCTCGAAATACATGACAGTAAGTGTCCAGCGTATTTAAACGTCTGAAACCTAAAATAAAGGTACGTGGTTGAAAACTGAATAGCTGTGATATATGACAAACACTGTTTGACAAACACAAAAGTCTGTTGCGACCGCAGCGCCAGCCAACGCGCAAAACTTGTTTGAATTTAGCAATTGATCACGAGACGCAGGGATCGTTCTAATCCCACGTGCGATCGCGTGCGTCAGAGGGTTACATGTAAGATTAAAACGTCATTTGAACAAAATCTTGTGTGGTTTTTTTTTCTTGTGTAGTCGACTAGCGTTTTCGGTGTCGACTAGTAACACCCTGTACCGTGTAGTCGACTACACTCACACATCCCTACTCATGATAATTATAATAACAGTTATTCACATCTCACTTAAGCTTAAATAATTACATTGATATAGAAAAAATAAATAAAAGATGGAAGAAAATAACATTTTGGCCAACTTGTAAAACAAGTTTGCCCTGCAAACCACCACAGCAAGCCTGGAGCTTCTTTAGAAAAAATATTAACAAAAAATAAAAAATTCTGTCTAAAATTCCCCTAAAATCATGTACACCTAGGTCAAAATATATCTTCCAGGACTACGTTTCTCAAAAGCATCATGAAATAAGTTCATCGTAGAGATTTGTGACAACGGCTTTACGATCTACTTGGGCTTACAATGCTTTTGGGAAACTCAGCCCAGGTCGATAAAGTGTCAGATATTTGTCCTTTCTGGGATCATCACAATGACACTGAGTTATCATACCTTATCAATTCTGCGTTGGGCCCAAAATGCTCTGTAAAGCCCTTGCCTTTTCTGCTTTGTTGCTTCTTCTGGAGCAGTTAGAGAGGGAGCAGTGTCTAGAAAGAAGTTCAGAGTACTGGTTTAGTTTCAGAAACACAGGTTCATGTCAAAATCTCTCAACTCTTAAGCAGTGGCGTAGCCATAATTTTTTTTTTGGGGGGGGGGGTGGCACAATTATATACGGCTAGGGATGTTAATTTTGCTTTGTTTTCGAACACTCGTTGACCAATCATTAACTGTTAACTGGGGAAATTGTTAAATCAGAATCAAATTGAATTTGAATTCTCTGTGACCCATAAAAAAACCTGTTTTATTCATTTTTACATGTGCAAATGCAGCATGAACTACAGAAAATAAGGATTCATCAATCCTCACATCACACACCTGCAGAGCCTCTGTGAACGGAGAAAAATAGAATACATATACACACACATTCGATAGATGATAGATGTGAAATATATTTCATTTAAATACAGAATATCAAAGTGAAAAACAAAAGCAGCAAAAAGTGCTAGCCAATTTGCTGAGTTGCGATTCATTTTCATGACGCACACAAATTTCACGGAAAGGAATCATAGACGGCAGAAAACGCATCCTTTTAGTTTTCTTTATTTTACAAAAGCACAACTTTTTGCTTTTATTATCAGTGCACACAAATAAAAATAGACCCTTTACAATTTCGAATGATGTTCTGCTCTTATCTGTACGACCATAAATGACAGTACATATTTAAAGTTGTTCCATTGTTACGAGAAAATATTTGGCATTGTGCCGATTTGTTTCGTGAAAGTCTCATTACTGTCCAGTGGTGAAATATGCGTGTCCTGGAAATGGGAATCCTCAGGTGCCGCTCGACACGCTGTATCCTTGTGGAAAGGTGATGTAGACTCAGATGTAGATGCCGCTTTTTCTCCTTTTCGCTCATCTTTCCATGATTTCTTGAAAAAGCATAACATTGAACTTTGTGCATCCACCATTGTCACCGTTAATGAACGCTCTACTTTAAGCAATCAGGAATGTGGGTGCCTACGCCCCCTCGTGGCTACGCTACTGCTCTTAAGACAAACAAATAGCTGTTCCTTTGTATAGGGTTGACATGAAATTCATACCACTGGATTGAGTCTTTTGGGTCCCGCTGGCCTTTGTCTTCTCCGAGCAGACACTCTGTGTCTCTGAGTCAGAGTCGTAGCCCAGCAGTTTTCTGTAGGACTGAGGAGTGACCTGTCGTCTGGGCTGCCGCCTGGTGGGGCTGAACTGGGATTGTCCTCCTCCATCATCTCCCCCTTCCTCCTCGTTTGCGTCTTCGCTGCTGTTCATGGCAAAGGCCACCGATTGCCGTCGCCGCTTCATCTGGACTGCGCCAAAGAGAAGTGGTCAAATAAAATGATCAAATCAGTACGCATAACCAACAGGCCAGGGCTGAGTTTCCCCAAAAGCATTGCAACCAAATAGCAACACCATTGCAACACATTCACAGTGCTTCTGGGAACAACAGCCCAGAGCTTTAATGCCAACAGTTGCTGGGTGCCAGTATTTCTAACTGTAATATTTCAATTACGTACATTTTATGAATTATTTTATTTGGCGAGAAGCAAATGACTAATACTGAATCATTAAGCTGGAGTTAAAGGTTGCGCTCCAAAAAAGACCAGGAATGCTTTTTCTTCAGGTCCGTAGAGCCAAAGGAATACTTGAAAACGAGCAAGAGAGCTGCTGGCCGCATACTGAAACCAATAAAGACTGAGGGGTCCAGCAAAACATTATTTTTATTTTATAAATTACACGTGCAAAGTGCATGTGTATTGAAAGCGAGAAAACATTTCAGAACATTGCCATCTTCAGTGCTAAAACGTCTACTTGTTGTAAAGAAATTGTTTTGCTAGACCTCTTCAGTCTTTATTGGATTCAGAGAACGGCCAACAACTCTCTTGCTCACTTTCAAATCCTGAATCATTTAAAAGGGTTTTAATTTTAAAGAGGCAAGTAGAATACCTTTGTTAAATCGCCTCGTTTTGTTCTGCTCAATCAGCGAACACTTCTTTAAGCTGTTGAAAAATTACAAAAACAAGTCCACAGATAGGATGAAACACTGAAAACACTTTTTTTTTTTAAAGGAAAGACAATCAAGCATATAACCGGTAAAGGTTTGCTACCATCTAATGCCTTGAAATGAACACTTTTTGAACACTTACACGCAGCTCTGCCGTTTCTTGTTAGGTCCTCCAAATTTGGGCTTGTCCAGACAGAACACGCACCTCCCGCAGTCCTCCAGCCGGTTGCAGCCCTTGCAGCGCATGCAGCGCTTTAGCCGATAGCCAAAAGCAGTGCTTTCATACTTGCGTCTAAATGTTGGCTTTGGCTCTGGCTCAACAGATTCTTCACTCTCTGGTTCTGAGTGAGACGCAACATCTTGACGAGCCAGAAGGGGCAGGTGGAAGAGGGAGACAGAGGCAAAAGAAAGCATCTAATATAAGAATAAGGGCATTTTGGGAATGTAAAGGTTCGGTTTGCTAAGAAACTTCACCTAGATATAATGGTGAACTGATGCCACAAGTAGGCATTAAAATTATTTAACTGCCATGATGGAGCACTTAAAATGCATTAAAATACCCTTATTTTGGTATTAAAATGAGGCCGTTTCGAGCAAATAAAGAAATACTAAAGGTTTCTAATTTTATAGTTGTTGTTTTTTGTGCACTAGTGCATTATGTGAGTTTTCTAATGACCTCAGGTCATCTCATGTGGTGTTTTGAATACAATCCACGACTCCGTTTGCATATGTTGTGCATTATGAATGCAACACACTCTAGGATCATTTTATTTTCACATTCACTTAATTACAAAACTTCTAGCCATTACATGTTCCCATATCTAGAAAGGATGAGAATATTCTACTAAACAAAATATCAAATTAAAGTGAAGACTTTAATGCAAAATAACACGCTATTATACTAAATTAAATTAATAAAAATAATAATAAACATTATAATATCCTGGAGGGCTGGGATTAAAAAAAAAATAATAGTGTACATATAATCCAAATAGAGATACTTTTAGGAATTGTACATTACAGCTAAAATAAATATTTTTATATTTTAGAATACCATTCTACATTATATGCAAGTTGTTTACAAAGCGTTATAGGAAATCATACATTTTATGCATTCAAGCTCACAAATTACGAGGTGAGCTTGTATGACAATTACACTGCAACTAACATGAACAAAGTACACAATTTACAGCTCTAAAGAGCCCATATTATCTCCATGATTTTAGCAAATGTCACTTATAACGGATGCGGACAGAATGAGCAAAGGAGAGGTGTGTACCCTCTTCGGCAGGTGAGGCGGTGATGCCCTCTCTCTCGTGCAGAGGAAGGGCGCTCAGCCTGGGAATGTCGTCGGGTACCATGGCACGCGGCTGTCCCAGTGCCACCGCTGCTGCTCGACACACGTGCTTTATCCGTGGACCGCCGATCAATTGCTCCTACAGAGTTAAAAGAGCACAGCATTAAACTCACGATCCAATGAAAAATCTGCAAAGCAATATTTTTAATTGAAGCATACTTGTGGAACCCCCTCTGGGTTAGCTGGGACTACTCTCTTGCCCCCCTTTCTGCCTGTATGCGTGACCGAGGCTGATCCATCTCTTATTCTCACAGAGCCAGACAGAAGCTGCAGAGCATAAACATCACTGTTTGTATAATTACACACATCTGTGACATTTATTAAGATGTTCAAAAGACTTCTATACAGCTTTATCAAAATTTAATTTACCATTTAAAAACACTAAGATGTCCAAGGGTTACAAAAAATATAAAAATGCGAACATTCTACATCATTGTTTTTTGATGCATCTTAAAAGTCCCTTCTGCTCACCAAATCTATATTTACAGTAAATACTTCAGCAGCTATGTCTCCATCCACTACTTTTATATGCATATTTTGTGATATTGCACAAATAAATTCTTGAGTATGTGCTAAATTGAGGCGGATAAATTTAGTCAAGTGCATAAACGACTATGGAAATGCATCAGTGTCACATGATCCTTCTAAAGGTGCTCTTTCTTATTATTAATCTATGTCAAAAACAATTGTGCTGCTTAATGTTTTCATGTGACCACTGTAAAGCTGCTTTGAAACAATCTGTATTGTAAAAAGCGCTATATAAGTAAAGGTGACTTGACTTAATATTTTTGTGGGGGGAAAAAAGTCAGGATTATTTGCTGAATAGAACATTAATAGATCATTAACAGAGATGGAAATCTTTTGTAACATTAAAAAATGTCTTTATTCTCATTTTTGATCTATTTAATGACCCTTCAAATGATTCTTCAAAAATAAACATTGTGTTCACCCAGCTAATGAATACTGTCAGAACTTGTCGGATACAGTGCCTTACATAAATGCAGAAAATAACTGTTTGCAGTAGGGATGTGCGAGTGTAGTCGACTACACGGTACAGGGTGCTACTAGTCGATACCGAAAAGACTAGTCGACTACACGAGAAAAAAAAACCCCACAAGATTTTATTGTTCAATTTACATTTTAACCTTACATGTAACCCTCTGACGCGTGCAAACGCACATGGGATTAGAACTATCCGTGCGTCTCGTGATCAATTGCTAAATAGATCAGCTGACATGATCATTATTATGATCATTATTAAGCTTTTAAGACAAAACGCATTCACTTCCGCATATTTGAGAATTGGAATATCAGGTAATTGATGAAAAAGCCAACAAGTGTGTGAATATTTTGAATAAATAAGCAAAACTAAATAAATGCGATACATCTGTCATAGTGCTTTTGCGGCTGCGGTGTGTCAGGTGACAAGCATGATGCGTCGCCATGGAAACAAGAAGCAAAAAAATTTATTTACCGCAGATCTCCCATGCGTTTTGTTTATATCAGTCACGGCGGGTTTAATAATGACCACTGAAAGACGAGTGAGGAGTTGGGAGTATTTTAAAGCAGGAGACAGAAAAGTGTTTTATAAACTGTTATGTCAAACTGACATATAAGGATTCAACTGGACCACAGACACGGAAATGTTTGGAGAGACGAGCCGAAACAAATCATCGCGTCATTTACTACAACTGTCTGTCACTGTGATCACGTTCAGCTGAAAGAAATATATAGATATATACTTTTTTATTCTTTACCTGTTTATTGAACTCATTGTCACGGGTTTCACCATGGAAACCGACACACACGCCTCTCGCTACATAAAGCTGCAGTTTTGAGACTACAGAAGGAAAAGCGCGCCACAGAAAAGTGACCTTATTTCTAACGGCATTACTTTTAGACTAGTCGGTTACAAAATTTTAATTTAAACGACTATAGATAAGAAAGTTTGAAATATTATATACTTTGAAATATTTCTTATTTCTTATAAATAAGACATAAGTCAAAAGGCACATCCCTAGTTTGTAGTCATAAAATAATTCTGACCTGAGCTGATTTGAGCTGTTTCTGCTGGTCGATTTTAATCAGCTGGACTCTGGCTCTCTTCAGCAGGTGGAACATCCTCTTATTGGCACCTGAAAGATTCAATCTGTGGGTGTTTCCATCTTGCTCCACCTTCATCTGGGTATTTTGTGCACTCGTTTCAGTGGTTCCCTCAAGGTTAGTAGTCTCTACTAAAAGAATAAAGGAATTTGCCTCAAGGTTAGTGGGAGGACAAAAGAACATTGTCAATTTAATTTTTTAATATGCATTTTAATAAAGGAGGTGTCATCTTTAATCTTATTTTACATTTTGTTATTACTTGTTTTCAAGTATTTGGGGCTGTAAAGCACTTCGGTAAACAAATAAGAATTATTATTATCATCGTTATTACTGCCATAATACTCAAACATGACAGAAAAAACCTTACCGTTCTCCTTAGCAGGGCCTTCAGCCAAAGAGGCCAATGGCGTCTGATCCGAATGTTCCCCAACACGTATAGCTACTTTTGGCACCACACCTGGAGAATACATGTCTTGCAATTTGAGATCAGACTTCCTTTCCTGCATTTCATGGGTCGTTCCCTTAGCACCTTCCTCTGCTAGCCTGGAGCTTCTACTGGCATGCATCCTTCGTTTTTCCAGACATGCTGTGAGCTTCTTCAACTTCCAGTATATCTTGTATTGGTCCATGGATTGGGAGAGTCTCCCACCCCTCGCACGAGGACCAGCATAAGGCCTCTGGGAACTCAAACCAGGCCTGACTCCTTGAGCCTGCATCTTTTCCAGAACACTTTTTTCGTTGCTGTTTAGGACCGGTGGTTCTTGTCTTACGGAATCCAGGGTTTGGAGATCTAGATTCGGTTTGCCAAGATCCATTGGGATTTCAGAAAGAGATGGCTTCTTTGGGGAACCTCGTTCAGGTAGTGCAGACATCCGCTCATCATCCATAAACCTCTTTGGGATCTTGATGACTCGGGAAGAACGAGCGCTAACAATCGGTCTGGTGGACTGATTAGCTTGTTCAGCTTGGACTTCAGATTTGGACCTCTCCACCTCTCCAAGTAGCTGTTGGTGTTCCTGTCCCTCCACCCGTTGCAGCACATGTGTAGAGCCTGTATCTTCACAACCAAGTTGCTGTCTCTTTCTAGGCATGTTAGAGGCCTCCCCTTGACTGTCAGCTACTTTGCTGGGCATTTCCTGTTGCAATAAGCTCTGATGATCAAATATAGTCTTTTCTAGTCTTACAAAAGGCTTCTTTTTGGAAGAACTTACTGAACTCTCGCTTAAAGATGCTCCTGCATTTCCTCCAACAGATTCAAGAGGCTCCACATCTGCTTCTGTCTTTCTGCCCCTTCTCTGTGTGCCCACTGGCTTTGCGGATCCAGCAATTTCTGTTGCCCTGTTCCTGTGGGTCTTCGAATACTCTGCTGAAGCTCTTTGGACTTGGGTGTCTCTTATTCTGGAGGCTCGCTCTTTACCTTTAACCAGTGTTAAAGTCCACACTAATTTGTCCTGCCTCCTCCTGTGTGCTGCACTGGAACCACGTCTCTGTGACCTTCCAGTAATCTCCTCCTCTTCACATGCCTCGTTTTCAGTCTGCAAAGAGCCCAACTCTCTCTGGTTCCTGAGTACCCTGCCATTCCTCTTACTTGAGCAGCCCGGTTTCAAGTGTTCATCTTCATCCACAGACGGCCGTTTTGCTTGTGTTGTTTCTTTTTTGGTCATCTTTTTAGCTGCCATTTTGATAACCAATTTGGGCCTCACAGATTTTTGGTTAGTTCTGGAAAACCTTCTGCCTTTCAACCCAGGTTTTTCCAATAGTGATGATTTTATATCTAAAGGGGGAAAAAAATATTTAAATATTAAAACATTTTGTTATTCATAAAAAAAAGAGAAAAAAAAAGATATACCTAGAAATACAGGCAAAAGTGTCATCTCTGTACTTATTCATGGCTGTCCCACAGGTAATAATTCATCATTTTGATTTAAATATTTTAATATTAAAGTTATACATGGTTTTGTGTAAAAAAAAATAATTCTACAGAATATTTATTATATCTTAAATAAAAAACCCAAAAAACATGAGTATGAAAAGGTGCACTTAAAATCTGATAAGTATTCAAATAACTGTTAAAGTGAGCATATGTACTATAAAAAAAAACATGAAACGTATCACTTATCACTGATTAGACGTGCCGATATACGCTAATGCAATATATCACAATAATGAACAGTTATCGTGAGCACTTTAAATTTAGATTAATTATTATTATTTATTACTAATAATTTAGATTTTTAGAATGCATTCCAAGAACAATCAACCGGTTAAAATTTACAACACGCTTACGCTGCGTCAAAGCAGCACACACACACTGATGTAAACAAGCCCGACACACACAGAAAGCACAGTAGACAAGTGAACGAGACACAATAAATGAAAATGCACTTTCACTCTCCGACAGAAATACCGTCGTTATACTGGTAAGCAGCTGCACAACTTTCTGTTTCTGAACAACATTTAAACAGCCATTTAGATTTGCGTTTTCAGGATGGTGTTCATCACAGCACCAAAAACAACATTTAACAGGCTATTTATTTTCTATAGGCTATTATTTCAATATGTAACTTATATCAACTTATAACTTATTTCAATATCATGATAATACTATATGCCATGAAAAACGCTTCAGCAATTATCATATTATCGTATCATAAATTTGTTAACATCACATGCCTAAAACCGATGTATACAATGACAAAAGCGATGACGCCCCACGATACATTTAGGTCTAAATGGCAATGTTTAATATAAAACTAGAACACGTAAAGCAAAGAGTTTACCTCATCAATACGCTTACACATAGAAACAGCTAAAACACTCACTTGATGACCCTTGTCCAGAGCTCAAGGACGAATGACCGTCCACTTTAAAGCCTGTGAAGTCTCCTTCCTGAGAAAGAAAAACGGATAAAATATAACACCACAAAACTACATGCAGTTTCATATTTTTAATAATTTAGCATCAAATTCATTAAACATCGGATCCTTTCTCCGTGAGAAATGCAAGAGAGCAGTCCTCAGTATATTAGCTTACAGGTTGGGTTAGTAAAATTGACAGTCTGAAAGCTGAGAGTGTAACGTATGAAACAAAACACAAAGGCTTACTGCGATTCAATGGATGGGAGGGACGTTACAAAGTTTTGTTTATTCATCAACTGTTTTTTGGGATTATCGATATCGATTCTTCAAAATAAGAATCGATTGAAATTGAGAAATTTACTTTTTTAACTAAGCCCTATAAACCAGTGTTAATTCTTGATCCACCATTACAAATAATAGGTTTTGAAAACAATTCATAATGAAATGAACTATAGAGATAAATCAGAAACTATAACAGGCAGTGAAACTAATAATTGTCAGTATTAAGTCAGTGTTATTTCCAAAGCCAGGAGGTTTCAAGAACTCAGTCGGGAATCAGAGCAAAAGAATAGGTATCATTGATGTAAAATTTATTCACAAGATTTTCCACTTATGTTTTGAATTCAAATTAAAACACTGAGCAACACATAAAAAAAAAAATTTAAATGTACCAACTGTTACAGTTGATTTTACCAAGGCAACCAAGTGCAACAGAGCAAAATGAGAAAAAAAACTCCAAAATAGTTGTATGCATTACACAAACAAACTCTTTAAATCTCCAAATCTAATCTCAGTCTCTCCCAAATACATCAGGAGAAAATGTCTACACAGAAACATCAATGCAAGCGTCCTTTGACATAAACCATTCTGGTTTTACTCACCACTACTCATAAGCCAAAAGGGTTCAGACTTCAGAAATCAAGTTCAGTTTTTCATATTTGCATAAAGTGCAACTGTCCTCTCATATTAGGATGATACAGCGTCGCTGACTGATTGCAGACACCTCAGAGTTTCAAAGCACAGAATCATATTGCATCAGTCTACAACGAGCGAGGGGAAAGCTCAACATGAGTTCTACACCGGTTCAGCTTTGAATCAGACTGCAATATGATGCATTAACTACGGGAATTTTCTGAAAGTCATTTTTCCCCCTGAACATATACTGAAGCATAAAGAAACCATATTCCCTAAAACCGTAATAAAAATCAAACCATGAGTCATTTGAAACGTTAAACCCCTATCACCCCAATATTGGCTAAAGGATTTAATACAATGAGCCTGATTCACTGGAAAACTCAGGCAGCTCCTCCACACACACACACACACACACACACACACACAGCCAACTGTGATTAGCCGTGTCTGTCCTTCTTCAGGTCAAGTCATACATTTGTGAAAAAACAGTTTGCGATCAGTTGACAAGACAAAATCTTTGCCGTAATATCCTTTCAATGTTTAAGGGGATTCCCCATTGCTGGTGTCAGTGTTTATATCTAAAATATCTGTATGTGAATATCGCCATATTGAGTTTATCGATACACGATACAATATTGATTATTAAAAACAATACATCAATTTGTTTATTTACATTTGTGTCCGGTTAACACTAGGGATGTGCGAGTGTAGTCGACTGCATGGTATAGCTTCGACTAGTCAACACTGAAAACAATAGTCGACTACTCAGAGAAAACACACAAGATTTTTTTTAAAGCTTTTTTAATTTATTTTTAATAAAATGTTTGAAAAATATGAGCGGAAATAAATTTTAACCTCAGATATCGCATGCATTTTCTTTCTGCAAGTCGCGGCAGGTTTAAAAACAACCGCTCGATGGATGAGCGAGGTGTGGGAGTATTCTGAAGTAGAAAGAGGCGGAAAAGTGTTATGAAAACTGTCATGTCAAACTGGAATTTAATAATTCCTCTGGAGCCGAGCGTATTAAATCACAGACAGAGATGTAAGGAGAGACTAGCCGAAAAAAGCAAATCATTGTGTCATTTACTAAAACTGTCCGTCACTGCGATCCTGACGGTGATGGGGAGAAGTGCAAACGTGCATCGCTAGTGTTAGCAATGACAATCAAGTTTTACACAAAAAAAAAGAGAGAGAGAGAGAGAGAGAGAGAGTTGGGGGTTATTAAAAATAGAGGCATAGTAACTTTTGGACTATTCATTTTTTAATTTTTGTTCTACATTATTGTCTTCAGTCAATCAGAATAATCCATCGTGTTCGTGATCAGTCCCGCCGTAGTAGTGTCCTTCTTTGCACATATATATCTGAAGACATAATGAAATATGTCTGCATACAGGAGAGTATGCAAAATATGTCAGCAAAAGATTGAAACATGCCTTCTCCAGTCCAGATATGAACCGTGATCCGCGTTGCAGACATGCGGCATTCCACGCAGAAACCGCTCTCATGTTAATACAAAATGAATATTGTAAGAGCAATATTATGTAAATATGTAAACATGTACTGCACACTTTCCTCTCAATAACAGGAAAAACGACTGCAGTGAGAAAATTAAGAAATGGCAATGTTTGTTCAAGCTCTGCAATTCAACACTCAAAAGCAAACAACTCTACAATATTAAATATAAAGTGGACTTCACACGTTCTGTAATATAAAACTGTGAACCTTTAAAGCAGGATCCAAGAAAATATTTAAAAAAAACAATAAACCTAAAGAATCCTGCAAGTATTTTCCCCCCTTTATTTAGATTGCACAAAAAATGGTGAAAACCGTTTTTCTCGTGCTTCCACATTTAGTGCAGTGCACGCTTTCGCTGCGTAATTTAGTGTATTAAACTGCCTCAAATATTCAAGATACGGTGGCAAAACACTTCAAATGTATATCATTTAATACAGTTAATCAGTGCGCAGTTTTTCTTCAAATATCAGCATGATTACAAATGTGACACTTCAACAGTTCAATAAACAAGTAACAGCAAGCTAATTACATTTTAGATGCAATATTCCTTGATTCCTAGATGTTTTTGCTCTGTTTCGTCACTGAAAATAGCTCCAAACAAAGCCACTGCACGGTTTTACATCTCTGTGTTGTTTTGTTACTGAATGAACAAATTGTTTGAATGAATAATTCAATGACTCACTCACTAAAACCATGTCTATGGCCCCGTCCCAAACGACACACTTCATATGCACTTGCGCTCTTGAGCACTTACAACGGCCGCCGCGTCCACAGGACAGCAGGGTGTCCCTTTTGCGCCCCTTTACTGAGCCAGCAAACCCACGAGCTCTGTTATCTTCTCCTTTTTTGAAACATTTCAAATATCAATATTCAATGTTTTAAACATCAAAAATGTATGTATTTGTAACTACAGGTTCAACGCATTCCTCTCCTCTGATCTGCATTAAACAGTCAGTGTAAATACATCAAAACAGGTTGCAAATACATTTCCTCTGCGTTGCAGAGACGAATTTTGTTGACGCGGATTTCATTTGATTGGTAACAGCCCAATTGTGTCTTATTAATCTAATTGAAATAATTAATGAAATGTAAGAATTTAATACAAACGATGACATTTAATTAGGTTAGAAACATATTGGGAAAGGGGACATTTATAATATTGGGACATATTATTTCTATATCAATATATCAAAAACGTCAGGGGTCAGCTGACACTGTCCACGGCAGTCCTAAACCGTCAAACTACCAACACAAACACACTCAGAAAAATACAGTGTAATTATCATTAACAATGAAATAGCAGAAAATATTGAGACATCAATTTACTTAGTCAATACCTCACACCCCTAGATCAAAGTTATCAGGTTTAATGACTCTACACTAACTGACAGCCTGCAAACAGATGTAATAAAGTTTTGCAGGATCTTTAATAAGCCAAAGTATCCTAATATGGATAGTTTTGCATAAGTTTTGTTTTTAAAGGCCTATTAAAATATTTATTGTAAAATTAATATCTGTTGTATAACTAAATGTAACCAAGGAAACATCTGTGGTATTAATTTATGGGGGGGGGGGGGGGGGGGGGGGCTAGAGATATCAGTGATCTTATACATAACTTATAAAAAGCTTCAATAATTAGGATCGCTACTGGCCTTTCATGACAAGAAATACAGTGACTATAATAAGCATAATCTAGGAACAAGATTATGTCTCAATCATCACTGTATTGCATTGCAATGAAATCTGCAGAGCTTTGATTAGAAAACATTTAATTGGAAGGTAGAATTACATTTATATGCATTTTCTGTTTTTAAGGTACTGCAGTACAGTCATAAAATCTCACTAATTTACATTATGATAAATGTAAACAAAATATCATCTTTACATATTAAATTATATCTTTATAATACAACATGAACATGAAGTTTTAAATATTTAGTGTAAATGTTGAAACTGTTTCACTTATATTGTATAGAAGATGAATGCATGCATGCATATATATACACACACATGCATCATATTATTTAATATGTCTGTTTTTGCAGAATTAATCACTAAATTAGCAGAATTAAAAGCGAATAAAAGCACCCTGAAAGACACTTAAATTAAAAATAAATCAGCTCTAATTTTACTGCAGAAATGTTAAAGAATAAAACGGAACTTCCTTTGTAACAAGATTGGTATGATATGAAGCAGTTACCTTGTTTGTAAACAATGCTGCCTCACATTTTACAAATGGATTTAGGAAGATTTCATTAGTTTTTAACAAACCTGCAATATTTGTACTCATCCGAAGGCGATTCGTGACAGAACGCATAAATAAGGGCTGAATCATATTCCGGACGCACACCACGCCTACTCAACCACATGTAACCAATGTTAACCATAAAGACAAACAGGCCAGTCAGCATCACTGACATTAAGTCTCAAAGCTGATAACTTTACACAAATCTCCCTCGTCGCCACTGACCGCACACAAGCCCAGTAGCCACGGCAACACCGTCAAGCTCAGTTAAACACCCGCCATGTGAGCTCGACAGCCCGGCAAAAGCCAACCGTATGACGGGCGTCTCTTTAAACACTTCTCATCTCTGTGATCAGTAACGCACTCGACCGTGCGACTGATGCATCTCTGCAGGAACTGACATCAGGCCCTCGGCTAATGCTGATGATGCACTTGCTGTGCGTTATTAGTGCAGTATTAGTAAGCAAATCGCTCACCTCATCGCTCCCGCTCGTGCAGAATCCCGCCTCGCGCTGGCGCCTGTGTTTCTCCGCCAGCCCGAGCAAGCGCGACAGGGACGGATCTTCTCTCAGCGTAGCGCCAACGTCGACGGGCCTCGGCCCTTTTCTGTCTTCAGCCCTCACCCGACCGATATGAGAGCGTTTCTCCGTCCTCCGGCTCCGAGGCGTCCATGGCCGACCTGGGAAACGGCAGCGAACTGTGGCGGAGGTGTTTATGGTGGCTACAACAGCCGAGGCTGGTAATCCGCCTCCTGCTGCCGCCATTATTACATACCACAACAACAACTACGGCGCTGAGCTCTCGAGAGGAACAAGATGGAAAGGCGCGAGATAGCGGAGGAAACGAACGGCATTATGGGAGATGGAGTTTTTCTCTCTTGAAGCGTCATTCTGTAAACGCTTCATAATTTCATAATTTATATACATCTAATATATAAATATATACAAATCCGGTTAAAAAAATAATACCGGAATTTTATGCAGAGGCTGGCAAAAAAAAAAATAGTAATGTAAATCAATGAGATCTTTATAACAGTATAGAAGACTACTTGCATTAAATGCATATCAATATCAGCTGTCACCATGTCACAGTAAAATATATTTTGCTTGGATGATATATAAATGCTTTTCTTTTTAGGATTTAAGCGCTGTAGTTTTATTTCTTTATATTGTGTTTAAAGGAACACAATAATGCAATTCAATGATGATAGAGAGATGTACAAATAATCATTCTTCAAAAGTCTGTTGAATCAAAGTTTGATTTTTACATTTAACATGATTTTTCTAAAACTTATGTATGGATAATCAAGCAAACCTAAGTTGCTTCGTTCCAGTAAATGTTTATCTTGAAATATTATACTTTAGTTGTTTTTGGTTTTACGCCTTTTACTTACTAAGAGAACATATGTACATCCTAAGTAGTAGATCGTGTGCAACAGGTTTTGAATTAAAGTTGTATTATATATTCGGTTTTATAGAGTTAATGATTTAGTAGTTTGTTTAGTAATTCTTTGGCTACTTGATGTTTTTATTCGATTCTTATCTCTGAAATTAAATTTTCTTGTTGTTGGAATCACCTTATTATTTGTGAATAATTTGAAGCCTATGGAAGAAATTTGAAAAAGTAAAATATTTACATTTTTATGAGAATGCACAAAAATAGGGCCTTCCATAAAACTTCTAAGGCAACTCTCTCCCCCTCCCTCTCTCTTTCTAGGCTGCTCCCGTTAATCACCACAGCGTAAACATCCGCAGCATTTCCCGTTAACTACTGAAACTTAGTTTCTGAGGTGTGTCGTCACCGCCTCGTTAGCGCAGTAGGTAGCGCGTCAGTCTCATAATCTGAAGGTCGTGAGTTCGATCCTCACACGGGGCAAGGGATCTTTTAATATTTCTGTCTGAATTTTCAACTTAGTTGCGACGGTGATAAACGACGCGTAGAGGAATATGATTCTGTTAGAGGTTTTATTTGAAGAAAATGTTGGCGAAGTAAGAAAATGTTGAAAGTTGAAGTATATTATGCATGCATTGATGGAGAAGGGGTGGATATAGCTTCAATTCAATGCATCCAACAAGTAGATTTGGCTAAATGTAGAGCAAGTTTGCACCCTGAAATAAAATGTATACAAGTTAGATCTCATTATATTTTGCAAGGCATATGAAAATTTCAAAGTATGTTTGCACATGTGCTCAAACTATTATATTTCTACGTTAAGTCAAACTCTTCCGTCATATAGCTTTAAAATGAATTGCAAGAACCCGCAATTCATGTCAGATGATCATCACAACTTAAAACTAATTCCTTGATGGTATGTAGGAAGGGCCCTTTGTGAAGGGATTCAGTTGTTCCTTTTCATTTGGAATGCTCCCACAAATTTTGTCCTCTTCTAGAAGTCTCCTTCAAGGGTGCAAAAACACGGTTTGGAATTTGCCCCATTTGGGAACAAATAGTTTAGAAGCAGTACCTTGAGATTCTTAATGCACACTTGTGACACCAGCAGTTTAGAAGTTTGTTCAGGATGCAAGATGGACTTCTCAAGATCAGTGAAGAGTTACTGTGTGGCATATCTGATCCACATGGCTTCATATCTTTGAAATAAAAATACAGAACACTGAAATAAAATCAATATTAGAGGAAAAATAATACTAGTGTCATAAATATATAATCTGGGCGTTGATACTGATAATTCATAGTTCTATTGTTGAGATGAATGATGAATAGAACACTTAACATAAAAATCAACAGTCTTGTGTTGTTAATAGCTCTTCCGAGATGCAGATCTATGGTAATACATTGATTTCTAAGTTGAGCACACTTTTTTGTCTGACAGCTTAACATTTAAAACACTTTCTAAAAATTAAAACTGAATCACAAAACAGATTTGTTTGATTTTTATATTTTATAGCAATAAGCATCGGGTAAACATATTAATTAAATTCTAAGTAAAGGGTGACTCACTAAACATCTCAATCAAAATCCTTTATTTTCTCTGGAAAAAAAATTGTTTTGACAGATTATGGCTTTATTTTTATGAAAGTTCAGCTCAATCTCTCTCGGGTTAAGTCTAATCTGCTTTCTGGAACCAAATGCTGTGAAGAACTAGTGAATAAGGTTTCTTTCTGTAGTCAATGTTAATATGCCTTGGGAGAATCAAGGGAACCATAAGTTAATGTCCGTTAGGTAATCATATAGTGTGTGTACTGTGTACACCTATACCACTTTGTATGCTTCTCATTCTCTCCATGTGGGCCCGAATAAAAAAAGAGAGTGAAGACGACAAATTCACTGTCAAAAAAATTGTTGGTAATGCATTAGAAGTAACTCAAGTAATCAGATTACTTTTTTCAAGTAATTAGTAAAGTAACGAATTACTTTAAAATTTATACAAAATATCTGTTACTTTTTCAAATAAGTAACGCAAGTTACTTTGTTTTTCCCATTTATTATCGGACCGCTCTCCTGTCTCCATGTTGAGAAAAATCGGGAGTGTTCAAAGTCATTGTGTGTGAACATGATGATTATCGTTAAATATGTTACATTTCTGTAATTAGATAAATATTGAAAATGATAAAAGCATGAGTCAAGATCATAAAGAGAATTATTACTGTACATTTTTCTGAT
The DNA here is from genome assembly GCA_037043235.1 of Rhodeus uyekii. NCBI lineage: Eukaryota > Metazoa > Chordata > Actinopteri > Cypriniformes > Acheilognathidae > Rhodeus > Rhodeus uyekii. The sequence continues at coordinate 1,277,076 of JAWRVZ010000124.1, read as the reverse complement.
TACGCTCTGCATTGAGGCTCAAAAATTGAACATTAAATAGACATATTTTTGAAAACTTGTAAAAAAAATATATGTTTAATCTATTAATCTCAAGGATTTCAATTAAATTCCTCCATTGCAATCTTAAAATTATTTTTAAAACAATCTTTAGTAGTTCTAAACAATATGATTGATTTATTGTTCAAAAAGGGTGGGAATACACACATATACATATATATATACATATACATATATATATATATATATATATATACACACACAAAAGAGAGAGCAAGATCTATAATGAAATTACATTTCTTTCTGAATACCAAGTCTTACTAAGATAAATACTAAGTCTAAGTAAATACTAAGACTTACTTTTGTCCACCTCATTCAATCTCTGTTCATGACCAGTAAAAAACAACAACAACACTTTTAATTTTTAGGCTTTTTATTTGTTTAGGTCTATACAGTGTAAGATTTTCTTCTCAAGAAAACAGCTTTAACATCATACTGGGATTTAACATAGTTTCATCAGCCATAACCATTTACTCACTACATGTTATTGTAAATGAGCGATGTTTCTGCTCAAACACCTCGAACGATGGTATCTGCTCTTCCACGATCAAGAGTAATACTACAAATATTTTCAAATCAAGATTTTCATTCAATGCCACCGATATATATGTAATAGAAACATAAGATGGATGCCAGCATTTCACACATCAGTGAGCGAATACTTTTTTTTTTTCTTAAATAAGTGGCAGGATGAGCGAGAACGGACACAGATAATGGGCCTTCAAGCACGCGCCTGCTGTTTCTGTTTAAAGTCTGCGATTCTGCTCTCCATTAAAGGGCGGAAGTGACGGATCAATCCCTAAGAACAATGAAATATAGCCGTAACAGTTTTAGTTTAAACCATTTATAGCAGTTTAGAAATCATGGAGATCTATTTTTAAATAAAAACTACCTGAACTGGCCACGCGGCTCCATCTCCCAAGGCGCAGATGGTGTGGCCCTCAATCTGCTTGCTGATCTCCCAGATCATGTCGATCTCTGCTGACTGTGCATCGCCTTTCACAAAGCGCCACATCATCTTATTCATCCAGTCCACTCCTGAGAGGCAAAGAAAAGAAAGACTAGTAAATATTCACTGTTATAACACATATTGTACAGGTAGAAAGTGAAAAAATGTGCATGATCATACCCTCTCTGCAAGGAGTGCACTGCCCACAGCTCTCATGCTTGTAGAATTCAATCAGGCGGGCAATAGCTCGAATAACATCAGTCTGTGAAGGGATACAACTTATTTTTTAATCATAAAAAGGGATGCATCAATACTAAACTCCTCCGGCGATACGATAAGCTATTTTTCAAATTGACATCTGCAAATGCTAATAGTTTGGTGGTAATATTTCGAGCTTTTGTGCTGTCCAATTACATTTTTCTTCTTCTGTTGAATGCTAATACAGACAATACAATGACAGATTATTTTAAAAAAAGAAGGTATTTATTGTGTTTCACCAGATTGGAAATATTCCTATCATTAAAAAAATACAAATTTTATAAAAAATACAAAAATACATTTTATTTGTAGTGCGCCTTTCTTAAACCCAAAGCGCAGATTACAATACGAAATTGCAAAACAACAAGAAAAATGAAAACAACAAATAAAGTAAAAATACACATGTAAATACAAGTAAAAGGTAAATACACAAGTTATACATTAAAAACTTGACTAAAAAGATGTGTTTTGAGACACTGCTTAAAACAAATAAGAAAGGATAAACAAAAAAAGTCCATAGAAACAAAACCATGCGTGTTATTTCTCAAAAGGACTCACTGATTTATCCATGACAATAAGAGCTGCTGTGCCAAGACCGGTCTGAGCCTGAATGAGGCCGTCAAAATCCATGAGAACGGTGTCGCACACATTACGTGGGATCAGTGGCGTGGAAGAACCACCGGGAATAACACACAGGAGATTATCCCAACCGCCCCGGACGCCACCTACAGAGATTATGTGAATTGTGGCTCAATAACTCTCAGGATTTTCTTACGGACAAATATGGCCATGTACAGATAGTACGAGGTGTACCTGCATGCCTTTCAATCAGCTCTTTCAGAGGAATGGACATCTCTTCCTCCACCGTGCAGGGGGTGTTCACGTGCCCCGAAATGTTGAAGAGCTTCGTGCCAGAGTTTCTCTCTCGCCCGAAACTCAGAAACCACGTGCCGCCACGACGGCAGATGGTCGGTGCCACAGCTACCGTCTCAACGTTGGCAACAGTTGTTGGACAACCAAACACACCTGCAACAAGAACACCTTACATTTATAATGGCCATCGATAAATCAAATTTCTCTAAGTTCACATATTTTCCTGTAGCTCAAACAGTAGAGCATGGCGCTTGCAACACCAAGGTCATGGGTTCGATTCCCAGGGACAGCAATAACTGATTAAAATGCCAATGTGTTTCTTGAACCCAATGTAAGTCACTTTGGATAAAAGCAGCTGCCAAATGCATAAGTGTACTCAAATTATAATAAAATAAAAATCACATATTAGGTAATATACACAAAATAAAATAAATACAAAAACATGTTACATTTATAACTGGTCACGTTCAAAATTAAAATGAATACTTTAAAGACGCAAAACAAAATATCAAAACAATACATCAAAAACACAAATAGCACAAAATCTCTGCAGTTTGTGACTTGCCTACATCAGCAGGGAAAGGGGGTTTCAGGCGAGGTTTTCCCTGTTTTCCCTCGATGGACTCGATCAGAGCCGTCTCCTCTCCGCAGATGTACGCTCCCGCACCACGCATCACAAACACGTCAAAATCATAACCTGAGCCGCACGCGTTCCTGCCGATCAGCCCTGCTGCATAAGCCTCATTAATGGCCACCTGAGAGAAACCACACACGGTCAATACATCACATTCACAATTCATTCTGATAAATGAAGTAAGTAAATGAAGTAAACTTGTAAGCAAATAAAACAGCACATACACAACTACATTTTTTAATACACCTTTTTTATCAATACTAATCTCTACTGAACTTCATATTTGATTTATGATGATTTAATATTTATATTAATGTTATCTTTATAAAATTATTTATAAAATCTAGATATATAGTGTAATATTAATAATGACACTATATTTCAATGATTTTCGGGTCAGTAAAGTAATATTTAAAACAAACCAAGGCTGCATTTATTTTATCAAAATATAGTAAGAACAGAAATACTGTGAAATATTATTATTAATTTATTATTATTATTTTTCTTCAATAACTCATTTGATGGCAAATCTGAATTTTCAGCATAATTTATCCAGTCTTTAGTGTCACATGATCCTTCAGAAATCATTCTAATATACCGATTTAGTGCTCAAGAAATATTTCTTGTTATTAAAAATATTGAAAATATTTTTAGGATTCTTTGACGAATAAATTTTTTTTTTTTTCATTATAAATGTCTTTACTGTCACTTTTGATCTGTTTAATATATCCTTGCTGATTAAAAATATGTGTCTTGAAAAAATATGTATTGACCTCAAACTTTAGTAGTGTAATACAAAATCCTAATATTAGTATTTTTTAATTTCCATATTCTACAACAAGTTGTACATCTTGGATTTCTTATTTTACAATGTTTGTCAAAATGAATCTCCTACTTGCAGTGTTTTATTACTGTAATAAAACTGTATTGCTGCTTTTACTGCATTTTTGAACAAATAAATGCATAAGACACATATTTGTAATCAGCAAGGATGCATTAAACATATATATATTATAATGTAAAAAAACAACCTTTTAATTCATCGAAAAACCCTAAAAATTTTCAATATTTTTAATAACAAGAAATATTTCTTGAGCACTAAATCGGTATATTAGAATGATTATATATAATATATATATATTTTTTTTTTGTGTGCTGTCAAATCAATAAAATCGCGATTAAGCTTTTGTTTACATAATGTGTGTGTAATATATAAATACATATATATGCACAAACTTTATTTATTGTTAGATGTGATTATTCATGATTAATAGATTTAGCACTATTACTTTATATAGGCTTTGGTCTTTGCCTGCTTAGGGAGCTTATTTTTTGGAGCGGAGCTAAACAAAAAACGTTTTTCTACCTTTGTCTCATTAAAAAAATGTGATATTAAGCAATCATATGCGATATTTGTTTTTCACCTGCAGGTTGGACGACTCATTGTAGAACTCTCCACGGATGTAGATGTATGCTGCACGTGCTCCCATGGCTCGGCCGGCGACCAGACAGCCTTCAATCAGCTTATGGGGATCATTACGCATGATCTCTCTGTCCTTGCAGGTGCCGGGCTCTCCTTCATCGGCATTCACCACCAGGTATTTAGGCCTGAGTGGAAAAAGAGAACGATGTGATTGGATCCAAGTAACAAAAGCTAGATGTAGACTCGATCTAAGCTGCAGAGACGTAACCCTACCTGCCATCACTGGGCTTGTTCATGAAGCTCCACTTCATCCCTGTGGGGAAGCCGGCGCCTCCTCGGCCTCGCAGCCCTGAGACCTTAATCTCATTCAGGATCCAGTCCACACCTTTATCCAGAATCTCCTTGGTCTTGTACCAGTCACCTCTCTTCAGGGCACCTTTCAGCCTGAGAAACATGGGGAGCACATGCACTGGCAATGATAATCATAATAGAAAAATATACACACACAATACCAGTCAAACAATTACAATTTTTCAAATGTTTTAAAAATGTAATTACACAACTTAAAATAAAAGTTATAAAAGGATGTAATAACGGCTTCGACCTGTGATGCGTGGAGGCGCTGTTGCGCGTAAACACCTAACTGTTACAAAACAATGTTTTTGAGCTGTTACTAAGATATTAAGATAGATTTACCCAAGTATCAATGTCGTTTTAATCTGAAATGTTGAGAAAATCGTGAGAGAATTTTTTAAATCCATTTCAATAAAATATTATTTTCACATTTTGTTGTAAACACTAAAAGTTCTTGGTTTCCTCCTAGTCATTTTAGTATCTTAAAATAGGTAAATAGTTTAGGATTTTTATGTAAAGATACAAAACTGAGCTTCTATTTGCTATTAAAGCAACTTTTTTTTACTTTTTGTAATAATTACAAAACTTAAAATAAAAGTCTGTAACGCTTACCAATGTTGCTATTATTTTAACGTTTTTTACTAAATAATCTAACTTAAAATAAAAAACATAATTTAGTTTAATTGATAATAGTATGAACCCTTATTAATAATTGAGCACTAAATAAGCATATCAATATGACTTCTGAAGGGTCATGTGACACCGAAGACCAAACTTACTTTAAATTGTAATAACATTAAACAAAATTGGTGCTTTTTTGAACAAATAAATGCATAAGACATATATATATATATATATCCACACACACACATACATATATATATACATACATGTTTTTTTGTGTGCTGTCAAATCAAGAAAATCGCGATTGATTCCATCTAAAAGCTTTTTACATAATGTGTGTGTAAATATATATACATATTAAATATATTTAATCAAATTAATTATTTACATTTATGCATTTGGCAGACGCTTTTATCGAAAGCGACTTACATTGCAAGGAACACATTGAATCAGTTCTTGCTTTCCTTGGGATCAAACCTATGAAAAGCAAGAACTGATTCAATGTGTTCCTTGAATGACTGGATGACTTCTGGATTTATTCACTACTAATTATTTATTCATTTATTTACATAATATTGTTTTAATTATTCCCATTTTAGGAGATTAACCAAGTAAAAACTACAAATACAATATAGAAGGCCCAAGGCACAGTACTTAATTTTCTCATGTATTAAGAGGACGTGGAATCCCTTTAAATTGTTTGTCTTGAATGTGTACTGTTTTTTTATGTTCTTTAAAAATGTCTGTAATATTGCAATAAAATCATGCATTAAGGAATCGTACTATAAAAATGGTCCTCTTGATATTCACAGCTGAGACACCAAAACTAAAATAATGGCTATAATGAATGAATACTAAATATTTATATATAAACATTTTATTTATTTTTTACCTCCAGTCATGTCGTCCATAAAGGTTGGTGAATATTCTGTCCTGGTCAGCCAGAGGTCCAAATTTGGTCTTCTTTGGTGCTTCCTGAGGTGACGCACACTGATTATGGCTCGTTGCATTGATCATCAGTTATACACACAGTAGATTACAGAACAATCATAATCACCTGTTGAGCTGTGCTGTTGTACCGCACCAGTGTCATGGGGTTTGGAGGAGAGGCAGTGGTAGCGGCTACAGAAGTGCGCGACGCACCCGCTGCAACCACAACAACTGGGGCACGCGAAGCCCCAGCGGACAGCACCCGGGTAAGAACGGGACAGCCAAGACAGGACAACATCCTTATCTGAAAGAGATTGATGAAAACAATGAGCATGAAAGATAACGTGGTGATACACACTGTAGCTTTCCTGTAGCTCAATCAGTAGAGCATTGGTGCTTGCAACGCCAAGGTCATGGGTTTGATCCCCAGGGAAAGCATGAACTGATTAGAATGTCAATGTGTTTGTTGAATGCAATGCAAGTCGCTTTGGATAAAAGCATCAGCCAAATGCATAAATCAATGTAAAAACTCCAGTCATAACAACCTGTTATTGTCAATGTTAATTAATCCTTAAAATATTAAAATTGTTTTCAGTAACTAAAATATAGTAACTTAACTTTATAGTAACCTAAACTTACTAAAATTAAATAAAAACAAAGACAAATAGAAATATTTAAATAAAACTAATTAAAATAACACTCAGCACAAGCAAAAAGTTAAAAAAACTCAGCGAAATTATATTAATATGCAAATAAACTGAACATATACCCATAAAAAGCTCATTTTAAATATTAATAATATTAAAATAGCACTGCTAATGTCCTAAAGGCACAAAACATTAACATTATTTCCACATATTCACATAAATTTATAGTTATATTGTAAACAAAAGGATCTCCATTGTTATGCTTGCATAACGCGTCCTTGTTTACGAAACTCTTAGCACTAAACACCCCAAATAATAACAGCAAACATAAAAACAATTCCCAATACAAACTTGAGAGGTTCAACGCTATAACATAATTCATTTATGAACTATACATGCGACAAATTGAATAAAAGGAACATTTACTAGTTCAGCAGCGGCCACAAACACATACATGTCAGCCTCCTAATAACATATTATTGCATAAATACGCAAGCCAAACTCCTTCAGACATATTACAGTAAGATTTATTTTTAAAAATGAACTCGTCCCGCAATGACCTCCATATTTCTGCTCATGACATTTGAGGGACTGTGGCAGCGCACAACACTTATGTTCAGATTTGTTTACAGAAAATATATGGGATGTATTAACCAATCTGAAGGAACGAAATGTCCAAACGTTGATTTGTAAACAGATGAATCGGGTTAAAGAGCCGAACCGCTGCTTACCTTCGTGATCTCCCTGGATCAGCGTTATCAAACTCACAGCGGAAGGGATGCAGCCGCCGACCCGGATGTAATAACGGCTTCGACCTGTGATGCGTGGAGGCGCTGTTGCGCGTAAACACCTAACGGTTACAAAACAATGTTTTCGAGCCGTTACTAAGATATTAAAATAGATTTACCCAAGTATCAAGGTCGTTTTAATCTGAAATAGTGAGAGAAATGTTTTAATCCATTCACCATTCCAATAAAATATTATTTTCACATTTTCTTGCAAACACTAAAAGTTCTTGGTTTCCTCCTAGTCATTTTAGTATCTTAAAATAGGTAAATAGTTTAGGATTTTATGTAAAGATACAAAACTGAGATTCTATTTGCTATTAAAGCAACCTTTTTATTTTTTGTAATAATTTTTTTTTAATTAAAAGGCTAGTTCAGTATGACTGTGATGCGCAAATGTTACAGTCTCTGAAATAACTACAGTATATGGTTTAGTATGTCTGGTCCTACAGGAGCACACAGAGGAGGGAGTTTCTACACGGCCCCTGTGCCTTCTGTCTTTGCATGTCTTTCCATGTCTTTCCACATGAGGTCCCTCAGTTCTAGGACCAGATAAAACAACAGCCATAGTTCCCAGTGGCTCCAGGGATCCCTTCTGTGCAGCAAGCCTTCTCCCAACAATGCGCCGTGTTTCAGTCTCGAAATAGATCACAAAACCTCTGAAGAACTTTCCATCATGTTTCAAGAACTACATGATTGAGCTAAACATATAATCTTTAATACTAATGCTAATAATGTTACCAGTAATACTCATACTAAAAATTAGAATATGTATATTAATCTTAGTTTGTTATAATGTCTTGTTATAAGGATATTTCATCTCACAATTGCAACAAGTTGTGATGAGGCTGGCACTGTATGACCTTGAAAAAAACTAAATCCATATAATGGTGGAAGATGTATTTATTATATACAGTATTTATATAGGTTTATCTAATAACTTTTTATTTCAATATAATTAAATTAGTTCTTAATATAATTATAGTTGCTTATAGACATTGTATATATAGTATTGTCAATATATATTATTTATTTGTTTGTGTTTACTGTATATACAAACATATATTAACGTATGTGTGTATACAGCTGCTGTATAGCCAACACAAACTGCGCATCAGTCAGGTGAGAACAGAACTAAGACTCGCACACAATTTTCTGTTTCTAAGGTTTATACTAGGCAATAAAAATGCAAACAGTGACATTGTGTGTTTGTACACTGAAGAATGTTTCAGGTAGTCTTGTATTTGGCTCAGTGAGTGCTTTCTAATATGCAGTACGGTGAAATACAATGGAATAATGGATAGCAATAAGGTAAAACAGTCAAATATATTTTGGGTGTTGAGTCCTCCTAAAATTAAAATCCTAGAATCTGTATAAAATATAATATCTTGATATTTAATGAACTATAACAGCCATTACACAATAAGTAGTCTGTACCATAGCAAATATTTGAGTCAAAAGTACAAAGGTTAAATAAAAATATAAAGTTATGAAACTTAACTTTGCCATCAGTCAAAACTATTTGATATGGAAAAAATAGCAGATTTGTAATGTAATTTAGACTATTGCATTGCATTTACATATATGGTCACCAAATACTGCTGGAGGAAAATATTAGTCCCTCAAAACAAGGAGCCAGATGCTACCGGGTTCTAAAGCTGCTAAATCATTGTGGGACCACTCATATCAACCTGCTGGATGTTAAGCAGAGAGAGGAAGCGGACAAAGACTGGAAACTCTGTGACATCCAGTGCAGGATCCTGTAGAGACCCTTTCACAGGAACGGGCGGCCAAGAGAGGAATTCTGACCATGACATGCTGCTCTACCATAAAGTCGGCTGTACAGGGAATTTTTTTGTACTGTTCCTAGGCAAGTAATATCACCAGACACTAACATTACTGCCACAAGCCAAGGGTCGGACTAAGCGGACTTTAGGAACTTTTGTGCAAGTAAAGTTCAATTAATTAAAGTAACAAAAAGGTAAAGTCTACATACATTACAGTTGCCTTTCAAATATAAAGTGAATATATAATTTGTAGCTAATCTTAGGCTCAGTATCTTAAACCATTCAGGTCAAAGGATTTTCCTTAAATCAATCTTCCTTTAAAAAAATGTTTTATACCATTCAAAAATGTAATTTGGTGACATCTCTGGTCAAGTGGAAAATGTTTTTAAATCCTACACTCCATAGATAATGTATAAAATAGAATTGCTTAATATCTACACACACCATAGATTAGTTATGCTTTGTACATCCAAAGTGGGGAATAAATAAAACCGCTTCGTTTAAGGTTTTAGGGAGTTTAGGATATTTCATGTGGAAGAAATACTTGACTTTTCTTAATATGTTTTTGACTCCAATACAGAAATACAGAATAATACAGAAACCTTTTCATATAAAGAAAAAAGTGTTTGGGAAATGCTGAAACTTTAACATTTAATTCTGCCATTTTTATTTTCTCTTTGTCTTTCTCCAGTTTAGCAAGATGTGTTCCTCCACTGCTTTCTCCTTTGCTTTAAATAACCACAAATTTTTGCTGTACATGTTTTCTTACAAACACAAACTGGATGACATCTTTGTTACAATAATGTATGACATCTTTAAGGATGACAGCTTTAAGACAACAATATAATAACAAAGAGAAGTCGTATTTACAAATTGGAAACTTGGAATTCAGATGAGATGTGAAGTTGGAAGGTGGACCAGTGACACTTTAAGGGATTTATAGATCTAAAAATTGAAATTCTGCCATCATTTACTCCCTCATGTTGTTCCAAACCTGTATAAATGTCTTTCTTCTTCTGAACACAAAAGAAAATATTTTGAAAACTGTAATTGAAGTGGACAAAACCTACATCAATTATAAACAATGTAATTCCCAATATATGTATATGAGAATAAAAGGGAAGCTAAATTAAAAATATTAAAAAGCACGACTGTTTTCAACATTGATAATAATAATAGTTTATTGAGCACTAAATCATATTAGAATGATTACTGAAGGATCACGTGACACTGAAGACTAAAGTAATGATCAAGGAATCAAAGGAATATTTGCCATCAAAGAGAAACCAGCTAATTTAAATATTAATATTATTTAATTATTTTGAATCATACATATTATCTTTATAGTCAGAATCCCAATTATTTTTCCATAATACTCATAATTTATCTATATAATATCACACATTACATGGGACAAAATACATACATACATAGATTTATTTCCAACCATAGAGAAGAGTAAAAATGTTTCTAATTAAATATATTTAATTAATATTTCTAGGTAGTTTCATCTGTTCTTTGAGCAACTTCCTCTCAAAGGGTTATTTTCTTCGTAACAAATGATCCCAGATGACAAAACGGAAATTAATTTAATCAGTGATTATGTGACTAATATTGTTTAATACTTTAATATGAAGTTAAGAGGACAGGATGTCCCAGCTTATAGCCCAGTATTTCAGATGACATCTTTTGTTACCGGGCATGATCCTTAAGTGCTCAATGTTGATCCAGAAAGCAGATAGAATTCAGTTTAATCTGAGTTATGATTGTATTGTTGAACATCTAATAGAAAAAATATTTTTGAGTGGATTAACTCAATACATACTGGGTCACCATGATTTTGCCAAGCAAGACATGTTTCTGGATCGACAATTTGTTGATCCTGGAACAACATTCATGTCCAAAAATGTAGTTTTAACCCACTCCTTACCCCAAAGCCTATAAGTAAGATATCCCTAAAATCACATAGGGGAATGATAGATGAATAACACTGATGTAAAGCCCCTAACCCTGCTAACTAACTGTAAACTTTGATTGGTTGACGCTGATCCAGGATAAGCAAAGATGTTGAGTCAGGAACATGTACTTGGTGAAATCACGTTCACTTGAGGTTTTGACTGAATCCAATGTCAAAGACGACAAGATTAACGAGCAAAATATACTGAGTAAACATACGCAAAACCACCTTGGAGATGTTTTGCAAAATGTAAAGCTTACAGGGAGCAATTCACTGACTAAAGGCTACTATTATTTGAAACTACGCTCTCAGAAGAAAAGCCTCTCTATAGAATCTTACAGGTTTCTGTCGAGTGCTTATATAGAACTTTTGGTTCCCATCACTTTATGGATTTTGTTTTGGTTAATTTTTTATTTTGATTGACTTTTATGAATTAAAAAGCCAGTAAACACACTTAAATGTAAAATAACCCATTCAATACTAAAGTATTATGCAGTCATTCAAGACATTTCGCCTTATATAGAACCTTTTTGGTATAAATCCCCAGAACCCTAGTGTTCTATACAAGGAGCCTTTTTTCCTAAGAGTGTAGGAGCCTAATAGTAATTCAAATTAAATAAATAAGCTGTTTTAATGTTAGACTAGATGAGTAAAGTTCGTCAATGAACTTTAAAGTTGGCTTGAGAAAGTCGGGCCAGAAAATTTGAAGTAGTTTTAACATCTTTTATTTAGGGTTAGTTTGACTTAGTGTGAAAAAGCATGATGCTAGCTTGATTTAGCATAAATTAACAATGTCGCTAGCAAGTTTTAGCATGTCACTAGCAAGATTTATTATGAATTAGCATGTCGCTAGTGAGATTTAACATAAATTAGCATGTCGCTAGCAAGATTTAGCGTTGATTAGTAAGTCGCTAGTATGATTTAGTAAGTTTGCTAGCATGTCTCAAGTTAGCTGCTAGGATTTGTCAGTAATAGATACATAGTGGATGAAGCTGAAATACTCTATTAGAGTCAATGTAACAAAAGTGTTAACCCCCTCATTGAAAGCATAAGAAAATTTTCGTCTTTAAACATAATTTTTCGGAATATCATAAGTCGAATCAGTTCGAAAAGATATAGCAACCAGAGTCAGAATAGGTCTGGGGCGAGTTTGGTGTTTGTAGCTTGAAAGCTCTAGGAGGAGATAGTGTTTAAAATTTTGCTAATAATCTTAAACAGTAGATCAGTAAGTTGGCTCTCTCAAGCCAACTTAATTATGCTTTATGCTATGCTCATGTAAATGCATTGTATTAATTAAATTGTATTATGATATAAATATTGATTTTGTTAACTTGATCAAGTTCCCCGCTAAACTAATGGTTTCTGACTGATAAATGATATGGATCTAGTACATCAATAGTCACCTAAACATTATCACAACTACTGGACTGATGTTGCTTATTTTTACATTTCTATATATTGCATTGTCAAAGTAAGAATAAGAAATCACTATTTTAATTAGACAAATCACACCATAGTGCAACTGTACATTGTCATTCACGTCAATTATGTGGACGCTGTAACACTTTCCTCCATGTTTTTCTTCATTCATTCAGTCTTCGCTCAGCCAAAGTTCACCAAGAGAGAGTTTGTGTAAAGAATCCGTCAGTCTCCATCATCCTCCATGCTCTTGTATGAATGCACAATGCTGTTTCCCTCACGGTCCAGCCGGTCCACCGCCACGCTCTCAAATGCCCTCCTCATTAATGGGTTCTCCTCTAAGACCTCATTAAAGCTGTCCACACTGAGCGAGTAAAGTCTGCAGTACGTCTCGGCTCTGACACTGGCTGTACGACGGCCACGGGTCAGTAGACATATCTCTAAAAAAAGAGCAGAACAAATTTAGTTTATTTGTATCAAAGTCTAATGCTATTATCTCAACATACATACATAAACAATTGTTCAGGACAAATCACAAAAAAGTGAAAGAGAATGTTAGTTGCCGAACCAGACAAGTAGCGATCAATAGTGGATATCGCGATATAGTCGTTTATCGCGGTTAACCCCCCGCGATAGGTGAAAATCCATGAAGTAGGATTGGCCCCCATTATTAAACATTTACTCTTTCTCTCTCTCATACTATACGTATTATGGTGCTCTACACTCATCAATGACAGTAGTATCTTGAGACTCCAGTAATGACGACGACGACAGACCTGTGCGGTTCGATTGTGATGATGATGATGATGATGATGGTGGTGTTACTGCACTGGTATAATGAGGCCTTTAAATCAGTTCAGGAAGCGCCTCATCGTCAGATATCGGCGCTGGATTGTCAACATTTGCTTCTGAGAGAGGCGAAGAGGTTCCCACTCCACTCGTGCTCTCACGCCGGGAACCAATCACGTGTCTTGTCTGAGTGCCGTGGGTGTGTACAAAGCCTCTGAGAGAGTTTCTCTCTTTGTCTGGCATCCTGGGAAACCGTTTCTCTCGCATTACGATGAAGCAACGCTGCTTTCCGCAATACGGCTGCTGTTATTTTTCAGTGAAAATCCGTGATGCACTGAGGCCGCGAAACTTGAACCGCAAAGTGTCAAGGGACTACTGTATATTAATAATGCACTGACAGAAATAAGGTGAATATGATTTTCACGATTGAAAACGTGACACTGATTTCATACAATAGTTCAATAAACAAGTTGTTAATATTAAGTCATTTACATTTTAGACACAATATTGACTGTTTTTGTTTTGTTCTAACAAATAAGAATAAATTATATTTCCGGACAATCATTTTTTTTTTTACTTGGGCAGGTGAATGAATGATTTACTATAAGCACATGACAAGGCCTAATGTCGAGACCTGATATATGCTGTATATTATACTCTATGTATGCAGGTATAATATATATATATATATATATATATATATATATATATACACACTTAAAAACACACTACTTCACCTGCATACATAGAGTACACTTACATAAAGCAATTTATACTATATAGAAAGTCTCAGCTGTGGGATTGTTTATATTGTCACAAAATTTCAAATGTATTATCATACATCTCTGTGTGTATATAAAGTCGGATGTGTATTATATCAAACTTTAATTGCACACATACGAATATGTACAATTTAGCAAATTATGAACTGCATGATTTTTTTCAATTTGTCTCGAAATGTAATTATATTATCACTCAGCTCTCTATATAAAGTTGGATAATATAAGCTTGTCCAACTTTATCTGCATACTGTCATACTGAGACTCACACAAGACTGGTAAGTGACAACAGGTTTATTTTAGACAGCAGGTCACGCAGCAGGTGGGCAATAAACAAGGCAGATGTTAACACGATGATCACAGAGATGGTAATGCTTATCTGGTTGTGGATCGAAGATGGTACAGGATAGATAACAGGCAGGATCACGGAGATAGTCTTTAACGGAGATCGACAGACGGTAAGGCGCGAGGGTTCAAGGTAGCTCGTGGGGCACGAGTGAGTCCAGGTATCTCTGATGAGATCAGACACTGACTGAAGGTTGAGTGCTGGCTTTATGGTGCGTGATAATGAACAACAGGTGCTAGTACTCAGGTGATGCTGAACGTGTGGGCGGAGTGAAGGGGGAGCCTGGTGCCGGGGGTGTGGCATAGTCCGTTACACATACATACAGTATACTCGCTTAAAGCAATAATAGTACTGTGGCGAGCAGGGCGGGGTCGAGGGACCGTGAGAGCATCACGAGAGCCGGTGGCGTGATTGATAATGAGGGCCACCTGCGAGCCACCGGTCTCGTATCTCACGGAGGAGCTGAGAGCAACGAGCGACGAGGAGCTGCCACCATTACGTTTATGTTGTATTTATGTTTTATTTTGTATTAAAGTTGGTTAAATGTTTGCCAGTTCCCGCCTCCTTCCTCCCTGAACAAAGAACATTGTTACAAGTACGTATCAAATCTCAATCTCAATCTTGAGCCGTTGCAAACTATATTATCGCCCAGCTCCAATCTAGCGTGTTTCCTCGACAGACAACAAATACAAAAAGCGTAGACTTTTTTCACATAATTGCAGACTTATAACTCAAGATATAAACACAACTGTGGGGGAAAAGTCAGAATTGCAAATTATAAAGTCTGAATTGCGAGATACAAACTCACAATTACGAGAAAGATAGTTAGAATTCCAAGACAAGTCGCAATTACTTTTTTTCATGGCGTAAAACATGCTTCCATACTTATCTGCTAAATGTGATTACAAGGTATGAAGAGATTAAGATATTATAAACATTAAAGTCATGATACTCTGTAAAGCTGCTTTGAAACAATGTCTATTGCGAAAAGCGCTAAACAAATAACTTTGGCTAAATTTGACCTCTAAGGGAAAATCGAACTCACCCCCAAAGTAGCAGCCATCATTCAGCTTCTTCTCTTTCTTGTCTTGAGTGATTACACTGACACAGCCATGCTGGATGAAGTACATCTTACGACCGAGCGTCCCTTCACGGATGACCATATCGCCCGGCTGAAAGACCTCGAAGCGTAACTTTGTGAGGAGCACTGTGACGAAGTGAGGGTCGGCATTTGCGAAAAGTGGCATGTTAGCTACCAGCCCACGGCAGTTATAGTTCACTATCTCCTGCAGGTCAAACACAATACAAGATGGATTAGGCATTTTAATCCATCCCAATTAACACACATTAAGCGGTTTATAAGCTAAGAACTGATTAAGCAGAACATGGATTTGCCCTATTTAATTGACACATGCCATAGAGACAAGATAATAAAATGGATGATAATGGGAGATAATGTGACATTTCAAAGCAGGTTAAATTTGTATGCAGGTTTTACGCATAAATAAAAATGATAGCTATGTTGGCGATTGGTTAACAACAGCCGAAGCAGCCTTGGTGATGCAAACCAAAAAGGAAAGAAAAACCTCTTTTAGCGGGTCACTGAGTTCCCCAAGGATATTTTCCTCATCAAACATCTTGCCCTGGAATCGGTGCTCATAATAATCATGGATCCTCTGCCTCATGTCAGCCGGCAGCTTGTGGAAGGACATGTACTGTTCCACCTGCTTATACTGTAACAAACCAGACAACCAAAATGGTTGATGACAAAAGAATAAAACAATTAATTACTGTAAAATAATCAATGAGCAACAAGTACCTTCTCTTGATACTGGCGATGGGAAGCATCCAAGGACTGGACCAGGTTGGTGGCATTGCCCAAGAACATGGCGTAGCAGGTGGCGCCAATAATCATGCTGATCATCGTGAGCCAGACGTCAGTTGGTCCCTCAGGAGCCTGAGCGCCATACCCAATACACAGCATGTGGCTCATGGACATGAAAAGGGCATAGGAGTATTGGACATCCCAAGTGGAATTCTAAAAGAGAAAGATATATTGATAGTACTTCAATTTAAAGCAAGACCTAGGTTGTGTTCACACTTAGTAGCTTTGGTATCGATTAAAAACTCATTCTGGTGTGATTGCTCTGTTAGTGTAGCTCATTTGACTAAGTGTGAGAACGATGCCATCCAAACAAGCGGATGGAGATGCCCCTTTTCATTGGGTCTCTGTTGCTTCCAAATGAATAAGACGTGAAAGAGAGCTTAGTTTAATACTCACAGGAAGCACTGTCTGACATCCAGCTTTCTCAGCATGTGCTCTGAGTCAGAAGTTTAGACTGACGTGGCTTTAAAACGCATGCAGATAATAAACTTTCCTTATGATTAAGTACTGCAATGTCATGTAAGCGTGACCGAGATTATAGAGATGATAATCAAAACCAAACAGATGTTTTAGCTTTTGGCAGTGATAGAGATGATTCAAAAATCAATCATTGCCGCTTGTATATATTTCTTATTTTGTATATATATATTCTTTCTTCCTTAGCCAATCAGAATCATTTAACCATCATCATTGACGTGGTTAGTAGCCTCTGTTAGAGTATAATTGCTGTAACAATGTTACTGTATTTGGGGTGGCCTACGAACTCCTTGTGAGACTTGAAGCTGGGTTCTGCTGATGAAACCGCGAACTAAACTTCACTAAAATTTCTTCTATTGACTGCACTTCTAACTCTTCATTCAACATATATGGTCCTAGGGTCTTAACTGTAATTCCTCTACAGCAGAGTATCCCAGGCACGAGCTGTAAAGGCTCAGCCCTCTTCTGGAAATATAATAAAGATGGATAAAAGATAAAACAGAAAGATCACAGGAAAAAGCATACACTAACATAATCAGTTAATTTAATTCATATTTCATTGGTTCTCTCTTGATTTTGCTAGTGTCAATTTTTGTAAAACTTTTCATTCCATTATCACAAATAAAACTATTGATTTCAAGCACAACACTGTAATACAATTACAAAATCTTTAACACATTTTGTGAAGATGAAGTCACTTTTGGCCCTTACTGTTTGTATTCACATTTATCAAGTTCGTTTAGTCCAGCACACAGCACTATTTTGAATGTTCGGTAACTTTTGTTATGAAATATACATCATAAAAGTCGTTTTTTGTTTTGCTTTAGCTTCGGTCTTAAAAATGACAGTGTGAATGCTAAGCGAACCAGCATCATTTTCTTTTTTGGTCCAGACAAAAAGAGCTGAGCTACAAGTGTGAACACACCCTTAACACTTTAGGACTTTGTTTAGGGAGAAGAAGTGGATTTCCTAACAAACTAGTGCATTTCTGAGACATTACCCCTCAAACATACCTAAACCTAAAACCTAAAACAACCTCATACCACCATGTTGTTTTTGGAGACCCAGCAGTTTGGTGGGAAGTCTTGCAACATGGGCACCATGAATTGCATGCAGCCATCCCAGTGACACAGCAGCAGCATCATTCCAATCAGATTCACTATGCGAACCACTGCGCTTGCCAGGTCATAGGTCATATGGAAGATCTGTTTAAAAAAAAAAAAGAAAAAAAAGAAAAAGTAAGAGAGAGTACAGTTAGAACTGTTCTGAAAATGCAGTCACATTTTTTTTGGTGGGGGGGGGGGGGGGGTGAGGGGGTGAAATCCAATAATTTCAAGAGGAATCCACACAATCAGGATGAGGGTTCAAGTTGGTCGCACAAATTTGCTGTGTTGACTATGGATGAGCATTAGCAAAAGTAATGTAAAAAAGTCGATTGAGACTGATTGTGGAAGTTTGGAAATGGGTGTGCTTTTGTTTTTTAATACATATTTTGTCTTTCTTTACTTTGCAGGTCAGTCTACAATTTAATTATAAAAGTCTAGCGTCAAAAGTGTAATTAAACTTTTGTCCAAAATTTAGAAAAGCTACATTACCTCCCATTTTATCATGTCAATTTATTTTATTTGAAAAGGTTTTTATATATATTTTCTAATAATATATCTAATTTAAAAAACAAACTGAATACAATTATTTGTTTCTAAGTATGACATAAAAAAATATATGCTAACGGTCATTGTAAAAATGTCAGAAAAGGTCAGAATTGGCTAATATATTTCCTTTTCCGTTTATCTTCCTGCTCTTCTACTTACCTCTTCCCACTGATGAATGTAACGTATCAATCTGGACAAGCGCAACAATCTGAGCAGGCTGAGGATCTTGGTGAAGCGAACGATGCGCAGTGCTCTGGCGGTGCGGTACACCTCTGCCGACTCAAGCCGGGCCTCTAAATCCACCACAAGGAAGATGTAGTCCACCGGAATAGAAGAGATGAAGTCTATCAGAAACCAGCCTCGCAGATAACGCCGACTGATCACTTGCGGGTCCAGGATGATTTGGGAGTTGTCACCTTCCATAATGCCAGTGCGAAAATTGAAGACGAGGTCAGCCAGAAAGAGGGTGTCAGAGGCCACGTTGAAGGTGATCCACGGCAACGTGTTCTGATCCTCAAAGAAGGTGATGCCCCATGGTAGAATGACGAGGTTGCCCATCATCAGGCAAAGCATAACCAAGTCCCAATAGAACCTGTGTGTGGAGATGCATGATGTAAAAAACAAAGGCTGGATTCTGCCTGGAGTATGTATATTAAAATTCATAACTACAACTATTCATAACTAACTAAAATTCAATAACTTCAAATTAAAGGATGAACCAAAATAACTATTGATTAGCTGTAATTGATACATAGCTAATATTAGAAATCTGCACTATTTTCTATATATAAATTAAATGAGCATTACATGACCGTAATGATAATCTAAATATTAAAAACAGGGTAAAAGAGCAAACAATAAAAAAATTTATCATTACAAATATCATTGTATCATAATAATCAAATATTTAATATCAGTCGGACTATATACAGTTTATACAGTGTGTGTGACATATTGACCAATATCAATGCATTAACATATAAATAAAAATGCAACAAATTTATATCAGTCAATAAGCAATATATCATACACCCCTAATCGATACACTAAGAATTTTGCTCTTTTGTATGAACTTTGAACATTTTTAGTAGCTTATGTTGCCTCTAAACTACACAAAACGTAGGTTACAAAAATTATATTAAGAAACAAAATGGAGAGCAATTCAGTGTAGTATATCCCTGTAGTTTAAAGGACACTGAAAAGTTATTAGAGCAGTTCCTCAGGGTGCTATACGGTGACTGTCTCTGTAACTTAATACGATGTCGTCCTATGGCGACATCCCATGTTTTGTGGAACAAAATTCAACCAGCCCGTCATTTGCAGATAAATAAAATATTATTTTCTAAGAAACAAATATGTGACTCTCTAAAGCACACCTGGCAATCTATTATAGACTAAAGGTTTAATTTAAATGACAAGTACAAAATAATCCATTCATTCAAATATAAAAAAAATAAGTTTAGTCAACCTGAATATGTACAAAGCAACAACTTGGATATTTGAGTTGACTAAACTTGAAATGTTAAGGCAGCACAAACACTTACATTTTAAGTTAAAACAGCTTTCTTTCTTTTTTACACACTTAGAAAAAACGGTGAGTAAGGTTTTACATAAAAACTCTAGGATTCTTGACTCGGTTTTAAAGAATGCCAAAAAGATTATTATTATTATCCCAGGACTGGAAGCCCTAAATAGTTCAGTATACAAGTCTATCAGAACCCTTCAAAGTTTTATATAGAACCTTTTTTGCGAAGAGTGAATATGACCTTGAGCAAATAGGTAAATTACGTCAATTACACTTGTTGTAAAACATTCCATTGTTGATTACTAAAGTGGTTATGGAGAGTCATGAACACACAGTACAGTATGTGACTGTTTAAACTGGATATGCGCACTGCCGTACATGTGCTCAGTGGTTTGAAGTTTCCACCTGTGCTCATATTTTCCAAAGCAACATCAGTCTCCTAGAATGAGTGGGTACTTGAATCCAGTTTTGAAAATACATTTTTTAAATATGTTTTATATTTTATGTGTATCAGAGAATGTGAGAATGGTAGTGTGAAAATTAAAGCAACAGTGAACAAATTGGAGGTTGCTTTATCAGTATCAATTACAATAACTATTCACATGATCTCTAGGTAGATTTGCACTAAAACATGGCACTTAAAAAAGCGGATTCTATCAAAATGCATTCACTATATGATATTTATTCCGTTAAATGAGGAAGGGAATATCAAAAACATGACAAATCTACAAAAAACATTATTAAAAATCTAATGAGAGCTTTGCCAATGGAAAACAAGCAAAAAACTAAATATTTATGAATGATTTCATTTTAGTCATTCTATTTACCATTAAATTGTATAGGTGATTCTAGTTGTGATATCATGAACTTTTAACCTTTTATCATATTTACCCATGATTAAGTGTCCCAGTTAAAATAAAATCCAATTTGTGTTGAATGAACTTTAATGTTGAATGTTATCAGTAAGTATGGAGTTGAAGTAATTAACAACAGTGTAAACGGTAACTGGGCCAGGAAATATAAGATGCATTTGATCTATTCTGATAAATCAGGAGTAATTCAAGAGGCTCAAGGGTTTGTTTTACTGTAGCTAAAAGACAGACTTTGGCACATTAAACAAATTATTATTTTTTGTATTATAACAAAACCCAGTAATGTAATTGGTGACCTTACTACTCCTAATGCACACATATTTTTTTCTTTGAACTGTGTAAGAAACGGGTATGGAGATGGAGTTCCTATTACCAATCATGTCTTGCTTTCTGAAAACACAATCCGTTTATCCTTTGACATCTTCCTGCTTTCTCTGCGTACGTGTGTCAGACAAAGAACATTAACCTGACACTCTGTAACTCAGTGGGTCCTTCCAACGCATCCTTCAACCATGATACCCTTTCCGGCTAATGGTAACTCTATAAGGGAAAGCGCTGTAACTGACCTCTATAGCATTGTGCTTTACCGTGGTGATTGAAAGGTACGTGCTTTTAGGACCTGATTTGAGGCATAACTGCTTACTGACATTGTATGATAATTTATGGTAACAGTTAAACTGAACTGCAAGGTGTTTTCTCACATCACAGCTATTCACTATTGTTATACACCGATGAGCCAAAACATTATGACCACTAATATGCTGTTGGTCCTCCTTGTGCTACCAAAACAGCATTGATCTATTGAGCCATGGAGTCTTGTGGTATCTGGAACCAAAACACTAGCAGCAGATCCTTCAAATCCAGTAGGTTGTGAGGTGGAGCCGGCGTGGATCGAACTTGATGTTCCAGCACATCCCACAGATGATCATTTGGACTGACATCTAGTTCATTTGAGGCCTTGATCTCTTCATCATGTTCCTCAAACCCTTCTTGAACAATGTGCGCAGTGTGACAGGATGCATTATCCTGCCGAAAGAGTACGCTTATGAGAGGAGGAATCCTCCCATAACTATCATTAAAAAATCTGTGTGACTTGTACCACAGTAGACCTCGGACCAGATGCGTCGATTAGCCTTGGGCGCCCAGCTAATACCCTGTCATCAGTTTGTGGTTTGTTCCTCCTCAGACCGTTGTTGGTAAATTCTCACCACTGCTGAACAGGAGCGACCAACAAGTCTTGTAGTTTCAGAGATACTGTGACCAAGACGCCTTGCCATAACAATCTGGCCCTTGCCAAAGTTGCTCAGATCTTTATTCCTGCCCCTTGATTATGAAAACTGATTGTTTGATGACCATCTGATCTCCCCAGAGCTTAATATGTGGCCTTGTTAAGAAATGGTCAAAGACATTCGCTTCACCTGTGACTGGTCATAATGTTTTGGCTCATCAGTGTATATGAACCGTCCCAATGAAAATATTCTATGCTTGTATTACACTATCTAAAGAAAATGTGAGTGGTGTCTGATTTTGAAAAAGTTGTCCATATAGTGCTAGGGTGGTTGTCAGAGCTCACCATGTGGTTGCTGTGTTCTGAGTGGTTGACCAATTCAAAATATTCCACCCGTATGTCTCTATTATCCACAATCTTAAGTGCGATCGCTACAAAGAACATCACATCTTTCCTCAACAAGATGCATAATCTGAGAACCAAAACACTTACTCCTCAACCCAAGTAGGTGCAAGACTAATAGTGAAGCACCACTAAAATTGACAGGAAATTTTGTAAATACTCTGTGTTTTTGAGTATTTTGTAAATACAGTGTTTGCTTTTTGCAGAACTCAAAGTTACAGTTTGTATTTTTTCTTGTTGAAACATTTAATTATCTGAATTTAATATGTCTAGTTGACATGACTTAAAGTGGCATCACTGTAACAATTACCAGTTTATATTCACTAAAAGACTCCATGCACTAAATTAAGTTTTAAAAACAATGTCAATGCAAATGATCCTCTATTCTAATATTTAATTTACCGGTATTTGCAATTATGTTCTTCATTTCATGTTTTCTATGTGAAATGTATGTGACGCAGCATTGCTATTATTAACTAAAACTAAGAATAATATTACATTTTTATTTCAACTAGTAGCCAAGATAGCATTTCTAAGTAACTAAAATTACTAAAACAAAAATAAATAAATCTAAAAATAGAAATAGAAAATGACAAAAACAATAAAATTGGACTAAAATGAAAATGGAACATAAAAAAAATCAAAATCAAAAAAATTATATTATATTATATTAATATACTAAAATAACAGAATAAGAACAAAACTGACTAAATCAGTAGAACTCATAGACGAAAAAACACTCATGAAAACCTTAAACGCAACACAGAAACCTCAACAGTTGGTACATAAAACAAGACAAGAGTTAAAATCAACCAATCAATTCGACCGATCAATTCAACTGCAGGATCTTGTTCTGACATTACAATTAAAAACAAGCAACAAAAATAACAGCAAAATCAACAGCGGCTGTAAAATAAAACTGGCAAAATTATTCACACCCCAGTGCATGCTGGACAAGTGAGTAAGAATAAGAATACAGTAATACGTTGAGATACGTGCGTCCCGACATACGAGTATTCCGAGATATGAGCAAGCCTTCGAGTAATTTTTTGCTTTGAAATAAGAATAGATTTGAGATACGAGCAGCTTACAGACGCCAACATTCAGTGGTCAAGCACTCGGAGCCCAAGCTGCCTCACTCCTTCACTTCATGTGTTCGTTGACTTCCCTAAGCATCTCCCTCGAGTCTTCCTGTGGTGTGTGTTATATACATTTATGGGGTAATTTGCATATGATCTCCACTAGAGGGCCACTTTGGTTTTACAGCGGGGGTTACCGGGGGAGACGATTAAGCTGGGAGCAGCACCTTAGTTATCTTAGCACCTTAGAACACACTTAGTTATGTGTGTTCAATAATAATAAAGATGAGGTTCTGAGGCATACATTATTGTGAGTGTAGTCTATCCAATACACTACACGGGAAGAAACACTACACTTCCGTATTGTGTTTGCGTTATCTACATAATTTACGCAATCTACGTAATCACTCCCTGCTCTTCCGCACAAACCACTACTGTATCTTCTGTCTCGAAGGAAAGAACTCATAATTAAAACCACATTTTATTTTATATCACAGGAATCCTTATATACTATAATTTTGTGTGTCTCTATAGCAATTAAAAACATGTTTTTCCCATTGTTATTAGCACTAACAAGGGGGCCGGAACGGATACATTTTTTTTCTGTTATTTCTTATGGGAAAGAATGATTTGAGATACAAGCAATTCAAGTTACGAGCTTGGTCCTGGAACCGATTATAATCATATCTCAAGGTATTATTGTATTTGAACTGAAAAATATACAACTCAATTGCAATAACTGTTGTTTTAAAGTCAAACCATCATCTTCTTTCAAACAAAAAAGAAGATTTGTCTTGAGAATATAAAAAAAACCTACTGAAATCAAGCAAACAATTTTATAGTCACAACAACACTCCTCTTGTTTGACGTTTTGCCAAGTCATATTTTCCCTTTCCCCTGCGTCACTCACCTGAAGTCACTATATGGATGTATAATCCACACCCCAAATGACTTGATCCTTGCTTGCTCGGCAGCGACACCCTTCGCACTCCCAAACATTCGCAGTGAGAACTTGTTGACCCCTGGCTGCAGCATGGAGCCAAACTGTCTCTGGAGAAACGTGGATTGGTCAGCAAAGACCCCTTCCTCTGATTCGGATGGCAGAGGGGCTCCCGCAGGCCCCGCTGACTCTGCCGTGCCTTTGTGGAGGCTTTGTGGAGTGGATGCGGTCACGGTGGTGGTTGGTGTTCTGCCATCTAACCCTGCAGTCACCTCAAGGGACTTTGAGGTTGGACTGGCCCCCGAGTCTGTCTGTTCCTGTTGGTGGTTCGCTACAGAGAGCAGCCTTCGGCTCACATCCTCTCCTCCACGCAATAAAGTCTTCGGAGAGGAATGCCAGCTGGTTAGGGAGAAGCCACCTCTGGAGCGGAGCTTCGAGTCACCATTTGAAGCCCGAGGCTGTCCGTCACCATCCATAATTCAGATCTGATGTTAACGCAGGTTCAGGTTGACAACTAATTTGGCAGATGAATTGAGCAGAATCTCAAGAACAGAATAACATATCATAAAACATCATATTCTCCCAAAAACAGAATCCTTTGTAATTGAAGTTTTCAATAAGAAAAGGCCTATATGTGATTTTAACACTTCTCAATACTCATATCACAATGCAAACTTAACTGCTTTTTAAATTAACTAAGATTTGTTCCTTCTCAATTAATATATGTGGAGACAAAGCAATACTAGTACTTTCAAACATGTATATTTACTGTATTCACTGTAAGTTTACCAGTACAAACGGACTCTCGAATGATCCAAAAACTTCCAAGAAGCATCCAGACGTTCCTCACTGCGTAATTCATCCGCCCTTGGAAAGTTCCTCTGGGAATAAGTGCAATAATTGTCAATATTATTCCCCTGTATCAACTTTCCACGCATATAACATCTCGCGCGCTGGCGAAACCTTCTCAGAATGCGCGCGCGGGTTGTCTTGTCATCAAATCACGCGTTAGTTATTACATAAAGAACGGGATGAAACCCGCAGAGGTTTGAGTATAATCGGCTTCTTGATAGCAGGCGCTGTCTTTATCTCCCTCTCTGCTGACAACTGCGTGTTATCTGTTCAACAAGCTGTCTGGGTGAGCAGGTAGGGGACAGAGCGTCACACCTCAGCGGCCCAGCTGGGGAGGAAATAGGCGGGGCCGATCTGTGCTAGAGGACCCGGAATACGCTGGAGGCTCACAGG
The DNA here is from genome assembly GCA_037043235.1 of Rhodeus uyekii. Classification (NCBI taxonomy): domain Eukaryota; kingdom Metazoa; phylum Chordata; class Actinopteri; order Cypriniformes; family Acheilognathidae; genus Rhodeus; species Rhodeus uyekii. Next base: position 1,251,160 of record JAWRVZ010000124.1, on the reverse strand, counting down.
TGTATTTACCTGAGGCTGATGGGAACTTTACAAATTTATACGTGTGTGCTAAAATATACTTTATGTTTAAGGGATACATTAATCTAATATGTAGTAGCCTATATATGTGTATTCAGGCCTATGTATGTATGTATGTGTGTATGGATGTAGACTTATGTAGCCTACATATGTTCGTATGTGTGTTGGCACCCCTGAAATTATTTTAAAAGGGTGCCAATAATTTTTTTTCATCCCATTTCTGTAGTTTTGTGTATAATTATGTCAAATGTATTTGTTTTGTTTCCATACACACAAAAGGAATAAACATGTGTACAGCAAAACAAGTGTTAATGCAATACTTTTCTAATACTTGATTTTCTGGAAAAAAATTCATATGTATGTTTGCATGTTTGTATGTATCCATGTATGTAGGCCTATGTATGTATGTGCCACTATAATGTATGTTTGTATGCCTATGTATTGTAGGGGAATTAAGTTGGCTTGAGAAAGCCAACTTAGTGATATTGTATCTAAACTTATTATTATTATTATTATTATTATTATTATTATTATTATTATTATTATTATTATTATTATTATTATTATTATTATTATTATTCTTCTTACCTAAAATTCTCAATGCATCTCCTCCTAGAGCTTTAAAGCTACAACCACTAAACTCTGCTCAGACTTCAGACCTGTTCTGACTTGAGTTGCTATCCCTTTTCAGACTGATCAGACTTATGATTTTTGATAAAACTGAAGATTAAAGTCATAAAATCTCCATAGACTTTCACTAATGAAGTGAAAACTGAATTTTAGATAGAGCGTCCACTCCATCTGTTGGTAACATCACAACATTACACCTGATATATAATACATTTCAATACAGTATGTGTGAACATGTCCATTCCAATGGGCATGCATTTTATTTTTTTAAATCCTGAAAAAAAACTTGCAGGTCTACAATCGATTTTTTACTTTAATTAGTAAGTTAAATCTCTCTATTTTACATTCATAATATCACAAAATTACACCCCTGTCAGTGAGAGCACTGAAGTTTGAACGAATCAGAGCGCTGCAATTCAAAGCCTCAAAGCTTTTCAAAGACGCCATTACTGCTGGAGAGAGAGATCATAATCTCCTAAAATAGATTTATGTGAGAGAGTTTATGATCAAACGGAAATTGTTTCCGATTATCAAGTAACCGCTGCAGCGTGTTTCCTTGAAGATTTATGCACTTATATGGCCAAATTCTGACTCTCATTCGTCTTTACTCGGCAACGGAGTACATTACTATGGGGAAGGTAGGTGAAGTTTAAACGCGCGTCCTCCTGGACTCGCGCCAAAGCATAACCGTCTAATCGCCTAAGTTTATTTATAGCGCTCATTTATGTACTTTATTGCCGAATTCTGACTCTCGCTCGTGTTTGCACGGGGAAGACACATGTAAACGGCTTCCCTGAGCAGAGCGCGCTGACTCTCTTCAAATGCAGCGTCTAACAGTCAAAGTTATTTATAACTAATTCTCGAGTATATAGTTACATTGTGTTAATTCTTTTATCTGCTTTTAACTAAAGTCTGACTCCTGTTCTCGAGTTCAAACGCGTTTCCTGAGCAGATTCGCTGATAGATCGATGTTTTGAGAACACTTAAACAATAAATGAAATAAGGTATTTAAAAGGATGCAAAAACGATGGCAGATCGCTTCAAACTGTAAACTGCTTGAGTTAAAAAAAACTGCATTACTCTGCTGCATTACATGAGCAGGAATTATTTTAAAAATACTAATATTTAAGTTATTTTGTTTCCCATGGAGGAAGGCTTTATACAAATATTACATTGCGTTGATTCATTTATCTGCTGTAATTGCCGTGTTGAACTGAAGTCTGACATGGCAGATCAATTCAATCTGAAAACTGCTTGAGATTAGAAAAAACAGCATTACTCTCCTCATTGTACTTTAGCAGGAATTATTTAAGAAATACTAATATTTAAGTTATTTTATTTCACATGAAGAAAGGCTTTATACACACACACACACATATATACATATATATATACATATACATATATATATATATATATATATATATATATATACACACACATACATATCTATCTATACACACATTTATATAGTAAATAAATGTATAAAGGGCTCCATATATATGCAGTGGAACTGCAGTCTGTTTAGAAAGTGGTAAGACTATATTAATAATGCTTAATTACATCTTTAAAATAGAAATAAAACAAAGTATTCACATTAGTGAAAACTGACCATTAAAAGCCAAGGTTGTAATTAAACCGTAAACCTTTTTATAAACTAATTGCAATTTTCAACACTTTGGGGATCAAAAAGCATTGTTATTTATTTTTTGGTATTTCGTTACAACACCGATGATCCCTCATGATGAAAAAACTCCATGTATGTTCCCTAGATGCCATTTTGTGCACTAACCAAGTATTGCAACACTTCTGTAATCAATTAATTATTTACTCATGTTTATTACCAATGTAAATGTTGTTTATTTTAGATTTATATTTAATATTCATTATTATTCTTTGATATTTCAGACCACTCACTGTTCAGCTGAATCATCAATAACCTCCAGTCTCTGCGTCAACTGACTCTTGTGTTCTTTAAAACATTAAATCTCACTAGTGACTTGTTAAATAACATTCATTCTCGTCAGTGACATGTTAACTCATGTTAAGGCCCCGTCCACACGGAGACGCGGATCACTGCATCCGCACACATTTCTTATCGGATTGGCGTTCCGTCCACACTGATCCGGCGATTTGGGAGACTGAATCCGCTCTCTTTTGATACCGGGTCCTAAAGTGGATAGATCTGAATCCGACACCCTTGCGGACTCGTGTGGACGGCCAATCCGTATATTTTTTTGTTTACCGATGATGTCATCACATCACGTGTCGGCTGCGTCACAGTAACAGCAACAGTGTTGCCAGATTGTACTGAAGATTCCAGCGCAGCTACAGCTTAAAACCCTCCAATTTAAAAAAATACCAGCCCAAAGTGCGTACTCTTATAAATAATGAAAAATATTGAGCGATTTTATGCATCAAAAACCATCCCAAATTTGATCAACCAGCCCAATGCATTTTTTCCCGATCGGACGTGACAAAAAGGTAACTAGCAATCTGGCAACACTGAACAGCAACAACAATGCGCATGCTCAAGGTCGTCTTCTCTGTGTATAGTGTATTATCTGTGGCAGAATTACAGCGCCCCATACTGGTCTGGCATATAAACTACACCGGATTCAGTCGGTTTCAGTGGTATCGTGTGGACGCTGATATTTTTTTTTGAACGAGGAAAAAAAAGATCGGATAGGGAACGCGCCGGCATCGTGTGGACGTGGCCTAAATCTCACAAGCGACCTACGAATTAACAAATCTCACTAGCGACATGTTAGTTCACACTAAATGTCAATAGCGTCTTGTTAATTAACGTTAAATCTTGCTAGCAACATGCTAGATCACGCAAATTCTCACTAGTGACATGCTAGATCATGCTAAATCTTGATAGCAACTTGTTAATTAACAATAAATCTTGCTACCAATATGCTAATTCAGCTAATTCTTGCCAGCAACATGCTTATTTATGTTAAATGTTGCTAATGACTTCGGAATTCATACTAAATCTTGCTATCAACAAGATAATTAACATTAAATCTTGCTAGCAAAATTGATCATCAATTGATTAAAGATTAAATTATGATCAAAGAAAATAACGACACCTTAGTAACTGCCTAGAAACAACGCAAAGCAATAACTAACAAGTGTATATATGCTCAAGATCTAATTCTTTCCATCTATCTATCTGTAAACTTAAACAACTTGTTAAGCTTTTACAAATAAATTTAACTTTCAGGATAGGCTTTCTCAAGCCAACTGAAGTTTATATCATAAACTTCCTCTATCTAGTTACAGTTAAGACCTGAGAACCAGATATGATGAATGAAGACCAGGAGTCAGAAGTGCAGTACATTGAAGAAATTTTAGTGAAGAATAGTTTGCAGTTTCATCAGCAGAAATCAGCTTCAAGTCTCACAAGGAGTTCGTAGGCCGCCCCGCTTACAATCACACTGTTACAGTTATTATACTTTAACAGAAGCTACTAACTACGTCATTACTGAAGGTTAAATGATTCTGATTGGCTAAGAAAGAAAAAAAGGGAAACAAAACTAGTAATTTTCCACACAAGAAAAGATAGTCAGAAGCATATCTTCGTCGATCACATGGTTGACAACAAGGCCTCTGGTTTATGCATTAAGTAACCTTCCAGGTTGCAGAAATGCATTTCTAGACTCAGATCATTGAGAACAAGAAGTTATTCCATTTCCTTATGGTGCCAGTTGATCTCCTCACCAATACAGACCATATTAACACACACACACACAGCTTCTCCAAGGCTTAACTTGGCTCAGACTCCAACTATCGACAGAAAGACTTCTCAAAACATTCCGATAACATGTTCTATCTGGTGAGAAGTACAGACAATATTCATAACTTTTCTATGGAAAAATACAGAAAAGTAAAGGCTTTAACTAATAATTGGTTACATAGGAGATAGACTGAAGTGTACATACATTTGAAGAAGAAATTCAAAAACTAAAATTATAAATAACTAACTTGATTATAAATCACTCATTAGAAGAAAAAGAAAATAGTATATAGAAGCGGCAGTGATTCAAAATCATCCCTTTGTATGTATGTGTGTTTATGTATGTAGATCTATGTATGTATATATGCATGTATGTTGGCCTATATATGTATGTGGCCCTATGTATGAATGTGTGTGTGTGGATATATGTGTGTGTGTGTGTGTGTGTGAATACATGTATGTAGCCCTATGTATGCATGTTGGCATATGTATGTATGTAGGCATATGTATGAAAGTATGCATGAATGTAGGCCTATGTATGCATTATGTAGGCCTATGTATGTACTCATGTGTGTATGCATGATTGTAAACCTATGTATATATGTAAGTATTTTGTGAATTTTATCCATAACCACCCCAATTTGTTCTAAATTAGTAGATTTTTACCCCAAACAATGGTTTGCATGTCACAATTTCCATTCCTGAACTTTCACTGACTGTTTTACTGTTTAAATTTGGCTGGTTCTCAGTGTGACAACTTACCCCAAACATTGTGACAGCATATATGGGTTACACAAAAGGTGAACTTATGAACTGCTGAATTGTATTTTGCCTAAGGGTCGAAAAACTATGGAAATAAATCTACTTAGTAATTGACTCAATGTAAACATAAAAATGTACTAGAAAGTGTGACAACTAACCCCAGTATTGTGCGTTCAGGTTTGGTTTATTCTTGCACACCGTCCATCACATCAGGTTTTCAGTAAATTCATTGTCTCCTATGGTGTCTTGTTTCGACAACTGTCAATCCTGTAAAGTGCAGAGTATCGTGTTCCTCAGTTCAAGCATAAGTGAGATGCTTTACCTTGGCGAGCAAGACGAGGACAGTGAAAATAATTAAAGACACGGCTCTTTCAACAAACAGGTGGGGAACACAGCCAAATATGCTAGATCATGTCCTTCAAAGCTCTGTGCGTGTTGTGATAATGTTGAGCTGTAGCCACTAACTAAACTACCTTACATAAATACAGCAGCAAGGCCTTTTTAAACCCTTTTGCTCCTTGTTCACACAAGTGACCTGAATATGTTGAAAATTAAAAAAATTATCTGCAAAATGATCAAATGTGGATTATCTTTATTGGAAAAATGTGAGTAAAGAAACACAGGATGTCATAAAACTGGTTTAGTTTTTTGTGTCAGTGCAGTTTGAGGCATCTGAGAAACAAAATGAGTTGTTTTGAAGTTACTGTACATCCACACTGAACATGAGCATTATAGAGAAGATAATAACAAATGAGTTATAGAAACATGGAGAAAATACCTTCCGAGTCTGAGACAACCAGTGAAAAATCTTCTGGTTTACAATTCAAATAGTCGTTTTTTTAACGATTTTATTACATTTTGATTTTTATATTATATATTATTAAGAATTTAGTTCGTTTTTGAACTGATCGTCAATGAGGTCTCATGAACTTAATAATCATAATATATCATAATCATATTATATTCCAGGGATGCAGCATCTGCATGTCATTCCCTATTAAATGTAGATATATTATTATAACCAGAATATTCAAGTAAATTCTTTTAGCAAGCAGGAAATAGACTGGATAAGGATAGTCAGACGTCACACAATCCGTCATGTTTGGTTACACTTTATAATACTGTTCTGTCATCAATGAATAACTACACAGGAAAAAATGAGTTACAAATTCTAGTAACTGCCATTAACTAACAAGAAAATCTGATTAACAAATTAGTAAGTAATAGTGCTCAGTCAAATGTTTTAGTTCACTACTAGCTAATCAATAACTGACTACTAAGAACTACTGTATACACTAGGTATTTAACATGAATAATGCATAATGTCCAATTAATTTTACATTGAAGATCACAATAACCCACTAGTAATGACTCAAATATTACCAAATCCATCAGAAGGAATGACTAATTATTGAAAAGCATGATAACTCCCTGGTTAATGACTGAAGCTTTTGAGGTTTTTGGATAGTAATTCCTTCTGATGGATTTGGTAACACTTGAGTCATTACTAGCGGGTTACCAAGATCTTCATTCTAGAATTAATTATACATCATGCATTATTCACATTAATTATGAACCTCCATATAGCTAGTAGTTCTTAGTAGTCCTCTGAGATTTATGAAAAAATTGTAGTGGATTAGTTAATAGTGAACTACATCCCTCAACTGAGTGCTAATACTTACTAATTAGTTAATGAGAGCTTCAGGTTAGTTAATAGCGTGTCGCTCCGTTGTTTCTGTGTAGTTATTATTCATTACTTTTCTGAAGTGTTCCCAAATGTTTTTCCTCCATGTCTTCACATGACTTTACAGGGATCTGCACTTGAGGAGGTTTGTGCTCCACTCAGGCTGAGACTGAGCCCTTGGAAGGCACCAAAAAGAGAGTTGTCATTTTTGGTGGAGGTCTTGCTTTTTAGGTTTGACCTCTGAACGGGTGTCTGGAAAATATACATATATTAAAAGTTAGCCACTATATTCCTCAGCTCCGGCAAGTATATATGTGTTAAAAGCACTCGCGTACCTTTGTGAGGCGGTGTGGGCTTTTATGATGTGTTCTCATGGCGGCTCTTTCTGCGTTCTTCTGCGCAAACTTGACTTGCCTCAATTTCCTGTTCAAACAGAACATAAGCAGTTTACAGCGAGTGGATATTGGGTTGATACGGACTATTAAAGTGTGTAATTATTTGCTTGTACCTTTCCCTGTGCAGTTCCGCTTGGTAAGTCCTTAACCAGGATGAGTCATGCACCGCCTGGCCGTAACAGCAGGGGGCGCTCTTCCGGCGAACGCTCTTGCCTTTACGGCTAAATGCGTCCTTGTTCCCCGTCAAGCAGCTGGTCATCTGTCGGAGAGGAGCTCCCAGGGATTTCTTCACCACCGCATCCATCTTCTCTTTAAAATCTGGGCGTCTTTATCAAACTCGGTGAAGTTCAAAAGTGAAAATGACTGATATTTGACTGAGGAGGTGTATTCCAAATATTTCAGTTTCATATGACCCAGTCTAATAAATTAATAAATACAAGTAGAGGCTGCAACACCTAGAAACAAATCACATAGACCAGTCAGCATTGCAAAAATACAAAAACATATGAAATATGTTTTAATAAAGTGTTTAACATGTTACGTTTATTTATGAGGACATTATTATGGAAAATTGTTATAGAAAAGAGCATTGCAAAATTACAAAAATATGTTTTAATAAAGTAACCTGTTACATTTATTTATGAGGACATTATTATATGGAAAACTGTAATAGAAAAGAGCATTGCAAAATTACAAAACATAAAAATATATTTTAATAAAGTGTTTAACCTGTTGTGTTTATTTATGAGAACATAATTTTTTATGGAAAATTGTTTTACAAGAATAGGCTGCATTTTAAAATGTATTTACATGAAAAAGTGTTTAAAATAGTGTTTAAATTTCAAATTTCTCAATATTATTTATTAGTATTTTAAATCAGCTTTAGTGAGTATTACAGATTTCTCTCAAAAACACAAAAAAATCATTCTGACCCCAAACCTTTGAGCACACACTTGTCTCACTAGACGTTTATTTACACAGCGCTTTATAAAATACAGATACAGATACACAAATATATGTGATAATCACTCATTCTTCTATAATACACATATATTTGTGCATTTTATTCAAAATCCTTCCTTTGGTCAAATGCACTGAATTTACAAATACTAAATAACAGGCTAAAAATAATAAATTAAATATTAATAATATGAAACTCTTCATGTTGAAGATGATGACAGAAAAGGTTTGACATACCTGATGTCTGGTGAAACTCTTCAGAGGCACATCATTTGATCTCAGGATTCTGCCGTCCGAACTCATCTGCCAGCTTTCCTTCAGTCTTGTTGAGCTACATGTTTTTAAGCCCGGCTCCCTCCCTGGATCTGTCTCCAGCTAATTCTCAAATGACGTAATTGTTTATAATCACATTAGTGAAAGCGGGAGTTTTACAGCCATGTGAGAGAGAGAAGAAACCACTGATATGTTGCTGCTAATATCAGTTAAATCATATGTGAGAGCATCAATATGGTGAAGCTGACCCACTATGTTTTTTTCTTTAAATTTACAGAAAAAGACAGAGAATATCTGTTGGAAGATCATTGATCTTGACAGATTAAGGGTAAGATCTTTCCAACAGATGGGAAGGGAGGAGGGAAAACAGATTGAGGAGGTTTACAGACAACAAACATGTGAATGAAGTCGGCGTTGAAAGAATGACGTGACAAAAAGTCCTTTTTAACATCAACGGCTGTTACACTATTCAGCCTCAAACAACCTGTTTAGTTCATTCACAAATTGACACTCCAGTAAAGTAATTCATTCAGGCCAAGTATAAACATTTTGTTCATTGCTTTGCAAATTTAATCCATGAAATATTAACATGAAAAGTTCACTTTATTTGCACACTCTTGCACAAATCTAGACTAAAAACACATCTCTTCAACCTGGCATACACATAACACATTATACATACATTTTTAATCCAAATCATGTAAAATGATTGTTAGGCTGCAAAAGAGACCTTGACTCTACTACCCATCTCCAACCAGACCAAACTGGATTTAATATTTGACTTGAATTGTTGTCAATATAATAATCATGAACTGTTTGGCTGTTGGCCAGAGGAGAACTGGTCTCTGACTGAGCCTGGTTTCTCCCAAGGTTTTTTTTCTTCATTCCGTTCTTCATTCATTCCGTCACCTACTGGAGTTTTGGTTCCTTTCAACTTTTGCCTCTGGCTTGCTTAGTTGGGGACACGTAACACTTAATATTCTTCAATTTTATCGATTCGCTTGCTCTTTTAGAGCTGCTGTTCAGCCAAAACAAACTTTGTTTATATTGTTTTCCTGTGATCAATGTAAAGCTGCTTTGAAACAATCTGTATTGTAAAAAGTGCTATCTAAATAAAGATGACTTGACTCTTAAACAAATACTGTATTAAGGTTGCGAGTTGGGTTCGTTACAGTCTGTTTCTCACTTGACAAAAGCTCTGAATCATCAGATCATCTGCTACAGTGATGCTTTCTAAATAAAGCTCGCTGGCCGGTCAGAGAAGGTGCTTGTAAAAGAGCTTTACTGGGATTGTCTACAGTCTTAGCAGTGGTATTTAAAACTTTTGGCCATGAATGAGGAAAAGAGAGCCAATAAACAAAACAAAAATGTGTTAGGTTTTTCTTTCATCATTCGTATCTTTGCAATAAACCAATTGCTCTACTTTTTTTAAATAATCAGTGCCATTGTTGCGCTGATGTCTTTTCATTTAGTTTGGAACACTCTAGCTGCAGAAAAAACTAAGTTCTAAAGGAACTTCACACTGACCAGGTTGAACCTCTCATTTGTTGCAAACGCATCTTAGAATTAAGATTGCACTAATTGCCTAAACAGCATTGCATGGTATGTGTCTGCTGCACACGTACCAGTTCAGTGGGATTTCTTTCTAGGGTTCTTGACTCAAACATTCATTTCAAGGTTCTTTAAAGTTAGGAGAAAAGTAACACTTTCACGTTTAACAGGAATGTTAAACGGAATTAAATACGGAAGGCTAAGATGACAGAACCTTTTGAAGGTTCTATGTAGAACCTATTCTTGTGTGTAGAGCTACTTCAAATTGAAAGTGTTTAAACGATTGAAGGACTTAAGAGGTCTGACTAGGAAGCAAAAATATCTAGACAAGACATTAGCCTTAAAGTTAAAATGGTTAAACGTGTGCCTCACTTAAATTCAGAATGAAATATTGCATTTAAGAGCGCTCTTTTGGGAGCTGTAACACCGAAGCACGATTTCGGCAGAAGGGTCCGGTTAAAGCACCGCACTAATACCCAATTAAGTGCCAAACGTTTAATTCATATCAGCATAGAATATCATATACAATCGATATAGAAATGACTTTGAAAAGAACTTTTTAATAGTAAAAACATTGCGCCTGGAGAGCCGCTGTGAAAACGCTTTTTCACAGCAAGCACACACAGGCTCTTTATTCTATAGTCACAACATGTTTATTCATATTTACACATTTATACAGTCAAATCCATACAAACACACAAAAGGAGACATCCGGTTAACTAAATAAATACTGTAAACGTGTTGAGGGTCACAATCACCAAAACACTGCAGCTCTGTTACTTGGTTTGAATTGAACTGAATACAAACAGTGTCGCGATGCATTTGCGATCATCAGCTAAAGGCTAAAATGCACAAAACGTATTCGCCCCGATAAATAATTATATTGTAACAGTGATGTTTGTTTCGTCAGTTACTTTCCGAAATGGAGTGTTACATTAATGCTTTTCCCCCTGCTTATGGCTGTTCACAAACACCGTTATCCACCATTGGCTAGAAGAACTGAACTTGGGAGGGTTGATTCACTGAACAACCCTCTGAAAGCCCAATCATGTACAAGCTTGCCAGTTCACTGGGATCTTCTAGAAGTTCCTCACATTCTCTTGCTGCACATGGAGCTACTCTCACATTACGGGAAGATGACTGAAAAATCATTTGCTGTGCAACGGCTTCATTCCTCTTGCACTATAAAACTAGAATCAATGTCAGTTCAGCTTCATGTTAAATCTCTTGGCATGCGAGTCCTCGAGTTTTATTTTGGCGTAAGACAGTGACGTTGGTTGAGGATGAATCTCAGTCACCGACTGATGTCGCGGTTTCCCTCCCAGCTCTTGCCGGTGCTCTGGTCGGCGCTGTTGATGGTGCTCTGAAAGAAGGGATGCCTCAGCGCCGCAGCGAGAGAGAGACGCTTTGTTGGCTCATACTCCAGCATGGCCTCGATCAGATCGAACAGCTGGTGATGCTCTTCAGCTTCAGAGAGAACATATCTCTGAGAGAGAGAAGAAAGGATGATAATTGTACCATCCATCAATCCATCCATAAGCTCATGAAAAAAAAGTGTTACTTACCCGTAAAGGTTTGCAGTTTTCTCTGACGTATCTTCCAGCTGAAGAGTTTTCATCCCAGTCCAGGCGTCCACGATAAAAGTATTTCTGTTTCCTGTGCAGTAATGAAAAGATCAGGTGTGAGTGATATGGAAACTATACTTTGAAGACTTCCTTTGAAGAAAATCCCAATTAAGAGCATCAAAAACGTACCTAGTCTTACGAATCATGCGGGAAGGAACAGGGCCCAAAATTCTCTCCATCATGGCTAAATGCTCACGATTATCATGAGTCTAAGAATCAGATTAAAAGGAAATTAGGAGGGATGAATATTATGTAGTTGATGATAAATTAGACATGTTTCAGCATGCAGGTACAGTGAGCTTCGTGTGCACGAGAAAGAGAGCGCATATGAGGTCAAAGTGTGAACGGCAGGTGTTTGGCTTCAGTGTGCGTGCAGGGACACCTGTGAACCTTTGGGCAGATCTACTTGATCTTAAGCTGCTTAGTGAATATAAACAACAGTGGCTGAGTAGACCTGCTGTCATGACTCAGAAAAGCGGTACGAGAAGGAAGTAGCAGAGCTAGATTTAGTACCTGGAAGAGAGTAAAGCCGAGGTAGTACTCGAAGAGGATGCAGCCTATACTCCACACGTCACACGGCTGAGTCCAGCCCAGTTCTGCAAGGAAAAACAATTTGGTACACTGTTTTGAGCTATAGAGTCATCTAGTGGTGACATCATGTAACTGCATCATAACCTTGTAGGACAATGTAAATCCAGGCAGAAGCACATGTGTGCAAATCATTTGTGTGCATTTTATGTGAACTGTGCGATACTAACAGGACTACTGTACTACTGTCGGTCTGATTGCTACTATTACTCTTATTTAGAAGTCTCTTTAGATAAAAGCATCTGCTAAATGATTAAACGTAGATTTAAAACTAGCATAAAGCTAAACCACCAAATAATAAAGAAACGATTTTGATTTTGCTTTGTTTTTATAATATACATCTTTCTAGCTATGCCAATCTCTAAAATGTTTTCAAAAGCTTTGAAGTAAAAAAAGTTGAGAAAATGATTGTATAAAGAATAAAAATCACATGTATCATGAGTTACTACCATGATTAAAGATGTTTTATGCAAGTACACTACTGCTCATATGTTTGCGGTCAATTTATTTTTAAAGAAATTAATACTTTTACGCAGTGAGGATCAAAAGCGACAGTAAAGACATTTATGATGAAAAATGTATCAGTTCCCACAAAAATATTATTAAATTTAAAAAATGTATTTGATTAATTTCACAATATTGTTTTCATTGTATTTTGATCAAATCAATGCGGCCCTGGTGAGTTTCTAAAACTTAACAAAAATCTTACTAACCCCAAACCTTTGAACAGTAGTGCACAAGATTATCTTTGCTTATTATGAACAGCAGCAACGCTAATTATTTTCCAGCTGCTGCTTCCCCTTCACCTCTGGATGCCAAACCCGAGCTAACTAGATAGTATGTCACCTCCAGTTTGAATCCAGCCCGTTTTGAAGACGTCAGATGCCCTAACACCTGTGAAGAGACGACTCCAACAAACTCTGCACCACCAGCACGCACCAATGCTACATTTCTATATTGCAACCATGCTCACAACTTAAATGAGCTCATGGTTTCTGCTTTAAATAAAACTGATTGTTAGCTAATTGTGTGATTTGTATATACTTGGACAGTCACCTCTGATAACAGATCACTCTAAACTGTAATGTAGACATGCATTTTCTGTAAAGAAGCTTTGAAATAATATGTATTGTGAAATGTGCTATACAAATATATGTGAATTGAACTGAAATACCAGTGCCCATTTACTCATTTATATTCATAGAAAAGCAACATGGAGAATATTTCATAACACATTAAGGTTGGGTAATAGCTTTCATGGCAACCAATCTTACGTTGGGAGTTTTCCCTGCAGTCTGCTGAATGAAGTCACTGACTCCAATTAAGTTCCTCGTGGTGGAAAGGAAAAAGCGAACCTGCTGTGTTGCTGCTGCGATTAACCCGTTATAGCCCCATGCCTTAACTAGTCTTGCTTCAATGCCAATCACAACAGTTATTATAGTTCAAACTCAGGATATATGTACTGTAAGGAGAACACTTAATCACAGTATAACATGAATGGTTGGCAGTGGGTCAGTAATAGTCTCGTAGGGTCGCACAGACCTCCACGCACTAGCCAATGGTTCCCTTACTTGCATAAAGAGTTATGATATTGGTTTCCATCCAATTTGCGGTTTAAATGTTCCCTTAATTTTTTCGAGCAGTGTAAATGCTGTTTGGGCAGTCACGAGGCATGATTGTCCTTACCTAGAATAACTTCAGGTGCTCTGTAATGCCTGGTAGAAACGATGGTGCTGTGGTGCTCGTGGTCAAACGTAGCGCTGCCAAAATCCACCACTCTTACTGCTGTGTTCTTCACTGTACGCTCGTCTCGCTTCTACCTCAGAGAAGAGGATCATTTAATATGATTGTCCTTTACTGGAAACTACTGGTTTTTCAATAGTAATAGTAATGACAAACTCTTTCATCACCTTCTCCACATTGTATGTGATTGTGAAGTCAGAGTTGACAAAGAGAATGTTCTCTGGTTTCAGATCTGTGTGGGTCAGTTTGTTTTCATGCAAAACTGCAGAGGAGGAGAAACAGACCACAATACTATGAACTGGCCCTTTAATGCATAGCAAATGGAGGCCAACTGTAGCATAATTTGTGAAAAACACTGATCTTTGCTTGAAAGTTTACTTACATTTGACAGCCAGGCAAAGCTGGAAGGCCATATGACGCACTTGGCTGATAGAGTAGGGCAGGTAATTGTTTTCTTTGAGGAAGTCAAAAGTACTAAGAGCCAAGAGCTCAAAACTGATACACATATGGCCATGATAGTCGAACCAGTCAAACATCTGCACACACAGACTAAGAATCGGGAAAGAGAGAAAAGCAGTCCGGTTAAACAGTGGAATTTTGTAAGCAAGTCAACAATTGAGTTGTCTTTGGTATATTTTAAGGTAAATTTGTGGCAAGATGTGGCAACTCCTCAAACATTGTGCTAATTTTGTAAATATTCTGCTCCCAACTCACTTCTTATTCTCTGGATCCTTTTCATTGATTCTTTCCAGGACGTTGATCTCCAGCCGGGCAGCCTCTTTGTACTTTTCCACATTTTTGATGATTTTCAAAGCGACGTGTGCTCCGCCCCTAACCAAGCAGAAGAGTTTAAATCAGAGAATTAGTTTAAACATGGCAATGTGCTCTTACCTGTCAGACAGCTCTCTAATAGCATACATGTTTTCAACCCTGCAATCAAATGAATTAACTACATTTATGGGTAAATCTACGTTACTGAGCACGGACATTTTAACCTTGAATGCGAAAAAACAGTTCATTATGCTGCTTGATATTGCAAACTGGTATTTGTTATATTATTTTAACTTCATTGAAATAGAAGACACATAGTATTTAGATGTCTTGCCTGTTGTAAGGCAACGGCAGGTAAACTGATACATTTTCAAAAAGCCAATAAAAGCTCTAAACCACTAGTGAGAGCTGGGTCTTTATTTTGATGAATATTATTTTACAGGACACATAAATCTATATGCCCTTGGTTTTTGTTGCTGCCTGTAATGACCAAACACTGCATTTTTACCTCCCAGAGCAGATATTTTTCAGCCTAATAACTAGACAGACGATGGAACACATGGTGTCACACATTCATGTTCATTCATACCACGTTGGATGTGTAATAAAGCAGCTTATTTGTCACTAAGCAACGACGCTCACCTGCGATGATCAATACATTGCATCACCCTCCCGAAGGTGCCCTCGCCCAAAGTGCTGACAATCTCATCTAAGAGACAAATAGAGGGAAAAAGACGTAGAGAAAAGGGGAGGGGGAGATGTAAAGAGCTTAATTAGACAGCGCATTTAAACAGAAATCCTAAACAAGCTTCCTAGAATCAGATTTTTAATCGTAACTGTGAATATCTATTCAGATTAACCTAAAAAATAATAATAATTACGACAACGTCAGTACGCACACTCTCGATGAAAGGAATAAAATAACTAAGCATGTTTTTTTAACAACAAAAATAGTCTGCATTTGTTTAAAAAAAGACTGCGTAGGTCCGACGTTATAAAGTTTAACTTTAAGCTAATCGAGAAGTAAAAGGACTATTTACTATGAAAAATTACATGCATAGGACCTATGGAAATATTCTGCATGTCAGTGCAATCAAATTGAAATCGAAATGATTGACAGCATTCGAATCTTGATGTAGCCAAATGCTTCAACAAGACCAGAATAATATCGGACATTACGGAGGCTGGGGAAAAAAAGCTAAATCTGGGAACCTGGCAATCAAGAATTAAAAAGGATCATAATATTTCTACACAGCAATACAAACACCCCATCCCCACTGAAAAGAATAAAAAAGGAGCTACTAAAGACATGTTCGACATGCCTTCCCCCTTGCCTGTTTCCGGCAAAAGGGGAGAACATTCTACGACAGCATCATCATCACCACCAATCATGATCATGATCATGACCTCCTGCCCTCCCCTGTGTGTGTCTGCTGTGTGCTGGTACTGATAGGGAGAAAGGTTACGATATAGGAGTAGAGGAGTAGTAGTAGTGGCAGTGTGTACATCTCTCTTGCAGGACGTCGCCACTCCGACAGATCAGGT
Source organism: Rhodeus uyekii (assembly GCA_037043235.1). Lineage (NCBI taxonomy): Eukaryota > Metazoa > Chordata > Actinopteri > Cypriniformes > Acheilognathidae > Rhodeus > Rhodeus uyekii. Next base: position 1,234,873 of record JAWRVZ010000124.1, on the reverse strand, counting down.
GACCCTCCTCGTCGTCCCTCACACACAGTGCCCGTGTCCCGCTGTCACTCCGCTGCTTCGGCCCCGGCCAGGGTCACAGGTCAGAGATCACACCACGACCGCAGAGGGAGGAGGGGAGGTGGGCGGAGCGGGGAGAGTGGAGGGGGGCAGCCGTAGCCACGGCGACGAAGATGAGCAGTGTTGTAGTTGTTGTAGGTAGGTTTGGTGGTCATGGGGCGAATCGTATGACACCACGTGAGGAGATATATATAACGATAGGGATATAGTGCAAGGGATCAAGTCAAAGATAACATTTTACCCCTCCCTTCTTGCTTGCTTTCAAACTCCCCCTCATCCCTCTGCCTAGCAACCCTGACAAAAAGTCACAAAAAGCAACCTGCATCAACATTTTACTCACAGAAGAGCACATGAGTGAAGGCATTGCTAATTCACAACATGACAAAAGAAACAGGTTGCTCAACTGGGAGAGTGGAAATCAAATTAAAAAGAGCTGAAATTATGGAGCAACATTATGTTTTCATAAAAAAAACTGTAAAAGAGTTATATAGGCGGTAGATAGAGCAAGATAAAGAATGGATGAGTTATGAGATATTACAGAGGCTTTCCCAACAAACATTTACTACTCATATTTACATTAATGACTACTGTATCGAGTCTCACTAGAATGTTACAGCTGGGCAATTCGATTATAAACACTGAAAGCCAAGACTTAGGCTATCACTACTAAAAAAGACAAAATGTCAACAAAAAGAAGAACATAAAACAAAAGAGTTCATACTTACCAAATCCTGGGGCTGTGGAAAAGATAAGCGTTAAGGAGAAAGAGAGACAGGAGCGTGTAGAGGTGGAGAGAGAAGAAGGGATTTGGGGGTGGGAAAGAGCAGGCTCGGGTATTGAAGTACTCACCGAGGAGGATGGGCTATAGGACCTGGTTCTACGCCGCCTTCGTTTGTGCTTACGCCTGCTGCCTTTCCTCCGGTACGAGTCCTCACAGTCACGATCGCGGCCCCGTCGGTAGTCGTAGCTGGGCGAAGTGTCGCGGGAGTAGTAGTTGTTCGGCGTCCCGTGTTCCCTGTCGCGATCCCGGTCCCGGCTGTGGTCTAGGCGGCGATAGCTCTCGCCGTAGTGTCTGTCGTATGGCCTGCGGTCTGAAGAGCGGTTGTCGTAGCTGGGAAGACGACGAGCGGGTTATACCATACAATCACTAACAACAGAGATAAAGATACTTTCAAGACACCATTACTTACTTCTGGGATAGAGTTAATATTTATTAATGTTCATTAAAATATTAGAGCTGAGACTCCAAACCAAATTAAGGATTTGACCGCATCAAAGGTTTAAACATTTAAAGGGCTATTATTATGCTTTTTGAAAATTACCTTTGACGTAGTCTGTAATATACCGTATTATATAACATACCGGCATATAGCCCGCGGGTTCTGTGTAAAAACATCGTTGGTATAACCCGCACCTATATAATCGATGAACTGTTTTGTGCAAGTTCACATTTCGAATGTTGCTTGCATGACATCAATTATCCATAACTGGAAAAAGTTCTGCAAAGACTAAAGTGCATGACAAATAAAGTTATGGTCTCCAAAAAGAAAGAATAAATTCTGAACAGCTGAAACAAGTCATCAGCAATTCCAGTTTTACTTCCCGTTACACATAAAGCAACAATGTAACAAATTTGCCCACAAATGACGTCTACTTTGACCCATACTCAAACATTGTAGTTGAGTCGTGGAAGAGTTTGGTTTGCACTGTGGACAAGTAGAGAAGACTGAATCCTCTAACGGTTTCAGACAATATAAGAAAATAAATGCTACAAATGTATAAGAACACTTGTGCTGCTTTTTTTTTTAAACTTTGGATGTAGGGCTGGGAAATAAAATAATAATTATTACAACATAATTAACAATAAACAAGAGTTTGATAAACTTCTGATATATTGTTTATCCTGCAAAAGCTAAACGAAACCGCACTACATGAAGCACATTTATCCGTAACTCAAATGACAAAGCTTACTATAGCAGACGCGTTTACTCGCTGATCGGTCTCAGCCACGCAACCACTACACAGCGCTGGAAGAGCCAGCGAGAAGCACAAACGTCTCATGACGAACGTTCATGTGCGCTTCATCTAAGTGATTAAATGTACTTGCATCTCAAAATGGTTTTATTAAACACAGTCAGTTATGTCTTAAGGGGTTAAACAGACAGGACAAACCACATCTTATATTTCAAAAAAGTTCTGTGCATTATTGTGAATGGAGCTTATTAGATCTCTCACTGTCTATGACTTCATCAGTAAGAAATTAAACCATTGTAAAGCTGAGAAGAAAAAAAATTCACAAAATTCACTCAGCTCTTGAAAGGAAAGCGTTCAGATAACCAACTCTTAAATGCTGAAATTGCTCGTAATACGGTTTTTGTTCCTCTGTATTATTTAGTAGCTTTTACCTTTTTATGCTAAATTCATTCATACATTTAAAATTCTTAACATGCAATTGCAGTTTTAATGTGTAATTATTTCAAAAAGTACTTCTAACTACATACGTAATTAAATAAATTAATACGTTTTATTAATAAGAAAAAAATAAAAGTAGATCAAAAATCGTTGGAATCGGATCAGATCGTGATGTCCCTAAAAATGTCCACCCCTATTATACAATGATTTATTGCTGGTTTTCGTTGAATAATAAATAAGACAAACAGCTTAGAAAAATAATTGAATATTAAAATTGCAATACTGGTTTAAATAAATAATAAATAGCAATTCGATTTTCCAAAATCATCCAGCCCTACTGCTTTATAAAACTTATACTTGAAAACTTGAAAGATTTGACATTTATCGTAATAATTATCAATATTTTTAATAGTTTTGGTCACATTGCCCAGCCCTACGTGGATGCCTATAGTAGGAGACATCCAAAACAAAATGCAGAACTTTTATAAAATAGCATAAAAGGGCGCTTTAATTTTTTTAATTCATATTAAGTTCATGATGAACATTGCATTAAAATCAAGGACATTCAAATTTTAGATATAGTGATGTGCCATCCAAAAAGAGAAAAGGCAAAATAACTATTGACCTCAATCTCTAGTTAATACAACTAGATGCAATTAACTTAAACACTATTGATCACATAATATTGTGGGCTTCACCATTTGGGGGCGAAAATGCTAAAATAGTGATTAAAACAAAAAGCTTCAGGTTGTTTGTACAGCTGTGATTATATTGACATCTTTATAAAAGGAAATATTGTTATTGTAATATTTCACTGGGGACAAGAATCAAATCAAGGAAAATAGACGCAATTGTGGTCAGTGCTTCAATTCCTACATGACGAAAATGGTCATACCTCCTGGATCGGGCATAGCCGGCCTCCTGCCTGTGTCCTCTCCCTCTCCTCTCACGCTCACTGCTGGAGGAGAACGTCGGCGAGCGCCGATGCCGAGGTTTTCTCCCTCGCTCTCGGTCCCGATAACGATCTTGGTAGCTGCTGTGGCTGGCCCTCTCCGAAGACGGATACCGTCTGGAGTGTGGCATCTGCTCAAGATACAACACAAAATTCAGATCAACAAGAGAAAATATGGAAGTGTAATGCAAGTGCTTCAAAAATTGTGACTTCTACGGGTCTTTGCTGTAGTGCACTGGCTCTTGCAACGCCAAAGTCATGGGTTCGATCCCCAGGGAAAGCAAGAACTGATTAGAATGTCAATGTGTTTCTGAATGCAATTTTGAAAAGAAGCGTCTGCCAAAATGCATAAATGAAAATGTAGTTGTCAAAAAAAATTTACGTCTATAAATTTAAAAGGCACTAGAAAATTATCTAAATCTTAGCATTTTAATAATACACAACAATGATCGGCACATGGAAGAAAAAGTAAACTGACTCTCCATACATTGGCAGTTTAGAAAAGGCAGGTCTAGAACGGGTGCTAAAAACATTTGGAGAACAGACAGAATATGATTTTAACACTCGAGACTTTAGTTTAATTAATAAAACACTGCAATATTATTTTCTCTAATGTATAGTTGACATGTTGTTAATGTCACACAGATCTGAAAACCAATCAAGGCTACAGAAAAAACACGCTTAAATATACATTTTTAAATCTTATACATCAATGATAATATAGGTATGGATATTTTCATTTCATATTTATCGTTGTATTTTGCATAAAACATATCGAGGGAGGAAAACTAGGCTTTAGAAAATGAAGAGGAAATAAATAGGAATTAAAACTATTATTTAAATATAAACATGCATTCGAGAGCATTTATCATCTGGAAAGAATTAAACTGACAGTTGAAACACACTGTGCCCAAATTATAGTAAGAGCCAGTTATTTGAGCCAGCTTCTATATTTAGCAAAAATGCAGACGAAGCTGTAACAAATAAGGCAATAAGCATTAATAATATTATAGGGATTTATGTGCAGATGCTACAAGAAAAAAAAACATTTGCATAACCTAGATAGGCTAACCAACTTGCTAAAGTTGTTTTAATTACCATTTGTTTTGAAGAGTAACTTCGAGGAAGTCAGTTATTAAGGGTATTTTTGACTAAAATGAGTGCGGAAAGGTCGATATATGACATAGTGTCGAAACGTTTGAAAACGAAAGATAAATAGTTTTTTCCCTCTAGCTGACTAGCAGTTCTCGGCGTCGGCGGCCATTTTGAGCTCTGCTAATCTTCAGCTGGCCATTTCTCAAACGCTCGCTCTCGGTTTTTCAGCTGATAGCGACGGCAAAAAGTGACGGACAGTAAAATAATGTTTAGTAATTACCGTTTTAGCAGCCAGCCCAGTCCGTTTATCCCAAAGGAAATCCGTGGTTACGCTTCGGGTAAAAAAATTCTCACTCGAATCTAAATAAACAGTGAAGAAAAACCCCGACTTCCGGTCCCTCCCCCAAAGCTTCTTTGCACGCGCGCGTCATTTGCGCGCAGAGTGCGCTACTTATGCTATAATGAATTAGTTTTTTTCCTTCTTTCGCAGTTCTTTTCTTTTTTTCTCTTTTTGTTTGTGTTTTCCTTGTTCCCCTGGCACTAAAACGGTCGACGTATTATTCTGATGTTTAAAGCATAATAAAAGATTAAATTAACAAATAAAACATTTGCGTAATTATGTTACCCAAAGTTTATTTACCCACACATACAATTACTACAATAGAGTCTTCACAGAAATAAAAAATACGTATATGCATAAAGCAGAAATAAACATTTCTCGTATTGTGATTTTACAGCAGTAATAATTGCAGTAATTTTGATTGATACTACGGTAAGAATACAGTAGTTGCGTTCTTTTATTATCACCATATTATTGGTTATTTTAATGGACTAGCTCATATTCAGCCTTACTTTCCATACCAGACAAATAAAAGTCGTTTTGAGATTTGTAAATTTTATTTACACACAAACACATTACTATTCACATTAAAGTAGAGGTTAAAAACAATTAAAACAAATTTAAGAAACTGTATTACACTTATGGGTCGCATTTTTTCTAATGCTCTTCCAGAAGTGCCACATCACTACATTTCTGACAGGTTGAAGTACGTTTAGAAGAAACACCTCAAAGAAACATTTAGTGTTTAATTGAGTAGATCAGAGCAGTCTTCCTGTGCACCGCAATGAACCGCAGCAGCAAAGCAGAACCTTCCCCTCCACACTGCCCACCTCGTAGTTATAATCCCACGTCAACTCTGTACCTGCCTTGATGCGCCTGAAAAAAGAGAAGGAAAAAACAGGATACAAACACATTAGGATTCTTGTCTACGTGACAACTAATCCATGGCTAGGAGCCGTTCACACAGAATTTGTTTTACCAGTCCATTGCTTTACTTTAAAAAAAATAGTTTACAGATGCGTTTCACATGAAAAAACTCCCCTCCATCGTTTTTCAAATGTAAACATTTTGCGAAGTAACAGCGTTCTAAAAGCGTTTTTCTGTTCCACTGCCATGCGTCTCTTAGTCCTGCGAGGGTCCCGAGACCCACACCGGCAGACTCGATATCTGACAGCGGCACTAACTTAAGCCTGACCAATTTGACAAGGACCGTGACCCGAAACCCACCTCCATTAAATCTCCTACATCAGGTAGACAATTTAATTTCTTACGTAACATAAGCAATCAAACCAACATTATGGACTGAGTTGATACATTAAGAAAAACAGATAAATGCAGCCCAACATGGTAATAACTAAAAGAGAGAAAAAAAAAAAAAGAGATAAGAATGTGCATCCATCGTGTAAACGAAAAAACTTTTGCCGACATCATATGAATAATCTGCCACTACAGGCTACTTTGAACAATTGTGTATAAAAATCAAACCAGTGGCTATACAGTGGATTCATTGCATATACATGCGGTTGTCTCTTCTGAAACTGCAGTGCATACGTGGCTGTTGGTCCTCTTAGCAGTATGAAAGATCAAACTTTATTCAAATTACGGATAGATTTTATACAGAAAGCAAGGAAATGTCATTGTGTCAATGTCAAAAGTGAATGTCATTCCACCCGTTACGTCAAATGTTAAAGGAAGCTGAACATAAAAAAAAAAACCCGTCTCAAGATACATGGTAGGTGGGTGTTACGCGTTCCACTGCACTTCCATACAAGGATGCACTAGACCAGGGGTGTGCAAACTACGGCCCGCGGGCCATATCCGGCCCGTTGGTCTTTTTAATGCTACCCGCCGAACCTGTATTAAACCTCCTTCATTTTACATTTCCCTGTAATGTCACTCTGTCGCGGCTGCGGCGCTGAAGCTGTGGTGGACAGTAGGCGTGTGTCGCAAACCCCTCTAAACCCCCCTTTATGGCGTTAATTCCATGCTAAAAAGGAACGAGCGCAAAACTGATGTTTGCGCGCGTGTAAATTACATCCGCGAGTGGAAAACAGTGCTACACGTAAATACGGGTACCCGCGAGCTCATTTTAATCACTCGCGCGCACACGCGAACATTCGCCCGCTCTCGACTGTTGTTTTTTCTCGCGCGAGCACTTATTTTTTTGTCAGTCGTGGGGCGGGGCTTGCTCTTGTAATAGTAGCATCAAACGTCATTGGTTAGTTCCTTTTTTTCCAGAGGTCAGTTGTGATTGGACGCTTGTGATTGTCAATCTAGAGCTGAGGCAAATATACGATTCAGTCACATTGCATATTATGGTTTTTCTGTCGATTAAATTGTATTAATATTGTTTTGTTGTAATTTCACGTGTCCCAGTCGAGTGATTTAAGACCAAACTATACTTTATACAGGTTTTCTAGGATTTCTTATAAGTAAATGCACAGGTACGACCTTCACCCCGGCCTCTCTGTCAATTTTAAGAAACCAATGTGGCCCGTGAGACAAATAGTTTGCCCACCCCTGCACTAGACCATAGGTGTCAAACTCCCGGCGTGTAATTATGTCCGGCCCGCGAGATCATTTTATTAATGGCCCGCACTTCATCTGCCTTTCCGAACACTTGTTAATCAAGTCTAGCTTATGGCTTATGATGCTTAGCGCTCGCTCGTGAAGTTTTCATTTCACATTTTTAAACTGCAAAAACATGTTCGTCTAGCGTTACATAAACTATGAAACATTTGTGCAGTGGAATAGTAAAACATTCTGTGTGAACCTAATTTATGATCATGAATTATGAAAATTGTATGAAATCCATAGTCAGGGATTCCAATCAAAACTTGGGTAAATGCAACTCATTTTAAGTACGTCAACACAATTCAATAGATAATCAAGCCATTATGAATAAAGGAACTGACTTGCTGGCAAAGAAAGCCACCCATGGGAACCGGAGGTCATGAGTGTCCACAAAGACGTTCTGGACGAACAAATTAGGACTGCAACTATGCTGTTGAGAGAAGCAGAATTAAAGGTAAAATAAAAATTCTAAAAGTGCATCATTTTTTGCAAGCTTGTATCATTGTTGAGTTTAGCTTACATTGATGTAGCGGCCGATGTTGCCCTCTTGTCTCGCGTCAATAATATAGCATGTCTCCTCGCCGTTGAACAGCCTCCGGGTGTTTCTGGTGCACAGAGAGGTCTTAGGTTTCTCATTTTGTGCGTCAGCAGTTTCTAGTGGTTTCACCCTTCGCTGGAAGGACTTTATGGCAAAGCAACGCTTTGGACCCGATGTTTCTTGGCCTAGAGACACAAATTATAGACTTAACAAATTCAACGAAAAGCATATAATAATTAATCTTCAAGAGAATAAAAACTGACCGTCCCCCGTTACTGGTTTGGTCACTTTCTTCGGAGCATCTTTAGTTGCTTCACGTGGTGTATGGGATGGCTTTCTCTCCCTTATGGACTCACAGACTGAACAGGTAAAGAGGACAGGTCAAGAAACACATTAGGCAAATTTGAAAAAAACAAATGACAAAGTTTCCTATTGTTGGTGGCTGCTTACCAATTTGCATGCTAATGCATCCTAAATTGGATTAGTCTGTCTTACATCAGACAAAGTTAAAGCAACTACATGAGCATTTAAATGTTATCAGACATGAATAATAAAATTATAAGCTACATGTGGCTCAAACAGTAAATCATGGTGCCATCAATGCCAAGGTGATGGGTTTGATTACAAGGGAAAGCATGGACTTAAATATACAACTGGAATGCAAGTTGAATCAGAAAAAAGCCTCGTCAAATGCATAAATGAAAACGATATGTTTTAAGGCCATATCAACACTAACATCAACCAGTTTCCCCAATCACCAGCAAATTATACAATATGGAAAGTAAGGATTATTATTGTTACCAAAACCTATAAACGAATACATTGAAATGCAGCTGAAATAAAACGTAAATATTAGATGAAAAACAACCTAAATTAAAATTAGAAAGGTTACATTGGTAACCAACTAAAGTAAGTTGAAGCACTAAAATTACTAATTGGAAATAACCTGGAACCTAAATTGAAAAACCAATTACATGAATCGAACCTGAAAAAATAAAGGCTAATTTAAAATATAATAAAAACAATAACAATACAATGTCAATGTAATCTGGGAATTCCTGGACAGGAAGGCAAACTCCTGTGCCTCTTCCAAGATAGCAGTTCTTCTGCGCCTGCACGGTACTGCGCCGCAAGAGTGAATGAACCGTCATTGCAGTGAGTGACCGTACGGACTGATGCACGTGCAACGTGAACCCAGCACATGCCAGTGAACTAAGTTTGATTTTTAGTCACGGAGATTGAGATAACTGATGTTAAGTAGCGAATTTGTCCCTCTTTCGTGCTATATATCAAATATATCAGGGTTCGGCGACATAAAAGAATCGACATAACCGATAAGAAAATGCTAAGAAAAATAGGAAGTTTGGCAGTTCCACTTCAAAAACATCAACTTAACAGGGTTGGCGAATTAACCGAGCTCGAGATAAGTGGGTTCCACTGTATATAAGTAACAATAACGTCAAACTGCATCTTACCTTCCATTTCCTTTTGTTCCGTTACCACCTCCATAGGTTCTTCTCTTTCTATGAAAAAGAACAAATTCAATTATTCATACAAGTGAAAAGAAACACAATTGCGCCGATATATGTATATTAATTTTAACGCTGAATATTTACACAAACAACACACCTTCACCACTGCTAGAGTCCTCTTGGTATAGAGTATTTTTCCTCAGCGGTCCCGTTTTCATTGTTATGGTCTTCTTGTTGCTTTCGACCTCTGTGTCTGAGCAGTATGCCTCACTCTCATAACCCTCTTTCAGTTTATCCACCCCCTCAATGAAGTCAAGGTTGGCCAAATACTCATTGACGGACACGGTGTCATCTTCATTCATTTTGTCTTCATTTACAATTTTACCTGCGAGGTAATAGATGGAGGTAAATGCTTTGGTCTCAAAAGTTTAATGGCTCAAATGCACGATTGCTTACCGGTGAAAACACACACGAACGTGCCCTTCGCTACATCATCTCTGCAGCGGATGCCCCATCCCTTGTGCTGTGTCATGAAGAGCTCCAGCCGCAGCTGCAGGCCGTGTTGAACCAGCCTGTTGCTGCACATTCTCGGGTCACAGCGGCACAGAGGGTTACACTCGTACACCCTACAGAGACGGAAGAGCGAGGGTGTTTGATAACATAAGCGTAATGTCATTTTCAGTGTTGGGGTAATGCATAAACACGAGTTATGTGCCTAAATGCAGGTCTTGAGTGCAAAGTGTAAACATTAAGATTTTGTAGTTGTGGACTAAACGCGAGCATTTACTCATCTCACTTGTATAAAAACAGATTCAGTATTCCTTAAAATGAATAAAAACTGTGAAATGCAAACTTTATATAAGAATATTGCACAAACTTACAATTGTTAAACATGTTAACATTAAAAATAGTATCCATTTAATCTCACGTTATCAACCAATGTCTTTGCTGGATTCCTTGGGATAATCCAATTAAACCATACGAATAAGGAAAAAAGACTTTAGATCAACTTGCTTAATTGACTTGTTTTTATTGCTAAAATAAGAGTGTTCAACTTCTCCTGTGTCCCATTTTTCTGCAATTCAGCAGAAGGCTTATTCATTTCATTATTGGTGTTAACTTTTATTCATTTATTATTAAAAATCAAACAAGTAAGCCCAGCTCAGGTAAAAAAACAAAACAAAAACTAATGCGTTAGTTTCCATTAAAACTAACCAAGTAATGCAATTAATTACTTTAAAAAGTAACTTTCCCCAACATTGGTCATTTTTGAGGTGAGAAACTGATACACTAATATTCAAAAGTAACGCATGATTTTCTTTGTATTAAATTGATCAAAAGTGTCGGTAAAACGTATATAAATGAGAAAATAATTATATTTCAAATAAATGCAGTTCTTTTAAAACTTTCTATTTAATCAAAGAATCCATACAAAAATAAAATAGCACAACTATTTATCAATATTTCTTGATCAGCAAATCAGAATATTACCTGGAGCGGATCAAGATTTTAATGTTTATTTTTTTATGAGCACTAACAATGATGCAATACATCAGAATTGCCTCACCAAAATCAGTTGTTATTCAGATACACAGAAAAACAGATGGAGGTGGTTTCTAACCCTGTTGGCAAGCTTGTTGGCAACCTCTTATGCGTGTATCCAGCACTAACATCTATTGGACCGCCACTGCATAAGGACGTGGCCTCAATGGTCAACTGGTGGCATGCACACTTTGACCTGTCACACATACAAATACAATGCGTTTAATAATGATATCCATAATTTAAAATTAATTCAAAAGTATTTAGCAAAATAATTATGACTTGTCACTGTCCTGCAGAGTTTAGCTTCAACCCTGATAAAAACACACCTGCCTGTAACTTTCCAATAATCCTGAAGACATTGATTAGCTTGTTTAGGCGTGTTTGATTAGGGATGGAGCTAAACTCTGCTGGACAATAGCCCTCCAGGACTTCAGTTGGACTCAAAACATTCCTTTAATTTAGCAAATTCACACACAAAAATACAGACTTAAAAGTAAATAAATAAATGCACCTGTCCCGACAGCCATCTGTACAGTCACAGCCGATCAAGAAGTCTGAGCTCGTATTGATGGAAACGCCTGGAGCTGGAATTCTGTCTTTGGTGTAAGTGACATTAGGAGCAGGTGTATTGTCCACCTCATTAATGCAGGGCACTGGCAATGCCTCCTTACCCTCTGAGATGTCTGGCAGATAGAGGTGAGGCTGGCCGGTTGATGTGGAAGGGGGTCGGGCGCGATTCACAAGGACAAACGGGTCCATACAGAACATTTCAAGGAAGAGGAAGTCACAGTGTGTTTCTAACAAGTATTCTTGCACTTCCTGCATGTCACAGAGGCTCCGCTTACACGGAGAACGGTAGAAAATGTGGAAAAACACCTGAAAGAGCAAAGAGGACACATTATGAGAAGAAAAATAATGTGCAGCTGCCAAACAGAGAATCAACCCTGTTCAAAAATTTGGGGTCAGTAATTTTAAGCAAGGACGCATTCAATTAATTCAAGTGACAGTAAAGACATTTATAATGTTACAAAGCATTTCTATTTCAAATACAGTAATTCCTCGCCACTTCGCGGTTCAAGTTTTGCGGATTCAGTGCATTGCAGATTTTTCAAAAATATTTATTGAAAAATAAAATTTCAAAAATAATCGCCATATCGGCAGCAGCGGAAAGCAGCGTTATTTTATCGTGATGCGAGAGAGAAACTGTTTCCCAGGATGCCAGACAAAAAGAGAAACTCTCTCAGAGGCTTTGTACACACCCACGGGCACTCAGACAAGACACGTGATTGGTTCCCGGCACGAGATCGACGAATGAGAGCACGAGTGGATGTATCCCGTGAGCTGATTGGCTGATTCTACTTTGCGGATTTTCACCTATCGCGGGGGGGGGTTCCGGTCCACATTAACAGTAATAAACGAGGGATTACTGTAAACAATGTTCTTTTGACATTTCTATTCATCAAAGAATCGGTTTCCACAAAACATTTAAAAATGTATGTATTTTACTCTGATTATGTGACACTGAAGATTGGAGTGATGGCTACTGAAATTTATTTAAAAAAATAAAACAGTTATTTTGAATAGTAATTGCACATCACAATACTCTATTTTTTATTTATTCAGCCTCTCAGCATAAGACACTTTTTTCAAAAGCTTAATTTTTTTAAATCTTACTAACCCCAATTTTTTTAAATGGTAGCATACATTCAATATAGCTGAATGCTAATTGAATCAACTTCCTCAAAAAATACCCACCTTTCCATCGATCCGCCTCCGAGCAGTCATTCGCCGAAACTTAAAAAGCAACGGAATAGACAGCGGATTTTGACCATGGTGCTCGTCGACCTGGGACGGTCTTACCCCATCCAGACATGCTGGACAACAGCGATGGAACAAGGTAATGGACTTGGACTGGTTTTTCTCTGAAACGTTATCCTCTTCCTCAAAATCATCCTCTTCTTCATAATCAGGGGCTGGTCGTTTTACACTTCTGGAATATAGTGTGAGGTGGTTGGTAGTTGGTATTCCATATCATCCCACGTTTAACCAGTAACAAGCCCATTACTCACCTTAAATTTGAGGTGCTCATTGCTGAAGCAGATTTTACAGTTTGCATACTATCCGTCGATAATTTCTGGAGGATGACCTTTGGCTGGAAATATGCTGACATAAGCTTTTGAGGGGGGATAGATGTTTTAGTGACTCTAGTTTCAGATTGTCGGGTCACACGTGTGGAAGGGTTGGAAGAGTCAGCAGTCTTTGAATTAATAGTCGCCGAGGCAACTTTTGTCGAGGAGGAAGTTGTTTTGGGCTGAGATACAGCATTTACTGCAAAACAAGAAACAGAACTGGTAATAAATACAGAACCAAAACAATACACAATGAAAATGCTTAAACAGTAAAAGAAACTATAAAAAAAATCTGAATATTTTCCAGCAACATGTAGATATCAGTTTTGATATCTAAATTTTTTGATATTTGTTATTTAGTTTTAGGTTAAAATTTAGTTTTAGGTTAAAATGTAGTCTAAACAAATGTTTGAAAATACAATATTACGTCTTTAAAAGTCCTTTTTAAGAACAAACAACTGAATGGCTGTTTGAAAAATGTAAGAAAAAAAATCTGATTTTCTTCTGAGATAAGTGGGTCTCAGAAACAGAAAGTTGTACAGAGGTTTTCGCTGCATTTATTCTTCTCTATAAGCTACGCCTACTGATATACCATGAATTTGTATTTTCCTTCACCTTCTTGTTTAGAGTAAAGCGAAAAAACATACTAAGTTTTTATACAGCATATACATGGTATTGTAAAATGTAACTGATAGTTGGAAAATAAGCTAACGTGCAGTCTAAACAAATTCAGATTATAATACATGCAGAATTAGTAAACAGTGAATGAATCACAAACACAAAAAAGCTACCGGTTTTATCAGCTTTCTGTTGAGGAACTTGTGATTTTTCTTCAGTGGATTTTTGTGTTTTCTGTTGAGCAGGTTGATGCGTTTTCTGTTGAGTTGTCGGTGTAATGGTATATTGTGGGTTCTCTTTGGAAAGACGTTTCTTGATACTTAGAATATGTTCCAACTTGTCAGAGCCTTTATAAACCCACTCTTTTTGCTTGTCTTTCTGAAACACAACAACACCACCACATTAGATAGATGGATATTTATTGTCCCTAAACAGGAAATTTGTTGTTTTCACAAACTGTCATACAGTACACACTAAATTAATCACCTTTGATGTTAGCTTTTGGTATTATTGTGATTAGGGATGAGCGAGTACAGCATTATCTGTATCTGTATACCATATGAATTATCTGTACTCGGACTGGGCTAACCTGGAAGTGGGCGGGGCTTTAACTAATCATGCAATTGATATAGGTCGATCAGAAATTGTTATATTTATTGCTGATTAGAAAACTATTTACATGACAGCATCAGCATTGAGCTTCAGATCAATGGTTGATCACAATAACAAACGAACTATATAGAGAACAAGGTTTGCAACAATGTATACAACACATGCGGTCGCAATTATGAAGAAAAATGTAATGAACAAGAGTTTATTTAAACATAACTTTCTTTTTTTATGATCAGTGTGATTTTTTTTAAATTTCCACACCAGGTATGCGTGTGTGTGAGTGAGTGAGTAGGGGAGAGAGAGAGAGAGGGGACTGTGTGTTATACGGATCAAATCTGATGCTGTTTTTAAGATCTGCATTCCTTTATTTTGTATGAAATACAGCAAGAAAGTGTCAGACACTCAGTGCACGAAGTTAAAAAACTGAATAGAGCAGCATACGGTAAAAAAAAAAAAAGAATTCCGACAGGCAGAGACGCAACGCTAGTCGCATTCTGTCAAGCACCACGTCTGAACAAACCCCACGTTTACCAGAACTATACTGGTTAATAAGTACTACAAACAAACCTGAGTGATAGAGAAAGACACCTGTTCTCGTCTCAGCGTTCTGCACGTGAATGAGCAGGGCGGAGCCGCGAGACGCAGCAAATCTACTATCACAGAAAAGTCGGCTGCCCAATGAGGATTTTTATTCAATCCGAGCACAGATAATGACTCGTACTCAGCAAAAAATGCATTATCCGTACAATCCGCTCAACTCTAATAGTGATCTATAAAAATCAGTGATACAGCTTATAAAATTCACCAACAAATTTATCTCGAAGATCAGAATCTCATAAATCTGTCAGTGGAGCTTCTCAAGTGAGTTGGTTGGGATTTTAGGACATCATTTATGAAATGCACTTCAGAATATGAAATATGCTCTGACATTCTTATGAAGTACCCACTGACTTTAATTTCTCTTTGTATAGAGCAGTGCTTCTCAATTATTTTCTGTCGCGCCCCCCCTAGGAAGAAGTAAACATTTCACGCGCCCCCCTCCCCCTATTTTGGAACTTTCGCTTTATTGTTTCCATGGCAACGCGTCATGCTTGTCACGTGACAGACCGCAGTCACAAAGAGCGCTGTTTGATAGATGTTTCACATTTATTTAGTTTTTTCTTTTTTATTCAAAATAGTCACCAACTTGTTGGCTCTGTTATCAACTACCTGATATTCAGATTCTCAGATATGTGGAAGTGAATGTTTGTCGCTTAAAAACCTTTATAATGATCAAGTTCTCTGAGCGCGTCTTTTTTGGATCAGTGCCAGATAGCGCGTGAAAACACGTGTGAATTTAGCGATTGATCACGTGACACATGAACACCGGTGTGATCGTACACATCAACGGGTGAAGGGTTTGTTATCTGAACTTCATATCTGCTGCTCTTGTTCAGTGCAAGAAAACCTACTCCCTGACAAAAAAAGCATGTTCCCCACGGTCACGCGCGCCCCCCCCCCCCCGGCGCGCCCCACTATTTGAGAACCACTGGTATAGAGGAACTATAAGATTCAGAAGAAAGGTTAGAATCACGTTCACAGGATAAGATTAAAACAGACTTCGTTTCACCTTATACATAATCTGGATCAAGCTGCCATCCAGATCTAGCACTGTGCAGGCCTCAAACTTGCCATTTCGTACTGCCTTAGTATCTTGCCCAACGCGAAGCACTACAGCAATGGGGTTGGGATAGACACGAAGATACTCCTTCACCTGCGACCGACTTGCTTCATCCTGAATGTCCCTCCACACCTTTTTTGCTGCAAAGAAAACGAACATGAACAAAATTCACTTCTAGAAGTCAAACGTTTTGGGGGGTTTTAAACAAAGACTAAAATGAGTGTGAAAGAGAATATCTTACTTTGCTTGCAGACAACATGAAAGTCTGGAAGTGCCAGATAAGCAGACAGACCGTCATCATAAAACACCAAGAACCTGACAGAAACATTTAGCAAACATTTAGAGAAATGTCTCATCTTTAGAGAAACAAAAATGGTCTACATGTACAGCCGTGTCCAAACACAAGTATTCGTTTTCACAAAGTCTGCTGCCTCAGTTATGATTGCATATGTTCCAGAATGTTACGAAGAATGATCAGATGAATTTCAATTAATGCCAAGACCCTCTTTGCAACGAAAACTAACTTAACCCCCCAAAAAAACATTCATAGCATTTCAGCCCTGCTACAAAAGGACCAGTTGACATCATGTCAGTGATTCTCTCGCTAACACAGGTGAGAGTGGACGAGGACAAGGCTGGAGGCTGACTGAGTTAGAATAGCAGGAAGCTTTAAAAATCATTGTTGTTCCTGTTAACTATGGTTACCAGCAAGGAAACGAGTGCAGTCATCATTATGTTGCAAAAAGGGATTCACAGGAAAGGATATTGCTGCTAGCACCTAGATCAACTTTTTCCAAGAACTTCAAGTAAGAGAGGATCAGTTGTTGTGAAGCAGGGTTCAGGGTGGCTTCAGTCCAACAAGTGCCAGGACCATCTCCTAAAGTTAATTCAGCTGTGGGATCGGGGCGCCACCAGTGCAGAGCTTGCTTAGGAACGGCAGCAGGCAGGTGTAAGTGCATCTACACACACAGTGATGCCAAGACTTATGAAAAATGGCCTTGTGTCCAAGAAGGACAGCTAATAAGCCACTTTTCTCCAGGAAAATCATCAGGGACAGACTGATATTCTGCAAGAGGTACAGGCATTGGACTGCTGATGACTGATGTAAAGTCATTTTCTCTGATGAATCTCATTTCCAAATGTTTGGGGTATCCGGAAAAAAGTAAAGCATGCCAACAGTAAAGCATCCTGAGACCATATAAGTGTGGGGTTGCTTCTCAGACAAGGAAGTGGCTCACTCACAATTTTACAGAAGAACACAGCCATGAACTTCTCCCAACCATCCAAGAATAGTTTGGTGACGAA
The DNA here is from genome assembly GCA_037043235.1 of Rhodeus uyekii. NCBI lineage: Eukaryota > Metazoa > Chordata > Actinopteri > Cypriniformes > Acheilognathidae > Rhodeus > Rhodeus uyekii. Next base: position 1,217,564 of record JAWRVZ010000124.1, on the reverse strand, counting down.
CAATGCATTTTCAAGCAAGAAGGAGCACCGAGGAACAAACAGATTTTTCTTCCATTGAGGAAACTACCCAAACCTTAATCAACTTGTGGAGAAACAAAAACTCACAAATTCTGAAACTCCAAGCATTGATAAAACAAAAATGGAGCCCAGAAGTTGTTTGACATCATGCCAGTGTGAACTGGAAAGATCTTGAAAGAGAAGGGTCAACACTGCAAATATCGACTCTACGCATAAACAATGTACTTGTCAATAAAAGCCTTTGATACTTATGAAATTATTGTAATTATACTTAATAATACGACATACAATAGTAATATCTGACAAAAAGATCTAAAAGCACCAAAGCAGCAGACTTTGTGAAAATGTATATTTTGGCCACAGCTGTACACTGCAATCATCTACAAGACAATGAGGCTCTGACTAAAAATAAAATGTCATTATGCTATTAATTTAGAGTTCCACAAAACAAAAAAGATTAGTACGAATGACATGTGAAATATAATGAGTGAACTATTATAAAATCACCTCATGCGATTCTTGCGCTCAGGAAGCTCAACCAGCACGCCAGCATTAAACAAGGTCTTTCCTTTATCATCTTTGTAGCCGGCAACAACCCGACAGCCAACAAACAAATCCTTAAGCACAGCCTGCTTTTCAGGGGCCACATGATGAGCAGACAGCAGAATCCGTTTACCTTTTTTAAACTCCACCTTATATCTCTGGCCCTTCTCTAAAAGGAAGAAAATGAGATTTTAACATTTATAACCAATTAAACACCACAATGAATAAAAACAAATGTCTGATTAGTACAAAAACACAAACAAAACAGTTTCTCCAACATTTTTTGTTTGTTCGTTAAGATACCGAATAGATCACTCTTACCCGTCTCTTGGACTTCTTGTACGGTTCCTCGACACCACAAGTTGTGTTTCCGTTTCCCCAAAACTCCCGAGCCGACCTTAAGTTTCATCTCTTTACATGCTTGAGAAGACTCCGTGGATGAAGACTTTGAGCCTAAGAACAGTGACAAACATTTGTCATTTTTATACACGCTTATTAATTTAAACAATTATATTTTTTACTGGACATTCAACCCTACAACTTTCTAAAGATATTAGTCATTTTAGAATGTACAGTTTTCCATTTGAATACATTTAATGCAATTTTTCTACATAAAAACACTTTGCAGATAAATATTTTTTAACTTTTCAGGATTACTTGAATAGAAAGTAAAAAAAAAACAACAACAGTCATTTAAAATAGAAAGCCTTTGTTTAAAACTGACTTAAAAGATTTGTACGTTGTTACAATTTAATGAAAAAAAAAATAACGAAATAAAACCTTCTGCCCCCTAACTTTTTAAAATTGAACTTTATGAAATTTATTTATTAAGAAAAAAGCTAAATACCAAAATGTACGACTAGTCATAACAGAGTTCTGGTACATCTCTAACACCAAATGTAATGCTTAAGTTAATATACTGTGGTATAAACTATAAAGCTTACACTTGCCAACTTTGGATGGTTTAGTAGAAGAACCGTTGCGGGTCGCCTTTTTAGTGTTATTGGTGGCTGACTCGGGGGAGGGGGATTCAGGGGGTGAACCGTCACTGGCTGTAGGACTAGCAGGCTGGTCCTCTATGTCAGAGGGGCCATTAATGCTATCTGCAGGTGATGGTGCCCTTGTCGTTTCCTTTTGTGGACTGGAAGTGCTGGTGACGGACGTAGAGTTTTTGGCAGATGTAAGATTGGCTGTTGGACTTTCGACTGTCGTGGGCACAGGTTGAGCGGATTTGCTCCTCGTTGTTGGCTCTTCTGTCGTCTGGTTACAACTCCCAGTAGCATCAGATTCTTCAGAAGACGACCCTTCAGGAAACGTCTTTGAGGTCGACTCAGGATCAGTGTGGTTCGTCTCAGTGACCGCTGTATCATCGTTGGGAACGGTTTCAGGTTCTTCAGAATCGTTCGGTAACAATTCAGTTGAGGCCGCTGAGGTTGAATCAGGCTCAGTCTGGATTGTTTGTTCGATTATTCCTGCAATGTCACTGGCAATAGTGTCCATTGGCTCTGAAGACACATCTGAAGAGGTCACTCGAGGCTCAGTCTCATTTAATGCTACAGATGGTGAATTATGTCCGGCACCAGGTTTCAACTGTTCTGAATCACATGAAACTGAAAGGATTTCAGGAGAAGTTACTGGTGTCAGCTGAGGTTCAGCTTTGAGCATTTTGAAGAGTTTTGAATCACTAGGAGCAGATATTTCTGTCAACTGAGGCTCAGATTTTATTTTTGCAAAAGATCCAGTTTCTGCTTTAAACTTAGGTTCAGTTTTGATTAGAGGTATAATAGATGAATACTTTTGACTAACAGCGGTTAATGGTGTCAGTTCAGGTTCCTTCTTAATTGATGGTTTAGAATCTAAATTATGACTGGCAAAAGATTTGAGTTGCTCTGAGTTTTTGAGGAGTGAGGACAGAGATTCTGTCTTAACTATTGCAATAGAGTTGTCCGTTATTTCCAGTTTTGGTGTAACAAAATGGCTGGTCTCCGGGGTCACGGTCAAAGAGGGTCTGTTGGTGATGTTGGATGGAGGGCTTATGGAGGAGATTTTGTTCACCATCTGGACTAAGTCCTGAACAAGTTTCGATGACTTTTGAATGGCCATAGTCACCTTTTCAAGCTGAAAAAGAGAGAGAGACAGCTCAATTTACAGAAAAAAAGTTAAACAGACAGGAATAGACACGACTAGCACATAATAATATACAGTAATACCTCGGTTTACGAGTGACTTTGTATACGAGCATTGTATCGAAGTGCGAGAAAATTCCCTCGCCCTGACGCTCAGCATCTTTGCGCATTTTTACTGTAAATATCCTAACGACAGCGTCTCACAAAGCCCATCACTATGGGCCCAAAATCCCGCCAAATGTACTGCGGTCGTAAATCAAAAGATTAAGTGTATTTAAAAAAATAACAAGTGTAAATCAAAACTTTAAACGCATAAAAAACGATGTCGTGCGCAAAACTTAAACTTGTTTGTGTGTTCTTAAACATTTAAACTGTTTTTTGTGTTCTCTTCCATTTTCTGCTCACTTGATATTTTTCTGCTCGCTTGCAATCTTTTCCTCTTCGCTCTCATTTCCAAGTTCTGCGCGTAAATTAAGGCGGGCGCAAGCGTCACCATTGGTCCACTGGTTCTAGATTGACAGCTCTCCTCCAGCCAATCAGTGGAATAAGGGAGTTTACGTCACTCAGGTGGGACTTGCGGCTTCTGTGATTCACTCATAATGGTGTATAGATGGATAATCAACATCAGCCTGCAAATGCCGGACAATCTCATGTAATTTAACAAATATATTCTTAGAAAGTGACAGGTTAATCTCATTGATTTTATTAAAGGTGCAAGGAATTGAACGCTTTGATAATGTCACTTATTATGTTGTGTATTTTCACAGGCAGTGTTAATGGTGCTTTTAGAGAGATTCTTGTCACAGTGACTGGAAGCCATGCAGCGCTCGCCTCTGGACCAGGATTATTTACATTTTATTTGCACAAATGACTTGATATTGATCACTTCACACAAATCGTGTACATATGCCTCAAGAGGTCCAGAAGATCCTCTAGATCAGGGGTCGGGAACCTTTCTGTCTGAGAGAGCCATATACCCACTTTTTTTTGTAACTTGAAGCTGTGTAACTTTAATTTTAATAAATTCAGATATTTGTAATATATAGTGAAGATGATTCAATGCTATTTTACATTTGATTATCTTAATCAAATTAGCTAAGAGCAAGTGCTGGTTCTACCTGAAAAAACACTAATGTGTTTTGTTCTTCTGAGCCCTGATGAAGGAACACTAAATACATACTGTTTTATTGAATGAAAGATAAAATATGACAACAGAAGCATGAAAATAACTGAGGGAAATATATATAGGGACATGACCAGACAGGATATTCTTCCCTCAATTTAAAATATTTAATGACTTCAAAACTGGTGTATGAGCTCTAAGTGTCATGTACATTTTATTCTAATGTACATTATATTTCCTCTACCTATATTTCCCTATTTTTCCTCTTGTATTTGCAGGTCATGTTCTTGAATGCAGCAAATAACAACATAATGTTGACAGCATACAACTTCTTTTGAGAAGGTCGCACCTGTGCATTTACTTATAATAAATCCTAGAAAACCTGTATAAAGTATAGTTTGGTCTTAAATCACTCGACTGGGACACGTGAAATTACAACAAAACAATATTAATACAATTTAATCGACAAAAAAAAACATAATATGCAATGTGACTGAATCATATCTTTGCCTCAGCTCTAGATTGACAATCACAGGCGTCCAATCACAACTGACCTCTGGAAAAAAGGGAACTAACCAATGACGTTTGATGTTACTATTACAAGAGCAAGCTCCGCCCCACGACTGACAGAAATAAAAATGCTCGCGCGAGCAAAAACAGCAGTTGAGAGCGGGCGAATGTTCGCGCGCGCAGATTAGATGTCAAGCGCGCGCGAATGATTAAAATTATCTTGCGGGTACCCGTATTTACGCGTGTAGCTCTGTTTTCCACTCGCGGAAGGGGGTGGGGGTCTAGAGGGGTTTGCGACACACGCATACTCTCCAGCACACTTTCAGCGCCACTGCCGCTTGCAGCCGCGACAGAGTGACATTACAGGGAAATGTAAAATGAAGGAGGTTTAATACAGGTTCGGCAAATTCGGCGGGCCGGATTAAAAAGCCCAACGGGCCGGATATGGCCCGCGGGCCGTAGTTTGCCCACCCCTGTTTTAGACTCTGTATTAAATTAAACGTGAAAAGCATCTGAATGTGAGTTACGCGGGTAAAGCTTGCTCTTTGTCGCGCTGTATGTAAGGGACCGTGAGAAAAGTGCATGTTTTTTTTCTTTCGTTTTCTGCTATAATTTGTTGAGTGTGTGTAGACATGAAACCACTGTCATACAGTTAAAGGGGACAGTGGACAACTTTCACAACCTCTCTTTTCATCTCAACTGGTAGAAAAGGGATTTGCATGTCCAAAAATACCTTTCTTTTTGTAATAGCTTCTTCAGCAGGGACATAGAGACTTGAAACCCCAACTGTGGACAACTTTAACAATTGTTTTTTGAACAGTATGTTAAAATGCTGCATTTGTTTTTATATCAGGAATTAAATCTTAAATATGCTTGGATTATATATATTATATATATGCATGCATTTGTAGAAAGTGTTTGTGTGCATATACATACACACACACTGGAAAGTATTTGCTTTCTATGTAAAATCCACTTTTAAATCAAATCTACCATCCTCTAAGTTAATTAATCTTTTTTCTTAAATTTTACTCCTGATGTTTGATATCATGTCACTTTCAATTTCTGGCAGTGGTTTCATGTCTACGCACACTTAATTTATAGCACAAAACGAAAAAGACTTGCACTTTTCTCACAGTCCCTTACTGACAGCTCGACAAAGAGCGAGCTTTCCCCGAGTAACTCATTAAGATGCTTTTCACGGGCCATTGCTCATTATATCAAGTGAAAATAATGAAGAAGCTTGTGAAACATTATTACATGAGTATACATTGAGAGTTATTGTCATTTTATGCTGAATGTGTGACGAAAACAGAACTAACTTAACCTCGCTGTTGTATTGTCAGTAATACAATAATCACTGTGCATAAAAGAGCTGTGATCTGGAGATTTCACTGTCATGTGGAAAGAATAAAGCAGCTGGTTTATAACATATCTGTCTCCAAGTACTATGTTTCCTAAAGATTGTGTTTCTCTTAAGATTGTGCAGTTTACTATAAAAGTCTGTATGAGTTAATCATAGCAGCCCTGATTCGCGCCGGAGTGACATCAACTCCCCTATTCCACTGATTGGCTGGAGGAGAGCTGTCAATCTAGAACCAGTGGACCAATGGTGACGCTTACGCCCGCCCTAATTTACATGAAACTTGAACTGCAACTTTTTGGATCGTAAGCGCAGAACTTGGAAACGAGAGCGAAGAGGAAAGATTGCAAGCGAGCAGAAAATGGAAGAGAACACAAAAAACTGAGGAATGAAAGCGAAATGTTTAAGAACACACAAACAAGTTTAAGTTTTGCGCACAACATCGTTTTTTATGCGTTTAAAATTTTGATTTACGTTTGTTATTTTTTTAAATGCACTTAAACTTTTGATTTACGACCCCAGTACAATTGGCAGGATTTTGATCCCATACATCACACCTTAACTCGTTCATTCTCTCAGCGTCGCTCGGTTTGGTTGCATCATTCACCACAGTGATACTTTTATGATTTACAGCGGTTTTACCTCGTGTTGTTAACATTAATTGTGATCGCTATTGTTCACGTAGTCAGGGCTCGACAAATCCACTCGCCCGCTCGCATTTGCGAGTGAAAGCTCGGCTCGGGCGAGTAAAAATTTGATAAAACTCGCCCTGTCGGGCGAGTTAGATTCTTCAGATTCCAATACAGTTTGTCTATCATTCAACTGTTACTACATAGAAAAAACTTCAGGCCGCATAACACTCGTAAAATATGCCAAACAAGAGCAGAAAATCGACGACGGGCTAGTAGCGATCAGATATAGGATTCAGTTCTAAAGTTTGAACCTCGAATCACGAATGTAGTATTTACCTCAGGGGTCTCAAACATGCGGCCCGCGAAACGATATTTTGTGGCCCGCGGGACCATATGAAAGTTTAATGCAAGTGTGGCCCACGAGTTTTGAATGAATAGCGCTTTACCGCGTTGTGTGTGTGTGTGAAAGGTTCCTTTTTCGTGCGAGCTGCAGCTGTACAGGCCAACCAATCACAGTGGAGTACATGACTCCCGGGGGCCAATCATAGTGGAGTAAATGACTCCGGGGGCCAATCACAGTGGAGTAAATGACTCCCGGGGGCGGGGCATCAGCCGGGCTTGAGGCAGACAGAGAAACATAGCTGCCCGTGTAATGTCACATTTGTCAAAGCCGTCATAGAATTATTACTTCTTATTGTGTTTGAAATTGAGCATGTTTGACTTTGAGCTGGACGAAGTGAATGTTACTGTTATCGGCGTTGGATTTAGCGTCATGCGGATTGTATTTTGTTTTTCCATCATTTGAAATGGGCTGATTTGCGGGACATCGGTGTTATAATATAGAAAATAAAATCCAGTAAATAACGCCTCCGTGGCTGCATCCCATTGTTTGTATATAGTACATTTATTAAATTTATCTCCATAAAAATGATCTTCAGATTCACTATCAGATTAATTATATTGTTTCTGGGTTCTTGTTGCATTCAACCAATAAATATTTGGTTTTGCAGTAGGCCTATATCGTGTTTTTTACTTTAATAACTATTTTTGTCTGTTAAAATGCTGGGCGAGTGCTTTATGTGAAGGGCGAGTAAGTTTTTAGGGTCACTAGTCCTGCAGGGCGAGTGACCCTGGAATAATTCATCGAGGCCTGCGTAGTGAAATATATATACATACAGTACAGCATATAGACAATGACCTCAAGATGAGTAAGAAAGAAGGGATGAAATTCTCCCTCTAAGCAGTAAAACCCTCCTCTTGTCTCCTTCACGTCAGCAGCGATGCTACTCAAAGATAAAGTGCGCGTTACAGTAAATTGTCAAGTATTTTTAGAGTTTAATTGTCAACTATTAATAAGTATTTATATGAGATCTTAATGGTTATAATTTTAACTATTAATAGGGTAAAACTCAACAAATATTTAAAATGGGCATTTATGGTCATGTGGAACGAATCAAGTGATTTTTATTGCATTCTTATAGGGAAAATTGTTTTGGTGTACAAGAATTTAGAGTTACGAGCTCTTGGAACGAATTAAACTCGTAAACCGAGGTATTACTGTATCAGCATGTGACAGTCAAACAGTTTTTTTTAGTTAACATCCTCACCATTGGTTCCAAGGTTTCTTTGGTGGCTGCAAGAGAAAAAACAAAGTCATGAGCCCAAAATGGTTTCAGATGTACCATTACAATGTCATAACAAAATAATATTATTTCAAGCGCTTTCAATTAAAATGTTTGTCTCTTACCTCCCAGGTCAATGACAACAATGTCGTCATCATCATCATCTCCATTCCACACACTATTTTCCTGTCTATCCGCCTCCCCATCATCATCTATGATATGAATAACTTCCTGTGATGGTGGTTCTCCTCCTTCCTCCTCCGAGTCCTCGTCTCGGTACTCCAATCCCAACATTTCATAAAGACCCTTCATCCCCAACTCAGAATCAAGGACTGACCTGATATATAAACACAGGCAAAGGGTCAACCAGACTACAAGATATAGGCATTAATCACTTTGAGAGAGAAAAAGAAGATAAATAAAACTTACTCTTTGGCTTTGTTGTACAGAAGGCGGGTGTAGCTTGAATCTCTCTCCTTCAGCTTCACCGACTCCTCCAGGTGTGCCAGCTGCTCTCGTCTCTGGATCAGATGAGGGTTTTTGTCCACCTCCGCCTGGATCCAGCGCTGCAGGTCGTCCTTTGTTATCCTCACGAGGTTCTCATCTTTTACGTTACTCATGGCTTTACTGTTCGAGCAATATAGTGAAAAGGTCAAACTTTTTGTAGGACATCATATGACATTAAAGCTGCATGTAGAATTGTACTTTTGATCAAAAATAACGCAATGACGCACTTTTCTCTCTGTTATTGATATATTTGTACATAATAAATAATAATTGGCTTTTGGAAGTAACCAAAAACTCTTCGCCAGACATATAATGAGAATCAAGAGCATGAAAATGTCCAGCACTCTTTATTGATAGATCAAGAAGTTTAATGAAGATGTATAACACAAACTTCTATAACGTCCTTCCCTTTACATTCAGCAAATTCAAGGCCTAATAAAATGTTGCTACTCTTTACAATGGCAATAACGCAATTACACAAAGCCAGATCATTTCATAACAAGACATACATACTGTTTAGTTTTCCCAACTTTTTGCTGTTGTATGTTGGAATCCCGAGGAAACTCGCATATCAAAACGCGAACAGCTGAAGGATTTTATGGCGTAAACTATTCTACCGATAATATTCAAAGTCTGCCACTGCTGCAAGGACGAGTATTTAGGGGTAGCCTATAACCTCCGAAATTGCAAGAAAATCTAAAAAGTACGCAATAAAAACAACTAAAAACACATGACAAGAAACAATATCCAGACCGTCGTATTTGCCTGCATGCTAACGGAAGTTAAAACGACGAAAGATAATCTGATTGGGCCAGAGCAGATCGACGCGGGAGGATTGGCCACGCCCAGCAAGCCTCCAAGCATTTCAAACGCAAGTTTTCAACGAGGACAAAAAATAGATTTAACGGTTTTTGGACGTAATACGAGTGTGGTTAGTCAACTCTAAATGATAACTGTTGTTTAACACTACACCGTGTTCTTTTTTATCAAATATATATATATATATATATATATATATATAATATATATATATACAGTATATATATTTGATATCGTATATATGTGTGTGTGTCGTATATATATGTGTGTGTGTATTGTCACATGGCTTTGCTGGGAGGATGGACCAATCACTGTATGTGTTTTGTCTCAAATTGGGAAAGTATGCAGTTCTACAGACAATTAAAAAATAGAGTAACATACTTGTTATGTGAACTGGCTTTATTTTCATAAGCATACGATACAATGAGAGAGAGAGTTGAGTTATTGAACAACAACAACAAAAATTATACAACAATTGTAAAACGTAAAGTAATTATTCTGCTAAAATGTTGCGAAATATAGCAGAAATAAAGAGCGAAATGTACATATAGAACGATAAAGGGTTTTCCAGTAAGCCTCTGCATATTTTAATTTTGTTATCTTTATATTGTTAAGCTTCACTGATGGTCTTTGGTTCGCCATGTACATCCTCCACCTGACCAGTGTTGTTTTTGTTTAGAGGGTCCTTGAGAGACATCATTTCCTGTATCTTCAGGAAGATGTCACAATCTGATGGAAACTGATTCCTCTGAAAAACATAGATCCAATTAAAACAAGCTTATGAAATCACCGCTAGAAAAATAAATAAATAAATGACTATTTCAGATATAGTTAAGGGTAAAATCATTTTCCAAAATTAGTTTTCTACATCCAACCCTTCACCTTTTTTGCCGTCATATATTACTGGCTTTGTCCTATTAGGGTAAATCATTATGCAAATGCAAAATCACTAACTGAAAAGTAAAAAGGTCTTGTTGTTTCAAAAAACATTAAAAACCATTTCATCTTGTGCTACTATATTTCATGTGGAACTCACATGTAAAAAATGTCAAAACCTTGACACAAATTCCAATGCAGCTTTGCTGAATTAATACAGCATTTACAGCAAAACAAGAAACAGAACTGGTGATAAATACTGAAACAAAATAAAAAACAATGAAAATGCTTAAAAAGTAAAATAAACTATAAAAAAATCTGAATATTTTCCAGCAACATGTAGATATCTTGTCAAGTTTTAGTTCAGGTTTAAATGTAAAGTCTAAACAAATGTTTGAAAATAAAATATTACGTCTTTAAAAGTCCTTTTTAAGAACAAAAAACTGAATGGCTGTTTGAAAAATGTAAGCAAAAATAAATAAATCTGATTTTCTTCTCTGAGATAAGTGGGTGTCAGAAACAGAAAGTTGTACAGAGGTTTTCGCTCCGTTTATTCTTCTCTATAAGATTCGCCTACTGATATACCATGAATCTGTATTTTCCTTCACCTTCTGTCATTCTTGTTTAGAGTAAAGCGAAAAAACATACTAAGTTTTTATACAGCATATACATGGTATTGTAAAATGTAACCGATAGTTGGAAAATAAGCTAACGTACAGTCTAAACAAATTCAGATTATAATACATGCAGAATTAGTAAACAGTGAATGAATCACAAACACAAAAAAGCTACCGGTTTTATCAGCTTTCTGTTGAGCAGGTTGATGCGTCGATGTAATGGTATATTGTGGCTTCTCTTTGGAAAGACGTTTCTTGATACTTAGAATATGTTCCAACTTATCGGAGCCTTTATAAACCCACTCTTTTTTCTTGTCTTTCTGAAACACAATGACAACAACAACAACAACACATTAATCACCTTTGATTTTAGCTTTTGGTATTACAGTGATGTCTAAAAATCAGTGATACAGCTAATAAAATTCACCAACAAATTTATCTCGAAGATCAGAATCTCATAAATCTGTCAGTGGAGCTTCTCAAGTGAGTTGGTTGGGATTTTAGGACATCATTTATGAAATGCACTTCAGAATATGAAATATGTTTTGACATTCTTATGAAGTACCCACTGACTTTAATTTCTCTTTGTATAGAGGAACTATAAGATTCAGAAGAAAGGTTAGAATCACGTTCACAGGATAAGATTAAAACAGACTTCGTTTCACCTTATACATAATCTGGATCAAGCTGCCATCCAGATCTAGCACTGTGCAGGCCTCAAACTTGCCATTTCGTACTGCCTTAGTATCTTGCCCAACGTGAAGCACTACAGCAATGGGGTTGGGATAGACACGAAGATACTCCTTCACCTGCGACCGACTTGCTTCGTCCTGAATGTCCCTCCACACCTTTTTTGCTGCAAAGAAAACGAACATGAACAAAATTCACTTCTAGAAGTCAAACGTTTTGGGGGGTTTTAAACAAAGACTAAAATGAGTGTGAAAGAGAATATCTTACTTTGCTTGCAGACAACATGAAAGTCTGGAAGTGCCAGATAAGCAGACAGACCGTCATCATAAAACACCAAGAACCTGACAGAAACATTTAGCAAAAATTTAGAGAAATGTCTCATCTTTAGAGAAACAAAAATGGTCTTCATGTACAGCCGTGTCCAAACACAAGTATTCGTTTTCACAAAGTCTGCTGCCTCAGTTATGATTGCATATGTTCCAGAATGTTACGAAGAGTGATCAGATGAATTTCAATTAATTGCCAAGACCCTCTTTGCAACGAAAATTAACTTAATCCCCTCCAAAAAAAACATTCATAGCATTTCAGCCCTGCTACAAAAGGACCAGCTGACATCATGTCAGTGATTCTCTCGTTTACACAGGTGAGAGTGGACGAGGACAAGGCTGGATGTTGACTGAGTTAGAATAGCAGGAAGCTTTAAAAATCATTGTTGTTCCTCTGTTAACTATGGTTACCAGCAAGGAAACGAGTGCAGTCATCATTGTGTTGCACAAAAAGGGATTCACAGGAAAGGATATTGCTGCTAGCACCTAGATCAACTTTTTCCAAGAACTTCAAGTAAGAGAGGATCAGTTGTTGTGAAGCAGGGTTCAGGGTGGCTTCAGTCCAACAAGTGCCAGGACCATCTCCTAAAGTTAATTCAGCTGTGGGATCGGGGCGCCACCAGTGCAGAGCTTGCTTAGGAACGGCAGTAGGCAGGTGTAAGTGAATCTGCACACACAGTGAGGCCAAGATTTTTGAAAGATGGCCTTGTGTCCAAGAAGGACAGCAAAGAAGACACTTTTCTCCAGGAAAAACATCAGGGACAGACTGATATTCTGCAAGAGGTACAGGCATTGGACTGCGATGAATCCCATTTCCAAATGTTTGGGGCATCCGGAAAAAAGCTTGGAGGAGAAGCGCTAATATCAGTCCTGTGTTATTCCAACAGTAAAGCATCCTGAGACCATATAAGTGTGAGGTTGCTTCTCAGCCAAGGAAGTGGCTCACTCATAATTTTACAGAAGAACACAGCCATGAACTTCTCCCAACCATCCAATAATAGTTTGGTGACGAACAATGCATTTTCAAGCAAGAAGGAGCACCGAGGAACAAACATTGAGATTTTTCTTCCATTGAGGAAACTACCCAGACCTTTATCAACTTGTGGACAAACAAACACTCACAAATTCCGAAACTCCAAGCATTGATAATGCAAAAATGGAGCCCAGAAGTTGTCTAACATCATGTCAGTGCGAACTGGAAAGATCTTGAAAGAGAAGGGTCAACACTGCAAATATCGACTCTACGCATAAACATAATGTACTTGTCAATAAAAGCCTTTGATACTTATGAAATGATTGTAATTATACTTAATAATACGACATACAATAGTAATATCTGACAAAAAGATCTAAAAGCACCAAAGCAGCAGACTTTGTGAAAATATATATTTTGGCCACAGCTGTACACTGCAATCATCTACAAGATAACGACATAAAATTAAAATGTCATTATGCTATTAATTTAGAGTTCCACAAAACAAAACAAAAAAGATTAGCACGAATGACATATGAAATACAGTAGAACCCCGACTTACGAAACGCTCTACGTACGAAAAGTTCGACATACGATAAAAGATTTCGGGGTTTTTTCCGCCCGAGTTACGACGAAATGATCGAGATGCGAAAAAAGAAATCTCGGCGAGGCGACAATTTCCGAGTTTTGTTTTGATATTCGCGCTGATTTTGGTTCGGGTTGGATGAAGACTACAGTTTGTCCGGTCAGAACAATGATGTCTCACTCAGGGAATTATCCAAAACTGGTATTTATTAAAGGTGCATAGATCGATAAAACCTCAACGATTAGCACTAATTCCCTGTATTTCACTCAATAAACTATATACAATCTTCAGCCGATCTCTGTCAGTCACTTCCTGAACTCCGAGGGAAAGTTGGAATAGTCCATTTCGCACTGAATGACAGGGATGGCTGGAATAGTCCATGTAAGAAGGGGAACACTTTCTACAATCCTGCTCTCCTATTGGTCAGCATCGCTCCCACCAGCCTCTGCTATTAGCATAAACCTTTTTCTAATCAGTAACCATGGATATGAAGATTGTTGCTGAAGTCAAAGCGAAGAAGAGGGTACTATTTATTGAGTCGAAAAGGGAGATCATTGAGAAGTATGAAGCGGGGATGCGCTTCGTCCCATGCTGAATTTATTGTAGGGCTTGGAACGGATTAGGCAGTTAACATGTAAAAGCCTGACTGACATACGAAAAGTTCGACATACGAAACCAACCTCGGAACGGATTAATTTCGTAAGTCGGGGTTCTACTGTATAATGAGTGAACTATTATAAAATCACCTCATGCGATTCTTGCGCTCAGGAAGCTCAACCAGCACGCCAGCATTAAACAAGGTCTTTCCTTTATCATCTTTGTAGCCGGCAACAACCCGACAGCCAACAGACAAATCCTTAAGCACAGCCTGCTTTTCAGGGGCCACATGATGAGCAGACAGCAGAATCCGTTTACCTTTTTTAAACTCCACCTTATATCTCTGGCCCTTCTCTAAAAGGAAGACAATGAGATTTTAACATTTATAACCAATTAAACACCACAATGAATAAAAACAAATGTCTGATTAGTACAAAAACACAAACAAAACAGTTTCTCCAACATTTTTTGTTTGTTCGTTAAGATACCGAATAGATCACTCTTACCCGTCTCTTGGACTTCTTGTACGGTTCCTCGACACCACAAGTTGTGTTTCCGTTTCCCCAAAACTCCCGAGCCGACCTTAAGTTTCAAGTTACCTTTTAAGTTTATCTTTTTACATGGTTGAGAAGACTCCGTGGATGAAGACCTGGAGCCTAAGAACAGTGACAAACACGGTTACTGACTGACATTCGTAATTTTTATACACACTTAATATAAACAATTATATTTTTACTGGACATTCAACCCTACAAGTTTCTAAAGATATTAATCATGTTATAATGTACAGTTTTCCATTTTAATACATTTAATGCAATTTTTCTACATAAAATAATTTATTTTCTGTAACGAAGAAATATTAACATTTTGCAGATTAATATCTTTTAACTTTTTTCAGGATTACAGAGTTCTGGTACAACAACAAATGTAATGCTTAAGTTAATATACTGTGGTATAAACTATAAAGCTTACGCTTGCCAGCTTTGGATGGTTTCGTAGTAGAACCGTTGCGGGTCGCCTTTTTAGTGTTATTGGTGGCTGACTCGGGGGAGGGGGATTCAGGGGGTGAACCGTCACTGGCTGTAGGACTAGCAGGCTGGTCCTCTATGTCAGACGGGCCATTAATGCTATCTGCAGGTGATGGTGCCCTTGTCGTTTCCTTTTGTGGACTGGAAGTGCTGGTGACGGACGTAGAGTTTTTGGCAGATGTAAGATTGGCTGTTGGACTTTCGACTGTCGTGGGCACAGGTTGAGCAGATTTGCTCCTCGTTGTTGGCTCTTCTGTCGTCTGGTTACAACTCCCAGTAGCATCAGATTCTTCAGAAGACGACCCTTCAGGAAACGTCTTTGAGGTCGACTCAGGATCAGTGTGGTTCGTCTCAGTGACCGCTGTATCATCGTTGGGAACGGTTTCAGGTTCTTCAGAATCGTTCGGTAACAATTCAGTTGAGGCCGCTGAGGTTGAATCAGGCTCAGTCTGGATTGTTTGTTCGATTATTCCTGCAATGTCACTGGCAATAGTGTCCATAGGCTCTGAACTGCTTGGATCTGAAGACACATCTGAAGAGGTCACTCGAGGCTCAGTCTCATTTAATGCTACAGATGGTGAATTATGTCCGGCACCAGGTTTCAACTGTTCTGAATCACATGAAACTGAAAGGATTTCAGGAGAAGTTACTGGTGTCAGCAGAGGTTCAGCTTTGAGCATTTTGAAGAGTTTTGAATCACTAGGAGCAGATATTTCTGTCAACTGAGGCTCAGATTTTATTTTTGCAAAAGAACCAGTTTCTGCTTTAAACTTAGGTTCAGTTTTGATTAGAGGTATAATAGATGAATACTTTTGACTAACAGCGGTTAATGGTGTCAGTTCAGGTTCCTTCTTAATTGATGGTTTAGAATCTAAATTATGACTGGCAAAAGATTTGAGTTGCTCTGAGTTTTTGAGGAGTGAGGACAGAGATTCTGTCTTAACTATTGCAATAGAGTTGTCCGTTATTTCCAGTTTTGGTGTAACAAAATGGCTGGTCTCCGGGGTCACGGTCAAAGAGGGTCTGTTGGTGATGTTGGATGGAGGGCTTATGGAGGAGATTTTGTACACCATCTGGACTAAGTCCTGAACAAGTTTCGATGACTTTTGAATGGCCATAGTCACCTTTTCAAGCTGAAAAAGAGAGAGAGAGACAGCACAATTTACAGAAAAAAGTTAAACAGACAGGAATAGACACGATTAGCACATAATAATATACAGTAATACCTCGGTTTACGAATGACTTTGCATACAAGCAAATCGGTGTACGAGCATTGTATCGGAGTGCAAGAAAATTCCCTCGCCCACGCACATTTTTTTGTGGAAAAGTCCTAACGCTCAGCATCTTTGCGCATTTTTACTGGAAATATCCTAACGACAGCCTCTCACAATCCTATCACCCCTTCACTCGTTCATTCTCTCAGCATCACTCGGTTTGGTTGCATCATTCACCACAGTGATACTTTTATAAGTGATTTACAGCGGTTTTACCTCGTGTTGTTAACATTAATTGTGATCGCTGTTGTTCACGTAGTGAAATATATACGTACAGTACAGCATATAGACAATGACCCTCAAGATGAGTCAGAAAGAAGGTACGAAATTCTCCCTGTAAGCAGTAAAACCCTCCTCTCGTCTCCTTCACACCAGCAGCAACGCTACTCAAAGCTGAAGTGCGCGTTACAGTAAATTGTCAAGAGTTTTTAGAGTTTAATTGTCAATTATTAATTAGCATTTATATAAGATCTTAATGGTTATAATTTTAAAACCAAAAAAATATTTAAAATGGGCATTTATGGTCGTGTGGAACAAATCGAGTAATTTTTATTGCATTCGTATAGGGAAAATTGTTTTGGTGTAACGAATTAAACTCTTGGAACAAATTAAACGAGACAAATTAAAGAGGTATTATTGTATCAGCATGTGACAGTGTAACAGTGTTTTTAGTTAACATCCTCACCATTGGTTCCAAGGTTTCTTTGGTGGCTGCAAGAGAAAAAACAAAGTCATGAGCCAAAAATGGTTTCAGATGTATCATTACAATGTCATAACTTAAAATAATATTATTTCAAGCGCTTTCAATTAAAATGTTTGTCTCTTACCTCCCAGATCAATGACAACAATGTCGTCATCATCATCATCATCTCCATTCCACACACTATTTTCCTGTCTATCCGCCTCCCCATCATCATCTATGATATGAATAACTTCCTGTGATGGTGGTTCTCCTCCTTCCTCCTCCGAGTCCTCGTCTCGGTACTCAAATCCCAACATTTCATAAAGACCCTTCATCCCCAACTCAGAATCAAGGACTGACCTGATAAACACAGGCAAAGGGTCAACCTGACTACAAGATATAGGCATTAATCACTTTGAGAGAGAAAAAGAGGAGAAATAAAACTTACTCTTTGGCTTTGTTGTACAGAAGGCGGGTGTAGCTTGAATCTCTCTCCTTCAGCTTCACCGACTCCTCCAGGTGTGCCAGCTGCTCTCGTCTCTGGATCAGATGAGGGTTTTTGTCCACCTCCGCCTGGATCCAGCGCTGCAGGTCGTCCTTTGTTATCCTCACGAGGTTCTCATCTTTTACGTTACTCATGGCTTTACTGTTC